>OW240919.1:29245865-29309090 GCA_933207985.1 Pelobates cultripes | reverse complement strand
CGTTGAAAGATGAAAAGCCTGAATTTAGCTGAGAGACAATGAATTCACAAGAGGTCACTAACAGCTCTACTGGCAACAATATTAATTACTTCATAATATATGTGTGATCTGAACCGAATTCTTTAGCAGCGTCTTCCTTTTTTAATTTAGTTAGATGGCGACAATTTTCCTGCTTGTTATTGTTTCTCAGAAAAATTATGATGCTAAGATAGTCCCATGATTTACTTGTTCATTGTGCGGTGAAAGTACAAGCTACAATAATGAACCTTGCTCTCTTAATCACAATATTGACCTTTTGCATTATGTTCCTGGGGTTGTCTATATAGTTACACATAAAAGGGATTAACTAGGCTTACTCAGTGCTCGCAGAGTACCTTCTCAGCCCCAATACCCTACACTGCTCTCAATCACTTTACATTCTTAATTGTGCAGCAATGACATAACCTCCATCTGTCCTAAAGCTGTCCAGATCACCTTAATTTCGGACCCTGTTAACTATCCCATTTTTACATTGTGTAGTTTTCTTAGGGACGCCAGATAAAAGTCCCCACAGAGGGCGTGATGTTAAATATGCTTGTGGTTGCTCATGACCACTGACCATATCATCCCCAGACTTCCCCGTTATCATCTTAGTGGATAAGGGCAACGTCGGCCAATGTCATTTACCCCCACATGTAGCACGAGAGTAACTGGTCCCGACACGCAGCAACTGAGTTGCACACATTTCAGGTAGATCTGATCCCAACACAAGCCCCGAAGACCCCTCCAACGTACCCGCACCAAATCAAGGGAGAACCCCAAGTTACGTCCATAGAACCTTGCCTCGGTACACCTAGCTGCCTAATAAACATAAGAATATCCCAAAATCCAAACTGACTGGAACTCTGCGCCTACAATTACAATAATAGAAAAAAGGCAGACACACAGGGAGGACGATTAAAGCAACTATAGCCGAAAGCACCCAAATTACCATCGCCCCAAGCGTTTTAGCGCCTCCAGAGAAAGACCTAACATACTAGCCTGAGTGGCTGCACCGATCCTAAATGAATTAGACGAATACTGATTTGGATCCGAGCCAGCAATTCGTAGGAAATAGGACGACACATGTTAGGACTTCAGCTCCTTTTCCACCCTTTGATAACCCAAGAAATACAAAAGGATTTGGTAACATCACGCCAGCCTAGCCAGCGGAACAAAAAGGACAACGCAGCCAATTGACGCTCAACCGCCGCTGATGACTTCCCCTTTGCACACAATGACTCCAGCAACTCCAGCATCGTGGACAACCTCCCTGACTCACAAGAAACACCCCTACCTCTGCCCAGAGACCACTATCGACTCCAGATGGTCCCATAAGCCTTCCAAGTTGCCTCCGATAGAGAGGCCCTCACCATCCACCTCAAATGTCAAAAACCAGATCCCATAAATGCTTCGGACACGGGGTCCCAGTCCACGCAGCATACGGTGCCAACTCCCGAAAACAGTCCCACTGAAACCGAGAAATAGAGTTGGCAATGGAGTTGGCAATCACATTCAACACTCCCGGTACATGGCAAGCCACAATCCAAACATTACGCTCCAGCAATGCCAAACGCTTAAGCAGTGCCAAAACTGGAGGAGACACAGACGTGGACCTATTGATAACATGGACCACACCCATGTTGTCCATGTGCACAATAACCTTCCTGTTCTGGAACTCCGCACCCACGAGTTCGACCGCCACCAGTATCGGAAAGAGTTCCAAAAACTAGTCTAATGTCACTCTATGCGAGAGGCCATGCCTCTGCGCACGACTGCCCTTGAAAGTAATCCCCGAAACTGACAGAACCAGAAACATCAGTGAATAAGTCCAGGTCACTGTTAGAAACAGCAGCCCGCAACCAACAGGAATGACTATTGTACTGACCCAGAAAGGAACTCTATACCTGGAGATCCTTCAGATGACGCCTAGCAATCCGTATAAAGTGAAACGGCTGCTTCACCCCCACCATGGCCAGCGAGAGCCGTTGACTGAATGCCCATCCCATTGACAGCCCCCAGCATGCAAAGTTCAAATGGCCCAACAAAACCTGCAATTGCTGCAATTGCACTTTCTTGGGCCATGTCACCGAATCAACCAGGCGCAATAACTGCGCCAGCTTGTCCTCAGGAAGCCGAAACACCATGTCCCTAGAATCAATTTCAATCCTGAGATAGGACAAAGTCGTTGAAGGACCCACAATCTTACCAGGAGCCCCTAGCCCACCAAACTTCACGGTCACTCTCTGAAACTAATCCAAAAGGACCCTACATGACTTAAGACTCCCCAGGACCCACAAACTAAAATTCATCAAGATAATGGGTCAATGATGACAGACCCGACACTTGAGACACCACCCATTCCAAGAACGTTGCAAACATTTCAAAATATGAGCAAGATATGGCACAGCCCATCGGCAGGCACATATCAAAAAAATAAGAACCCTGAAACATACAACCCAATAGGTGAAAACAATCCAGGCTCTGGGTTCTTTCTTGAACACTAAGCCCAAAGGAGAAACCCTCAAGTTAGGGAATGGGATGGTATTGAAGGGGCTAGCCATTTGCCCCGAACATACTTCCTTCTCCATTTTGTATGTCAAAACCTCCTCTTTACCCCCAACTGACCGCAAATTATCCGCAAACAACGGAAACTCAGAATACACAAAAAGGATCCAAAAATCTATGTTAAACCCATCCAACAAAATACGAGCCTGCACCCTGGACACCAGCCTCTCCAGGGAACCTCGGCCATGAGAATCCTGGTAGGCCTGTAGGAGACTCACCAGATCATCTTGTGATAAGGTACCCATGATGGACAGGTGGGAAGATGTTATCTAATTGGTAGCAGTATCTTACTACTCTTTGCCAGTCCAGGATCCCTCAACTTCTCCTGCTGACTGATAAGTCCCCAAACCCCGCCTCTTCCTTTTGAAACCTCTATTTTCATTGCAATTTTGTTTCCCCATAATTCCAGCCTACAATCCATGGGCAGCGGTCATGTTCCCCCTTCCCCAGTTATCCGGGTGGATAACCAAATCTCGGCGCTTCCATTGCCTGCTTCCTGTCCCAGTTGGTTGGGTGGTATTTTACAAAAGGTGCAGATTTTAATATAAATTGTCACGTTCATAAATTTCCCTTGTTACACTGCCCTGGTTGTCAATCAAACAAGCGATCCTGTTACTTCTTTGTTTCATTAGCTCAGTGGAACTAAATTAAGAGCCAGCAATTGCTCAGAGCATGTGTCTTGCAAAGGCTTTTCATAGAGTTGTATTGAGAAGTCTGTGATTGGACAGCCACAGAAAGTCTGTATGGGGTTAGAATGGAAGGGCTTGCAGGCTGTAGACAAGACATCTGCAGCTTTTTTTAGATATATCCCTAAAGGAAAAAAACAAAACTACATAATTAAATGTATGGATGTTTTAATTGGGGGTATATCTATTAAATAGTGATTTAACTTTTTTGGCAGTGGAGTGTCCCTTTAATTGTACCATGTATGGCATCCATATTATTTAAATGACCTGTAGAAGCAAATTAAAAGTACATTATGGATAATAGGGCACATTTCCAATTTCGGAAAGATACTGATACTTAATTCGTTTCCAAGCTTACCATGTGATAAATATGTTCAGCACTATAAAACAGCTCAGTCATTTTTGCAATTATTTATCAAAATTCTGGCTACATATGTTTTGTTCACAACAAGTGGAGGAAGAATAACGCTAAAATGAAAAAAGTTCCCATGCTATTATTTCCCAAGCGCATTTCACTAATTTTTTTTTTCTCCGAAATTTGAGGCTCATTTGACTGGTTATATTTAATATATTTGTCCAATCAGTCAAATTGTTATGGCATAGAAGATATTGCAAATTAATTATGGTATTTTACATTACGAAATGCTTGTTAAAGCAGAATAAAATTTGAAGAACAAGGCAGTACATTCAATATATCTTAGAACCTCTATCTGTTTAAAGGAACATGAAATCTGTTATATAGGGCCCTCTCAGGACCCCTTTACATTTAAAGGAAAATTGTCATTCTTGTTTATTATTATTGAAAATAAACATTTACATTCATTCTATCCTCTGTGTGTATTACTGCAACATATAAGTAAAAACCTCTATAAAGTGTGTCTCCTGTCCTGGCTTAGCCTTGCACAGTAAGTCCTCCGTGGTCGGATGTCTGTGAATCTGCCATGATCATGCACAGAGCAACTTTTTGACACCCTGTCTCTTGCGCATGACATCAGGATTAGACTAGCACTGCATGGCTTTTGTTGCAGTTAGTTATAGGACATTTTAGTTACATCATTATAAATCAAAGAAAAGTTACAGTAAATGAATCAACATACAAAGAAAAAGGTTATATATAATAAATGACCCAACAGTTACACTGAACAAGTGAATAGTGAATAGTGTTACAGCTAGGGGATTCACTTATATCAAAGTGATGGTTATGTAGTTGGGGAGCAAGGGATATTGGGACGGGATCAATGAACCTTGCAGGAAAGCCAAAGCGAGAAGTGTGTGAAAAAGGGAACTGTCTATAAGGAATTGTCATATTATTCTTGCTTAGCTCTGAATTTAGCACATAATTGTGGGGTGTGAAAATCAGAATTAAATGTAGAAATCCACAGGGTAAAGCTGCATCTTAGCACCCTGTCACCCTTAGAGGAGAAACTAAACTGTTACAATTTATCTCTTTCATTTGTAATGTTTGCCCTGGCTTTGCTTAGTCTGAACAGGATTTTGATGTGATTTGCTAAATCTATAATAGAAGCTTAAAATAAAACGGAAAATGTCAAGGGAAAAAAAATGGGGGGGAAGGGGGGGTTAAACACAAGTTATAGGTGATTTTAAATATATTTTTTTGATGGCATAAATTATAGAGGAGTTACAGTTCCCCCTTGGAGTATTCGAGAATGCTCTAGTGAAGAGTCACGTCTTCAAGAGTATATGAAAAGAGCTTGTTCCCGGAGCAGAGTTTCTGGAGCAGATGACTAGGAGTGACAATGAAAGGAACTGAGTAGGAGGCCATGCGTAACGGGGGTGGGTGGGTAAGGGAGTGGCAGTGGAGGTAGGGGTATAGCAAGATATGAGTAGTCAGAGGATGGAAGATAATAAGGAATATTGTAGTAGGAGGATGGGTAAACGAAATGAGAAAGGTAAAAAGAGTCATGATTTAATTGGGTTTATTTGCACAAAACATGAGGAAATCCAATTGCAACAAGGTATAAAGAAATGCTAGAGACGGGGGAAAAAAAAGGAAATCTGGATTTAATTTGCGAAGACAGTTGCATTAAAACCACAAGATGAGAGAGGTTCTGCCAGGGTGGCAGTGTAAACTAAAACAATGTGGCCAAAAACTGAGCCTTGAGGCTGGAAGAGGAATTGGTGGGATGGATGTATTGTTGAAAGAGACTGTGTAGAAGTGACCAGAAATGTAGGATGGGAGCCAGAAGGTGGCCGTATTAGCGATATCAAGGTTTGTCAAGGTATAAAGAATGGTAAGATGATCAACTGTACTGTTGTGATTAGGTACGGAAGTTATAGACTGAGAGGAGACAAATTTCTGTTGAGTGGTTAAGTTGAAAACCGAGTTGGATAGACTGGAGAATAGATGAGATGAAGTGGATGAAGTGTTGCAGTTTCTCTGTGTTGATTCAATTAAATGCATAAAGCACAGGATACATTGAACTAAAGGCATACAATAAAACACAATTAGATACTGTTTAACAGAAAAAGAGAAATACAGTCGGTTTTGATTTGACTGCAATCTTACAATAGTAATGAAATTTGTCCACCCGCTGCATCAACATCACAGAAGATGGTGTCATTAATTAAATACTTCACATTTACAAAAAGCTTGTTAAATTGGCATAAACTAAACGGAAATGTATTTTCTTCACTCACACGGGAAAAAAACTCCACAACATGTTCATTATTTCATATTGTTTTATCACATTAATTTTACAAATTGAGGTGTAATAGGAGTATTATTTAATCTTACAAGTCATTATTTAACTTCATGCTACATCTCGCATTATTGAGCAGATTATTAAAAAAACAAGTGATTTTGTATATTGCTCTGTTTTAGCATGCCGTACATAACACATTTTGGGCTTTATGTCTAACCTGTCCATGAGGGCCAGTACCTTGCTAGAGTTTTGTGATTTATCAGTGCAATTAACACTGTGTATTTCTTTGCAATCTGTCCTGCATTATCTGAACACCCGATTAGCCTCTGCCTTTAATTTTGAATAACTTTGTTCTATTCACAATGTTCTGTCAAACATAAAGGCTCCTCTTAACAGAAATGATTTTCAAACAGGGGTGCTGCAGATTGTGTACCTACTGCTGTCAGACCCCCCGGTGTCACTTGATACTAATCAATGTATTATACTTAGCATGATGAGTTGAGCAAAGTTTCGATGACCATGACCATAAGTAAGTATATTTAAAAGATTGCTATAGCATTAGGGAATACAAATATATATTCCTAACGTTATCATTTTAATCTATCTATTTAGCTCACGCATCTGTGAGGGTTTTGAAAGCTGAGCTTGATTTACTCTTCAGCCCCCACCAGTCTCCTTCTTAGCTGAGATCATCGAGATTGATGATCTCACCCAATCCAATGTTTCCCCATATACCAAAGATTAGTTGGCTAATGTGCATGCACAACAAAATGGTGCTCTGTGACAATCATGCTGCGACAACTCTATGGGCAGCATTTGATTGAGAACGGAGTTTTACTCTGTTCTCAATGCGGAATCACCTCTAGCGGCTGTCTGGAAGACAGTCACTAGAGGTGTGTTAACCCTACAATGGAAACATAGCAATGTCTCTAAAACTGCAATGCTTTACATTGCAGGGCCAAGACACCCAGACCACTTTGATGAGATGAAATGGTCTTGGTGCTATAACTTGTAAACTCGTTGTCTATATTTTCGCAAGATGACTGACAAGAATAAGTATTGACGAAATTTGCATCACCATTGTCAGTCCATTTAATCGGGCACTCCAGATGCCCACATATAGTATGTAAGGTGTAATATAAATGTAACTCGCAGTTAATTATGTTGGGTGGTTTTATTAAAGTTCTTTAATTAAAATAATTATTTGTTTAACTCCATAAGCCTACTCTTTCTCCCCTTCCCTCTCAACCAGAGGTTTTTTTTCCCTTTTTCTACTCTGAAAATTCTACTGCACATGATGTAATGGTTTAAAGCTTATACAGTCACAGTATGATTATTTATTTTGCATATAATTTTAATGGGAAAAAAAGTCCAATACTTTAAATATTTTTATGACTTTATGGTTGGCAAGGTAATATATTATAAATATTAAAACCTGACTACCTTCATCATGATACTGGGAGAATTTCATACACAAAGACATGGCATTCCATACAGAAGACAGGGCTTTCACATGTAATCACTGTCATCTTTGAGTTACATCAAGTTATATTCAACATGCGCAAGGTCACAAGTGAAGTGTGGATAGAATTCTTTTGCATATATGTATAAGAAAATAGATGCAGCTAGACAACGTGGAAGGGAATCAGCTATTACAGTGAATTATTTATTGACCAATGTCCACATTAAAAAGTTACATAGTTACATAGTTAGCTCCCATTGGGTTTTGGTACCAATGTTAAATAAAAAAACAAAAAATTACTAATTCACTAACAAAACCCGCACAAACCTGAATATATAGAAAACTCACTTTTAATAATTATTTTAATTTTAAACTATTTAAAAACAAATTTTAAAAAAATAAACTAAACCACAGAAAAGCTGGGAATTAATTTTTTTTTAAAATTAGAAACCATAAACAAATAGTAGTACATTTATAATTCAACGCTGGCTTGTGATAAAGTTTGAAATCAGTTTTGAAGTACTTTATTTAGCTGAAAACATTTTCTGTTGAGTGTGATTGTTTTCTGAAGGATTTGTCCTTGTCCTGCCCTGACTATCAGTACACGTCCCGTGTGATGCCAGCCAGCGCCACTTGCACAAATTGCTTGAGACAGGAAAATGAGTATTTGGAATTGGGGCTGTTAAATTTCCACTTAGATACAGGTAGTGATTGTTCTACTTCCTGACAGATCCTAAGACGACCCGTTGGGATTAAGAATTAACTTTCTTTCCTAGTGATGTGGGAAAGTAGTGCTCTGAGAGCAGAATGGCAAGTTTTAGAACGCAGGTTATATTTATGTCGGAATCCACAGACAATCTTAAATGCTGATCGTTTGCAAACGTTAAAATGACCTTGAAAAGTAACATTTATGACGACAAACTTTGCAGGTCATTCGGGGGATGCTGTGCTGTTACTATGGTAAGTAATTCTTGGAAAACTGGCACAAGAACACACCTGTCGCTGGCACGGAGGAGAGGTCACTTGCACAGCTCTATCTGTGTGACACAGAATATTAGGAGTAATGGATTCTGACGGTTTGAAGGCTCTGATCATCTGCTGCATAAAAACCACAGGAAGCAAGAAAACTCAAAAACAATTATCAGTGTCCTTACGGGGAATCTCATGGTGATAACTCACCACATTCCGTACAATTTCTTCAAGTCATGAAATATACTTCTACAAATGTAATGGTTCAATAAAGCAGAGGTTATAAGAGGGGGGAACCATAGGTGTTCACAGCAAATTTCATGAGGCTGTGCACCTAACAATTTTGCTTTCACTCTTTCAAAGACAAACATTTATTGAATACTCATTAACAAAGGCCATTATTGTTATTGATCAATATTATTTTTTGTCATTAATCGTCAATATGGATTTTAAATTTTACAAAGAGATTAGAACAGTAAGCTATACTGTAAAACAAATGAAATTGTGATATCCACATATAACGCAATCATTTACGAACAATAAATTGGAACAACACGTGAGCATGAATTATATCTGGATAATAGAAATTCTGGTTAAGATAGTGTGGGCTCTTGCTAGGGACTCATGGGAACGATTGGGAAACATAGAAACATAGAATGTGACGGCAGATAAGAACCATTCGGCCCATCTAGTCTGCCCAATTTTCTAAAAACTTTCATTAGTCCCTAGCCTTATCTTATAGTTAGGATAGCCTTATGCCTATCCCATGCATGCTTAAACTCCTTTACTGTGTTAACCTCTACCACTTCAGCTGGAAGGCTATTCCATGCATCCACTACCCTCTCAGTAAAGTAATACTTCCTGATATTATTTTTAAACCTTTGTCCCTCTAATTTAAGACTATGTCCTCTTGTTGTGGACATAGTCTTAAATTTTAAAGGCTCTTCTAAAATCCCTTCCCATGAATGAGCAGAGTGAAGACCCGCAATAGGGCCTAGTCCTCATGACCACCTATATCTACCTAGCTAGAGACAACAATGCCCATATCTGAAGAAACACAAGGGTGGTGTCCCATCGCTCATACTGCCGCTTTGGTATATAAAACCAATTTTCCTTCTGGATTTGACTCCTTCTTCCAAGCATGGGCCAAGGAATATCTGGGTGATAAACAATTTTTTTTTTAATAAAACCTTAAAAAACACATACAGCAAATGTTCATGATGTTCAACTAAACTGACTAGTTAAAATGTAGAAAACATATTTTTGTTACCCAGCCCACTCTGTCCTTTTTGAGGGCCCTTTTCCACTTCCCTCTCTTTGTCCTTAATGTTTTATTTGTTCCTCTGTCACACTTACTTCCCTTCCTCTGTCCCATTAATAATTCAATGTATAATTTGTCTCACATCCCTCAGTTCATTTTCTCCCTCTTTTCTCGTCCCTTACCCCTTCCATGTTTGCTACACTGTCTCCCTTGTAGTATACTCTCTGCAACCTTGTTTTTCCCTTCTGGCATCGCTAACTCCAGTCTTGCTAGCGTAGCTTAGCGCCAAATCACTGTTCTCTTTCTTGCTGCATAATATCACACCGTATTAGAATCTTGTACCTTAATACCTTTGTGACGTAATCACCATCACAGGGGGCTGAAGACGGACACTTTATGGAGGTTCCTAGATTACTCCTATGTTTTAGTCACCCTGTGCCCATTATACAGGTTGTGTAATGTTAGTTATTCTCATTTCCCCCTTTTCCTTGTTGTTTTCCCAGAAGGCCGTTGTCCTGTTGTTCCAGACTGTCATCTGCTGTATATTACCGTATTATATGTGTTTACATGTGTTTTAGGAATTTTCTTGTACTACAGGAGATAATTGTGTTAGCGAGTCTCTGTGTATAAAAGGTAAACAGAAGAGAATAAATGAGTTTATAATACAATAGCTATTGTGCAATGGATCTTGGTGTCAGGCAGGTAATTCAATTATGGACTCTTGCCTTAATTCTGTCCTAGACACCAAGACTCCAAGGAGTTACTTGTATTGTTTTGTGTGATGACCCCCTGTTGTGATTACTTCTATATAAACCTATGGTTCACTCAATGAAACAAGTTCTACTTCACCCTTCGCTAAGTCTCGGCTAGTGTTTGGGTGAGGCAGCTATGCAGCTATACACTCTGCAGGAGAGAGTGATCACTTGGACCTGCACCCAGTACCCTGCTCCAGGGTGGGAAGCTACAGAGAGGCCCCAGCCAAGCTGAGGCGGCCAGGGGCTGAAGCACTGCTGGTGTCCCGGTGATAGCTAGGAAGTGAGCTTGCTAGAGGTACCCAGTCGGGGTGCCAGGCGGTCTGTCACAACCTTCGTTCTAGGCTTTGCCACAGCTGTTCTGCACTGCTTCACACACCCCTATGGCCATGAATCCTGCCTAGCAGTTTCAGTTGGAAGCATATATATCTGATCTGTCAGAAAGGGAAGTTGTCAGAGCAAGAATTTATATCCTCCATTCGCCAGCCAAATATTCTATATTTTCCTATATATTAAAAAATTATACGATATACAGTTGCAAACTGGTACAAGTTTTTTTATTTTAGGTTTATGTATAGAGAGACATTATGTTGCATTTTCCTAAAAGCAGACCAATCAGTGGAGAAATCAATTTTAATATTAAAAAAAAAAAAAAACCAAAACATTTATACAACAAAAAATAAATAAATAAAGTAATCAAGTCTTATTTTTCTCAATTTCTTGAAAATGTGCAGTCAGGAAGTGGCTGATGATTTTCAGCCAATTCTGGACCTATTTTTCTCAACTGTACTTCAACAGAGTGTCATCTGAATGAAAACACCGTGCAAACGAAAAGACGTTGCATTACATTGCCAGTAAAATGTAGTGAAAGTACGTAAATGGGCAGAGGAGCGATCATATAGATATATATGATCCCAAAATACCAGAGTTATGCAGTGTACAATGATACATTTTTATTGGACTAACACAATATTTAAAATACAAGTAAGTCTCTTACTCAAGGTCTGAAGCAATATTGCAGAGAAACATAGAAAAACTCCCCAAAGCTTGTCCATTAAATACTATGGTAGTCCAATAACAGGGTATCATTGCCTACTCAGTACTCTGGTTAGTTTAGCATTTTGCCTACTGGACTAATACAGTTAACCCAATCTATTAATATGATATATAATCCAATCTAATATATACTAGTGTTCAAAAGTATAGGTTCACTTTCTGGGTTTTTTTTTTTTCCCAGTAATATAACATCAAATTGATCATACATACAGTACAGACATTGTAATCTAAACTGGAAAAGGCAGATTTTAGTGGAATAGCTACATTAGGTGTAGAAAGGCCCGTTACCAACAACCATCTGTCCTGTGTTCCAATGGCACGTTGTGTTTGCTAATCCAAGTTCATCAGGTAAAAAAGCTAATTGATCATTAGAAAAGGGTTTTTTTGCAATTATGTTAGCACAGCTGAAAACTGTTGTGCTGATTAAAGAAGCAATAAAATTGGCTTTCATTAAACTAGCTAAGCATCTGGAGCATCAGCGATTTTGAATTCGATAACAGGCTCGAAATGGCCAAAAACAAAGAACTTTCTTTTGAAACTTGACAGTCTATTCTTGTTCTGAGAATCTGGCATGAAACTGAAGATCTCGTACAATACTGTGTACTACTACCTTTACAGAATAGTACAAACTAGCTCTAACCAGGATAGAATGATGAATGGATGGCCCTGGTGCACAACTTTGCAAGAGTACAAACACATCAGTGTGTCTAGTTTGAGAAACAGACATCTCACAGGTCCTCAACTGACAACTTAATTAAATAGTACCCACATAACACCAGTCTCAATATCAACAGTAAAGACGTGACTCCGGAATGCTGTTCTCTTAGGCAGAGTTACAAAGAAAAAGCCATATCTGAGACTGGCCAATAGAAATAAAAGATTGAAATGGGCAAACAAACACAGACACTGGACTGGAAGATTGGAGGAAACAAAGTGTTATGGAAAGACAAATGTACGTTTGAGGTGTTCATATTATATTGAAGCTGCCTTCAACATGGATGCTGTCCAGGAAGTAGGAGGGTCTGGGAGGGAGGGTCTTCCGGAGATTGGCAGAGATGTGTCAGCTGACCGGAGTTCGCCACGAACGGTTCGTGGTGAACCGTGGCGAACCGTTCGCGGCAAGTTCGCGAACAGTTCGCAACATCACTAATTGGGGACCTGTGTTTCTGCCAGGTTAGTCTTGTGAGAAGTTTGGTAAATTACCACTGTTTTATTTTGATGCCTTTATATTGTCACTTTTTATTTTTTGCTGTATGCAATTTATGCCTATTGTTGGTTCATTAAATATTTGCATAACTTTCATTGTTGGTTCTAGTGTGCATTCTCTTTTCGGTAATATTCAGTTTGCAAAGAAGAACATTTGTGAAACGCAGACCATATAAAAAGATGCTGGAGGAGTGCTTGATGCCATCTATCAAGCATGCTGGACGCTACGTGATGGTCGAGGGTGCTTTGACGGTGGTAAAGTAGGAGATTTATACAGGGTAAAAAGGTCAATGACTCCATTTTGCAATGTCATGACAAATCCTGTGGACGACAATTGATTGGAGCCAATTTCTTCCTACAACACGACCCAAACCTTCAAATAATGCAAGGAAAATTTAGAGAAGAAGCAGTCAGATGGTATTCTGTCTTTAGTGAAGTGGCGAGCACCATTACCAGATCTCAGCTCTGTTGACAGTATGGTATTTAAGAAGTACCCAACTTCTGGGTGGTTCTACAGGAAGCATGGAGTGAAATCTCTTTTCACATTACCGCACCACATTACATAGTTACATAGATACATAGCTGAAAAGAGACTTGTGTCCATCAAGTTCAGCCTTCCTCACATAAGGTTTTTGCTGTTGATCCAAAAGAAGGAAGAAAAAAAAACCCAGTCTGAAGCACTTCCAATTTGGCAACAAACTAGGGGAAAATTCCTTCTTGACCCCAAAATAGCAGTCAGATATCTCTTTGGATCAAGCAGCTATTACCCCACTAATTAGAAATTATATCCCTGTATGTTATGTTTTGCAAGTGTTTATCCAAATGCTGTTTAAACATCTGTATGGACTCTGATAAAACCACTTCTTCAGGCAGATAATTCCATATCCTTATTGCTCTTACTGTAAAAAAAAACCCTTTTCTTTGCCTTAGATGAAATCTCCTTTCTTCCAGCCTAAACGTGGGACCTTGTATCCTATGTATAGCCCTGTTTATGAATAGATAATGGTTTGTACCAGCACCGAATATATTTGTATAATGTTATCATATCCCCTTCGAGGCACAGTTTTTCCAAACTAAAGAGATTTACATTTTTTAACCTTTCTTCGTAACTAAAATGCTCCATTTCTTTTATCAATTTTGTAGCTCGTCTCTGCACTTTTTCTAGTGCCATGATATCTTTCTTTAGAACAAGTGCCCAAAATTGCACAGCATATTGAAGCTGTGGTCTTACCAGCGATTTATAAAGAGGCAAACTTATATTTTCATCCCGAGAATTTATGCCCCTATTTATACATGACATAACCTTACTGGCCTTAGCAACGGCAGATTGACATTGCATATTGCTGCTTAATTTGTTGTCTATAACAATTCCCAAATCCTTCTCGTGTGTGGTTATCCCTATTCACTACCATTTAGGGTGTAAATTGCTTGTGCATTCGTAACCCCGAAGTGCATAACTTTGCATTTCTCTACGTTAAATTTCATCTGCCATTTTAGTGCCCATTCCCCCAATCTATGTAAATCCCTCTGCAGCAAAACAATATCCTGCTCACATTGTATTACTTTACAAAGTTTTGTGTCATCTGCAAACACTGAAACATGGCTTTCAATGCCTCTTTCAAGATCATTTATATATATTTACATTGACAACAAGAATGACAAAAGTCTGGCAGGCTGTAATTGCTGCACGTGGAGGATTCTTTGACAAAAGCTTGGATGACACAATTAATATTTCAATTAAAATTAATTATTTCTAACCTTGCCAGACTATGTTCTTACAACCAACAATCTATTATCTCCCTATGGTTTTAGTTATTGTATGTGAAATATCTATTTATTAACACCTGTCTCATTGTATATAGACTAAAATGCACCTGTAAGAGCTGTTAATATTTAATTTTCCTGAATATTTAATATGTCTAAATATAGAACATTGTACTGAATATGCTAACCACTATATATTTTGCAACTTTAAAAATCTCAATTAATTCCTCCAGATATAAATATATATATTTAATAGCACCTGTTTATTACATAATCAGTATTTGTCTATTGTTTCTTCTCAAAGAACACACAGTTTACAGTGTATGATTAATTATTCAAAAGAATAAAAATAGACTGTTATTAAGTGTAAAAATACCCCCCAGTTTCATAATAAATTGGATTCTTAGTGCTATTATGATTTATGGCTGTAGCGCCATTGTATCGAAGTGCTGTACATCTTGAGAATAAAAAATGACAAACAAATACATTTAATACATTTAACCCAACTTAATAAATCATGAATAATCAGCTGATAAGAGATGTGATGGACAGTGCCATTAATCATCAAGACATGAGCGTAAATTAAATAATATTACAGCACTGTACATGGCACACATGATGCAGTTTACTCACTTTACCAATAATTACAGAAAATCTGAACATAAATAACATATTTTTAGGCAAAATAGCCAGTTCAGAAAATGTTTGAGAACATTTGCAATTTGCCTTATATGTTGAATTCTTTTGTCAATTCTACACAATTGTAGGTTTGGCAAATAAGCCCACCCGATATCTGACTTATAGATTTTTGTTTGCAGAGGTAGTGAAAGTCTGCTGTCACCAATGTGTGGTGGGATGTCTTATAATTAAAATCTTTTAAAACGTAGCACTATATGCTAAAGATTAATAATATGCAATAAACATTTTATTTTCCGCTGTCAAGTGAAATTAAGAGGATCTATGGTACTTA
The DNA here is from genome assembly GCA_933207985.1 of Pelobates cultripes. Taxonomy (NCBI): domain Eukaryota; kingdom Metazoa; phylum Chordata; class Amphibia; order Anura; family Pelobatidae; genus Pelobates; species Pelobates cultripes. The sequence continues at coordinate 29,293,715 of OW240919.1, read as the reverse complement.
ACAGTGCGTAGAAGCTTTAGTGATACTGTGCGTCTCTTTATAAAGTTTATTTATACATCATCCTTCATGACAAAATGGTTTTACTGGTGACGAGTTAAGGAAAAAAACATCAAGATAAGTGAATCTTATTTTTTTAACAGAACATATGCAATAGCAAATAGCCCATCTGGATATAGTGTTAAAAAACGCATTTGCGATGGAAATTGTGATCTCACGTACTTGGATTGTTCTCCACAAAATGATTTAATACAGTTTTTTGAATATGTATCAATTATTTTATAACAGTGGTTCTCCACTCCAATTCTCAAAGTATATCAGTCATGAAGAGGTACCCAGAAGGACAAAATGTGTAAGCATCTATGTCAGGGGTTTGTCTTCTGCTCTTCTCATTTGGTCCTCACCTTGGCTTAAGCCATTGCTTTGATTTTGAGAATGCCGAAATAAAATGTAATATTAGTATTTGAATATCATCAGCTACAAGGTAAGTCCTCCAGATATTTTTTTATGTTTATATGTCTACTGAAACTGCCATTAACTAGGGAAACCGGAGTTTTGATTTTCTATTCAATTATCTACCAATATCTACCACTTTATAACAGGGCCACAGGTTTGCTGGTCCTTCAGTTAAAAAAAAAAAACATCGTCCTTTAGAGCACCATGCTACTTCTCTTAGTGCTTATTGGAAAAGGGAGGTCATGTACAAGGTCATTAGTGGTTAGTTGAGTTTTTAGGGGACTTTATAAGAGCTTCCAAATCACACACAGAAGAGAAAATAGCACAGTTAGTAAAAAAGGGGGACAAAACATTTTTATTTTATTTTGTAATTCTTTATTTTTCAAATGACAGAATTGACAAGCACATGAGTGTTGCGCAAAGGTATTGCATGGGCTTATGCAAAAGCCAAATTTCAAACATTGAAACCATACATCATTATACAGAAAAGTTTGTAGAGAAAGGGTTGTTAACTGGTGATGCAACATTAGTTTCTTCCTATGCGGTTCTGTTCTGTCAAGTTTTTATACAATTAAACTAAACTAAACAAGTTTGATTGCAACTGTAGGTAGCCTTGTAGTATCAAAAGAAGCAGAAATTGAGAGTTAGAAAAATAAGAAAAAAAAATATTAAAATTAAGGGTGAAGTGTGGTAGAGAGGCTCCATATTTTGGAGTCTTCGTGGTGTTGTAGGAAGGATGGGGGAGTGAACAGGTGTTCCTGACCTTTGTGTTGGGTGGTCTTTTGGTGTTGTGCATGTTTCCATGTCTCTTCCTTGATTATGGTCTACATGGGCTATATGTATATGTGTGTCTCTTTTTTTTTGTAATTCTTTATTTTCGAATGACATAGTTGACTAGCACATGAGAGTTGTGCAAAGATAATGCATGCATGGGCTTGCGCAGAAGCCAGAGTTCAAACATATCTTCAGTGCATCATTTTATAGAAAGGTTTATAGAGAACGGGATGTTGTCTGGTGGTGCTTTTTTAGTTTCTTTCTATGCATTTCTGTTCTGTCACGTTTTTATACAATTAAGCAAAGCTATACAAGTTTGAATGCAACTGTCGGTGGCATTGGAACAGCGTTAGAAAATTAGGGAAAGATTAAATTTTGTTGTAAATAACGTTAAGGATGAAGTGTGGTAGAGAGGCTCCATCTGTTGGAGTCTTCAATAGGGTTGGGGGGGGGGTGAGGGAGGCATTCCTGACCCTTGTGGTGTGCGGCCTTTTGGTGTTATGCATATTTCCACGCTTCTTTCATCATTGTGTTTATGAATGTGATTGTGGTCCCTATGGGCTGTGTGTGTTTGTGTGTCTTTTCTCTTGGTTGGTTACCTGTCTAATAGGTCTACTGTCGATTCGGTCCTTCCTTTATGTTGGGTTATAGGGGTTGGGCACAGTTTAGAGTTTTGGAGGGGAAGGGTAGTTTTAGTTTGGTTTGTGGTTTTTGTAGCTCGGCCTTGTCTCTCTTGAAGTCCTGGTTTCTTAAGTGGCCGTGGTGGGTTCCATGAGCCACAGGTCCCATATTTTGTTACAATGTGTTGTGGTGTCGTGAATGAGTGCTGATAGACTGTCCATCGACCTAGCTTTATTCAATTTCTTCTTAATGTCGGTGATTGACGGGACTGTGGGTATGGCTCTTCTAGTGGCTAAGGCTAGTTTGGCAAGTAATTTGTTGTGAGCCCATGGTGTGCTTTCTAGCGGTTTGGATAGTAGCCATAGCCATGGATCCCTTGGGATGGGGTTGTGGAACACTTGTGAGGCCAGGGCCACTATGTCTGTCCAAATTTGTGTGATGTGTGGGCATTCCCACCAAAGGTGGTAGTATGTCCCCTTTTGGCCGCACCCTTTCCAGCATCTATCCGAAGTGGAAAGTCCCATTTGTTTGAGTTTTAACGGAGTAAGATACCAGCACATAAGAGTTTTGTATGCCTGCTCTTTGTGGGTTACGCATATCTTTACCGTTGCTGTGGCTTCCCAGATTGCAGTCCAGTCTGTGGGGTCGGTGGGGGGTCCTAAGTCCCGTTCCCATGCTGAGACATACCCTAGCGGTTGAGTTTTTGTCGTTTTGAGCAGTTGTGTGTATATTGTAGAGATCTGGCTTTTTTGTATGGGGGCATGGATACATGATTGTTCAAAGGTGGTGAGGGGGGTAAGTCCGGCTTGTTTATATGTAGGAGTTTCCAGTAGGTTTTTGATTTGCAGGTAGCGGAAGAAGTCTTGTGTGGTGAGTGGTCTGGCTTGTGGTAAGTCCGTAAACGGTATGATTTTTTGATATATATATGAAGAAGTGATACGTCCTGATTAAGTCATTGTCTTCATAGTGTGCGAAGTCTTTTGGGGTCATGCCTGGTGTGAAGTGTTCGTTTCTCAAGATTGGTGTCATGGGTGAAGGGTCTGTCGTGAGTACGTGTTTTATGGAGAGTTTGTTCCAGAGAGTTGTAGAGGTATCAAGTGCCGGTGTGGTTTGTGGGAGTTGTGGTCTTGCTCGCTTTTGTACCCAGATAAAGAGGGAAGGGAAGTCCTGGCCGAACAGGTCGTGTTCGAGGTCTGCCCATCTCTTTAACCCTATGGGGGCATGGAGTGCCTGAATCTGCGCTAGTTGTGCTGCGTGAAAGTAGTGAAGGAAGTGGGGTAGGCCGAGGCCCCCTGATCTCGTCGGGAGATAGAGGGTGTCTCTCCTTATCCTAGCTCGCCTGTTGGCCCATATGAAGCGGTCAATTTGTGTTTGTAGTAGTTTAAAGTCTTTGGCTACTACCTGGACTGGTAACGTTTGGTATAGGTATAAAAATCTTGGTAAGAGGTTCATCTTTATGCATGCCACCCTTCCTAGCCAGGAGATGGAATGGGATTCCCATAGTTTACGGTCGGCCTTCGCTCTTTGTAGTAGGGGGTAGTAGTTGAGTCGGTTTGTCTGGGAGACGTCTACTGGTAGGTCGGTACCTAAATAGTGTATGTGCGTGGGGTTGAAGCAGAATGGGTAGTTCGTTTTTAGTGCTTCGAGGTTCTCTTAAGGGATTTGTACAGGTAGCGTTTCTGTTTTGTCTAGGTTGAGGCGGTAGCCTGAGACCTGTGAGTATTCGTTTATGGCTCGCAATAGTGGCGGGAGCGAATTAGTTGGGTCTGTAATGGTGAGGAATAGGTCATCCGCATACCCCGCCACATTATATTCTTCCCTTCTGATGTGTACGCCCGCTATTGTTGGGTCCATGCGTAGGGTTTGAAGTAGGGGTTCCAATGATAGGGCAAACAGGAGCCCTGTCTTGTCCCGTTAAAGATGCGGAATGAGGGGGGTTGGGCGTTTGGGATTAAGAGATTCGCCTCTGGTGTTGAGTATAGGGTTTTGAGTACGTTTAAGATCGGGTCGGGGAACTGGAGTTTGTCTAGGTTAGCAAAGAGAAAAGGCCACAGGAGTCGGTCAAATGCCTTTTCGGTGTCTAAGGATAGGAAAAGGGTGGGGATCCGACAGTGTGAGGTCGCCCAGAGGAGATCAAAGGTCCGTCTGGTGTTGTCGTATGCCTGCCTGGAAGGTATAAGGCCGACTTGGTCTGGGTGTATAAGTTTATGTACGTGGGGGTTTATTCTGTCTGTGAGTAACTTTGTGAGTAACTTTATGTCCACGTTCAACAGTGAGATCGGTCTATAGTGGCTCGGATCTAGGTGGGTTTTGTTCGGCTTGGAGAGAAGGCACACGTTCGCTCTCAGGATGTCCGGAGGTATGGGGTTACCCTGCAAAATTGAGTTAAAAAGGTTGCAGAGGTGTGGGTGGAGTGTGGCTGGGAACGTTTTATAATAGAGTCACAAAACATTTTTTAGATAGATAAATGAGAAAAGAAAAGTAAAACAAGGATTAGTTAGATTAAAAACAAAAGAAGGAAGGTATGTAGAAGAGGATAAAGGTCTAGCTGACTGCCTCAATGAATATTTTTGTTCTGTATTTACAGATGAAAATAAAGGAAAGGGACCTCAGTTGAGAAAAAGGATAAATGAGTCATTTATTACACGTGAGTTTACAGAGGAAGAGGTTCTATTTCAACTGTCAAAAGTAAAGACAAATAAGTCAATGGGACCTGATGGAATACACCCAAAGCTATTAAAAGAGCTTAGTGGTGTACTAGCAAAACCATTAACAGATTTATTTAACCAATCATTGTTAACAGGAGTAGTCCCAGAAGATTGGAAGTTAGCGAATGTTGTGCCCATTTACAAGAAAGGTAATAGGGAGGAGTCGGGCAACTATAGGCCAGTAAGCCTTACTTCAGTAGTGGGGAAAGTGATGGAAACCATGGTAAAGGATAGGATTGTTGAACATCTAAAACACATGGATTTCAAGATCAGAGACAACATGGGTTTACTTCAGGGAGATCATGCCAAACTAATCTTATTGATTTTTTTGATTGGGTAACTAAAATTATAGATCAGGGTGGTGCAGTAGACATTGCTTACCTAGATTTCAGTAAGGCTTTTGACACTGTTGCACATAGAAGGCTTATCAATAAACTGCAATCTTTAAGTTTGGATTCCAATATTGTTGAATGGGTAAGGCAGTGGCTGAGTGACAGGCAACAGAGGGTTGTAGTTAATGGAATATATTCGAAGCTTGGACTTGTCACCAGTGGGGTACCTCAGGGATCTGTACTTGGACCCATTCTCTTTAATATTTTTATTAGTGATATTGCAGAAGGTCTTGATGGTAAGGTATGTCTTTTTGCTGATGATACTAAGATATGTAACAGGGTTGATGTTCCAGAAAGGATAAGCCAAATGGCAAATGATTTAGGTAAACTAGAAAAATGGTCAGAATTGTGGCAACTGACATTTAATGTGGATAAGTGCAAGATAATGCATCTTGGACGTAAAAACCCAAGGGCAGAGTACATAATATTTGATAGAGTCTTAACCTCAACATATGAGGAAAGGGATTTAGGGGTGATTATTTCTGATGACTTAAAGGTAGGCAGACAATGTAATAGAGCAGCAGGAAATGCTAGCAGAATGCTTGGTTGTATAGGGAGAGGTATTAGCAGTAGAAAGAGGGAAGTGCTCATGCCATTGTACAGAACACTGGTGAGACCTCACTTGGAGTATTGTACACAGTACTGGAGACCGTATCTTCAGAAGGATATTGATACCTTAGAGAGGGTTCAGAGAAGGGCTACTAAACTGGTTCATGGATTGCGGGATAAAACTTACCAGGAAAGGTTAAAGGATCTTAACATGTATAGCTTGGAGGAAAGACGAGACAGGGGGGATATGATAGAAACATTTAAATATATAAAGGGAATCAACACAGTAAAGGAGGAGACTATATTTAAAAGAAGAAAAACTACCACAACAAGAGGACATAGTCTTAAATGAGAGGGACAAAGGTTTAAAAATAATATCAGGAAGTATTACTTTACTGAGAGGGTAGTGGATGCATGGAATAGCCTTCCAGCTGAAGTGGTAGAGGTTAACACAGTAAAGGAGTTTAAGCATGCGTGGGATAGGCATAAGGCTATCCTAACTATAAGATAAGGCTAGGGACTAATGAAAGTATTTAGATAATTGGGCAGACTAGATGGGCCGATTGGTTCTTATCTGCCGTCACATTCTATGTTTCTATGTTCACTCATATTTTGCTGGGCTTCTGAGCACAGAGTGCATATGGGCCAACTTCAAGTGTTCATCTTCAGCCAATCTCATCTGATATTTTTTATTCTTCAACAAATTCAGTCATTTTAAAAGTGAGTGGAAAAACAGGACATTGATGGCTAGATCCTTAAATGTTAGCTGTAAATTGAGTGATAATGGTAATTTTTACAAACATTTTTATACAAGTGCAATGTATAATTGCCAGTAATTATGCCGACAATTATGGAGGTAGATTGTATCGATACGAACAGACTGCAAGTGTGTCTCGTCAAGGCATGTAGCTCTCCAGAACGCAGTCAGGCGATAAATATATATTTAAATACCATTACGTCATTCAATTTGCAATTATCTTGTTTTGTGTATTTATTATATATTCCTAGAACCTCATTTTGAAGCACTTTCCATTCTAGGTGTATAAATATTGTTTTAGATTGTTCCAGTGATTGAGCATTTTTAACAGACTAATATTACAGTTTGTCACAACTGGGGACGCGGAGAGATCGGATTTAAATTCATTCTGACAGAGGGCACCGGTTCAGCGTCGGATCTGTTTGGATTTCCAGGAGGAAATGAAACTGTGTTTCAAATCATATCTCAGCTCAGTTCATATAAATTAGATTTATAACCGGAATCCCTGTGTTGTTTTTGTTTCTTATGAGTAATAATAAAATGATTTTGCGGTAAAACATAACAAATTCTATTCTTCCCAATGAATTTGAAGTGGAGTTTATGGTATTGCCTTACTTGGTGTGACCAAAATTTAACACACTCTTCTCCTGTAAATTGAAAGACCTGTCTCCTGACACATATGAGTGAATACAGCAGATTCTGAATAAAATATTCAAGTATCTGGCAAATTAAATAATCGTGACTAATCAAATCTGAGAGCCAGAGGGTCATATTGAGTAATTTAATAATTTATGTAATAGTTCTTCTATAGCGTTCTTATCCAGAGCACTTTTCAATTTATGCAAAAATAAAATTGATAGATATACAAATATATACAATTATTTAGAATGGAGACAAAGAGTTGGCTAATAAGAAGTAAGAAGTAAGGAGGGCCCCTACAGAGACGGTAAGGTAGCATTGTAAAAAAAAAAGTGATTACTGTAGATGAGATGGACCAAGTTGGGAAATATGCCTGGAATCAACTTGCATTTGTATGGAAGAGATACATCTGGAAGACAGGAAGGACACACTGCTGAGGATCAGGGAATAATGGGAGAGTGGTACAGCCACATGTTCAGCTGTAAGGGATGAGTGATGGATTGGTTTAGGAAGTACCCGGGAAGTAAAGAGGTCTGTGTTTGTCTTTAGAATTTTGTGGAAAGGTGATAGAGAGGTGGCAGATTGGATGTGGGGAGGGAGCTTGTTCCATTGGTAGGGAATTGTGATAATCACTTGTTGCCCTAGAGGCTTCTGTGTTTCACTCAGTTCTGGAGGAGGAAGTGCCTTTAGTGGCTGTCAGGAAGGAACACTATCAGACAGGGCCGGACTGGGAGAAAAATTCGGCCCGGGCATTTTTTTAACACAGCGGCCCACTAAAAAGGGGGCGGGGCAGAGGAGGTGTGTTTTGTCATCACCAATGACAAACACGCCTCCTCTCAAAGTGAGCATGTTGGTTCAATGCTCTTCCAGGGCAGACCATGCGCAGAGCTCTGCTGAAGAGCTCTAGCATGAGAAAAAAGTCCTGTATTTGTTATGCACAGTGCAAGCAAATTTAATAACATGCTTGCACTGTGTTTCCTTGCAACTTGTCTCTGGTGTCTTTATAAATGGATACCAGGAGACAAAAGGCCAGGAAAGAGTATTGTGCATGTGTTTGGAGCCTGCTTGTGGTATTGCGTGTGTGTAGAGTGAGCTGGTCGTGGTGTGGTATTGTGTAATAAGGTCGGTTTTAGTCGTGTTGTGTTTGTGGTGTAATGTGATGCATATGTGGCTCAGGGACCCCCTCCCGCCCGGCTCTGGAAAGGGGTTAAAACTTACCTTTTTCCAGCGCCGGGCGGGGAGCTCTCCTCCTCCGATCCGCCCCGTCGGCTGAATGCGCATGCGCGGCAAGAGCTGCGCGCGCATTCAGCCGGTCGCATAGGAAAGCATTTATAATGCTTCCCTATGGACGCTTGCGTGCTCTCACTGTGATTTTCACAGTGAAAAGCACGCAAGCGCCTCTAGCGGCTGTCAATGAGACAGCTGCTAGAGGCTTTGGGGGAAGGCTTAACCCATTGATAAACATAGCAGTTTCTCTGAAACTGCTATGTTTATAAAACAATGGGTTAACCCTAGAAGGACCTGGCACCAAGACCACTTCATTAAGCTGAAGTGGTCTGGGTGGCTAGAGTGGTCCTTTAAGAGTGTAGTGTAGTGTAGTGTGTGTGTGTGTGTGTGTGTGTGTGTATATATATATATATATATTTGGAAGTATTGTGTATGTGTGTGGTGCAGTGTGTTGGGGGGGTTCTGTGTGTATGTGAGGGGTGCAGTATGTGTGTATGTGAGGGGTGCAGTATGTGTGTGTGTGTGTGAGGGGTGCGGTGTGTGAGAGTGCCGTGTGAGAGTGCCGTGTGTGTGTGTGAGAGTGCTGTGTGTGTGATGGGTGTGAGAGTGCTGTGAGCGTGATGGGTGTGAGAGTGCTGTGTGAGATGGGTGTGAGAGTGCTGTGTGAGAGAGTGCTGTGTGTGATGGGTGTGAGAGAGTGCTGTGTGTGATGGGTGTGAGAGAGTGCTGTGTGTGATGGGTGTGAGAGTGCTGTATAAATGTTATTGTGTGTGTGTGTAGGGGGGGTAAATAAAACAAAAACAAACAGTCATTATGTCCCCCCCTCCCTTCTTACCTTTAGCCTGGGAGGGGGGGGACCGGCATGCTGGTGCCTGGGAGGCCGGGAGACAGTGTTCCCTGGTGGTCCTCGTGGGTGAGTGATCTCTAGCCTGTGAGGCTAGAGTTCACTCTCGCGAGATCCGGCCGTTGCCATGGCAACGCGCCGGATCTCGCGAGAGGAACCCAGCGGAGCTGCAAGTTAGAGCTCCGCCGGGTCCTCTCTCCAGCCTGGCTGTCTCCCTCTCTCCCCGCCGGCGGCCGCATGTGGGCCCGTCAGGGAGATCCTTGATCTCCCCACCGGCCCGTCGTGGCACAAAGCGGGGCCGGCGCTAGGAGAGTGCCGGCCCTGCATAGACCGGCAGGGGAGATCCTGGGACCTCCCCTGCCGGCCTCGGCCCATGGCCACCGCGGCCCACCGGGCATTTGCCCGGTGTGCCCGATGGCCAGTCCGGGCCTGCTATCAGAACTATACTAATGTAAGAACCTAATGCGTTGTTAAGTATGCTCCACAAAAGAACAACAGAGGAAGTTAAACCACCAATAAACATAGTCACATAGAAATACATGTATAAACATACATATACCTACATACGTACCTGCCTATGTCATTGGCATAGCAGTAATCATAACATGTAAAGGTGCCACAACTGGATGCCCATGCACCTGTCTGTCGACAAATGATCAAGTCACAATCGGCAACCAGGACCGCCAATAGGCAGACAGAACCCTTCTACTGGACCTGGTCAAGTTCAGGGGCGAGCATAGGGCCCTCTAGCGCTTATTGGTCTGGCTGGGGAGATAGTTATATCTCCCTGAACCATACTGTAAATGCCGACAGCAACAGAGGGGCTTCGCAGATGATTCAATTTTACTGATATCATAGATATCAGTTCCTCCCAGTGTCACCATAGAGCTGTTCTAACTGGCAGCTGATGAACTGATTTGGGCAATGTGTACAGAAAGGCAAAAATTTGGAAAGTTATATTGTTGCCACCATTTCTCACACTGCCCTGCAGCAAAATGTAAGGAAGCTGGAACTCATGGCATGTGAGGTAGGACTGTCTGGGGGGATAAAATGGTAAGGGGATACTTATTGTTGGTCTGGCTTTGTGTCTGTTTGACAGTAGGTGTGTGTATCTATTGTGAGTGTATTTGTTTGACTGTGTGTTGATGTGACAGGGTGTATGTGTCTAACTGTGTGTGAGTTTGTATATCTGCTTGTGTTTCTGACAGTGTGTGTGTATGTCTGGCTGTGTGTCTTTTTGACAGTGTGTGTGTGTGTGTACCTTTGTGTATCTGATTGTGTGTCTTTGAGACAGTGTGAGTGTCTAACTATGTGTGTAAGTGTATATGTCTGGCTGTGTGTCTAATACAGTGTGCATGGGTCTGTGTGCATGTCTATGTGTGTATTTGTTTGACTGTGTGTTGGTGTGACAGTGTGTATGTGTCTAACTGTGTGTGAGTTTGTATATCTGCTTGTGTTTCTGACAGAGTGTGTGTATGTCTGGCTGTGTGTCTTTTTGACAGTGTGTTTGTGTGTCTTTGTGACAGTGTGAGTGTCTAACTATGTGTGTAAGTGTATATGTCTGGCTGTGTGTCTAATACAGTGTGCATGGGTCTGTGTGCATGTCTATGTGTGTGTTTGTTTGATGTTATCTGTGTGTGTGGCATGTGTGTCTGACAACAGGAATCTGTGTGTGTGTTTTTAACATTGTGTAACTATGTATGTGACTGTGTGTGTGCATGTCATTGTGTATTTGTGTCTGGCAATGTGTATTTGTGTATTCTGAAAAACTGTGTGTGGCAAAGAGTATCTAGGTGAAGGCACCCGGCCAATATATTTTTAAGGGGCCCTACATTTTTTATGGCAGTCCTGTCTGCAACTCTTAGCATTCACCTGCAAACTAAGAATTGTGAAAGGTGGTTTATTTCATATGGAGGCAGGATGTTTGTGCGCAAAGCAGATCCATATCGTCAAAGATACCTTGTCAAAGAAAATGTGTAGGAAACTGTCTTCAGCGAGGTATGTCATTTAATCAATACATTGTGCTGACTTTTACACAGACACACACACACAAAATATTTCTTGGGGCGTTGGAGTTGGGAGTTATACAGATGTGGGACAATCTGCGTTTTGGGCTGGCGTACTGTATTAATGATCCAAGGTCTAAGTCGGCAGGAAGATGACAATCACTTTAATCCATGGCTATAATATCTGCTGGATTTAATATTTCCTACAAAGGTGCTGCACGGATTATGCATTTTATCCACACATAATGGCTGGGAGTAAAATATACTGGCTTGTTTTCATCAATTTCACTGTTTTTATCCACCAACTGATGCTTGCGTAAGGATAACTGCGCTCACTATACTGTAATTTTCTAAATCAGTAATGCTTTTTGTCAAAGCTTTTAGGCCTCCTTAGTTGTGAAATAGAGAATAATTTGCATGTCAGTTTTTTCTCTGTATATTTTAATAAAGATTATGGCCGCTACCTGCGTATTTGTTGATAACAGAGTATTGTATGCGGTTACGAAAGAAAGTGTGCCATTGCTTATAAATCACAGCCACACGGTCATTCTCACTGCTCTACGTTATGCAGCCTTGCCATTGACTGCTTTCATTATTAGAATAGCCGCTGTGCCAGCAAGTTTGCCATTATAAATATTCTGGTTCTTGCTTTCAAATCTCTTCATAATGCTGCTCCCACCTATCTATCCTCCCTTATACACAAGTATGTCCCATCTAGGCCCTTACGCTCTGCTGAAGACTTACGTCTATCTTCTGTCCATACTCCCACCTCTGATGCTCGCCTTCAAGATTTCTCGAGGGCTGCACCGTTCCAGGGGAACTCACTTCCCTCCTCCGTTAGATGCTCACCCAGTCTCCATTCCTTCAAAAAAATCATTAAAAACCCACTTCTTCATAAAAGCGTATCAATTAAACTGTTGATAGCTCCCGACTGATTCCTCTCTTGCAACTGTCACTAGTCTAATACTATCCTTACCTTTTGTGTCATTTTACCCCACTCCCTCTAGCATGTAAGCTCATTGAGCAGGGCCCTCAACCCCTCTATTCCTGTGTGTCCAACTCGTCTGTTTACAGCTACATGTCTGTTCGTCCACCCACTGTAAAGTGCTGCAGAATTTGTTGGCGCTATTTAAATAATAACATAATAATAATAATAAATAATAATTTGACCAGTGTGCTCAGCAAGCGGGCCTAGCACATCTCACAATGCATTCCAACAGTGCTGCTTTGCTACAGTGTTCACAATTTACACAATTTGGGGGTAAAAGTCTCGGACATACTCATCTATGGAGTCTGTAACAGAAATGTTATGGAGTTACTCAAAAAAAACATGCAGTGTACTCTCTACAAACCCCTGCCCCCTTCTCTACAAACTCTCTACAAACTCCTGCTCCTCCCCACAAGTCCCTGCAACACCTCTCTACAAACCCTGCTCTCCCCACAATTCCCTGACCCCTCTCTCTACAATCCCCGCTTCCCCACAATCACTGCCCCCTTTCTACAAACCCCCGACAAAACCCCTGCTCCCCCACAAGTACCTGACCCCCTTTCTCTACAAACCCCTGCTCCCCCCCAACAAATCCCTGCTCTCACCACGAACCCCCTGTCTAGTCCCTTACAGTTGTATCCCGAAAACACAGTTTATGACAGGCATGACGCCTGCTTGCTGCTCACTGCTGCTAAGCGTACTGCCACCACGAAGCCGCCCGCACTCGGTGTCTGAGACTCAGACCAGATGGAATACGTCGGCTGCGCACTCCTCCTCCACGTGAGTAAGTAGTGCTGCTTGGCTGTGGCTGGATGGCACCCCCCTAACAAGTGGCACCCGGGGCAAACCCCCCTCCCCCAGTTAGTACACCACTGCCTAATAATATAGTGTCCCTTTGCCCCCACCTTGGTCCCCCACTCCTTGTAGCACAGTGAGAGGACATCCAGCGTTGTTAAACTTAGTAAAACAGCAAGAAACACCTCCAGAGGCTGTCCAGAGACAGTCACTAGAGACAGTCATAACCATGCAATGTAAACAATGCAGTTTCTGTGAAAAATGCAGTGTTTTCACTTGCAGCGTTAAGGGGACAGGGACACTGCACCCAGACCACATCAGTGGGATGAAGTGGTCTGGGTGCTTATAGTGTCCCTTAAAATCTTTTTTTTTTTTTTTTAAAGGCAAATTCTGTATTTTTTTACTACTAACCTTTAATTGAACTATACAAATGTATGGTGTCACTTTATAAATAATCAAATTAATCATTCTATCAAATTGATAGATTAATAGCTATTTAACATTTTAAAAGCTTGACCTTCTAGGACACTGCCTTACAGCAGAGGCACAGCAGTAAAGACTACTTATAGGTCCAGAGCAGATAAACACAGAGGCACTGCACCTAAATTCCTCTAAAAATATATTCGGGATTGGGATGGAAGGAGTGCTCCATTGAGGGGACATTGTCAGTGACACTAATGTGTCACTAGCAATGCCTATAATGGGCAGGTCTACCCACTGAAAAACATGTATTCCTGACCCTATAATTATTATTTTATTATTATTTTATTATTTACATAGCGCCATCACATTCCGTAGTGCTGTACAATGGGTGGACTAACAGACATGTAATTGTAACCAGACAACTGAACGTACAAGAACAGAGAAGTGGAGCTTACATTCTATAGTATTAAAACACCATCTGGCCCTCCTGGCCGCCCCTTGCCCCCCTGAATATAGCAAAATCTTACCTTTATTCCAGTCTGCTGCTGCTTGCACTGCCCCTGATCAGCTTGTTTTGCTGACATAATCAAAAGTGGTGTTCTGAGCCAGTAACAATGCTTCCCCATATGATTGGCTGAGACTGACAAAGAGGCAGATCAGGGGCAGAGCCAGCACAATTCAAACACAGCTCTGGCCAATCAGCATCAATGAATCAATGCATCTCTAAGAGGAAAGTTCAGTGTCTCCAACAAGAGGGTGAATGTCAGTCACACCGTGCAGCACTGCCCCAGAAAGCACCTCAAGTAGCCATATGAGGAGTGACCAGTAGAGGTGTCCCTACGCTGTAATGTAAACACTGCATTTTCTCTGAAAAGACAGTTCAATATTTTGCCGATAAATGCTTAGCAAGACATCCTCTTCCAGACTATCCTCTCATCAATTCTGCAACCAACATTTTTCAAAGGGGTTTCTTCACTAATCTGTGATTTATGGCAAGTTGCCAACAGACTCACAACACTTAATAAAATAACAGAATTAGAAATAAGACTATCCAATTCAAATGAGAAGGTGGTTTGTTTCTGAAACTCAGCTGTTTGTGCCTACGTTTTGGAGCCAGGCTGTCAATATTCAATGCAAATCGCTGTTTAGCAGGCATAACCCTAAATAATTTAATAAACTATCTGGGCTGATTTCACAGCTCTTAGATCCTTGCCAGTATAGCATCAACTAACATGGCAGAAAAGCAAGAGTCTCAATGTGATCTACACATAATCATTAAAAAAAACAAGCTGAGTCAATTACTGAATGAACGAAATGGATCTTTCATTAAAAAAAACATTCAGAATATTATTGGAGATATTATAATATATACAGATGTGTTCTCATAGAAGGCAGTAAATATCATATCCCTCTAGAGGGTTAAGAGAAGTTAGGTACAGTTAAAAACTGTGCTGGAATTTTAATCAACGCGAGCCGTGTTTGCCGGGCTGTGATCCCCCATCTAGCTCCCAATAATCTGTCTCTAAGTGCACATCTTCATTTAATGGACCTGAAATTTGGAACATTTTCTGTCTGTTTCATTTGCAGCATTAAAATTAAAATAAAAGGAGTAACAATGGATCTTCCTACAACCTTCTGGGCTTTGAAACCAAGCAAACATTCAGATTTAACAGAAATCGTCCAAATAAAAGGGAATTTGTCTGCCTCTTTTGTAGCAAAGCAATGATAATGCTCCATTCAAGGTGGGTAAGGTGGTGACAATAGTCCTATTTTCATGCCCTGGATTATTTCATGTTAGTAGAGGTAGTTTTAGAAGACTATGTTGCAAGTTATACAAAGATTTTTTTTGCGTGATATACGGCGGAGATCATTCCATGTGATATAGAAGGGATTTTTGCATGTTTACTAAGGAAAACAAAATTGTATGTGATGCATAGAGTGCCCTTGCATGTTATATACAGACAGTCCTTGCATGTTATTTACAGTCTCTCCTTGCATGTTATGTATAAACTATTCTTTCATATTATTTAGTCTCTCCTTGCATGTTATCTATAAACTATTCTTTCATGTTATTTACAGGCTGTCCTTGCATGATATACATAGACAGTCCTTTCATTTTATATATTATTGTTATTATTATTATTATTATTATATTGTTATTATTTATATAGCGACAACAAATTCTGAAGCTGTACAGTGGGATACAGACTTCTCATGCATGTTATATACAGACTGTCCTTGCATGTTATTTACAGACTGTCTTTGCATGTTATTTACAGACTGTCCTTGCATGTTATTTACAGACTGCCTTTGCATGTTACATACAGACTGTCCTTGCATGTTATTTACAGACTGTCTTTGCATGTTATTTACAGACTGTCCCTGCATGTTATTTATAGACGGCCTTTGCATGTTATATACATACTGTCCTTGCATGTTATTTACAGACTGTCTTTGCATGTTATTTACAGACTGTCCTTGCATGTTATTTACAGACTATCTTTGCATATACAGACTGTCCTTGCATGTTATTTACAGACTGTCTTTGCATGTTATTTACAGACTGTCCTTGCATGTTATTTACAGACTATCTTTGCATATACAGACTGTCCTTGCATGTTATTTACAGACGCTCTTTGCATGTTATTTACAGACTGTCCTTGCATGTTACTTCCAGACTGTCTTTGCATGTTATATACAGACTGTCCTTGCATGTTATTTACAGACTGTCTTTGCATGTTATTTATAGACTGTTCTTGCATGTTATATACAGACTGTCCTTGCATGTTATTTACAGACTGTCTTTGCATGTTATTTACAGACTGTCCTTGCATGTTATTTACAGACTGTCTTTGCACAAACCGTCCTTGCATGGTATTTACAGACTGTCTTTGCATGTTATTTACAGACTGTCCTTGCATGTTATTTACAGACTGTCTTTGCATGTTATATACAGACTGTCCTTACATGTTATTTACAGACTGTCTTTG
The DNA here is from genome assembly GCA_933207985.1 of Pelobates cultripes. Lineage (NCBI taxonomy): Eukaryota > Metazoa > Chordata > Amphibia > Anura > Pelobatidae > Pelobates > Pelobates cultripes. Next base: position 29,277,549 of record OW240919.1, on the reverse strand, counting down.
CATGTTATATACAGACTGTTCTTGCATGTTATTTACAGACTGTCTTTGCATGTTATATACAGACTGTCCTTATATGTTATTTACAGACTGTCTTTGCATGTTATTTACAGACTGTCCTTGCATGTTATTTACAGACAGTCCTTGCACAATATTTTTAAGTGTTTAATAAAAGTCGTGGAGGAAAGAGTCAGTCAAACAGTATTACAGGTTAAAAAGCATAAGCAGAAACAGCTCCATCTCCGACAGTTTGAAGTTATTTGCTGTCGCTTCAGGGAAATATCCTCCTGTCATTTACTCAGCATGTGGTACTGAAAGTACTAAGTGTAATACTAATTAGAATTATGCCATTGATTGATGACTGAGAACATATAAAACGCAATTAAGAGCCTCATTGTTTACAGTCCTTCAGCATTCATGGTAAGAACCTTTAATATGCTGCTTGAAACAGGCCCCACTTCCTATTAATATGCATTACTGTATCAGAGAATACACTGAGAGGTGCTGTGTAATGTCATATTCACACACCATACAGGTATTAGCTGTGCTAGCTCTAATCTTATATGTACATACCCGCAGGTATGTGCACCTGCATGAATTCTAACATATTGCAGGGGCATAAGTCCAGATATGTGGCCTGTGCCCAATGCAATGGATGAGTAGCTGGTTTGGAATGTTGTTAATTATAGTTATTATAATTATAGCTAAATAAGAGTTTGGGATTAGGGTTACATAATATCAATATGGGATCTTTCAGAGAGGTATGGAAATTAACGGAAAAGAGGTGAGGAGAGATAAGCAGAGCAGTGGGATAGTGGGAGGGGAGAATGATGGAAAAGAGGATGAATAGGAGGAGAAGTTGGAAAGAAAAACGTACAGTTAAAGACACACTACTGGGTGACTCCAACCCTAAAACAAGTTAATTTCGATAAAACTAGTATGCGGGCTGTAGTCACTGGGCATCATTATCCTTACAAAGCTAAACCATTTTCAAAAGATTTAATTTTGAAGTTACCCCCCCAAACCCAACAACAGTGTACCCTGTCTCCTTCATCAGGTGACACTTTCAGGCTATAACCAACCACCAAGGCAAATCTTCCTGAACTACACAGCAGCCAGAGGAGGTCAACAATCGAGTTAAACAGTTCAAGAATGATTTAACTGGTACGGTAAGTTGACGCCAAGGCGTATCTGCCCCCATTAGAGATGAAGTTGTTAAGGGGTGGGAATGTCATTTTAACGAAAGATGGGGAAACCATGTGTGGCAATAATCCAGGAGAACTGCATGCTGAACTTTATTGAAGACGTCATTGGTAAACCCACGTTCTATCACACCCAGGCACACCATCAGAGACACTTCTGGATATTTATTCTGGAAAAATAAAATATCCAAGGCAATAATTATAATTGTGAATGTAAGCTGTTGATCCAATGAGAAATCTGCCATGATGGATTCAAGAAGGATCCCCCCCCCCCAATTTATTTGTGGCATAATTGGTCCTCACTGAAACTGGGGGTGGGGGGTTTGCCTTCTTTTCAAACAATAGGATAAAAAGATATGTTTTAAAGCTGAACTCAATAAACTGCAAAACTGACACCCCTAGACACAGCAGGTGATAATTAAGTGCTATATATAAACTCACAGTCTACAGGCATCATGAAGGTTAGGTTTCGGAACTGGGTGTGATAGATATGTAGGCTCTTGTTGTAAGCAGTCAGCAATTAGTCTTGGATCTCCACTACAATCCTGAGACTCTTAGCCTAAAAATCCTGAGATATCAGATAATGGGTACCAAATTACATTCTAGGAAATCTTAGCTGCCACATTACAAAGGCTAAAAATAATATCAGGAAGTATTACTTTACTGAGAGGGTAGTGGATGCATGGAATAGCCTTCCAGCTGATGTGGTACAGGTTAACACAGTAAAGGAGTTTAAGCATGCGTGGGATAGGTATACGGCTATCCTAACTATACGATAAGGCTAGGGACTAATGAAAGTATTTAGAAAACTGGGCAGACTAGATGGGCCGAATGGTTCTTATCTGCCGTCACATTCTATGTTTCTACAAACTGCATAATGAGAACCCAGAGCTGCCACAGAAGGGGGGTTCTAATCTGCCTTCTAGTAACCCAAAGTTGGCAGGCAACATGAGTTCAAACCTGATTTCTAAGTACAGTAGTGTGACATGTAATGGGGCACCTATAATAATTGGATAATTACCAGCCAGAAAAGAGTGGTGACCATGTGCTGCCATGAAACAAGTATCTATATCCCAGGGGACTCTAAATTGCCTGGAAACGAGGGTCCCCAACTTGAATTCTGGAGAACTGTGATCAGCCAGTGAATGGGGGGCCCAAACTGTATTATGGCATAAGGAATGTATAATTCTACCAATGGGTAAATAACGCTTACTTTGAATTCTATTATATTCAGTAATACTTCCCTTTCCTAAAATGTAAATTTGCCACTATATGTATTTATTTTCTTGTTTCTTCAGTGTATCTCAAACTAAATCTAGATATCTATACTTGCACACTTTACTAAACATATCACCTGCTTTTCTCTCTCTTGGATAATATGGTTAAAATTGATGTTCCGTGTCAGCTTAATTACCATTATTCTATTTACTGGTGACCTTTCCGTGGCCAAGGGCAAAACACGGAACATTCTCATTCAACCGCTGAACCAAAATTTGCCGAATCTCTTCTATCACATTTAAATGATGACAACTGTAACCCTTAATGCACAGATAAACAACATAAAGCAGCCTCTGGCAACAACATTTTACAAAAACTGAAATATATCTATTTGGGAACATAAAACGGAAACAGCATTAAGAGGCAGAACACCGTCAATTCATCACTTACCATACGACTTACTATTTACAGCATTTGCTTGTTCTAGGTAGAAAGAATTATTTGATGTGGATTATACTGATCCAAACCAGTCCAAAGTTTACTCAGCTCAATGCACACTCCTTATACAGTTTATGGAACAAGAAATCGAATCTGTCCGCCAATTTCTGTGATCGGAGGTGGGAAATTAAATTTAATATGTGGGCTCGTAGCTCGTAGTTCGCTCTGTTTATTGATTTGATCCTTCTTCGGATAAGCTTCGATTGAGATTATACAGGAAAATGGTACAATCTAGTTCTCAGAAATAGTATTTAAGTAACGCTTTAGAACATCATCAACCCACTACTAAAAGAACCTCTATATTACTATTTACTCAGATAGGTACTACAACTCTCATTAAAGGGATACCATAAGCATCAAAACAACTTTAGCTTAATGAAGCAGTGTTGGTGTATAGATAGTGCCTCTTCGGTCTCACAGCTCGTTTCTCTGCCATTTAGGGGTTAAATCACTTTTGTTTCTGTTTAAGCAGGTATAACCACGCATCACCTGGCTGTGACTAACACAGTCTGCATAAAACAATGGTTTAATCTTCAATTAGATGTTAACTTGATTTAGAAGTTTTTATCTCCTGCTATAAAAATTGAACTTTAATCAAACACAGGAGGCTCCTGCATGGTCTAGAAGGCTATTCATAGAGCAGGAGATAATACATTCTATATTAAACAGAATGTGCAATAAAGGACGTTTAAACATCAGATCTCTCTTTACAGGAAGTGTTTAGGAAGACCCTCAAGTCACATGCAGGGAGGTGTGACTATCAGGGCCGGTGCAAGGATTTTTGACTAAACAGGTGAAGATGCATTTTCACGCCTCCCCCCGCCCCCCAAAGAAAGCATCTTCACCTCGTCTCGTAGCCCCCCTTTTGAATTTCTTACCCCCATTAGTGTTTCATATCCACTCTCTTGAATGTCTTACCCCTTTGGCCCCTTTGTGCCTTACACCCCCTCTTATATATTTCTTACTTCCCCGCCAGCCCCTTTCTGTCTCTTTCTTCTCCCCCAGCCCCTATCTATTTCTCTTTTTCTCCCATATAGACATAGATACAGGCAAAACATAAAGACACACAACCATACAAGCACACAGACATAGTTATTCAGGCACACAGTCACAAAGTTATACAGACACACAGTCATAAAAGGCACGCAATCAAACAAACACAGTCACACAGTCATACAATCTACACATACAGGTACACTGCCAAACAAACACAGACATACATTCATACAGACAGACACAGGCACACAGAGAAATACAGACACAGACATAAAGAAACATAGAGATAGGAATATAGAGACATACATACACAGTGATACAGAGACATACATACGCAGACAGTTATAAAGAGACATACATACAAGGAATACAGAGACATACATACACAGACAAACAAAGAACCCTGCACACTGATACCGTGTAAATGCTCCGGCCATCCACAGTGGTGGATGCTCCGTGTCAGGCAGACATCTCTCAATCCATCAGTAAAGTCTTCAAAAGGAATAAACACAGGAAACTGTATATTTATTGATAGGTGAACCACCCCATAGAAAGTGTGACGTTTTGGCTCAGCAGAGCCTTAATCATGCAATAAGGCTCTGCTGAGCCAAAATGTCTCACTCTCTATGGGGTGGTTCACCTATCAATAAATATCAATAAATATACCATCCTTACTATTGGAGTGTTGCCTGCGTTTATTCCTTACTGTCTGTGTCTGTCTGTCTGTGTATGTATGTCTGTGTATGTACACAGCGTGGCTAAAAGATAGATACTCATCTATCGTGCAACTTCAACAAGGTGGCTCTACCGATTCACCATGCTTGCAGATAGACCTACACACATAGACACACTGACAGACATATAGATACCCACTGACAGACATACAGATACAGACACATACACACTGATAGACATACAGATACACACACAGACACACTGACAAACAGACATACACACACACTGACATAAATACATAAATACTGACAGACATATAGATACACACACAAACACACTGACATACACACACACACACACACACACACACATTGACAGACACACACACACACACACACACACACAGACACACTGACAGACACATAGATACATACTGACATACAGACATACACACACACATACAACCACACACAAAGATACACACACATATGCTGGTCAATATATACACTTTTCTAGTCACCTTCTTGTTTCCTACTTTGTTCATATCCCCACCCCATCCACACAGTCCGCGCCACTGCAGATTGGTGCTTGGCCATGCTACTGTGCGCTTCCCTCCTGCCGGCCACCTGGACATTTGCGCCCCCGGGCCGGTGCGCCCTAAGGCGGCTGCCTATGGATGGGCCGGCCCTAGTGACTATGGCTGCACAAACAAAGTGATCAAACTCCTAAATGAATAGAGCTATAACTGAAGGGGCATGATCTATACATCAAAATGACTAAAGTTGTTTTGGTGTTTATTGTGCCCCTTTAAGCCAAATCAGCCAATCAGATCCTGAAACAGACGTGGAGATTATTTACTCGCAGAAAATAATATGAAATTATTGATTTAAAATGAATATCGAATGCCTCAGATTTTACAATTAGAATTGAATGAGAACCTTTTTTATAATTGACAGCAAAAAGCTCCTTTGTGACAAACATAGCAAAGCATACGTTTTGTAGCAGCTTTTTGTATGATCTTGTGAAAAACTCTCACAATTCACTAGTTTTTATTTTAATCCAGGCTGTGGGAAACACGTGCAATGCAGGTTCTATGACCTAGAAAAATATTTTCTGATTAAACTGTACTAATGGTTTTATGCGCCTTGCTCTTTACGATATGTTTTATCACTTTGTGTGAGAATACGCTGCTTTACAGGGATTTCGATCATCCGTAACCCGCGAAATAATCTGTTAACTTCTCAATGCACGCTGACCTGTATTCCTGTGCTTTGTGCTTCTTCCAAGATTATCTACTGTGAAATAACAAGGGGTATTGTTTGGCTGTAGAACAAATAGAAAATATGACTAAAAAGGTGAATTATGTTCATACCACTTAACGAATCATATAAGCCCTTTAATGGATTCCTCACTTACACAGTCATAAAATGGCTCAGACTTTTCCATCCATTAATCAGATGACTGCCTGCAGCTGCATTTGCTATTAATGGTTGAAAGATAGAGATATTTTTTTTATTACAACCCATGTTTGAAACCATACCACCTAATTGACCCTGATCTGGGATACAGTCCTGATTTTGAACCTGTGTCACTTATTCCCCTTTCTTTTTCTGGTTGCAGTTCCGGAGATATTGTATACCAAATGTGTGGATTGGGAGTATTAATGAAAGATTTTTTTGCTTTTTTGTGCAAAATTCATAAAGATTATTGCCGTGTGATACATTCTTCACATCTCTAAAAACGTTTAAAATCAGCAATACAATCTTAAGACTTTTATTAAAGGGATACTCTAGAACTGTAAAGCATTTCAGTTTGATAAATTGTTTTATATGTGAAGAGTATGTCCTCTTTTTTCATTTTAAAAAAGGAGCAGATTTCAATAGAAATTTTCCCATTTAAAAATTTACCTTGTTACACCTCCTTGGCTGTCAATCAGATAACAGGTCCTGTTACTTCCTGGTTTGTTTAGCTCAGACGACCTAGACTAAACAGTCAGGCAGTAATTACTCAGAACACCTACTTTGCAAAGACTTCTCATTGAGCTGCATTGGGAAGTCTGTGATTGGACATCCACAGAAAGTCTGGGTGGAGTTAAAAGGGGAGGGTTTGCAAAGACTGTAGGCAAAATATCAGCATATATCTACTACAGTGATTTTTGTTTTATTTAATCAGTGTTTGCTTTAGATAAATCTGCTTACTGATCATTAATGTACTGACACTCCACTACTCTTTCAGGACTGATGTCTCCCTATTTTCCTGTAGATAATATGTTTACTATGAATTATATGGTAAATTAATTGACCTGTAAAAATCTCCAATATTAAATTCTTCCTGCTTCACACATTTCCCCAACACTTTTCAGACCATTTGTCAAGTCAACACAAGTCGCAGTGAATTTACAGCTGTCCTAGCTAGCCTAGTTATCACATAGGAAACTTTGATTGAGCTAAGCTGATCTTCCGTTTAACTTCCACAGATAAACAGTAGATGTAATAGGTTTGTCTACATCTGTAACAGCCAAACTTTGTGTGATGTTTACAAGCAGCTCACAGCTTGACAACATGCAATTGTGATAAGCTACTACAAAAAAGTCTCTACTCAGGAACTACAGTCATAGAATTTCTTGTATTACTCCTAAAACAATATATGTGTGGGTGTATTCTCTAAACCTGGAATCTTTGAAAAACAAAAAAATTAGGCTGAAATAACTGAGCTAGAAAAATGATCCAACTCTTTTTTTCTCAACTTGATTACTTTGGTCCTAAATCTGTATTTCCTTTGCAATTCTTCATAACCGTGGGTTTACTGAATAAGCAAGCTTTTACAGAAAAACATATAATACAGGTTCATTTTAAGAGGTAATGGCATTGTACTACACTCCACTTGTACAAACTGGCTTCTATTGAAATAAAACAGAATGTGGGTTTTTGTTTTGTTTATAGGAAAATGTAAAAAAAAAGTGTTTTTTTATTGTCTACAAGTAGCCTGCAGAGGTTTTGTATCTAGCTAATCCTGCTCTTTTATAGTTTGATGAACTGCATGACTCCTTTCAATTCATTGTTAATGGGGAGGCGGGATCTGTATACAGCAGGAGTATATATTAATATGGTCTGAAATAAATTATTACCGAAAATGTAACAAGATCTGTGAAACTTGCAGATGAAGTTTATGTGATCTACTTGGATTTTGCCGAGGGGTTCAATACGGTTCCTCACAATAGGTTAGAAAATTGGTTTAAGGATAGAGTACAACGAGTTGTCATTAATGGTAAATTTTCAAGATGGACAGAAAGTGGTAAGTGGTGTAGCTCAGGGTTCTGTTCTGGAACTGCTTCTATTTAACATATTTATAAATCATAGAAAGTCATGTTTCAGTGTTGGTAGATTGCACAAAACTCTGTAATGTAATACAATGCGAACAGGCTATTGCTTTGCTGCCGAGGCATTTAGACTGCATGTGAATAAATGCAAAGTAATGATCTTCGGGGTGAATGCACAAGCATCTTACACCCTAAATGGTAGTGAATAAGGGATAACAACACATGGAAAAAATTTGTGAATTGCTATAGACAACAAACTAGGCAACAACGTGCAATGTCAATTAGCAATTGCCAAGGCCACTAAGGTTACATAATTACATAGTTACATAGCTGAAAAGAGACTTGCGTCCATCAAGTTCAGCCTTCCTCACAAATGTTTTTGCTGTTGATCCAAAAGAAGGCAAAAAACCCAGTCTGAAGCGCTTCCAATTTTGCTACAAACTAGGAAAAAAATCCTTCTTGACCACAAAATAGCAGTCAGATATCTCCTTGGATCAAGCAGCTATTAACCCACTAATTAGAAATGATATCCCTGTATGTTATGTTTTTGCAAGTATTTATCCAATTGTGCCGTTTTTCCAAACTAAAGAGATTTAAATTTTTTAACCTTTCTTCATAACTAAAATGCTCCATTCCTTTTATCAATTGTGTAGCTCGTCTCTGCACTTTTTCTAGTGCCATGATATCTTTCTTTAGAACAGGTGCCCAAAATTGCACAGCATATTCAAGGTGTGGTCTTACCAGCGATTTATAAAGAGGTATTGGCATTTATAAAAAGGGGCATTAATTCTCGGGCTGAGAATATAATTTTGCCTCTTTATAAATTGCTGGTAAGACTACAACAGCTGGGGTAACAGCTTCTTGATCCAAGGAGATATGTGACTGATATTCTGTTGAGAAGGAATGTTTTCCGTGTTTGTTGCAAAATTGGAAAGCATTTCAAACTGGTTTTTTTGCCTTCTTTTGGATCAACAGCCAATACGCATGTGAGAAAGAATGAACATGATGGATGCATGTCTTCTTTTCAGCCTATGTAACTAAGTAAACTATTATGAATTTTATGTGCAATCATGATTGTGCTTAAATAATGCATAATACTGCATCTAGACATATATGTATATGCTATATATATCAGAACATCAAATGTTATAATGATTTTCATCCGCCACGCAAATTATCATTATTTTAACGTTTGTTTAATATTACCTCAATCACTTTCACTCTTAAGTGTATGAGCAGGTTGTGGTTCTAATCCCTCTCGCCACTCACTATTATCAACATAAATTGCTCTATTTCAAAATAATAGTATTCTGTTACATACAACAATTTGAAGCAGATTGTTACTTGAGGAAGACTTAAAGGTACACTACAGTCAACAGAAAAACTACAGGTGAGTAAAATCATTACCTGCAGGCATTTTCACGTAAACACTGTAATTTCATAGAAAAGACAGTGTTTACATTGCACTCCTCAGATAACCACTGGAGGTTCTTCCTGGGCTATTCAGCATCTCCACGCTCTGTATGGAGACCCTGAATTTTCCTCATAGAGATGCATTACTTCAATGCTTTTCTATGAGGAGGTGCTGATCAGACCACAAGTTTTATATCCCCAGATAGCCTGGATTTGAGCTCCCAAAGTGTCCAAATAGCACTCAGGTCCCACGAATACAGCCGAATCGCCACCGGGGTAAAGTTATGACCGACCGCACATGTGGCATCTACCCAAAATAGTTCCAGAAGAAAAGTAGTAGTGGTCGGTCACTTTCGGAAGTCCCAAAATAAATGAAGTACCGAACAGTTCCCCTGGCTCATAGGTAGCGATTGTTCGCCTAGTTCGAAAAACAGGTGATGATATAAGTTCAGCGGTGTTAGCGAGTTAGTCTGTCCTATTTTAGTTCTATGCATTCGACTGCCGAACACCATTGCCTGCTTTCGTGCAACAAGATGGCCGTCGTCTCATTTCCCACGTGTTCGCTCATGCGAATGGCGGCCACCCAGCGGAACACTTGAGTTAACGAGGTGTTAATGAATGAATGAATGAAGTGTCAAGATAAGTCAACAGGGTTAACAAGCCAAAAGGTGGTACGAGTTACGGGGTTGGGGGTATAAAAAGGGCAATTTGTGACTTTGTTTAGTTACCGAACCATAAGGGAGAAACAAATTGAAAAGAGTATCATCAGTGACAGGGTGGTCTGTCACACGGCCCATAGTATTTGAGCAGGAGGTTAGCTAGCAGGCTCGTGGCATAGGCACATTTGCCACAATTTGTTATTAGTAAGTTACCTAAAATTTCTCAGAACAGCCCCACCTCTAGCCACACCCCCACTCACGCTTAAAATGTCCCTCTTTGTCGATTTAAAATGTTGGAGGGAATGCTGTAGGACAGATACAATGCAATCATGGCAAAGCATGTCTTCAATTGGGACCAATTCCCAGAATTCTAGAATTGAGTCAGCAAGCTGAACTCACTGTTTTGATGAGATTTTAATTGCCGACCCACCTGAATGCAGGTAGAATTGTTGGGGATGGGCATCATGATCATTAAATAATTTTAAAAATGGCTAACTGGTAACACTCAATCATTGTAAATAGGGGGAAAAAGTTCAGTCATAAAGCTCATTAATTAAATAATTAATCATTTGAAATTAGAAAGTTTACCTCTTCGTTGAACAGATGACATTCTCAGGGAGGTAACAAAATGACTAATGACTTCTCTAAGCCGGAAGAATGGACAGAAAAAAGTCACCTCTAGTTTAATGCTCTCAAGTGCAGAGTAATTAACTTGAGTTACAAAAAAAATCTGAAAGCAGGAGATATGATTAATGGCATTTATTATAAAAGTCCTTTAAGATGTATAGCACAGAGGAGGAAGGCGTGATGTTATATACCACTGCGAAAATTCATTAAACAGTTCAGAAAAAACAAACAAAAAAATCTCTGCGGCTGGCAGAGATTTATGGAATTGTGGGATTTGTAGTCCAACCATTATTAAAAAGGCTGGCAGAGAATTATCAGCCAACAGCTAAAGGACAGTTAAATGGAGATAAGACCTGATGTTAAAGTTGGCAAATTATTATCATTTGTCAATATATATATATTTATAATTTTTTATTTTTTATTTTTTTTTATTTTACTAAGCACCCAAATTTTTGCTACAATGTGACTCGTCTAAATTTAGGAAAAATGGACTAACTGTCCGGCTGAACACGTGGCAACCAGGTAGGCTACACCATCTCTTGCAGCTGGCTTTCCTGACAAAGAAATGGATCACAAAAATGTCTCAAATTCTAATATAAATAAAAATGTTTTTTAGAGGTTAATTTGTGGAAAAGTTCATGAAGTAAGATTTTTTTTTTTCACAGGGCCAGTTTTTCAATCCTGAGTTTGAATGTCAGTGTTACAGACAACATGGCGGCTTCCAGATACCACGTTTTCCTGTCAGGGAAAGTATAAAAGACAGGAGAATAATGAGTTCGCACAGAGTGGCCATTTAACACATGGAGGGTAACGCTGACAAGCAATCAGTCTGAAATGCCAATTTAAACATGGCCATTAAAATAAAAAATGCATAAATAGTGGAAATAACCTTATTCTCCAATGCAAGCTAATCTTCTGTGTGCCGGCCCTGTGTTAGCACAGAGAATAAAAAAGAAAACCTCATAATGTTTAAGAAGCGTGGAGCTGGAACAAGATATTTTTGTTTTACAGTTAAATGTTTATCACCTTCACTGAACTGGACTTACAGCCCAACATGGATGTTTATTTTCCGAGCAGACCCAATCCTATTTAATAAACAAAGAAAACAATTGTAGGCCTAAATTAATGACCTGGGAAGATGTATAACTAATATTAATATGCATGTAGTTATATTATTCCATATATGTAATAAAAAATGTTTATGTCTCTGTGTGTATGTCCCCTCTACCTGGTTATATCACAGGGCTCTATTTGTTTTATTATTGATTAAAAATGCCTTAAGTTTTTTCCGAAATCCAAAATCTAGACCGTCTCCTGTTTAGAATTAGGTGACTTAGTAATAAATATTTGTGCAACTAAAATGTAATTTAGAACAAGAATAATGTATTTTATTTACACCGACTGGTTTCTAAACACATTTATTGTACTTTAAAGACACATTACTGGGAGTATTATTTCTGTTATACACTCAGACACGCCAACAATGTGAAGCTCCTAGAAAAGAGTGCATTTGGATAGAAAAGAGGGAGAGAAGGATTTTGGCTTAAAATTAGGACCATTCCTCCTAACTAGAGACACTTTTGGACGGCATGGCTCAATTTTTGGGGGCTAGCTTGAACTAGTGGAGCTTAGTATGAATTAGTGAATCATAGTCTGATTAACTTTATAAGAAAATAAACACATACCGTTATTTTTTTTTCCCGATTGCACAATTAATTTAATGTTAGCTGAGAAAAGACCTCTAGTCCTGTACTTATCCCACCTACTTCACCTACAAGAGAGAACGTCCGTATCACGAAGGTATTTTAAAATGTCTTGTTAGTGGGATCCACTTGTTCTCTTGTCCAGCCTTTGTCATTTGTACCAACCAGTAACCATTATATTTAGACCATAATTTAATTAAATGGCTGTCATTAAAGGAGTGAAAAAAACAATCCTTTCACAAGTTGTAATCAGGTCACCGCTGCACATTGCAAATAAATTATCAGTGTTTCAATCAGGCACACGTTAGCAGCAGTAGCGTTATCGAACCCTGTGCATATTTCACACCGAACCTGTCTTACAAGTGTCCATTCTACGCACAAAATATTACTGCAGTGCCAATAACTTACTAACGTGAATGCTCTAAACTGCTGAGTCCATTGAACTGGTTCTAATTCTGTGTTATTTGTATGTATGTGGAGCATACTCTGCATCAATAATAGCTTCAGACAACGCTAAGAATAGGAAGGGTGCTATAATATAATGGATAGGACTAAACATTTTCTCCAATCAGCCATATAGCCCCTCATTTATATTTTGCTTTCTATTTTTAAATGGCAATCACTAGGATAACATGTGCCTCAAAGTTATTAAAGGGACACTCTGGTCGCCAATACAATTTGCATTTGATAGATTTAGGCCCCATCAATATTGTTTGCATGCTCAAATCTTTATAGTTTTTGCACACAAAAAAAAATGTTTTGCAGAATGCTGTACCAAAAGACTGCCTCCTTAGCCACGTCCCCTCAAGATAGAAATACTTACTTGTCAAATGTACGTAGACAGTCTCAATACTGAGTGAGCGGCTTTTAATTCAAAACCTGGTTGCAGACAGTCAGATAAACTACAAACAGGCAGTGATATCCTTACTTTATGCCTCCCTGGGTGTCCTCTCCTTCTAATGCAGGTTGTTTTGTAGTTCAGATCATTCAGTACTGTAAGTGGCTAAGCTGTGTGCATACATTTGATAAGGAAGTATTTTTCTGGAGTGAGGGGGCATGGCTAAAGAGGCAGGCTTATGGTGGAGAATTCCTTAAAACATTTTTTTCTTTTAATGCAAAAACTATACAAATTTGAGCATGCAAACAATATACAACATATTAATGAGACCAAAATCTTTTAAATGCATTAAAGTTGTATTGGTGCCCGGATTGTCCATTTAAACTATTTATTTAGATTTATTATGTGTTAAATAGGGAACAGGTTAGCTTTGTACCTCCCAACATCAGGGGATGAGATCTGGATGGCTGGGCGGGCCTGAGAGGGGCATCGACAGTGATGAAACCTGGGTCACTGGCAATGCCCATGCGTATCTGCCTAGATAAGTTAAGTGGGGTTGTTAGGGGACCTTTAAATTAAATAATGTAACAGTTGTGACAAAGAGGAGTTTGTTTATGAAACAGTTAATTCCAATAAAATTAAAAGCAAATTTGCGAAATGCGGATCAGTTCGTCTTCCATTGCACCAACACTTCTAACCTGTCAAGATTAGTGGGCAAATCTGCTTTCAAAATGGCTACATTGCATTGGTGAATAAAATCCAGTTTGGAATTCTAGAACGGTGTTCCAAGTAAAATGGTATTATAGTGACTAGAGGTTATTCAAATTAGATTTTAAATTTTAGTCTAAATGGCCATTTCTGAAAACAGAGCTGATTTACTTTGAATTGAAGATAATTCTCACTTTAGTAAATAAACATTGCTTTATTAATCTTGTTTAACTGCTTGCTTACTCAAGCAATTTGCTGTCCATTCTCAGTGTCTATCAATTAACACACAAAAATAATTGGTGATAACCTTAAACATTGCAATCATTGAACTGATAAAACGATGCCAAAAAGCTCTGCATAATTAATATTTTATATTATTGGCATCGGTGACATTGATTACAACGAAATGGCCTTAGACAGTTCTGGGAAATTTAAGTTTGCAAGCTTGTTCTGTGCATGCCTGGGATGGAAGCTGGGCTCTGGCATAGTGCTGTGTCAGCAAAGGTAAAATACAGGGATAGAATCTCAGAATGATTATTATCCAAAATTCCAATCAGTATATCAGTATAAATGTAATATGGGCAGAATGACAATTACTATTATTACTATTATCAATATACTATTTCTATACTGCTCCAACGTGAAATACCATTTATAATTCTAAGATGACACAATAACATAATTTGCAGTAGGCACCTAGTAATGGCTAAATTTGTTTATGTTTTGCAAATTAACATTCGGGTTTGAAACCACAAATGGTGTAACAGAGATTTTACCTGAACACCAGACTCAACACCAGGCATATCAGCGATTTCATCGATCCCATAAAAAAAAAAAAAAAAAAAATCTCTACTTTTCAAAGTGCACAAACACTTGTATTCAAAGCAAGTTTCAAATTTAAGGCCAACACAGCTGAAAATTATTTTTATCTACTTTGGCTTTAAAGGGATATTGTAAACACCAAAACAACTTTATCTAAATTAAGCAGCTTGGGTTTATAGATCATATGCCTGCAGTCTCACTGCTCAATTTTTAGCCATTTAGAAGTTAAATCACTTTTGTTTCTGTTTATGCAGCCCTGGTCACACCTTCCCTGGCAGTGAATGACATAGCTTGCATGAAAAAAAAAATATTTTCAATCAGCACAGTGTGTTCACTTTAGAAGTTTTTATCTCCTGCTTTGTTAGTTGAACTATAATCACACACATGAGGTTCCGCAGGCGCTAACAAGCTATTAACATTGCAGGAGATAAGACATTTTAAATTGTACACATTTTGCAATTAAGGAGGTTTAAACATTAGAGCTCTCTTTACATGAAATGTGTAGGGAGACTGTGTAAGTCAAATGCAGAGTAGGTGTGGCTAGGACTGCATTTAAACCAAGTGGTTTAATTCCTACATGGCAGGAAATTTAGCTAAAGTTGTTTTGGTGCGTGTAGTATCTCTTTCAATTTGAAATTCAATTTGATTTTACTCCTGACAACTTTTAGTGCATAGTTCTGTTATTAATTCAACACTCTTTATTAGACTCTTGTCTACATAATAAAACATGGGAAAGTTACTTATTGCTATATCTACAACGCATATACAAGAATGCAATGGGGTTTTAAGATGTTCAATGTATACTTCACAAAAATAAATAAATAAATAAATAAATGAAATAGAAAATGCCAAGAACCCATTATTACATTCATTATTACATTCACACTTACTGAAGACTATGATTTCAAGAGTAAAAGACATTGATGTATTTGAGGACAGTTTTCTACACAATCCTGAAATAGTATATACAATTGAAAAGAAACTTTGGGACAAAGATGCACTGTTTTATATTATTCATTCTGTCACTTCTGATCTAGTATGGCTTGCACAGAGGATAATTAGGGGCAATTTACTAAAACTTGATTCTTGCTGAAAAGTATCCGATTGCATCAAATTAACGATAACAAAGAATGTGATTATCTTTATTAAATCAATCCTCAACACAACATCTACACAGCGAGTATAACAAAGTTTGCAAACCATCCAGGAATTTCTTTTATAACAAACTGAAAAGATTTTAAAGTGACTTCAATAATACCGCTTCATTTATAATCTCTACACTACCCAAACACATTGCGCCAAACATCTTACATATTTTAGACAAAGGAATTTAAATGATATTAAATATCACTGTTTTAGAATTGTCACAACATTCTCACTCTCAGATATGACAATTTTTACACACTGATAAAGTCTCACAACTCTCCTCAACTTCCCGATAGTTTTTACAAGCTCGATTTCTCTGGAGGATCCTTCCACAGCAATAGATTTATTGCTAAATGGCAAACCTCCAAGACCAGATGGATTCACAAATCAATATTATAAGTCTTTTCAGAGATTTTACAACTTCAATATATACTGTGATCCATTGGAGAAGACATATCCCTCCTGATACTATGTTGCAAGCTACTACAGTAAGTCTCCTGAAGTCACAAACACTTTTTGCAAATGATGGTACGTAAAAAGAGAGATTTATTAAATATGAAAAACTTATACGAAAACCCAGGCTTTATCAGATTGCTGTTCACATTTTTTTCATTATTATTATTATTATTATTATGTTATTAATATAGCGCCATCAAATTCAGCAGCGCTTTACAACGGGTGGACGAACAGACATGTAGTTGTAACCAGACAAGTTGGACACACAGGAACAGAGGGGTTGAGGGCTCTGCTCAATGAGCTTACATGCTAGAGGGAGTGGGGTAAAATGACACAAAAAGGTAAGGATAGTATTAGACTAGTGACAGTTGCAGAAGAGGAATCAGTCAGGAGCTATTAACAGTTTAATTGATACGCTTTTATGAAGAAGTGGGTTTTTAACGATTTTTTGAAGGAGTGGAGACTGGGTTAGCATCTAATGGAGGAGGGAAGCGAGTTCCACAGGAACGGTGCAGCCCCCGAGAAATCTTGAAGGCGAGCATCAGAGGTGGGAGTACAGACAGAAGATGGACGTAAGTCTTCAGCAGATCGTAAGGGCCTAGACGGGACATACTTGTGTATAAGGGAGGATAGATAGGTGGGAGCAGCATTATGTAGCGATTTGAAAGCAAGAACCAGAATTTTAAATTGAGCTCTATTTTTTATAGGAAGCCAATGTAGGGACTGACAGAAGGGTGAGGCATGGGAGGTGCGGGCGGACAGGAAGATGAGCCTCGCTGCCGCATTCATTATGGACTGTAATGGCGCAAGTTGGGAGCATGTAAGACCACTGAGAAGCGGATTACAGTAGTCAAGACGAGAAAGGACAGTGGAATGGACCAACACCTAGAGTGTAGGCATTCCCATGGGTATTTTTATTAGATGGCGAGTTTAACTTTAACAGGATTTAGCTGCTCTCTAAGAAGCACAAGATATAGGAAACTAAGACCCGAGTTTATGTCACGTTTCATGTCAAATGTAACCCTGGACCTTCTGACTTTTCTCCCCAATCTGGGCACTCAGCTGATCCCACAGAAAGTACTGTTCTTATATTGTTATATTGTTCGTAGGGGAATTTCTGACACGCAGAGTTGCTACTTAAAGAGGAAGTGTCCCTTCAAAGAATCTTTAAAGCAGCACTCTAGCGGTAGGAATACAGACCAGTATTTCTAACACTATATGGCCCATGGCCCTCCAGGCCCACCCATTCCCCTCCATTTGCAGGAAAAATATTTTTAAAAAGCTTTTATTCTCTTTTTTTAATGCCAAAATTCACTCAGCACTGATCACCTCTACACCTCCCGCATGGCCTCCTCCGTCAATGGTTTAATCAAATGCTCCTCATAGAGGGACCTGGTATGCATGCACGTTGAGCGCACGCACCCAATGCTTCTCACGTAAGATTGAATCTGGTGCGTCTCGTGACCACGTTTTTCTCTGTCAGGCAGTGGATGCGCCTTTAGTAGCTACTAGGAAAACAGCCACTAAGGGAGGATTTATCGCTGCGATGTAAAACATTGCAATTTCTAAAATGTATTAAAAGGGTGGGGCCACTGCATCCAGACCACTTAATTGAGATGAAGCGGCCTATGTGACTACAGTGTTCCTCTAATATTGTGTTTACTTTTCCCCTATAATTAACACATATGGAAAATAAAATTAAATGAAGCAATCCATGCTGCTCTATATTACTCTATTCCTAAAACTAGAAATTCCATCTTGACTCCCTGTTAATCACGGTTATAGGTTCTGCCATTTCTCTAATAACCCCCTTCCCCTCCTGATATTGCACTTTGCAGTGAGCAATCAGCATAGAACGTTCCACAAATATATTCACTTGGTAGCACAGTACATGACGAAAGAGGAACAGATACAATGTCTCTGCTTCCGTTACTCAAATGCAATGTGTGCCCTTACCATGCCAGGACTGAACTGGACTGAATTGCTAAATCTTTAAAGGACCCCTAAAGCACTTTGATTTGCTAAATAAATTATGTGTGAATAGTGTGTCCTCTTTTTTGCATTTAGCAAAAAGTGCAGATTTCAATAGAGATTGGCACTTTTATAAATTAACCTGGTTACACCACCTTAGCTTTCAAGAAGACAACTGACACATGTACTTTCTGGCTTGGTTAGCCCGGTGGATCACCTGCCTTGCAAAGACTTCTCATTGAGCTGTATTGGGAAGTCTGTAATTGGACAGGAACAGAAAGTCTGGGCGGGGTTAGGAGGGGAGGGCTTGCAAAAGCTGCAGATGTTTTTAGATATAAACTCAATGGGGAAAAAAAGCATAATTAAATGCATGCATTTTCTCATGTGGGGTATATCTACTAAACATTGATTTGTATTTATTTTGTGCAGTGAAGTGTCCCTCTAATATACATTTAAAAGAAAACACAGCATCACATGAAAAAATAATTACACACAATATAGGTTATTTTTAATTTTTTATTGTCATTTCTAGACAAGTCATGGTTCCCCCTGAACTCATAAAACTCATAAATATCATAAGTATATATTTTGGCTTCAGATCTTGGCCGAATGCACCATCACATAAAGGGGTGATTATTTTATTTTTTTATGAAGAAAGCTAAATTCTGTGCCGACTACTTTGCTATTGTGAAGAGACATTAAAAGCATCTTTACCCTACGTAAGCTTAATGTTGCAAATCACAACATCATTTTATTTGGGCAACTATCCAGTCAAGAGCTAAAAACATTTCTTAGCAATAAAGCATTGAATATCGTCCTTAAAACATCACATAAAAGCTTTCATTAACTCATAAACCAGAACCAATCTGTGTTTTAAATGTAGACTCTCAGCTGCTAGACGTACTCTCTGGAAATGCTGTTTCTCAATCCGCTCTAGACCATTCATCAGCTGCCAAAATCGGGGAGCGCTGGAGAGCCTCACACTTCAACCCTTCAACCGTGACAGATCCCCTGTTTATTGCTAGATTAGAACTTAACTATTTCAGTGCAAGGTTCATGGGATTTATATACATATAAAAATAAAAATATGACTCACAGTTAAGTTAGTATATAAACCAGTGATGAATTGTGGCTCCCAAGGTGTTTGTGGGATATATTTTCTTTGATATGCCACCAGCCTTCAGGAAAATGAAACTCACAAACATCTAGGGCAGGGATAGGCAACCTTTTAGCAGCACTGTGCCAAAATAAGATTGTGATATCCCATAGCTATTTTTTTTTTAACTTGAGGTGTGCATGTTGCCGTATACTGCTTGTGTTATTTATCCGCTCATATCTAACGCCGGACGCGGCTAAGGTACTGGTTCATGCTGTTGTTCTCTCTCGCCTTGACTACTGCAATCCCCTTCTCACCGGTCTTACATGTTCCCAGCTTGCACCGCTGCAATCTATAAGCTGCGAGGCTTATTTTCCTGTCCGGTCGCACCTCCCACGCCTTCACGCTCTGTCAGTCCCTGCATAGGGCCCAATTCAAAATTCTGACGCTTGCTTACAAATCCCTACATAATGCTGCTCCAACATACCTATCCTCCCTCATACACAAGTATGTCCCGTTGTGACCCCTGCGCTCAGCCCAAGATCCACGCCTATCCTCTGCCCAGATCCCCACCTCTGATGCTCACCTTCAAGACTTCTCCAGGGCTGCACCTATTCTGTGGAACTCCCTTCCCTCCTCAATCAGACTTTCACCCAGCCTCCACTCCTTTAAAAAATCTTTGAAAACTCACTTCTTCATTAACGCGTATCAATTAAACTGTCAGCAGGTTTCTCATCCCCCACCCCATGACTCCTTTCCTGCAACTGTCAAAAATGACCTACCAAGCACTCAATAAACCCTTCTGTAACAAACTATTTAATTCCTCTACTTTAACCCTTTGTGTTACTATACCCCACTCCCTCTAGCATGTAAGCTCTTCAAACAGGGCCCTCAACCCCCTCTGTTCCTGTACGTCCAGTAGTCTGATCTCAATTATGTGTCTGTTAGTCCACCCATTGTACAGCGCTACGGAATTTGTTGGCGCTATATAAATAATAAAATAATAATAATAATAATACTGCAGTTGCTTTGTATCGTTGTATTTGTGCTTATATAAGCTATTATATTGTATATGTTCGTGAGTATTTTGTGGTATATTGTATATTGTGAATGTCGGCTGTGTATGGGGGCTGCTTGTGGGATTGTGTGTGTGTATGGATATATCACATTGTGTGTTTGGTAGTGTGTGTATGTGTGGGGCTGTTTGGGGTATTGCATGTGAGAGGCTGCATGTGGGGTTGTGTGTGTGTGTATGTGGATTGTTAGTGGTGTTGAGTTTGTGCGGATTGTGTATTGTGTTTGTGTGTGGACTGTTAGTATTATTTGTATGAGGGGAGGGTTATTCTGCAGCTCTGTGTATATCTAGCAGTGTGGGTGGCTTCCCTGGGTTCCAGTGGGTACTAGGCTGGCCAGGTACATGTCAAGGGCAGGAGCTGCGATAGCTGCCGAGGGCTGCTCTACTACAGTGTAGATTCCCATTCACAAGTGCTGGGAGGAAGTGATCTGAGATCACTTCCTCTACGTGCTCCAAAGCATAATTTGAGGATTGTCCTTCACCACCTCTTCGTATTAGCAGATATCTGAAGTTTTACTGGGACTCCTGATAGGCCAGAGCCTGTTTGGCTCTAGCAGCCTTGAGTGTCATGCAAAAGCACCTCGAGTGCCGTGCATGGCACACGTGCCATAGGTTGCCTACCCCTGACCTTGGGTGTGGTGCTATAAAATATTTATTTATATCATATTGTATCTATTTGTATATATTCTACCAAAATTGACGTTACTAATTTTTAAGTTCTCTTCTGGGTTTGTTGTATATGATCTGGTGTCTACCACCCTTAGCCCTGCAATGTATAATAGTGTCGTTTCAGAGAAACTACAATGTTTACATGGCTGTGTTAAGACTGCCTTTATTGGCTGTCTACCAGACAGTCACTAGAGGCGCTTCCTGTAGTTTCACCGAGTTTGACTCGCTGAAATGATGCTGGACATCCTCAGAGATCCAATAAATTGATCTGAAATATAAAATATAACAAGCACTTTTTCTTATATGTTAATTTTATTTTCACCACATTTCTTTTAACCTGTCTTCTAACATCCCAGATTTGGCTGGTTATCTGACATTTTCAGAGCTATTAACTAAAGGGAGCATTGTCAGAAATTCAACGTGAATTTTAGATTTAAAGGGACATTAAATTTACTAGAACAACTTTAGCTTAATGAAGCGGTTTTGGTGTATAGACCATATCCCTACAGTCTCACTGCTCAGTTCTCTGCTACTTAGGAACTAAATCACTTTGTTTATGCAACCATAGGCACACCGTAATGCATGTGACTTACATAGCCTTCCTAAACACTTCCTGTAAAAAGTCATCTAATGTTTACACTTCGATTATTGCAAATTCTGGTTAATTTAGAATTTCAAATCTCCTGCTCTGTTAATAGCTAGCTAGACCCTGCAGCCTTATTTATGTACTTAAAGCTCAATTTACAGATCAGGAGATTTAAAGTAAGTTGCATCTGATTGAAAATGAAACATTCCCCCCCCCCAAGCAGACTGTGTTAGTCATAGCCAGGGGAGGTGTGACTAGGGCTGCGACTAGGGCTGCAGAAACAAAAACAAAGTGATTTAACTCCTAAATGGCAGAGAATTGAGCAGTGAGACTGCAGGGGCATGATCTATACACTAAAACTTTTTTATGCTAAAGTTGTTTTGGTGACTGTAATGTTCCTTTACGGCCAAAATAGCCAGACTTGGAGAATTTTCAATTCCCAACAATTCTTGTTTTAATGAACAACCCTGTTTGTCAAACCCCTAGTACCCAGTGGCAGAACTACCGCGGTCGCAGCTGCGACAGGGCCATCACTCCAGGGGGCCCAGCCGCCCTGTGGACCTCTGCGACTAGGTGTCCAACGCCATGTGACTAAGCCCGCATGGTAGAACCACCAGGGCCGCATGTTAAGGTGCCCATCCAGTGGTCCATGCCTTCTCCCAGCAATCAGAGAGACGTGCGGGAGGAAGAGAGGAGGGAGTCAGAGTGGGAACTCTGACTCCCATCAGCCTGAGCCATTGGATCCCAGGGAAAGTCACCCTCCTGCACCTAAAAGGTAGGAAACAGGAGTGTGACATTTTGCATGTGTCTCTGTGTGTATATGTGTGTATGTATGTGTCTCTGTATGTATGTGTGTGTGTGTCTGTATATATGTATGTGTCTCTGTCTGTGTGTATGTGTGTGTGTCTGTGTGTATCTGTCTCTGTGTGTATGTGTGTGTGTGTCTCTCTGTCTGTGTGTATGTGTGTGTTTCTGTAGGTGTGTGTGTTTGTATGTCTGTGTGTATGTGTGTATCTGTGTCTGTATGTATGTGTCTCTGTATGTATGTGTGTGTATTTGTATGTCTCTATGTATGTATGTGTGTCTGTTTGCATGTCTGTGTGTGTATGCGTCTGTGTGTGTGTTTGTATGTGTGTGTCTGTCTGTATGTATGTGTGTGTGTGTGTCTACATGTGTGTATGTATGTGTGTTTGTATGTGTGTGTCTGTATGTATCAGTCTCTGTGTGTATGTGTGTGGGTTTGTATGTATGTGTCTGTGTGCATGTGTGTCTGTATGTATGTGTGTGTTTGTGTGTCTGTATGTATGTGTATGTGTGTTTGTATGTATGTGTGTGTCTGTGGCTGTGTGTGTCAACATGTATGTATGCCTGTAAATGTGTGTTTGTGTGTGTGTCTGCATGTATATCTGTTTGTCTGCATGTGTGGGGGGACGGGGACGTTTGTGTGGGGGCTGGGAGGTAGACGTATGTGGGGACAGCAGGGCAATTTTTGCACCGTGGCCCCCATGGTTTCTAGTTAAACCTCTGTTAGTACCCCTGACCCTAGCTTGTTCTTTGAGTATGTGTGCAAATCCCATACTTGCCTCGTGTGAGATACTGCATGACTGCTGACCCATATTCCATCCCCACCGTTGCCCCCAAATAATACACTGGACACCTTTTAGTGGATAAGGGCAACGGCCACAGCTTTATTAAACAGTAAACTTAATTGTTAATTCCTGCCAGCTGTTGGGTGAGGACCCAACAGGCAGTTCACCTCCTTTGTTGTCCATGAGCCCAACACAGCCATCGCTAGCCATCAGCCTTGCGCCGACTGTCGTCTCCCCAATGTGACCTTGCGTCATAGTCCTTTCCTTTTCGATTCCGCTGTCCAGGGAAAACCGCCAGCTGTGACAATGAGAAAAACAACACGAAAACCACCAACACCACAAACAAACAAAACCAGGGAGGGAGGGTGGGAAATTCAACCAGGGTAATGACAATCTCCTTCTGACTGGTAAGTCTCCTCCCCTGCTACCCCTTTATAAATCCTTCCATCTTTGCAACATTGTTGCTACCATTGTACCATCCCACTATCCTGGGCAGCAGTCATGCTCCCCCTTCCCTATTCTGTCCGGGGGGACACTTGACTGCTGACCCATATTCCATCCCCACCGTTGCCCCCAAATAATACACTGGACACCTTTTAGTGGATAAGGGCAACGGCCACAGCTTTATTAAACAGTAAACTTAATTGTTAATTCCTGCCAGCTGTTGGGTGAGGACCCAACAGGCAGTTCACCTCCTTTGTTGTCCATGAGCCCAACACAGCCGTCGCTAGCCATCAGCCTTGCGCCTACTGTCGTCTCCCCAATGTGACCTTGCGTCATAGTCCTTTCCTTTTCGATTCCGCTGTCCAGGGAAAACCGCCACCGCGAAGCCGACCTGCCGCAGCCTGACCTGCGCCGGCTTCGCGCCCCCCCGCAGACAGCGCCATCTCAATGCCCGACTGCAGCCCCACATTAAAAATGTCCAGCCCAATGGGATTCAAATGAACCCCATCCGGACGCATCACATCTGAATTATTACCCTCCAACTCAAAGTGCCTTACCACTATTCCGCCCAAACTACGCACAAAGCGCGAAATAGCAACATTAATCTTGCGCCAACAACGTTCAAACGCCTTCCCATAACCACCCACTTGCCACACTGGACGGGGCACTATCTCTGACCAAATCAACGTCAAGCCACGAAAAAGCGCAAAACAGTGCGCTAGATCATGACGCATGTCTCGAATGAGATCCACCGACCGCCGTCGGCCAACATCATTCCCGCCTGCGTGTAATATCAGCATCACGGAGCCCGTGACGCAGCGACTCAGCTGCTCGCACTCGCCGTACACTTGATCCCAACGTAACCCCCTCAATCCCCGCCAACGTACCCTAACGTCCTGAAACGGGAACCCCAAATTCCGGCCATGAGATCTTGCTTCCGCCCTCCTAGCTGCCCAGTAAATATAAGAATGCCCCAGAATCCAGACATAACGAGGAACTTGGCCTACAAAACAAGGAATAACGGTTAGACTTAATTGTTTACAGAGGCATACCATCACAGCAAATGAGGGCGCACGTAAAGCTGAAATCGCCCCGACTCCCAGCGCCCCAGGCGCATAAGCGCCTCCTTCGGAAAACCCAGTTCGCTTGCCTGTGTTGCCGCTCCAATTCTAAATGAATGCGTGGAGTATAACCTGGGGTCCCCCCCAATCTAACAATACAACTCCGCAAGAGGCTCGCAAATTGAAAACGGCTCAGGGAGGCCCCATTAGAATGGACCAGCAGCGAGCCTTCAGCGCCGCCCCTGGCACCCAAGTATGCCCGCAACAAGAACCCCGGACAAAATACACCCCCAGTGAGCCCTATACGGACTCTCGCTCCCGTACCCGCTTGATCCGTCTTGGACTGACGAATCAACAGCGTAACGCACTCTGGTGTCACTGATACGTCGGAAAGCCTAAGGGGGGACACTGAACTCACCCTGGGGGCAACCAGCTCACCGATACGCAGCGCCCCAAAGAAGCACAAGGAGAATGCCACCCGAAACAAAAGTACCTCATACGCAGAGCTACACACATCTGGAAGAACTTCCAACAGCTGGAACAGCATGTCCCCCGAGATCGGTCGCCGTGCATCAGGAACGCGGCGCTTTTTCCACCCTTTCAAAATACGGGAAACGCAGAACGCCTTGGTGACATCCGACCATCCTAAAAAACGAAATAAAAAAGAGAGAGCAGCCAGCGATTGCTCAGCTGCTGCAGACGACCTACCTCCGGCACACAAAGCCTCCAGGAACGACAGCGTAAGGGTCAATCTGCCGGAGTCCGACGCCACATCCCCGTTCCTACCCATGGCCCACCAGCGATCCCATACCGTGGAGTATGCCTTCCACGATGACTCCGATAAGGACCCTCGGATCAATCGCCTCAGATGTCCAAAACCAGGTCCCACAAGAAAGGCGGACACAGGGTTCCCGTTGGCGCCGCCTCCGGAGCCGCCTCCCGAAAACGGTCCCACTGAAACCGAGAAAGAGAGTCAGCAATGACATTGTCCACCCCAGGAACATGCCTGGCTACCAACCACAAATTACATTGAAGACAGAGTAGCACTAGCCGCCTGAGCAATGCCAAAACCGGAGGGGACCCAGACGTGGAACGATTGATCACCTGGACCACACTCATGTTGTCCGTGTGAACAATCACCTTCCTGTGCGCCAAGCCCGAACTCCATAATTCTACAGCAACCACAATGGGAAACAATTCAAGAAACGCCAGGTTACCCATCAGCTCCGAACCTCGCCAGGTGGACGGCCACTCCGCCGCACACCACTGTCCCCGAAAATAGGCTCCAAACCCTATGGACCCCGATGCGTCAGTAAACAGGTCCAATTCACCGTTCGACACCTGCGAGCGCATCCAACAAGAATGACCATTGTACGTACCTAAAAAGGTGCTCCACACTTGTAAGTCCGACCGCAGTCGCCTTGTAATCCGGATAAAGTGAAATGGCTGTTTAACCCCCACCGTAGCCAGGGACAAGCGACGACAGAACGCTCGGCCCATAGACAAAACACGGCAAGCAAAGTTCAGATGACCCAAAAGCGATTGCATTAGCCGCAGCTGAACCTTGTTGGAGCCCCTGACTCGGTCAATAAGGCATAGTAACTGACCCAGCTTTTCCTCTGGTAATCGAAAGACCATCTCACAAGAGTCAATCTCGATCCCCAAGTAAGACAACTTACCCACCGGTCCGAACGTCTTGTCTATCGCCACCGGGACTCCAAAGTCTGAGGTAATCTGCCAAAATGCCGACAACAAAAAATCATCCAGGTAGTGGGTCAACGAGGACAAACCCGACACCTGAGACACGACCCATTCCAAGAATGTCGCAAACATCTCGAAATAGGAGCATGATATGGCACACCCCATGGGCAAACACATATCATAATAAAACAAACCATTAAATTGACAACCCAGAAGATGGAAACAGTCCGGGTGAACCGGAAGCAAACGAAAAGCCGATTCGATGTCCGATTTAGCAAGCAATGCCCCCGACCCTGCGCCTCTCACTAACTCCAGGGCCCTGTCAAAGGAAGCATAATGCACCCTGGACACTTCTTTATCAATATCATCATTCACCGACCCGCCTGCTGGGTAGGACAGGTGGTGAATGAGACGGAAGACCCCAGGCTCTTTCTTAGGGACCAAGCCCAGGGGTGACACTCGCAGGTTAGGAAATGGGGGCTCAGAAAACGGTCCCGCCATGCGGCCCAAGGACACTTCCTTGCACAATTTTGTTTCAAGAATATCCTCCCTACCCAAAACCGAACGTAAATTGACCGCAAACGACTGCGCCTCAGAAAAAACAAACGGAATCCAAAACCCAAATAAAAACCCGTCCAATAAAACACCGGCTTCACGCCGTTTAGGATACCGGTCTAGCCACGGGCGCATCCTTTCGACGCTCACCGGCGTCCTCCTGTCTAGGAACGTCGTCCTTGGGGCGCACCCCCGCCTTTCCTTTCTTGAAACAGCGTACGGCGGGATGTGCTCCGCCACAGTGCGAACACTCATGCCGGAACCTGCATGAGTTGTACCACTTACAGTGGGACTCATTAAAGAGCCAACAGACTCCCCTGCGCTGCCCTGCCGGCGCACTAGCCAGCGCGCCGGCTGTCCCTGGAAAGGGGGAGGGCCGGCAAGGCGTCATCAACAGCAGCCATAAGCTGCCATCCTGTACACCAAAATCCATGCCCTCGCCAACCGCCATCTTCTGCCGAAACTGCTGGTCGTATCGGAACCAGCATTGCCCGCCATAAACCTTGTACGCCCCCCAAATGAGATCCATATAACAGAACAAGGAGGGAGCCTTATCCGGGAAAGTACCCGTTAAGATGCTTGCAAAAATTGAAAAACCCTGCAACCAATTTCCAAAAGTGCGAGGAAGCTGCTTACCTTTTTCCCCGTCACCCATCTCCCCTCGCCGCGGTCTATCCACCGACTCCCTGTCCGGCGGAACCAGCGCCAGGAAGTCGACGTACTCACCTCGGACTATTTTGTCTCTGACGTCTGCTGCGACATGCAAGCCCAATGGGGACAACTCACAGCCCGGCAACCGCGGACGCAAAATGCCCGTAACCCTGTCCCTGACAGGAATCTGCGCCGCAGACCGCATATCCATCCGCGTAGAAGGGGGGACATCGCTAGGTAACCGCTCCAAAACAGACCTCAATAAACTAGCTAAATCCCCAGTGCTACCCAACCCCCCTCCACCTTGCCTAAGTAAATCAACTCTGCTTAAATCCCTCTTTTTACCTAATTCCCCTACCACCTGTGGACTCTGCCCCCTATCATCCCCAGCCAGCGCATCCCAAGCGCTAGCGCAGTACTCACGTGCTGATGCTGCAAGAGGCAGACCGGACCCACTGGGGAACACTGCTTCTGCATCTCCATCCTCAGATCCGGAATGAGAGCTGCTGCCATCCGCTTCCCGCTGCTGGGACCCGCAAGCGCCGGATGCGCACGTTTGCGGTCCTTTCTGCACTGTGCCACGGTGCTCCTGCACCGCAGAGGAACTTCCGGCTCCAGCCCGGGTCGGCCGCGCGCATGCGCGCCGCGGCGTCATGACATCCGACGTTGCACGCACGCCGTCTTGCGTGCGTGATGACGTCCCACTCACCCGCGCCGGAAGAGAAGCGCGCGGGCTGCGCGACCTTCCGGCCGGGTTCCCGCCATCCTGATCGCCGCCATCTTGGGGCCCGGACTCCACAACCACCTGTCCGGCCCTTCTCCGCCTCCGACTGGCCAATCTTTGCGCTGGGAAGCGCCCGGCCTCACCGCTGCCTCCCTCACAGCGTGGAACACTCCGACCTCCTGTCCTCCTCACTGGACTCGGGGATAAACGCGACGGAGGCCTTGACCTCCTGGCCCTCCGCCCGCTGAGCGATGAATCATCACCCTCACGCCGATCTGGTCGTCCTCCTGCAGCCTGCTGAACTTGAGACAGCACCTGGTCCAAAGATCCATGGGACTCCTGGTAAGCAGCCAACAGTTTCACCAATTCTTCCAGAGATGGGGTGGCCATATTGAAGCCTAGTCCTCTATCAGAGAATTAACAGGAGATTGCCGTTTATTTTTTTTGCAGGCCCAGGTAATCACAGAAAAGAAATGTCAGAAGATATACAGACATTGAAAGAAATTCAACCAGGGTAATGACAATCTCCTTCTGACTGGTAAGTCTCCTCCCCTGCTACCCCTTTATAAATCCTTCCATCTTTGCAACATTGTTGCTACCATTGTACCATCCCACTATCCTGGGCAGCAGTCATGCTCCCCCTTCCCTATTCTGTCCAGGGGGACACTTTATCTTTGCATAGCCTTGCTCTGCCTCCTGCCCACATGCAGAACTTAGCTGACCTCCATTCTGTTTGCAGAGCCTAGCTTCCTCCTTCCTTCATGCAAAGCTTAGCCGACCTCCTTTCATTTTGCAGAGCCTAGCTCTGCCTCCATCACGCATACAGAGCTTAGTTGGCCTGCTTTCTCCTTGCAGAGCCCAGCTCTGCCTGTTTCCCCCATACAAAGCCTAGTTCTGCCTTCTGCCCCCATGCACAACCTGGTTCTGCGACCTTCTGGCCTGCAGAGCCTCACCATCCATATAATACTTTAGAAGATTCATTGTTGAGAGTTATTTCGTAACACACACTGCTTAGTAGATCTATTACACCTTGCCCTTTCCCGTAGAGAAACAGGCTTGGAAAAGAAGGATGCTCAGACAGCTGAGCAAACAGAGAGGACTGGAGGAAGCAGCAGGTAAAACATGGTTATTCTTAGATTTTGCCTTTTGGGTATATATATTTTCAAGGCAGTACAGGAAGCTGGTAACAGACTGTGCCCCAGGCGCATCTCTGGAGGAATCTGTGAAACATGCCGCCTAATCAGCGACTACAAAATCATCTATGCATGTTATACCGTAACAATGTGAATTCCACTTCCCCAATCTTCAGCTCATATCCTCTGCCTTACATGGGCACTCTAAGCACCATATCCAACGCAGCTCAGTGTAGTGGTGATGGTGTTATAAGTCTCTGGGCAACATCACGGTCTTTTGTCAAACCATTCAGGAGTGTGTTGACAAATTTCAAGGCTTCAATCAGCACCCAGCACACCATCTCCTGTTTAAATGACTCAAATAACAGTTTCGCCCGAGTGCTTTAAACATAACATAAAGTACCTATAAACACAGTAAATAAAGTCACTTGGAACATGCAAATAACATAACAATCCTGCAACAATAAAGACTTTGGTTTCTTACTTAAAAAGTTTTATTTTTGTTACTTGGTATTTGTCAAAGAAGACAGCCTCCAAAAATATTGCTAACATTGTCTTATTATTAATAACTATTTTTTTTTTTTTAGTATTTGATAATAAATGTTTTATGGTTTATGGCTTCTAGATAATAGTTATACTTTTATATATATTTTATGATTAGTTTTGGTCTTTAGCACTAGCTGACAGTTGTTTACAATTTTTCCCAACTTGGACGGTGTTGATAGGCCGAGGGCGCTAGACTTAACCACCCCCATTGCAGGAATAAGGGAATACTTTCAAAATATAAACAACTGTTAAACTGAGCATACTGGGTATTTTATATATGAACTGCTCTAAATATTTCAAACAGATCAACATATCAATGGATGAAACAAAGTGAAGTATACAAATTGTGCTTATTGTTTCTATATATATTTTCAATTAATGTTAAATTAAAGGGACACTGTAGTCACCCAGACCACTTCAGCGCAATGAAGTGGTCTGGGTGCCAGGTCCCTCAGGTTTTAGCCCTTCACATGTAAATATAGCAGTTTCAGAGAAACTGCTATGTTTACATAGCAGGGTTAATCCAACCTCTAGTGGCTATCTTTCTGACAGCTTCTAGAGGCGCTTCTGCGTCACTGGATGCAAAATTTGCATCCAGCGTGCAGAACGTCCATAGGGAAGCATTGAGAAATGCTTTCCTATGGACTGTTAGAATGCGTGCGCGGCTCTTGCCGCGCATGCGCATTCCGCTCCATTCAGGAGCTGACGTCAGCGGGGGAGGAGAGGTCACCAGCGCCGAGGGAGCACGGCGCTGGATAAGGGTAAGCTGCTGAAGGAGCTGTAACCCCTTCAGCGCCACGGGAGGGGGACCCTAAGGGTGAGGGTCCCCCAAGGATGACATAGTGTCAGGAAAACGGGTTTGTTTTCCTGACACTATAGTGGTCCTTTAAGAAATAATATCTACAAGAATACTTTGCTATAATGTTCCAAATAAAAATGAATATAAATATTATCCAAACATATTTATCTTTTATTCCTTAAAGAAATGCTTAAAACAGGTCAATTCATTGTATAGATAGATTGCTTTTAAAGTGTGAAGACTGCTTCACCATTAAAAGCCCATTAATGCAGATTTTACCAGGGATGTGCATGGGCAAAAAATTCGGTTTGGTTTGGAAATTTGGATAAGTAAAAAAATAAGTCTGCTTCGGCAATTCAGATCAATGGCATTCAGTTCAGCACTTCAGAACTGCAGAACGTCGTCACTTCGGAACTTAGGCACTTCGGACATTCGTAAGCATCCGAATGTCTGAATGTAATGAAATTCGGACGAATGTACATTCAGAACGAAATAAATTGCACGTCTATTGCTCATTTCATTGGACAGGGAATAGTAAAACCGGATTGGGCAAGCAAGCAATACATTGCACAAAAGGAATTAGTTTATTGGTCAAGATTCCTGTCATCATTCACGTAATTTTACCTCCTTCTCTCTTGTTTTGCTACTTTTCAGAAATCCGATTCACTTTGGCACCTCCGAACTACAGAACTTCGTCACTTCGGAACTTAAGCACCCGAATGTCCGAATGGGATGAAATTCTTACAAATGTACATTCGGAATGAAACAAATTGCACGTGTCTAGATTTTACCCTCTTCTAGTTAATG
>OW240919.1:29229547-29245765 GCA_933207985.1 Pelobates cultripes | reverse complement strand
TTAGAATATTCACTCACAGCGTGAGCGTTCTATAATATTCCAGGTCCCTTTACCCCATTACCAGTTTACTGAAAAAGTACTTTATTATGCTAAAACAATTTCAGGCTGATTAAAAAGATATATGTTCACATGAATAGTATTTTCATATCACGCATTTAACTACATTTTGTTATTAACATGCAATAAGTTGGTGTCTTTTTTTCTTACTATGTAGAAATGTTTCAGTGACTCACGCCCTGCATATTGATTAGTACAGGTGATAGTGTGTCCCCAAAAAAGGATTGCCAAACAAAATAATCTATAAAGTCCTATTTCCTTCCCGGTGTGCTAGATTTTTTTTTCTTTCTGCAGAGAAACACATTTTTTTCCGACAGTGTTCCATTCTGTCTCTCTGCATGTCTGCACATTGGAAAATGGTATCTGTGATCGTAAGCTAGTATTAAACGTTGTATTAAATGTTAAAAGACAATGGATATTAGACTTGGGCACAGTCCAAAAATTTAAATTGTCCAAATCCTTTCGTTCAGAAAATGAAAAAAGATTCAGAAGATACGAATTTTGGCTATGGGTTGGTTCAAAGAAAAAGGTTACTTGCGCACTATCCAAAATCCCTACGCACGTTTAAATAGGTGGAGGTTTTTTTAATATCCCATCAATGACCATTTATTAACCCATTAATAGGGAACTCATGGGGTGGGCGGCAGCACTGTAACTTGGATGTGTATTATTTATTTATTTATAAAATATTTTACCAGGAAAGATACATTGAGATTTCTCTCATTTTCAAGTATGTCCTGAGTCCACAAACCATTGCATTGATACAACATGGTACAATAAAATACAAAAATTATATTAATACACAATATATACAAAATTTTCACTCACTGAGTTAGTCAGCTCAGACCATATTGTTACAGTATGGACTCTCTGTAAGATGCACTGGGAGACTAGGTGAGTGGTAGATTCTTGCAACAATTATTGATTTACTGCAGGGCTCTCAATTGTGACAGAAAGGAAATCAAAGGTGGCAGGAGGACTAAAGTTTTGTAAGGGGGTAAACTTTATGAAACTGTCAACATAAATGCTCTAAGATAACCTAAATACAGACAGCATTGCAAGGGGTTAACTGGGATCAGAGCCAGAGATTACCTAAATACGTGGGGTGCAGGGGTGAGACAGACAGCATTGCATGGGGTTAACTGGGATCAGAGCCAGAGATTACCTAAATACGTGGGGTGCAGGGGTGAGACAGACAGAAACAATCACACAGTGGAGTGAAGTAAAAGTTTATGGCACAATCACACAGTGGAGTGAAGTAAAGGTTTATGGGTACAATCACACAGTGGGGATCAGAGCCAGAGATTACCTAAATATGTGTGGTGCAGGGGTGAGACAGACAGCGTTGCAGAGGTTACCTGGGATTAGAGTCAGAGATTACCTGTGGATGAGAGTAGAGGGATGCCAGATTAGTTTACATTAGTCCAGGTGTGTGGAAGAATTGAAGATGCTGAGTTAGTTCATTTGGTAAGCTCCTAGGATTCAGGGCATTTGATGGATAGTGGCACACAAATGGAATGTGGTCTGTGCTCCCCACTGTCGTATGCTCCCCCATGACTTAACTAAATAGGGAAATGTAATGCAAAAACAAGTACAAACATACAAAATTAGGCCCTGCACTCAAACTCCCATTACACATTGGTGGCAGCACTGACTACATTAAACAACAGCCCAAATACACACAATTAATACTCGAAGATAATTGATAAAATCCAATATGTTTGTAATTGTTGAAAATGTGAATTTTGCATACAATGCTATCCTATAATCCAATCTGCTGACTAGTATATGTGTGTGTATAAGTTTTAATGCACATAGCCGGATCCATCGCTGTTAGATTCAGCACTAAATCCCAGCAGGGGAACTTTGCTTCCCAATCTTGTTAAAAATAAGATAAGTGAGAGTTTCTTCGATCAATAACAGTTCCTGCATTTTCTGAACGCGTTGGAGCATCAGAATCAGTAGCAGTCTATGGAAATGCTGAAAGATCCCCAACATTTCAATAATCCTGAGTAAATGCTTTTCTAAAAACAACCCCCCTGAGAGCCAAATCCAAACATATTAATTAACCCTTGGAGTGCCAGAGAAGTGAGCAATAATGCTGGTTTATATTTTTAGGTTTTGCCGTATTTTTACAATAAGAAAATAATTGAAAATTATATTGCATAAAATTGGGGGAGTGGGGGTTCAGGATTAAGCAGGTTGCTACAGATTGAAGCCAGAAGCATAATGGTGGACAGCCCGCTTGAAGGTAGGATGGAGAGGCTGTATGACTATGGGAATGAGGCGTGGTATGAACTCGTAGTGGGGGCTGCTGAAATATTGAGAGCCAGCATGGGCTAAAGTCAGGCTTGAGTGGGTGAATGATTGTAGGTGACAGTCACTGTCAAGTCAGGAGTGAGGCTGCAGGAATATGTGGAACAGTCAGAATTGGGGGTGCCGTCACAGAGCGGAGTGAAGTAAAGGTTTATGGGTACGATCACATAGTAGAGTGAAGTAAAGGTTTATGGGTACGTTCACATAGTAGAGTGAAGTAAAGGTTTATGGGTACAATCACACAGTGCAGTGAAGTAAAAGTTTATGGGTACAATCAAACAGTGGGGTGAAGTAAAGGTTTATGGGTACAATCACACAGTGGAGTGAAGTAAAAGTTTATGGGTACAATCACACAGTGGAGTGAAGTAAAGGTTTATGGGTACAATCCCACAGTGGAGTGAAGTAAAGGTTTATGGGTACAATCACATAGTGGAGTGAAATTATGATACAGAGCTATATATTAAGAGGTACAGTCAGAATGGGGTAGTTGGGATAAGAACCTGCAGGTTAATGGGAGACAGTCACATAGCAGATTGAATTCAGGATTGGGAACATGCTGAAATAAAGCAGGAGTAAGTCCTCGTGCTGTTAATAAGATTGGCTGGAGTTGCAGCATTCCAGGCGCCAATTGGACCATCCTTACTATTGTGTCTGTGCAGTCACTTATAGAATCATTGAGTCAAAACCTTCATGTTTGCTATTATTACCATTGGTCATTAATAATAAAAGTCACTATCTGGTGTGCCAAGTTCCCTAGTAATTGATACTATAGTTCTATACTTCTTACTAAAACTCACCGATCATTTTTTGTCAAGTTAGGAGGTGGATACAGTAGGATCCAGAGCCGACTCTGTAATTAGGCCAGTTTGGCGACTGCCTTAGGCCTCATTCTTCCTGGGGCCTTGTCCCTCCTAGAGCAATGGGAAACTAATGGAGTAATTTGAAATGCATACTTGTGTGTCTAACATAAATGTTCATTTTGTACTTGATCCTCCAGGAAGCAGCTGGTGACATATTTACACCCCTTACACCGCTATTATAGCTTAGAATGTTGGACTGTCAGAGGCATCTAACACATGATATTTCTGTTATAATTGGCACATCTCTTTGCCATCACATACATATATTAATCTTGCTCCTCTCTGACATGTAATTTGGGGATTCTGCAAAAAGCAGACATCCTTTGGATTTTGACGGGAGATGATCTTTGTTTTGTTTTTCAATGTGAGAGCTTTCCTCCTCCTCGATAAATTCTTTTGGACACATAAACCAGGGGATTAATTATACAATGTAACAAACCTTCATGAATATTTACATTTCTCATTTATACTTAATTAATAAATTTACATTTTGACAGTATTGTTTAACACGTTTAAAGAAATATTGCTTATTACCTTTCAATTTTGTAGATTAGCAGGATGTAATTAGAAAGATAAGTGAGAAAATAGAAGACATTATTAAAATAATCTGTTTTATTGTAGTTTCTGTGGCTTGTTCGTTAACATTTCAGAGGCATTACTCTTCATTTAAAACAGTCCTTGCTCCATGTGATAGAAAAAAGTATCCCTATTTACAAAGTCATATACATTAGCCGCTGAATGAGCTAGTTTGAACTCAGTTGAATGTGAGTGTGAATTAACTACTCAAAAAGCTATTCACAAACGTGTCAATAATTGTGAAGTTCACATATTCTGCCACAATATCCATGCAGGGGATCAGCTTCCTACCACACTACAAGCCTTCCAGTAGTCCACCGTGGGTGATTCTCAATTATAAGATGAAAGGTCAGTCCAAACAATATCAAACTGCTTATCAATTGAAATAAATAATGTATAAAAATAGCAGTTCAGGTAGTGTTCAAAGCTTAATTCACCAAAATTTAGAGGAGCCACCCACCATGCAGCCATCTCTCTTTGCAGCCGGCCTGCCACCTGGGGTTTACATATTTTTGCTTGAAAAGTAGCAAATTCCAGGTTTCGAAATTCCAAATTTACTATGCACTTTCGATGCATACAAGGTCCAAGTTGAGGGTTTACATCCCTGTGTAGATTTATTTCTCCACCCAAAGCCATGACAACTTGCTGACAGTTGCATAGTAGGGGAGTAGCATGGTACGACACTCCAGACTATGGCAGGGATGCTGAAATGCAGGTGGAAGAAGTCCTGATGCAACCAATATGGCGGAAGGCGTCCTGGCTCCTCTTTCACTACTGGAGGGCTCCGCCTGCAAGGAGTTGAGGGTCTGTCACATGACTCCTTTACCTAAAAATACAGAGGCACTGCACTTGGTCAGTGCTTGGTCGCTCTGGTGCTTGCCCCAGTCTCCTAGTGTTCTGGTTCCTGATTCTTGTTAGTGGTCCCTTATGCTGGTTTCTGATTCTTGTTTGTGGTTCCTGATCCTGACTCCTGATTCTTGTTCCTGGTTCCTGGTAAACCTCTCAACTTCTGAACTTTGGCTTTGACTCTGACCATGCTCGTTGTCTCTGACCTTTGGCATCCTGCTCTCCAGTCATGGTTTTCCTGGCTTCTGACATTCAGCTTGACTCTTGAGTTCACTCCCTTGCTGCCAGCCCCAACCATTGGACCGCCTGACCGCCTGACACTGCTTCCTGTCTGCTCTTTTCTGGCTTTATCATTTCTTCTGAAAATAATGAAACCATGCCCCCAGATTCCCGTATCACTCTCAGGCACCTGGAAAGGTTATCTTTGCAAGGGGCTGCCATTCCACAGCAACTGAATTCCACTCCAAGCAAACAAACCGGTAGGTTGTCATACCATTTGAATGTGGAGATAGATGGTTAAGAGCCAGATAATGTGATTTAGTTAATAGTTGTTCCTTTACTTATTATTTTCAGGACAAGCCCCCTCACAATAACATTCTAGGTGTAGGGATCAGTTCCAGAGTCATCTCCTGGAAAATGAAGGGTGCACCAAAACAAGTGTCAGTTCTGTGTCTATTTATACCAAGCTGTTCTCTAGAATTAAGCTCCTCTTTCTGTAGCCCTTGGTGTCTCTTTAAACATATACCATTAATTTTTACATGTAAGAACTTGGTGATAAATAAGCCAAGCTGTGCAGGTCCAGAAATCTATCCCAGAGGAGGAACAGGTGAATGAGCCATCTCAACTTGTAGCCTGTATGTATTCAGCAATTGCCGACTCTAAATTGCTGTGACTACACAGTATAAAAGATAGCGTTCTGCAAGCTAGGTTGGCAAATTGGATTTATTATAATAAATCTCCTTCCAGCATGGTTCGTACGGTGGCTGCACAGTGTGGCTCAGCAGGTAAGAAGGACTCATGTTAATTGGAACAAGCTTAATGAAAACAGCTGTATTTTCAGATTCTTTTATGACATTCTCTGGTACCCAGAACGCCTTTTTATTTTTATTGCAGTGAGAGGAGATATAGTGAAAAGCAGTTTGATGCTGACATTGAAGCTTAGACAGAGCACCATGTACAGTATCTTTTAATCACCTTGTAGATCAAAGTGTGCGTGTGCTGGTCAATGGTAGCTCGGAGACATAACCGCTTCAAGTGGAACTGTCATCCAGAAAACATGTGAATGACGAGGTCACCCTCAGGCAGGTGTATATTTAATGTATACTTTGTCCTGGCAAACCTGTTATTATACTCGGAAAAAATAATAGACTTCCTTTAAAGTGAAGCAAAAACAAACAGAAGACATGAGAATTCTGAGAAGGGGCAAAGACTTTATTGCTCGCCCTGCGGTTAGTCCCTGCTCAGGTCTCAAACAAGATATTGCTCACATGTAGTATTACAAAGAGATCCTTGGCCTATCACATATCACAAGGGCTCGAAAAAATCAGAAGGAATGAATTTAACACTCAAATAATTTTTATGCTATCCATTAAGTGTTACTCTCTTGCATTAAGGAAAACTATAGGGGGACAGTAATACCTTATTTCTTAATAATACAAAAAAAGAATAGGGGGAAAAAGTTCCTTGCCTTTAAAGTTCACTGTAAATGCTCTGTTTTGTTATTCTGCCCACAGCTAACAGCAGACCACACATTTATCCAGGAGAGATGCTCCAAGGGTCTCATTATGGTCTATAATGTCTGTTCTTATCCCAGAAACCTCTGCCCAGGATAAGTAGTTTATCTCTCCAGAGCAGTTTCACTCATCACAAAAATGAAACTGCGGTAAAATGTGGCTGTTGTCAGTTTACATTGTGTGTTTTAGTGTGTGTGTGTGTGTGTGTGTGGATAGATAGATAGACAGACAGATAGATAGACAGATAGATGAACAGACAGACAGACAGACAGACAGACACACAAAGTAGTAATTAGAAAAGTTTAAAAAGAAAGTCACAACTGCACCAACCTAAATACTAAATTTGTGTGCCCATATGCAGTTTAAGGCTTTATGTTGATAAATAAAAATAGGTGGAAATTCTATAGATACATTTTGGAAAAGTTGTAATTCCAGGGGAGTTGGCAGAAAAAAAAGGACCTGTTGAATGTGGAAAAATGCCACTCTCCTGATTTATTCTAGTGAGTATTAAATGTGGAGGTGGTGGGGGTGAGGGAGGAGAGGGGCTAAAATGTGATGTTGATTTTTTAGTTTCTCTTTGCATGAAACCCCATAGGAGAGGAAAATAAAGGACCCATTCTATGCGTGTGGTGAGCTTGACTGCTATGGAGTTATGGATAAAGCCTTCCACCTCACCTCAAGAAATCTAAAGTTCTTGTAAACATTTTAAGGTTTGAGGTGTTTTTTTTACTATTTATTTTTGTTCCATCCATTCTTCTTTAAGTTATATAACAAGAGGCCAAGGCATCACATGACTACCATCACAAGCCATGGTTAAAGTGGATCTGTCACAGGCATGTCATGAAACCCTCACATGGCCTGCTTTTTTATATATATATATATATATTTTATTTATTTTTTTAATTATGCATATTTTCAAAGTTTTACATTAGAAAAAGTAGGGATTTTTTTTCCTTATGTATAACTTGAAGGCGAACAAAAGTTGACAAAGGGTTGAGCTTTAGTCAGGTGACCTTTGTCATTGACCATTCTTTGAAAGTACTCAGCTCATCAATGATCCTCATTGTTGACACTTGTGTAATTGCGAGAGTCAATGCTGAGGTCAATGGCTGCCGCCGGATCGCCTTGGCATGTGTCCCTGATTTCAAAGGCGTAAGGGCACAAGATATAATTTCCAGACGCTGCCATCTTAGAATATTTAAAATGATGGAATTGAGAAAGGGGCCCCAGCAGGACTGGAACCACCTAAAATAAAAGAATACGTGAGTTGAGTAGGTACCGGGCACAGAAGAGGTTGTGGTGGACGTACTGGGGGCTCAAGCAAGAGATCCAAGGGACTTAGTGACTCTTTAGTGACTCTTTAGTGACTCTTTAGTGACAGATTTGCTTTAAAAAGTGTTCAGCAAAGTCAGCTTTTTTAAATCAAAACAACTGTATAGAGTAAAGGACATTTTAGACCAAATCCAATTACTCCAACAGACTATGAAAAACAAATTGACCTGACAGTTGAGACATAAAATGCTAGTCAGAAATATATTCCTTCAAGGGGATCTGTCAGGTCTCTGGATATTATACTGTGGAATAAACATTGAAAATCACCAATAATTTGTGGCACTGTTAACCATTTGTTTCCATGTAACTTCCAATTTTCTTTTACATTTACTTAAACACTTAACAAATCATATCACAATCCAGTTGAATCCAGGCACACCAAGGCACCTGTTGCAGGTGGGATATGCTTAATTTCTCCTCCTATCTGTATGCTTCCTCGATGCTGACGGCCAGATGCAAAGGGCAGAGGTTCTAACAATGATTTGGAGGCTCCGAATTCCAGATTACATACAGTGGATTTTTACTTTTTTTTATTTTTATTTGAGATGCACAACTATTTTCCTGAAAAAAACACCAGAAAACCTATTTTTTTTTAACCAAAAATAAAAATAAATAATGAATGCAAAATCTGCAGACCATGCAGAGCAACCACACCAACTGACTTTAAAACTATAAATTTTAACTCTAGTATTACTAACAAAAATTATGCAATTAAAGATTTCATTACATTTAATTCTTAGAACATCGTTTATCTTTTAATATGTCCCTTCAGGCTCCAGACTATATGGAAAACTTCTAGATGGATAGCAGAACGTTGTCGGAAATCATGGTTATAAAACTACACTTTTTAAACCATGGGGGGAAAAAAAAAACCTGTTTAAATTTGCAGAGAGAGATAGTAATATCTCCTCACAACTTGCAAAAAAACCCGAAATGTAATGGATATATGAATTAAAAGCGTTGAAGTGAGAAAAGCCTTAATGCAAATCGACCTTTTTAATTGGCATTTTTTATTTCCTCTTAATCACTATAGTCATGTTCACTGGCTTCAAGGACTGGACTGTGATAGTTTTAAGGCACAACAATTGTCCAGATTTTTTAGATTATCCCTGTACAAACAGAACTGAGAAATACACTGTGAAGGACATGTCAAGAAGATAATGTCCAAAAGAGAAGCATTCACCAAACAAATAATTGCATCTCTGAGGACTGGATACCAAACGAAGTGGGTAGCCAGAGACTAATAGCCCAACACATTTCAAACTTCACTAGTCCTTAATCAAAGGCACTGTGATTCATTGCTTGTTTTTCTTGAAAGAGAAGCACAGTATGGCACCAACGAGGGGCAACCTTGGAATACACTCAGATTCAGTTGATCCATTTTTCCTGTGGCACAGTAGTTTTATGATCTGATATCAACAATTATAGAACAGAGAGCATATCGTACACATTAATTATGCTTATTATAAGACCCAACATATTTTGCAGCTTGGTTAAAAATTGCACACTTGGTTAAAAAAAAGGTAAATGTCACTAAAAAGTAAGCAACAAGAACAAAAAGTGACGAGGACATGGAGGACACGTAAAGACGCACATAGCGTAGCTGCGTGTCATGGGTGAAGGCTGGAGAATGGGAGCCACAATCCACAAGCTACACCACGCCAGAAGTTAGAACTATTCTTATTTTTCAATTTTGAAATCTTCCATTCAGCTAAAGTTTATCAATCCAAACATAATGTTACGTAAGTGGTATTGGCAGTATTACTAGAAACAACTTTAAAAAAATTCAGCCCCCATGGAATAAATGCATCCAAGCAACACGGGAAAGAGTGATTTATGTGTAAACCAAAGCCAAGATTGGAGCAAATTAAGCAGAGCCAAGTGAAGGCTTAGAATTTAGAGCTTACAACACACCAATTCTTGGTTATGAACAAACAATAAAACCCCACTATTCAAGGATGGTTTACGTTTAAAAAGAAGTTATTTTCTTTGAGTATTAGATATATTCATTAATGCAAGGGAACGAAGACCAGTGTTCCAACCCAATCAGACTGAAGACTGGGATCGCGCTATCTAATCCAAAGAATTTCAGTGTCTACAGTAACATGTAGATAGTCAAGTCAGAATTTAATGTAGGCCACATCAATCCATGGATCCATCACATGTTGTATAGATGTTATAGCTTGGTGATTGGCTACAATGGGGTGAAGAATGTTTTGTTAGTTTGTTACTACAAATTGGGAATATGACCGGCATTGAGTTCCTCAATATTTGCCACAGATAGAGCACAGTCAAGCTTTAAACTCTACATGAACTGAATGATGCTATCATGGACTGAATTTTTTAAGGAATGTTTCAAGTACTTTGCTGTTTTTATTCCACCAATGATTCATGTTGTTCTGGTGGTAAAACGTGTCCTAGCCCATATTACATAAAAATGCTGCAGAAAGTGGCCTCCTTGCATGAACAGAATGTCAGTATAATATTTATCTTTTGACTATCAAATGATGTCTTTTTTACTATGTCAGATGTTGCTCACATTGATAAACGTCTTAGCTTGC
Organism: Pelobates cultripes; assembly: GCA_933207985.1. NCBI lineage: Eukaryota > Metazoa > Chordata > Amphibia > Anura > Pelobatidae > Pelobates > Pelobates cultripes. The sequence continues at coordinate 29,235,484 of OW240919.1, read as the reverse complement.
TGTTCCCAGTGTCGCATGATTTATTCACTACACAAACTGCTGACTTTTATTTGTTTTTTTGCTACATATAAGCTTAAAGGGGAACTGTCATTTCTTTGGCATTTACACCATTGAATAAAACATTGAAATCAGCTACAAACTTGCATTATGTGTTTTTATGAGATATAACATTTTCTTTTAAACTGATATTACATATTTAGCAAGTGGCATCATTACACGGTTCAGTCAAGGCAAAACCAGGGATTAAATTGCAAATGAAGAGGAGAAAAAACAGTTCATGTCTAGTATTGTTCCCCCAGTATTGTGTGCACTTGACCACTCATCCTACCCCCAGCAAGCAGATTGCAACAAGTTATGGGGCCAGAAGGGATTCGGGAAACTGATGGAGCAGGCTTTACTTTGACAGATATGAGAAGAACTACATGTTAAAGGAGACAAATATCTTGGGACATCTGTGGTTGATGAATCTCAAAGAAACCATCCTGAATGAAGCGGATGATACCAATAATGAGAATGGACATAAATAGAGGAACAAGGAAGTATATGCTGAGTTAATTCCGTTCTCACATGATAAAAGATTATTCTGTAGACAAAAGAAAGCCCCAAAAAGTTGGTTTGTAAACCGAGTTAACGTCCCTTTAAAAAGCTACAAATGAAAGTGTGACATGTATGTGACAGTGTTATATGTATAGAAACTGTCATTACAGCATTAAGAATTGCGAGAGAATTTTCAAGTGACATATTGCTGATGGCAATGATTCTGAAAGGTTTGCCTGAATCACTTAAAGTGTTTTCCATCCATATTACCCAGGGAATACTTGAAAACAATAGAAATCTCAATGTATTCAACCTGGCAAAATATTTTATAAATAAATAAATAAAATTACTCAAGGGGCTGGAAAATTTACTTATATAGAGTTCAAAACACAGTTATGACATTTAGAAGATTCTGAAAAATACCATGCTCGCTCAAATAATGATAGAGTGTTGAAATTGAGTGACTCCTAGATTTAAAATGTAGGACAACTCTAATATAGGAGGGCACAGGGCCAGAGCGTCACTGCGGAGTTGTTACTGTAACACCGCAAAACACAGAGATGCAGACTATTGGCACAAGAAAAGAGATAATGTTAAACAGATGGTAACAGGCACTCATCTATCTTTAAAATCAGAGATGAGAAGTTGATGGGTTAATACCAAAAGGGATAATGGTTGACGCAAGAGCAAAGTCCCACATAATTACTAACATTGAAAAGTTTAAATGTTTTTATAACACCTTTAGGCTGGATAAATGCTACAAGGAGATTGAAGATTGGAAAAAGGCAGCAGGTGTGGCCCTAGGAGAGGGGGTGCAAAGATTTATCTTTACAGTAAAGGAAGCAGAGTATTAGCAACCATAGACAGCATTGTGTATACTTTCGTATACTCAAGACATTTTCTCTGTTGAGGCAGCAATGAACAATGTGGCATCACTTTAACCAGGGGAGAAGTGAACTTGTTTTGTACGAACAGCACTGAATTCACAATCCAAAAATACAACAGACTTTACTATCTTTTGCTGAAAATGAAGATAGCTGTCAGGCATGTTATGAAACTTAAAAACTTGGAACAAAAGGTCACTGCAATTATGATGACATTGCAAAGAATGTTGTAGAAGGAAGGAAGGGGAAGGACAACATTGATAGGTCTGACCTAAACAGTGAAATTTGCACTTAAGGAACATTTGGTCAGAGTAGAATATAAGAGCCTGATGCCAGAGCCACAGCAGCACTAGAACCAGTACATACTGACTTAGCTGGTCCCATAGAACCACAAGCTAAATATGGTTTCAAATAAGTCATGGCATTCACTGATGACTACTCCAGAGCAGTGTGTGTATACTTCCTGAAAAATAACAGTGCAGTGATAGCTGCTGAAAAGTTCATTGCCAAAACAACCCCATATAAAAGTATTAAGTGTATAAAATCTGACAAAGTAAATTACCAAAGGAATTATGGACAGTAATGACTGCTGCTCAGATCCGAAACAGGTGCTCCCGAAAGTTCATAAAAACAAGGAGAAACCACTGGGACATCCAATTATTTCAGGGATAGGCTCTATATCAAGCAAGCTTTCTCAATACATAGATAGATGCCTTCAACTGGTGGTACAAAAATGCCCAAGTCATTTGAAAGACAGTTTACAACTTTTAAGTACCCTGAAATATTTGATCTGGGAAAGTAATTTTTATTTAGTGACCGCGGACGTAAGCTCCTTGTATACAATAATCTCTCATGAAAAATAATGCTTATCCACCAGATTTTTTAAAGCTTTTCCCCAATCGCAGATTGATTTTATTCTGCAAGGAATCGAGTGGATTTTAAATAACAATTACTTCTGGTTCGAGGACAGTTTTTACCTACAAACCTGTGGCACGGCGATGGGTACAAGATTTGCACCTAGCTATGCAAATCTTTTTATGTCCAAATGGAAAGAAGAATATGTTTTTAATGGCAGCTGGTAATCTATTTTCGGTATATAGTTGATATTTTTTTAATTTGGAGGAGGGATGCTACATCCCCCACTACTTGGAAGACTATAAGAGTTATTCACGAAAGCGAGACTTCAAAGTCAATTCCAACTGAATTTTAAATTCAAGAACAGAGTAGCTAACCTAAAAGCATAGCTGATTAGGATAAAATGTGTCCAATTTGGCAAATTTTTACCTTAAATTTGAAATTCACTTTTAATTCACTTTCCATGCTCACTTGAGTGAATAACCTTGTATGTCTCAGAAGTAATGACAAACTTGATTATTGTTACCTCAAATCTTTGAAGATGCCATGGACTCACCCCAGTCACAGTTTTGGCTTAATTCCTCCATGTAAATTTTCACTGATGGGGGGGTCGATGGCTGCATGGAATAAAAAACAACTGCTGGATCCGAAACATAGGCCAGATATTTGAGTTAATTAGGAAGACATATTCTCCCCAACTTTAAATATTAAATCAAGACGTATCTTAATGCAACTAGTAGCACAATATGACTTATTTCTTCATCCAGTTGATGTGAAAACAGCTTACTTACATGTTCCAATTGATTCTGAAATATATGTAGATCAAACAGAAGAATATAAGGTCAAATCCAAACCGAAAGAAAAACTAGATCTCATATTGAACAAGCTGTTATACAGTTTGAAGCAGTCAGGTAGAAATTGGAATAAAGTGTCACATGGCCATTTAAGTAAAAATAAGTTTGAGCAGAATCTTGCAGACCAAAGTGTGAAGATGAAAAAAATGATACTGATGAAATGGGTAGATAATCTCATTATATATGCCAGTATTGAAAAAAAAATACTCAAGGATATAAAAGGAATTGCTTATAGCAAAATTCAACATGAAAGACCTTGGAAGAATCAAACATATCCAAGACATCGACTTCGAACAAAGTGATGGTCTAGTAAAGATGAACCAAAAGAGATACATATCAAAAATACTAGAGGAATTCGATATGATTGATTGGAAACCCATGTCAACACCATGTGAACAAAGACTAGCAGGGCTATTTACTAGATTGAGAATTCAGAGTGACTTTCAAATTTAAAGTAAGGATAGCCAAACTGGTAAAATTCTCTAGGGCAGCTTTACTCTCAGTTTGGCTACTCGGGCTTCAATTTTTAAATTAACTTTGAATTCTCACTTCAGTATATAGCCCTGTAGATCATGATGATCACAATAATCGCATGGATACAAAGAAGTATCGAGAAATAATAGGTAGCTGACTATATGCAATGACCTGCACAAGGCCAGATTTCAGCTGGGCAATCAGTAAACTATCACAGTGCTTGTCAGAACCAACAGCTAAACATGTGGTGAATTACGTGAAACATACCATCAACTATGGGTTATGTTGCAAGAAGTGTAACCAAAACTCGGAGCTAGAAGCATATAGTGATCCTGGTCCGGTCTCTGATGTGAATGATGGAGGGAGCGTGACCAGATATTACTTTAGTCTAATAAAGAAGGGTCCACTCATTGCATGGAAGTCCAAGAAGCTAAAACACTGATTGGGGCTTTTCTGTGAAGCTAAATACCAGGCTTTATCCTCAACGACACACAAGAACATTGTACCTAATTCAATTAATCAGAGAAATGGACTCTTTCCTCTTTCAAGGAACTTAGTTTGTCGTAAAGGTTGTAAAGATATTGATATCAAATACCACTTCATACTGTCTGTGCTCAATAAAGGTGGCATGGTCCTTGATTACTGCTCAACAGATATCACGACTAAACCTACAACAAACTTCAAGTTAGCAAAGTCCCTGAGTTATTTGATTGGAATGTAAGTTTCTTAAAAAAAAAAATAACAACACATGTGATAGCAAAGTGTTGAACTATAATCCTAAGGTGCTCTCAGTGGTGTTTTTGTCTGTGGTACAATAAAGTTATTTCCCCTTCATCTCCCCTGTTAAGAGTTAAGCAGTGAAGTGCTAAACACATGTATATCTCCCAGGTGTCCCTTTTAAAGAGAGATAGTCCATATTTTTGGACCAAATACAGCTGTTCCCATTTTCTATCCCAATGTCCCTCTTTTCTAGGAGTTCCATATTGCTGCCCAGTAATGTATCTTTTTTTATTTTTTTATATTCTTTATTTTTGAATCAAGCTACAGGAGTATGATGACAGTGCAGAAATACTCGAGGGTGTAGTTTGCACAGCAATTAGTGACTTGAAATTTTAGTTAATTGAAAACTAGCATAAACAATAAGCTTAATAGTGCCCATCTCTCATGGTTACAGTGTTTTATAAACCTTCCTTACTAATATTGCTGACGAGTGGGAGGCGTGCATGAAGAGTAGGGTTTTTACACCTGGTCAGGGCTTTGCTAGGCGTGTCTGCCATGACTAGATGGGATCAGGCGGGGGGGATTATTAGTCGGTCTAGTGGCCGTCTGTTTGGCAGCTTGAGGGGTTCATAGGTTATGTTCGGGTTAAGGCTAGGTACAGGCAAAACTAAACAAAACAATTAAATTCTATTAGTGGGTAACATTATAAGACATAAACTGAAATATAATAATTGGATACAGTATGCTACAGTGTGGTTCCATCAGGATTTCAAGTGGTGGCTGGGGCATATAAGTCCTGTCTGGGCTGTCGTGGGACAAAAGTGTTCACTCTCTCTGGGTCCCATCCTTGCAGTGTTCCTTGGGCTCTAGGAGTCTCCAGGAGCCTTAGAGATTCAGGTGGGAGTTCTAGTGTTGGTATCAGGGTCAGTGCATCCTGCAGGTCACGGACGATGTGTCTGTCTTCCACTTTAGGACCAATTAGTGCGCGGGTCAAGCTCCAACGGTATTGCATGCTGTGTTGCTGGAGGAGTGAAGTAAAAGGATTCAGGTAGCTTCGTCATGCCAGAGTGCCCCCACACAGGTCAGCAAAGAAGGTGAGTGACATTAATTCAAATTTGCATGGTGTGTGGTTCTTGACAGCTGCTAGCACCGCTGCTCTATCTGTCGCTGCTGGAAACAGATTATGAGATCTTGAGGTGCCATGGCTGGGGCTCTGGCTGGCTTTGGGACTCGGAAGAGGCCATCTAGGCATATAGCCTTGGCTTGTCATGGTGTCAGTAGCATCACCAGGAGCCGACGTATGAAGTGCGGCAATTCGGCTGCTGGGGTGTCCTCTGATACACCTCGTATTGTCAAATTGTTGGTGCGACATGCTTCCTTTAAGGTCGCAAATCGTCAGTCATGTGCTTCGGTCTGGCGTTGTAACCCCTGGACCTCTTGTTGCAGGGAGGCTATTAGCTTTGTGTGCTTATCGGAGGTGACCTTCAGCGATCTCGTTCGTCTTGCCAGGCCCTGGATTTCGGTGCGGAGAGTAGCCATGTCCATTTGTAAGGTCTTTTGGAGGTCTGCCAAGAGGGCTTTGAGGATCGCCGTAGTCACCGGCAGGGGCGGGC
>OW240919.1:29211534-29228961 GCA_933207985.1 Pelobates cultripes | reverse complement strand
AAGTGAGGAGAAGGGGAGATGAGGAGAAGGGGGGACTGAGAAGAACACAGGGAGGGTGGGTTGTGAGGAGAAGGGGAGATGAGGAGAAGGGGGGGACTGAGAAGAACATAGGGAGGGTGGGTGGTGAGGAGAACACAGGGAGGGGGAGGTGAGGAGGACACAGGGAGGAGAGGGGGTAAGGAGGACACAGGGAGGAGAGGGGGTAAGAAGAACACAGGAAGGGGGGAGTTGAGGAGAACACAGGGAGGGGGGAGGTGAGAAGAACACATGGAGGGTGGATGAGAAGAGCACAGGGAGGGTGGGTGAGTGTGAGAAGAGACCACTAGGGGAGGGTGGGGGAGAGGAGAGACCACTAAGGGGCAGGGGAGAGCTAGAAGGGACAGCTCTATAGGACAGGGGGCAAGACAGGGAGCTCTTTCACACAACGCGCACACACACACACAATGCATCCATATACATACACAGAAACACACAATGTTTCCCTTACACACAGAGAAACACACAATGCATCCACACAGAGACAATGCATCCCTTGCACACATACACAGAAACAATGCAAACCCTTACACACACATGCAAACACACTGCTTTTCTTACATACACACAGAAACACAAAGCATTTCTTACACTCAATGCACACACATACAGACACACACCTTGCATCCCTTATGCATACAAACACAGATTCACACAATGCATCCCTTACACACAACCAGAAACACATAATACATCCCTTATACACAAATACACACTGCTTCCACTACACACAAACACACTGCATCACCTGCACAAACTGGTAACCCTATACACTACATACCATAAGCACACATATTAGATCCTCTACAATAACACATCCCCTACACACTCCACTCCCTGTGAGTGAACTCATGGGTGGAACATATAAGTGGACTTATGAGTGGGCCTTATGGGCATACTCACCGTCAGGCCCTGGGGCCCAGACCTTGAGCTGTGTATGGAGCTGCTTCCAGTTCTCCCAGAACATTGAATTTTGTGACCACAGTTGCAAATAGCCTCCAGATATCCTGTTCTACACCAGACCAGTGGAGCCAAACTGCAGCCCATCATCATCCTCATCTGGTTGTAAGTAGACAATCTAGTGTATTATTAGTGACACTAATCTCTAATTTACCTCACATTAACCCCTTAAGGACACATGACGTGTGACATGTCATGATTCCCTTTTATTCCAGAAGTTTGGTCCTTAAGGGGTTAAAGGGACACTATAGCTTAATGAAGTGGTTCTGGTGTCTATAGCCGGTCCCTGCAGGCTTTTTAATGTAAACACACACTGTGTGCAGCACTGGTGTTAGTTCATATGGCAGATCATATAGGTGGGGCATTGTGATGTCACATGGGGGGGCGGCAAATTTTTATTTTGTCAAGGGCAGCAAAAATCCTTGCACCAGCTCTGATCCTGGGCAGGTGCACCAGTCTCCTGGTGACCCACAGGAGGGGAGTGCACTGATTGCACTGCACTCTCCTCCTGCACAGACCCGTCTTTACCGCAGTGCAAGTGCCCTCTGCCCCTAATTTACACTTGGCTCACACTCACAACAAGCAGTGCCTGAAGCCCTTTGCACAGACGGGAACAAAGAGTTTCTGCTGCAGCTGGCCGTCCTGCAAGCATTACATTAAACAGCTGTTCCCCATGCAGCCACAGGTGCCACTGACCATGCAGCTTGACCATGGAGCTTGACCATGCAGCCTACAGAGCAGCGCATGGGAGAGAGAGAGGAGGGGGCATGATTTAATCTTACAACAAATCCACTAAGCAAATCTTTATAAATTTGGGGGGATCAGCTCTGTTTCCACAGTTTATTGGTGTTTACTCTGATGTCTGTATTAATATTGAGGGATTTCTAAGTAGTAACATCAGTGTGTGTCAGCAGGGCCAGCCATTGGGGTGTGCAAGCTGTGTGGTAACGCAGGGTGCCATGACAACAGAGGCGTCCGGCGGCCAACACAGCTCACAAGTTGGGGACACCAGCATATTTTAATTTAAACGATTCGCTGGTGGTCCACTGGTGCGCACCAGCAGTAGGTGCAGTCAGATCATATCCGCTCCCTCGTGGTTCTGGCGCTCAGTTAGTGAGTCGGAGCACAGGCTCAGAGATTCTCAGCCTGCGCTCTGACAACATTGAAAGTAAGAGCCGTGAAGGAGCAGGTATGGCAAAGAGCTACTGATTAGCATAACATCAATATCCGTTATAAAACCAGGAAAAGGTGGGCATGGATGGTGAACTGATTTGGTGGTGCAATGGGCCACTTGACTGGTTTTGCCCCCCAGGCCTAAGGCTGCCAGCCCTTCCCTGGTCACCGGTGCCGTATCTGGAGACGGAGGGTTTGGTGCCGTTGATGCTCTGAAACCAGTTGATCACCCAGGGAGAATCATCCGACAGTTCGGAATAGGTTTCCAAATAGTTAACCATCTTGGGCCTTGCTGCCCCATGTGCTTGTCGGAGGAGATCCTCGATGGTCATACCTTGACACGGCTTATCTGATTTTTTCTTTTTGGTCTTACGACCCACGGTGCTTCCCCACTTGCAGTAGTGCCTCTGTAGCCCCTGAAATCTGTTTTTTGGTCCACAATTGGGCAAGTTTCAGGCCAAAGGCTCAGAATCCCTGTCCTCATGCGACTGCTTAGCTCTGCTGCTTGGCACTGCCACTCTAGTAATGTATCTTTAAACAACAGTAAATGTGTTTAGAAATCAGTCTGTGTAAATAAGATACTTTGTTTTTAATTACATTTTAGTTGCATAAATTGTAATTAGTAAGTCACCTAGAATTTCTCAAAGCAGACGTGCCTATGGTCACACCTAGACCCCTAAAATTAAAGTGTACCTCTTTTTCCATTTGAACTCTTGAAAGGTATGTGCATGCATGGTATGTTCCTCCGTTATTGTGTGAACTTGCCCTACCCTCAGCACTCAGATTGCGACAACCACATCTTACAAATACATATTTGTTAAATATAGGGATATGTAAACATAATGTAAAAATGGCTTTAAAATACATTTGTTCTGGAAAACACAACTGATTTGGCAAACCTGGTGCACAACGTATTAACTTCTTCCAAAAGCTTTAGTTTAGATTTTAAATAGACTGGAAAGTACGCCAATCATTCAATATATTCTCAAAGATCGGGACTTGACATTGCTTAGACACACTGCATGGGGCAATCTTTACTTTGTCTTCCCAGCCTGTCTCTTTATCTGTCACAAGACTGCTGGATTCTGCAGGACACCCACCGATCCTGAGATGCTAATGAACCTGATTTTATAATTGATTCTAGATACAGAGCATGGATTCACTCGGTTAGCAGCACTGCCAGACAAACTAAAGCAGGGAGTCTATGGTAAATCTTGGTGTAAAAGCTAATTGTTTAAAGATAATTCCATTCCTAGACTCATGCTCTAATAGTTATCTGGGGCTAATGATAGCCTTTGGGGAGTTAATGAGTCATCATATTTAGCAGGTCTACAGATAAAGTAACCACTAATGTAACTCAAAATCTAATTTGGTTACAGGGTGTTCTAGATTCAGCAAACAGGTGATTTGCATCAGTAACCGGTCAGTGAGCTGCTCTATTTGTGTGTGCTTTTTTTCCGCATTTTTATCTCATTTTTTTTCTCAATGGATATTGTGTCCAGCTGTCTTCACAACAGCAACAGGTATGATTTTTTTTTTTTTTTTTTTTTTTTTTATTATTTTGTGTGTTTAACATAGGTAAACATAAGTTTTGGTACAGCGAGATTATCTTAAGGTTACAATTTCGGTATTTCACTACTTTAAACAGTACTAAAATATCACATAGTTGAAGGTACATTTTGTAGTAGGGTCATCACCACAAGAAGGAAAATAGTGGCAGATGAGGCAACTGAAAGAATAACATAACAAGCAAAGGTATTGTAGCAACAAATAATTGAAAGGAAACCTTACATTAATGCAATACCTGTAGACCTGGTTTATACTGGAACGCTTCACGTGTATCTAAAGGGATGATTCCCCTCTGTGGGTCGGAAAACCTAGGCTCGGCGGAGGACTATTGAGTATATGAAAGGAAAGGTGGGTGTATGGAAGTAGGGGATGGTACCTTGCCGTCCCCTCTGGGAAGCAGGATTGAGTAGCGGTTGTACGTGTCTTGTCAATCGATTACTTTCAACTCCCCCCAGCCTCGACCGCGGGCGAAAGGGCTGAAGAGAAAGCTGCGGTGGTATGGTGGTGGGGGAGGCAGAAGTTTTAGGAATAAGGCTTGTGTTTTCGATGAGAATAAAGGTATGTGTTAGGTCAGTCTACTGTGGTGGGGGAGGGTTGCAGTGCATGTGGTGAGTCCATGGGTCCCATATGGACAAGAATTTAACTTGTTTTCCCATTTTAGCTGAGGTGATTTCTTCCATCAATTTAATATCATCAACTCTCAGTATCCATTCACGAATTGAAGGTGGCCTGGATTGCTTCCAAAATTTAGGAATTAGTTGGGAAGCCGCCATGACCAAGTGGCGAAACAGGATGATTTTTTTCAATTGTTTATTTTTCTTGTACATAGAGTTACAAAACAGACTTGCATAGCCACAACAGCTATAGCTAGCAAATTAAAAGGCATTGTATTACACTGGCATATTACAGTGGCATAGTGATAACATTGCACATTTTTAGGAACTATAACAAGAGAGGATATTCAGTGCATGGTATTATAAACACAAATAAAGGAACCAGTTTAAGTACATGCGCTGGGCAGCTTAGAAACAATAGAATGTACCACCAGATAGCATATATTAGGTTACTATGTGCAGTAAAAAACAAAACAAGATAGATTAAGCATAATCAGAGTAACTGGCACATAGGAGATGTTGCAAAACTGGTGTAAATTACATGAAAAGAAAAACCACTACAAGCTGTCTCTCAATCACATGGCTTATAGTTTTGCCCAGAAGATGGCAAAAATCTCTTCCAGTCATTTTAATATGTGGTCTGACTTGCTGTGATGTGCCGTCACGGGTCGTAGTGGCTCAGGAGCATGTGGAGAGACCGCAGATGCCATCTTGAGGGACCCAGCAGCAGTCATAATCTGTGCAGTGACCGTATTCTATACGCAGCCTATAAGCTTGAGAATCAGGTCAGTGGGGACCGGGATAATCCCCACTGTTCCAAAGGGGGGTGGTAAAGGAGGAAGCTAGGTACAGGTTCCACACCTTCAGCCAAAGAACTAGAAGAGCGGCCGCCTCTCCTCTGTTCTATCTTGTGTAGGCCTCAAAGTTTTGATTCAGGCACTCCAGTGGCGAGGGAGCACTTAAGAGGTATCCCCAAAGCACTGAGGTCACCTGCACATGTAGGTTGCTTCACTTCAGTCAGAAAGAAGAGGGGCCTGGGAATATTCCCAGATTTTTATGCCACATGCAGGAGCTCTTAAAACCCACGTCTGTCCTGCTTGGCAGTCAATCTACACCCCCCCACAGGTATGATTTAGAGAACAGGCCTGGATTTGTAGTGTTAATGTCAGAATTATTCCAAGCCTCCAAACCGTCCCAATTTCAGCGGGACAGTTTCCCATTTTTGGACCCTGCCTTGCTGTCCCAACTTTGTTCCCTGCTGTCCCGAATTTGGGGACTCCAGGGAACTATGCCCAATTAGCATAGCACAAGAACATAATTAGACACTCCTGCTATGCTCAGGGCATTAGGATCCTGCATGGATTGCTGAAACATGCTCCCTGAATGGTCCCATGCTACCTGCATGGTCCGCCCTTTGTGGGCATTTCCTGTTATCTCTTCGGCAGATCCACCCCCTTTCTGGGTGAGTCCAGCCCTGTGGGCAGAGCCAGTAGCATGAATCGTGTCACTGGCCCACGCCCCCTCTTACCCTTAACACCATCATCTCGCTCCACAAGACGCCGAAGTTGGGAGGTAGGCTTTCGTCAGGACAGACCCGCTTTCAGTGTCCTGTCCCACTTGAGTTCCCTGATGTTCCATATCTGGGCTCACCAGAAAAGTGACCATGTGTAGTACAATGCAAGCTCATCATTAGGTGGGCTGGCTCTGTGTAGAATATTGCATATTCTATGTTTCTATTGATTATATATGGATGTGTGGATTGACATAAGTAACATATGGTATAAGTCACAAGGCTTTCTTTGTCCGAGAGCTCTGGATTGTGGATGTGGGGGTTTTGTCCTTATATGACTAGAGTTAAATGCTGACGTTAGTATTAGCACATCTTTATAGTAACAGAGGGACACAAGGTCACTCTCTCTCTTGGCTTGGCTCTTGGCTCTGTACAACGATGTAACTCTCCCAAAAGAAGTCCAGCAATTACCATCTGCTGTTGAATGTCCATAATCCTGTAAAATAATTTATTATGTTTTATTATGTATGAGTAACAAAGAATAAACCTGAAGAAACCGTAAGTCAGATTGCGTATTACTACTTTTCAATAATATAGACATATATTATTGTGGCGAGCATTTGGCCCAAGACTATATATACAAAAGACGTATATATATCAATCAACTGAAGACAAGAAGAAATTAAGAAGATTCTGCATTAACACCATTCCAAAATACATTTTACACTCTGTGCCTCGGGCACTAGGAGCATGCAGACAGCATTTCAAAAGTGCTCTCTACATGGTCGTGAAGGGTGGGGGTGGCCAGGCCCACTCACCCTTTTCCGATTCTCCCCCCCAGATTGTTGGGTATGGTATTTAACCATTTATGTTTAGCTCTTTCAGTGTGTTGCTCACCCTCTATAACAGAACAGGCTAAGTAGATATAAGTGGTGAAGTGTAAAACATACAGAGGCATGTTTTATATGGGGAGAAATAAAGGCAGACTAGTGTAGATAATTACCCAATGAGTCAATAAGCATTCAAAAAGAGACATTTTAAGATGATTTTTTTTTTTTTAAACTGGATACGAGCTATTGCATTCCACAGGAATAAAATGCTTTTCACAAGTTATTCAGTATTTATTCAGTGCTTGTATGCGGTGCAGCACTGTACAATGTAATGGAATTACAAATAAGAGAACATACGGTGACATTTTTTGTTTCACTTTTTTTTACCTGATTTACCAGAGTAACAATAATGTAATCTGCCAAGGCCAGTGTTAAAAAAATAATAGTTGCTTATTTTTGTTCTAAAACAAAGATGCCCACTGCTAACTCACTGAACTCGCTCACTTAGAGTATTTTTTATGTTTTAAAAGTAGTTTATTTTAAGTAGGTTATTTTTAAGTAGGAGTTGAAAATTGTGGATAGAGGTTGGTAATATTTTCAGTATATCTGCTTAACTTGAAGTGGCTAAAAAGCTGATTTTATTTGATTATCCCCTCACCCCCTCACCCCCCCCCGGACCCAATTCCCCCACCATCCCCCACGGACCCAATTCTTCTTGTTCTATGGCACAATATCTAAAATCTCAAGGTTTCCATTTATTGAAGCTATTGATTTGTAAGCAATACTAGGAAGATTTTATTTCCTATTTAAGTGTTCTTGCATAGCAAGACCACTTAATGTTATCTCACATATATATTATTCTTATTATAGCCAAATTTACCACCCTAACTCCTCCCACAGTTTTTACACTATGTAACGGATCACCTGGCACCCCGACTGGGTACCTCCGTTGAAGGATGCTCCTAGCGCTTCCTGAGGACTCCAAGCACTCTGGCAGACACCACAATCACCGAACCGGAGAAACAAATAAATTCTCCCAAGCATATGAATGCTGTGGACAGTTGAATAGGAGCCATACGAATAGGTTTACTCTCCTAGCAGTCAAACTGGAACAGCATACAGTAAATCCTTCCCCCAATAATGAGACGACACTTCACTTTGAGGGTTAAAACGGGAACTGAAGTGCTGGCACACCCAGCCTGGTTTTTATTACAATCCACAAAACATAGTACTGCCCACAGGGTTTTGCAGAACCACCAATAAACACATTACAACACATACAATGCAAGTACAGCAGCCAATCAGACACAATGGGAAAATAGAAACACACCAAGCATATTCCTCCCCTCTGCTTAGGAGATAATTGAGTCAATTACTGTATCTACTCAATTATCTCCAAGCTGAAAAGTTACTTTTTGTACATTTTTATAACTTTGTGAGTTAACATCGCACATACATAAAACTTATATTATTTTAACCAGTATAACTTGGGGACAAACATATCCAAAATTCACTTGAATAGGTTCAGGGGTTTAACGGTTAGGTCGAAGTCCTTTGTTTTTACATGCAAGCATGATTTTTCCTGGCAAACCAGTTCCCACTGGTTTGGCAGTGTCCCTGGGACAACACCCTGCTAGAGAACAATGAATCCGGGGGAGGGGAAGAGGAAGTGTCCAAAAAGTTTCAGTAAGTCCATTCACTGTGCTTAAAGAGCCAGTAGTCGCACAATAAAATACAATATGCCCAAATATTGCATTCAAAAGTACAACTTTACCAGGGGCCATAGTCAGCAGGAAGAAGGCGGGCAGCCAGGCCTCTCCAATGCCAGGTGGCGAGGCGGGTTCCGCCACATTTCTCCCCTTTCCCATTGAGACTATCCAGACTCCAGACCTTCAATCGGTCTGGGGCTCTGATAGTCGGTCGGCCTTTCTCACCCAGTGTAGCTGTCCCGGTGTTCTCCTGCCACATGTGTCCAGTTGGAAATCCATAGTCTGGTGGAAAGGTAACCAGGGTGCTCTCTCTCCTGGTTGGACAAAGCTGTTGCTGGGGAGAAGGGGTAACAGGCTCCTCTCCCTGCGACGACCTCTCTTGTAGTAGGGGAAAACAAACTGCCTTCTCTTCCAATACATTGTCCTGTTGCTGGGGGCCAGGACAGACTGTCCATATCTCCAGTGGTGCAGGTGCAGAGACTACGGTCCCTTCTGCACTGTTGTGGGGCTTACTGTCTCCCCTTGGTGGGCTAGGCTGCCGCTGGGGAGGGGAAACGAGACTCTCCCCACCCGGTAAAATATTCTGCCGCTGGGGAGCAGGACTGACCATCCGTACTCCCTGTAGATTGGGCGCAGAGACCACGGTCCCATCTGCGCTGGTGAGGGGCTTAGTGTCTCCCCTTGGTGGTTTATGCTGCCGCTGGGGAGAGGAGGTAACAAACTCCTCTCCCTTACACACTTCCAGCCGCTGGGGAGCAGGGCTGACCCTCCGTACTCCCTGTAGCTTGGGCGCAGAGACCACGGTCCCATCTGCGCTGGTGAGGGGCTTAGTGTCTCCCCTTGGTGGGCTAGGCTGCCGCTGGGGAGAGGGGGTAACAAACTCCTCTCCCTTACACACTTCCAGCCGCTGGGGTGCAGGGCTGACCCTCCATACTCCCTGTAGCTTGGGCGCAGAGACCACGGTCCCATCTGCGCTGGTGAGGGGCTTAGTGTTTCCCCTTGGTGGGCTAGGCTGCCGCTGGGGAGGGGGAAAGACACTCTCCCCTCCCGGTAAAATATTCTGCCGCTGGGGAGCAGGACTGATCCTCCGTACTCCCTGTAGCTTGGGCTCAGAGACCACAGTCCCATCTGCGCTGGTGAGGGGTTTAGTGTCTCCCCTTGGTGGGCTATGCTTCTGCTGGGGAGAGTGGGTAACAAGCTCCTCTCCCTGAACCATAGACTACCGCTCACAGCTCACCCCTCTGTCAGTCCTTACATTGGCTTCCTATATCCTATATCCTATAGGAGTCAATTCAAAGTGCTAACCCAAACATATAAAGCGATGAACAATTCTAGCCCCTCTTATGACTCTTCACAGATCCATAGGTATGCCCCTTCTCGGTCTCTCCAACCTGCCCATGACCTCCTCGGCCAACTCACGCTTGCAGACTTCTTGCAGGCGGCTCCCTTCCTATGAAATAGCCTGCCAACTGCCATCAGACTCTCCCTTAGTCTTCAATTGTTTAAGAAGTGCCTTAAAAACAATCTCTTTAGGAAAGCCTATGGCCTCCCAGAGTAACCTCTACCTCACATATATAAATGGCAATAATAATAATAATAATAATAAAATATAACTTTTAATAGTAATAGTCAAATTCCCTCTGTATGTTTGTTCTTCTATATGCTTGTAGAATGGTTTCTTTCTTTATTGCAGAGGTTTAGAAGGCAGTTATCATTCTTGATCTCATTTTGGTCCAGGTCTGAGGTAGGCATGTGCATGGGGAAAATTTATGGTTCGGTTCGGCATTCCAAAATTCGGGATTTTCGCAATTCGGGACTTCGGCAATTTGGCACTTCAACACTTTGGAACTTCGGCACTTCAACACTTCGGAAATTCGGCAACTTCGGCACTTCGGCACTTCAGAACTTCGACACTTCGGAATTTCGAAACTTCTGCATTTATGAATTTCGCCACTTCGGCACTTCTGGACTTCTATTGCAGCTGCTTAGTAGATAACTCCCTAATTCCCACGGTATTAGGGAGTTATCTACCAAAAGGCTGAAAGACCTAAATTGGTCTTTCAGCCAAATTTACTAATACTATGTAAAAATTACTTAGTATTAGTAAATTTTGCACCTACTCACTATACCGCAAGTAGGGGCATGTCTAGTAAACAGTGAGCAGCCTGTGGCCCCCCTCCCAAGCCCCCACCCGCCCCCCTGGCCCCCACCCCTGAGCGGCGGGTGGGGGCCCTAAAGTAAAATGATGGGGGGGACCTATTGTCCTCCTCCCTGGCCCCCACCCCTGAGCGGCGGGTGGGGGCCCTGAATACTAATAGGGGGGGGGCCTAAGGTCCTCCCCCCTGGCCCCTCGGCAATTCGGACATTCGGAAGTCTAGTCTGAGGTTCTCTCAGGACCCAGGCTGCGTACTATTTCAATCATTAGTGGTTTGTCTGAGTCATAGGGGAGATGTAATGCCTCTGGTATCCATGACTTCAATTAAGAAAGTTTGGGACTTTATGGACTTTATTGATAGATTTACCGTCTGCTCCTATTTTTGATATCCTCTACCTTTGATTGGAGTTGTGATATTAGGTTGAATTGTTGTTGGATTTGAGTCTGTATTTAAGTGGACGAATCATCCAAGCCACACTGCCTATTTTAAAGGCTATCAAGCCTGGAGGTGTTGGCTGCTACTTTGCTTACCATGTCCTCAATAGTGTGTTGGATGATGTCAAATTTCACTTCCAGTTTCGGCCATAAGGATAAGTAATAAGTGATATTGTCTGCCAGTGAGGATGTATTGTGATTGGATGGATCTGGTGTAAAAAGAGTTTCTGACATAGCTGGACTGGGTGGTGCTGTGGAAGCTTTTCTAGTTGGGCCTCTGGGTTTTTTGAGCGAGACTTTGAGTGTTTTGTATGCTTTAGCTTTTCCAGATTGAAGACATTTCTCCATTGTGGAAAGAGAAGTGGGAGTTTTAGATTGACAATTCCTTAAGAGACTTGATGATCCGATGTAGACTCGTAGGTGTAGACTGTTAGTATTAAAAATGAAAGACATATGTTGGTTATTGAGCACAATCAGCTATCCCCTGGGCTCTAGGCGTCACTTGAAGGTGAATATGCACTTATTGATTCATTCCTACCCTCAGCAGGACCAAATATAGGTAATAAATGCGGTAGGTTGTTAAATGAAAATAATAAAAATAGAAATAAAGTATGTACCGTTCTTGGTCCTAGTTGGGCCAAAGGACTTTATCCCTACTTTGTTGTAATAAAAGTCCATTAGAAAAATTAAGTGTAAAGATTTGCTGACTGTGAAGATCACAGCTGGTCAAATTTGTAGACCTTAATAGCTAATGGCGCTGGAGCAATATGGGTATAATTAGAAGTCAGCGCCTAGATGGTTTGCTAGACCATGTATGAGGTCATAATTAAAACCAGGAGGAGATAGTAAAAAGTAATCTTTTCTTTTTTTTCCTTCTTCAACAAAGATATATACATAGTAAGGCACTTTTGATTTTCCTCGTTCCAGGCAGGACCTTTTGGTGTGTTGATTATCAGAATTACTCAATGCGGGTTTTTTTTTTTTTGACAATCTTTATTTATTATTTTATCGTATTGTTTTTTCCACGTATACCATACATTTACCGACTTAGATAAAGGCCTATAACATCGGGTCTATCAAGTCATTGTTATCGAGACAATACAGCGAAATGGTAGCATCTAAGCAAAAAACACATTGAAAACCAGAACCGTAAACAACCCCCCAAGCCCCAAGGATGACCAGCCTCTCAGTATCCCATCGGGGTCACGTGAGGCGAGTAGAGAGTAGGACATGGTGATCGTAGCTATCCCTTTGGCGTCGTGAAGCTGTGATCCCTATCCACCTCATGTGCCTACTGCTACATTGCCATGGGCTAATTGTTGCACCTGCTCCTGCTCCCTAACCCCGTTAGCCCCCCTCTACTGCCCACCCGGTGTTCCAGTGTGCAGAATATATATTTGAACATCAGAATGGCCTACGTCCCAACAACTTCCCCCCACCCCCGTATTGCTGGATGCCCCTATAGAGCAATTCGGGCATCTAATGCCTGGGTATTTGATTTAGCTGCGTACCCCCCTACAGAGCCCTGACCCCATAATGGCACCATCGACCTCCTGCCCACGTGCCCAATACCTTTCCCGGTGTGGGCCTCCCACCCTACCCTACCAAGATCTATAGCCCCATAGCCTCGTCCCCCTCCAAGTGTACGTCCGTCTTAATGTCTGCCCTAGTCTTATATCTCCCTCCCTGCGCTTCAAGTTATTCTGTGCGCTTGGTATAGGGAGTCGGAGAGTGTATGAACCTATATCCGAGCGATCCCCCCCGTTTGTCAACCGTCGGGACGTCAGGACGGGAAAGTGAGGAGAATAGTCATAGCTATACTGTCAGGTAAGTGCCGTCCCCAAGGTAGCACGGATTCTGTGTAGTTGTCAGTCTGTCAAGGGAGAAAGAAGTTGCGCCGGCGCAGGGGCGCCCCCCCCCCGGTCCGGCCCCCCAACCGCGGCCCCCCCCGCAGTGTACTCCATCCAAGGAAACCATGTAAGGGCACATTTATCCGAACGTCCCTGCAGAGACGCCGTCAACAGTTCCATGTTGTAAATCGCTTCAACTCGGTCCACCCACTGGCGAAGGGACGGGGCAATCGGTTTTCTCCATAGCGTGGGGATAAGCGATTTTGCCGCCGTGAGTAGATGGATAACGAGGCCCTTCTTGTAGATAGTCACTGGCGTGTTCGTGTGGTTCAGCAGCATCGGCAGTGGCTGGAAAGGTATGTCTACCCCCGTTATGTCCTTAATTGCTTGGTGTACCTCTCGCCAGAAAGGCTCTATGCCTGGACATGCCCACCATATATGAATCCCATTGCCCTCCGCAGCGCCGCACCTCCAGCACTCACCCGAGAGAGTCTCGTGAACATGACGGAGAATATCCGGGGTTCTGTGCCATCGCGTCAATATCTTATAATTGCATTCCTGGAATTTTGAGCTAATGGTCCCCTTGTGCGTCAGTAGGAAAATTTTTTGCCACTCCGTATCCGTCAGCTCGATCCCTGTTTCCCGCTCCCAGCGTAACTTGAAGCCTAAGGTGCTGTGGTCCCCGCAGTTCTGCAGCATAGAATATAGGTGTGAGATGCCGTGGGGGATATGTTGTCTGGATACACAGAGTTGCTCGAAGTAAGACAGTGCGCGGTGAAGGTGAGCCGTCCCAGCGAGGGAGGCTACATATGTCTTGAGCTGGTAGTAGCGATATCTGTCTAAGGTGCTCGGTTCTCGATCCTGGAGAAGCTCCGCAAGCGGTTTAAGAACCGGTCCGTTACACCACTGGTGTAGGTAAGTCCAGTCTGCTGCTCCAAAGGACTGCAGATCTCCCGGGGAAAGTCCCCCCGCCAGTCTTGGATTATGTGTCATGGGTGTAAGCGGGTTTGGAGATGACGTAAGTTTTTTAGAGTAGCGAATGCTACACCACACTTTCAGTGTAGCATCTATCAACGGGTTACCTGTTTGCAGATCCTGGAACGTGGCCCCTCCCAGCCACAGTTGGGCCGGGATTTTGCCTCCTCTAGCCTGTAACTTCTCCATATCTACCCATGGTTTACCACTTGGGGCTGCATGCCAGTCCACTATACGATAAAGATGCAATGCCCGGTAGTACGTTAGGGCTGAGGGTAAGCCCATACCGCCCTCACTGCGGGGGCGTTCCAGAATCTCCTGCCGTACCCGAACAGGTTTCTGGTTCCACACAAACTGTCGAAAGGAGGAAGATAATGTCTGGAAGAAGCTCCGCGGGACCGAGATCGGGAGCGTCTGAAACAGGTACAGTATGTGGGGCATGACGTTCATTTTGATGGCGCTGATACGGCCAAACCAAGATATGTATTGCGGGGCCCAGCGCCTCATGTCCTGTTGCAGAGTTGACAGTAGGGGGGCAAAATTCATAGAGTAGATTTGAGTTAGGTCATATGGTAACCAAACACCTAAGTACCGCAATTTGGTCGGGCAGATCTTGAAGGGGAAGTGCGCCTGAACATGTCTCCGGAGGGTATGGCTCCGAGAAAGAGGCATCAATTCCGATTTTTCTAGGTTAAGTTTCAGATTGGAGACTGAGCTATAGGCGCGAAAGGCCTCCAGTAGGTTCGGCAGTGAAATCCTCGGCTGCTCCAGGAGGAAGAGCATGTCATCCGCATAAGCGGCCACCCGATGCTCTCCCCCCCCCAACCGGCACCCCGTTATACCCCCATCCCGTCTGACCGCCTCCAGGAAAGGTTCCAAGGTGAGGGCAAACAGGAGGGGGGACAGGGGGCATCCCTGTCGCGTGCCGTTACTAATGTTGAACGAGCCCGTGAGTGCACCATTAACTCTGATTCGTGCAGTCGGCTTGGAGTACAGAGCCGCCACCCACGTCCGCAACCCAGGTCCAAAGCCCATGTGCTCCAGAGTCTCCAGCATATATGTCCAATCAACTCTATCGAATGCCTTCTCGGCATCGGTGGAAAGCAGCACCATCTCCCTCCCAGAGGTGCGAGCTAGGTGGATAGAGTTGAGGGCCCGAATGGTATTATCCCGGGCCTCCCGACCCGGAATAAACCCTACCTGATCTGAGTGGACGAGATCCGGCAGGGACCTAGCCATCCGGAGCGCCAGGGCTTTAGCAAACAACTTAATGTCCGCGTTGAGCAAGGATATCGGCCTATAACTAGCACACTCCATGGGGTTCTTGCCCTCCTTAAGGAGGATCGTGACTGTTGCCCTCAGTGAGTCCTCATGGAATCGACCCTCGTCCCGCAAAGAGTTTAGCCCCGACACCAGGCGGGGCAGGAGGATGTCCCGGAACGCACGTAGGTAGGAAGCTGGTAAGCCATCCGGGCCTGGAGCCCGATGAGCCTTGGTCGCCTTCAGAGCTCCCGAGAGTTCCTCTAACGTCAACGGAGCCTCCAGATCTGTCATCTGCTCCTGGGAGAGTCTACGTGCGACGTGGTTCTGTAGGTATTCCGCTATCCTGACCTTGTGCCGGCTGTCCTCCGATGCCGAGCGTCCCCGTGTCTGATCATACAACGCCGCATAGTACTCCTGGAACGCACCCAGGATACCATTTGGGAGGCGCGTAATGTCCTTCCCGCCCGTGCGTATTTTATGGACATGTTGCAACCTGCGCTTCTCCCGAAGCATCCTCGCCAGGAGCTTCCCACACTTATTAGAATGTTCGTAGTAGTATCTAGCGGCCCTCCTTGCGGTATACAGCACCCCCTGCGACAGGATAGTTTTCAATTCTCTACGTACCTCCACAAGCTTAAGATATGTGCCCTCGTCCAAAGACTGTTTGTGGTTCCCCTCCAGCTCTGCAATACGTGCTGTCAGGCTCGTAATGCGGGCCTGTCTATCCTTTTTGCGCCTGGTACTCTCTGCGATGAAGAAACCCCGAATGACGCATTTATGCGCCTCCCAGAGCCTTAGGGGAGACAAATCCGGGTCCTCATTGGTGGTAAAGTAGTCTACCAGAGCGCGGGCCGCCGCCTGCTTAAGTGCCTGATCATCCAACTTGGTTTCGTTAAGCTTCCACTGACGCTCACTGGGTTTGAATAGCGGAGAGCTGGTATGAACCAGGACTGGTGCATGATCTGAGTGGTCCTGGATGCCTATGCGTGAACCCTGTAGGAGGTTTAAAAATTCTTGAGCCAGGAAGATATAGTCGATGCGGCTGTACCGTGCGTGCGCTGCGGAGTAATGGGTGTAGTCCCGCTCGTCTGGGTTGCAAGCCCTCCAGCAATCCACCAGCCCTATCTTGTGCAGAGAACGTTGGACCTGCCTGATGCATGGTGCCGGGAGCGCGGTTGCACCCCTGGAGGTATCAAGCAATGGGTCCAGCGGTATATTGAGATCCCCCGCCAAGACCAATAGGCCCTCCCTAAATTTTTCCAGTTTGGCTAACGTCTGGGAGAGGAAGGTGTGCTGCCCCTTATTTGGGCAGTATACACTTGCGAACGTATAGGCATGATCCGCTATGGTACCCTTTATAAATAGGTACCTCCCCCCCGGATCCGCCTGGGACGCTATGTGTTGGAAAGGCGTCGTCTGGGCGAATAGAATAGCTACACCCGCTCTTTTGGCAGTGGGGTGATTAGCGTAAAATCCCTGCGGGAACCGTCGAGTCTCCAGTTTGGGGGCATCTCCCCCCTTGAAGTGCGTCTCTTGCAGGAACGCTACGGATGCCTTAGCCGCCCACAGCTGCCTCAATAGATGCGATCGTTTTTCGGGCGTATTGAGCCCCTGTATATTATTGGACCAATAGGTCATCTGAGCAGGGACAAAGCCCCGGCCGGGGGCCATCGCCGCGGCGGAAGGGCACCCCCGCAGCGGCACGAGTGGGACTGTGGGGCGTTGGGGGCAGTAGGAAAGTCAAGTCAAGTACACGAGGTCGTGGGAAAGGCTCCCCCTCCCCCTCTGGGAGCAACGTCGACCCTTAGCCGGGGATAAGTTACCCGTTCGCGGGACCCACGGCTCTATTTACAAAAAAGGGTCTGTCTCAGCGGGGATCAAAAGGGCCCCTGACTGTATTGGCGTTCCCACTAGGTGTAGTAGTCAGAACCGCCCCTGCTTCCATCAGCTCCCACCCTGTGTGTCAGGTATGCGTGTGTCCAGCGACTAGTGTAAAGGTGTCAAGAGGAAAACCAAATGAGACCACCCCCCCCCCCAAGCCTCAGCCCATCCCTCCTCTATGTGTAAGCCCACAGCCATAGGGTGCCGGTAGCCTTTCCGAAATCCCCTCTCGTCTCCCTCCTGCAACATCCAGGAGTGGCTACCGGCCTCCAGGGCCCCCCCCAGCGTGGTTGCTGGACCCGTTCCAAAGCTCCGGCCCCCCCTTCACTCCGACTGGTCCCCCCGCCCTCCCTCCACCTCTCCGGACCCGCCTCCCCTCCCTCCCGGAACCCCCCCTCCGCTCTATTCCCTGCGCCCCCCAGCCACTGTGATGATTCCTGCTAACAGGCTACGAAAATGCCCACTCC
>OW240919.1:29195292-29211434 GCA_933207985.1 Pelobates cultripes | reverse complement strand
AAAAATACAGCAAGTTCTGAGTGCCGAACAATAGTGCGGGCTCCCTATATAGGCACATAACTCCTCTCATATTAAGCTCCACCCGCACATTCTCTTGACCAATCATTACAAATAAGAATTAACTTCCTGCTTGACCGCATGGCTTGTCCAGCACAATGGAGGAGGGGAATACTACATCCTGTATTCCTGCACATGCTCCGCACACTACTGATCGTATCTTGCCTCGTGCAACCAACTGATCGATACGTCAGCATATGCACGTACACATGCCACGTGGTAATCTCGGCCTACTAAATTTATTTTTACCGAGATTCCACCACATTCCCCCCTTTGATGCCTCTTGATATTTTACAATTACTTGAGGTATCACTTAACCTTGGTTTGCATACACCACAAGTTACCTTTGAACCAGACCAGACTTATCCTATGATGTGAATCTTCAACACTCGTCTTCCTGCATTGGTTCTCCCTGATCTAGAGCCTTATATTTATAAATTGCCATTATCTGTGCAGCAGCCTTCCTCTCTGCTATATTTTCTATCAGGCTTTGCATAGACCTAACTACTAAGGGTATAAGACACGGCAGGAGTAGACACAACATTAAAATCAGTAGGACTCCACCTACCACTGCCTTAAGCCCTCCAAACCACTCATACCAGCTACCAAACCAACTACTTGGATTGTACCCCTTCCATACCTGAGTAGGCACATGCGCTAGTTTAACCATATGGCTAGTAAGCTCAGCTATTGCTTGCCCTTCGTCATCTATTTGAAGACAGCAATTGCTCAGGTTAAACTTCCCACATACACCTCCCTCTACTGCCAAAAGATAACCCAAGGCTAATCTATTTTGGTAAACTGCTGTCCTCATCCTGGTATTATGCTTCGCTAGAAGATTGAGCGCTTGTGATGTCTCGTTAGTAATGATCTCAACCACCACCTGTAACCTTATAATGCGGTTGAGCATATAAATAGGGGTTCTATAACCAAAGGTACCATCCTCTGCCCACGTGGCTGGCCCATAATAATCTATAATACGCTGGGGAAGCCATTCATTATCTTCCCAGGCACCTATCTCTATGGGTCCCCTTTTCTTCCTATGATTCACATCATACACTTTAACACCTAAAGTCTCACCTGTTTCAATAGGCAACAAGAAGAAGGATGGTTTTAACATACCTAACACACATGCCCCTTCCCAGTCCTGTGGTAACTCCGAATAGGCCTTCTTACCACAGATCCAGTACAAATTCGCTGGGGCTCTCCAGTTAGATGTGATGGATAGATCAAACCATACGTCCTTTAAATTGGTATATCTTGCAAACGGGTTAGATGGTTCTGAGACATTTGAAGCCGACCACCAAGTTGTATTCTTTGTATCATCATCATAAGCTTTTTGCCCTAGACAAGTTAATTCTCCTACAGAAGTATTATACATCATTCCTTTCCTCGCTATGAAAACATAACCTATGATGGAGGTCTTCAATCTCCACTCAGATTTACCTCTAACACTCATATGATAGTCGGCTTGTGTAGATATTAATTGGTCAACTGCCCCAGAACCGGACATTACCTCCTTTGCTTCCCAAGGCCATTGGTCTCCCATGTTAGTACCTCCACACACATAGCAGTTGGTAACATTAAGACTACCGGCAATACTCTCGGCTAAACCAATGAACAAGTTTTTAGCATTATGGGGGATCTTATTATCTATGCTCATCTCTTCATAAAAGGAATGGTATACTTGATGAGTTTGGGAGGTTACCGTATCAGTCTCTATCCCTATAAACAATATTGTCCCAGGGTCTAAACCCGCCCCATATATTTGAAACCCAAATAAATTACCATATTTATCTAAGAACTTGTCAGGGTTATTTATAAGTATATGGATTGGATTGCATTCCATAGACTTACAATATGGATTAGTAGGCAACTTAGTCACAATCATGTCCTTGTCTGCTGTCTGTCCTCAAGTCGCCCACCCCACACAAGACCAATATGGGCAGAAGTTATAATCTCTATTTGGGCATCTTGGACTTACATATTTATTTTTACTACTGGGACAAATATATTTATCGTTAGACCCATACGTCCTCTCCCATCTAAGATCCCCACATACATTCCACGGCTTTCTACCACTTGATATTGTTTTACACGCATCAAATAGCAGAGCACCTGAAGAATATACGGATTTTAATACCGTCTTATTAATTAGGGTCCCCTGAGAATCTCCATTTCTGAGAGTCAACCAAATTGTACGGGGTTGATACTCAGGACTGAAGCACTTAGGTTCTCCTACTCCTAAATGACACACTCTATATTCTATATTTAAGTATCTACATCTTGATACATCTCCTTTACACTCATATTGCGAATGCCAAATTAGGGTCTGGGATATATGGTTACCTGTTCTTGTAGTCTTAATGCATACCTCACAGCTAGGAGTGTTTGTACCTCTACCTTCCTGAATATAAAAATACACATAAATAAACATTATTAAAAATACATCTTTCGTCGTCATCCTCAGTCTTCGTCCGTGTGAAGGCACCTCAGCTTCCAGGATGTAAGGACTGCAGGAAATGGAGTTCTGCTCGTCTTCACAGGGGTCCCCTCAAGACTTTCCCTGACTTATACACTCGTTGGTGAGTGGACAGGCTTTATTATGGCCTTCTCACTCACTTACCAAGTCTCTGAAACAATAAAATTTGTAATCTACAAGGTTCCTCGTCACTCCGACTGAGTCGTGCGTTTTAACCGGATCTTGCAGTGATTCTCTGGATTTGCTGTAACTTGCCAGGAATCGGCTGCTGCTGGTTTAACCCTGGAGTGATGTATCCACGGAGCCACTTCGGCTACTTTTATCGCTGTAGGGGTAGACAGAAGAACAACATAAGGACCTCTCCACTTGGGCCCTAACGGCACATTATTCCACTCTTTAATCCACACTTGGTCGCCTGGGTGGTAACTATGAATTGGGGGATAAATATTCACAGGTAATCTATCTTGTACCCATTTATGCACCTCCTCCATAGTCTTACCCAACTCTACAACCTGCTGCCGGGTAATTCCTTCTCCCAACTGACTCAAATCCCCCCTTAAGTTACCAAGCACGGGAGGTGGTCGCCCGTACATGATTTCAAAAGGAGAGAGGCCCATCCTTCTGGTAGGTGTACTACGGATCCGCAATAGAGCTATGGGCAAGAGAACGTTCCACTTAAGTTGGGTTTCCTGACACATTTTAGCCAACTGATTCTTAATAGTTCTATTCATTCTCTCTACCTTACCAGAACTCTGGGGTCTATATGCCGTATGAAGCCTCCACTTTATACCAAGTATATGAGTCAATTGTTGTAGGCACTGATGAACAAAAGCTGGACCATTGTCCGATCCTATAGAGCAGGGTAGTCCATATCGGGGTATTATTTCTCGTAGCAGGAATCTCACCACTTCTCCTGCTTTCTCTGTACGAGTAGGACATGCTTCTACCCAGCCTGAATAGGTGCACACCACTACCAGCAGGTAGCGATGTCCACCCGATTTAGGTATCACTGTATAGTCAATTTGTAAATCGGACATGGGAAGTCCCCCCATAAACTGGACTCCTGGTGGCTTTACTGGTCCTTGTCTTGCATTATTTTTAGCACACGCTACACATCTACGTACAATGGCCTGAGTCAAGTTGGACAATCTTGGTATGTAGAAATGTTTTCTGAGAGATTCTTCTGTACTGTCTCTCCCAGAATGTGTCCCTTTATGATAGTTTTGGACAATTTCTACCGCTAGTGATGCTGGAATAACTATTCTTCCATCTTCTAACTGATACCATTTGTTCTCCAAATACTTTCCAGGTTCAGTCCTTAACCACTTCTCTTCTTGAGCTGTATAAATTGGAGTCCATTGAGACAGTGGAGTTGGTATAAGAGCAGCTATATGCCCCACATATTCCTGTCTTCCTGATTCAGCAGCACGCTTAGCTGCACTATCTGCCATCCGATTCCCTTTGGTTACATCACCATCTCCACTCAGATGCGCCCGACAATGTATAATACCGACTTCTTTCGGCTCCCACACTGCTTCCAATAGTTGTAGGATCTCAGCTGCGTATTTGATTTCTTTGCCTTCTGAATTCATTAGTCCTCTTTCTTTATACAAAGCTCCGTGGGCATGAGTGGTTAAAAACGCATACTTGGAGTCCGTGTAGATGTTCACTCTTAAACCTTCAGCCAATTGTAACGCTCGTGTCAGTGCTATCAATTCTGCCTTTTGTGTTGATGTTCCTTTTGCCAGTGGCCGAGCTTCTATCACCTTGTCTATCGTTGTTACTGCATATCCTGCATAGCGGATCCCTTCTTTTACATAACTACTGCCGTCGGTGTAATATTGAACATCAGGGTTCTGGATGGTAAAATCACGAAGATCTGGTCTACTTGAAAATACTTCATCCATTACTTCCAAACAATCATGTTGACTTTCAGTAGGTTGTGGCAAAAGGGTAGCTGGATTTAAGGTATTTACAGTCTCTAAATGCACTCTTGGGTTTTCACACAACATTGCTTGATACTTGGTCATGCGGCTGTTACTAAACCAATGATTTCCTTTGTAATCCAACAACGTCTGTACTGCATGTGGAACTCGTACATAAAGTTCTTGACCCAGAGTGAGTTTATCGGCTTCAGCTACTAGCAGGGCGGCTGCAGCTACAGCTCTTAGACAAGGTGGAAGTCCGCTGGCCACTGCATCCAGTTGCTTAGATATGTAGGCAACAGGTCTTTGCCATGATCCCAAGTACTGTGTCAATACTCCCACAGCCATTCTTCTTTGCTCATGTACATACAGGTAGAATGGCCGTGTGTGGTCAGGTAGACCTAATGCTGGGGCACTCATCAAAGCCCTCTTCACATCTTCGAATGCCGCTTGCTGTTCTTGAGTCCATAAGAAGGGGTCGTGCTCTGTACCTTTGATAGCTGCATACAGAGGTTTTGCCAGTATCGCGTAGCTGGGAATCCATATCCTACAGAAGCCTGCTGCCCCCAAGAATTCTCGCACTTGTCTTCTATTCCTGGGTATCGGTATTTGGCACACAGCTTCTTTTCTCTCTGGCCCCATAATTTTTTGACCTTCAGAGATATGGAATCCCAGATATTTGACAGTTGGCAAACACAACTGAGCCTTCCTTCTTGACACCTTGTATCCTGCCTTCCAGAGAATGTGTAGTAGATCGTGCGTTGCCTGCTGACATACTTCCTTTGTAACTGCTGCTATCAACAAGTCATCTACATATTGTAATAATACACACTCTCCTGGGATAGACTCGAAATCTAGTAGATCTTGACTTAGAGCTGAACCAAATAGGGTAGGTGAATTTTAAACCCCTGGGGCAATCTTGTCCAGGTCATTTGGCGTTTCGAGCCCGTTACAGCATTTTCCCATTGGAAAGCGAAGATACATTGGCTTTCTGCGGCAATTCGGAGGCAAAAGAAGGCATCTTTGAGATCTAAGACTGTAAAGTAAGTAGCCCCGCCTGGAATCAAAGCAAGCAGGTTATATGGATTGGGCACGACTGGATGTATACTAACAACCGCATCATTGACTGCTCTCAAGTCCTGCACAGGTCGATACTCATCTGTACCGGGCTTTTGAACAGGCAGCAATGGGGTGTTCCAGGGGAAGTACAGAATTTTAGGATACCATACCGTATGAACTTATCCAGATAAGATTGGATGTTCTTCTTAGCCTTCTGCGGAATATGATATTGTCTCAGGCTTACTGGATAAACCCCAAGTTTTAGTTCGATTTTAATAGGTGGAATATTGCGGGCCAGTCCTGGTGGGTTGTTCTCTGCCCAAAACTCCTGGTATGTTAAATAAGGATTCATCACTCCTCGGGTTTTGGCTAGTCAACACTGTATAAAGTCGCCACTCTTCTTCCTTTGGTACGGACAATGTCATAATACCTGAGGGTCCATTAAACTTTTAGGATGTTGTTCCATTTGGTAGGAACGTAATCTGCGCTTGTAATTTGGATAGCATATCACGTCCCAGCAATTGGACTGGACACTCAGGCATATAAAGGAATTGATGTTTTACTACGTGGGCTCCCAATGTACAGAGTCGACTTTTAAGAACCGGTTTTTCAGCACTTCTTCCAGTTGCTCCTATTACAGTAATAGTTCTTCCAGATGGAGGAGCAACTTGATTAGTCACCACCGAATGTTCAGCACCAGTGTCGATCATAAACGCACTCCTTTTTTCCCCTATTGATACATCGACCATAGGCTCCGGGCCAATTAAGTGATGGTTTCTCCGCCGGTACTACTAGTCCTTCATGACTGCAGTTGTGCCGAATCCTGCAAAGTTCCCTACCTTCTATCATGGGACTCTTTATGCGCTTGCTGGATAGTAATTTTATCTTCCTACACTTCGTTCTGCCATTTCTATTACTATTTTCATTTCCTTCCGGGCTCTCCCTACCTCGCTTCTGCCTTCTAAAGTTTCTACCCTGCCCTGGTAAGTTCTCTATACTGTTTCTTTTGCGACACTCGCTCTCCAATGCTCTTCTTCTCTTACAGTAATGCCAAGAGACTGACTACCAAAGTTGCCTCTATTCCATCTACCATCGCTTCTATCTGGGCCCCGTCTATCTACGCCTGCGATCGCTACCGCTAGCATATCTGCCTTTCTACGCATCTTGCGCTCTTCCTCTTTCTTACTTTCTGTTTCCCTATTCATATATACTTTGTTCTCTACCTCCATTAGTTGGGTGATAGACATACCTGCAAACCCTTCTAATTTCTGTAGCTTGCGCTTAATATCTCCGTAAGCTTGGCTGACAAAGGCGGAGTTTACCATTCGGGAATTATCAGCGCCTTCCGGATTAAAGGGGGTATACAAGCGGTATGCCTCCAATAATCGGTCATAAAAGACACTGGGCGCTTCATCACTTTTCTGAATCACCTCAACTGTCTTCGACATGTTAATAGCTTTCTTCCCTCCGGCTTTCATGCCAGCAATTATAGCATCTCTATAGGCTTTAAGTTGAGCCATATCTGCGCCATTTACATTCCAGTCAGGATCGGTGTTAGGGTAATGTGTTGCGGCCCATGCTGCCGGATTGGCTTGATTTAAAGCACGGGCTCTCTCCTCTAGCGCCTTAATGGCCGCTTGGTTAATCCTTGTCCTTTCCTCATTATTGAACAATGTCATTAATAACTGCTGGCAATCAGCCCATGTCGGGTTATGTGTCTGAACTATCGAGGTGAACAGATCGGTCATAGCTTGTGGTTTCTCAGTGTACGAGGAATTGTGGGTCTTCCAATTCAAGAGATCGGTAGTCGTGAACGGGACATATACGAAGACTGAGTCAGCATGTGCCATTTGACCTGCGGCATCGATATAGGCTGACCCAGGATTCAGACGAAGAGGCATCTGATAATGTTTTAATTGTTGGGTACCGGTCAGTTGTCGGGTTAGTATGGGGCTACGTGGAGGGGCGTCAGTTAAAGGTTCCGGTCGAGAGGTAATAGGGCATGAGGATGTGGGAACTTGATTTTGGGAAAAGTTAGTGAATAGTATACTCCGAGCCGAGCTAGAAGAAGCTTGACCGGAAGTTTGAAGTGGCGCCAAATCAGGATATTCAGATCTAATGGGGGTTGGTCCTGGTTCCGGAAGGGGAGTTTTAATACGAGGGGGGGTGGATTCTGTACTGGAGGAGGAAGCGGAAGTGGATGGGGGCAATAGGGGAAGGGGTGCAGAGCTTCCTGCATTCGCGTCACTTCCTCTTAAAGGAAAGTAAGGAGGCGGCAAAGGGATCTCGGACTCAGGGGGCGTGTCCAAAATGGGCCTAACACCAGTCCTAGTGGACAAACAAGTCCTGGCCACCATGAGGCGACATTGCTCCTCGTGGCATATCCGGATCCATTTTGGCGAGTCGTTTACGGCCTGCCCCCAACAATCAATGTATGGAAACTGTCCGTAAAGTTCAGGCCTACCTGATACAGCCACGTGTACACGCTGTACCAGGGTTGGATCCAAACTGCCACGCGGCGGCCATGCCGCAACCAAAATAGGCCACTCCCTAGTGCACAAAGTGACCAAACGTACAGGAGACATTTTAACCCCAAAATCACATGTTTTGAATCCCTTTTTAAAATTTTTACCATACAACCTAAGGGATCCGAAATCGTTGACTCTGACGCGCCCATACTTATCAATGGAACGTCGTTGACAACGAATACTATGCACGCGTTCTTATTCAACAGTCACACCCGTTTCCTCTGGCAACAGCACCACGTGGTACAGTTACCGAGTGAAACGTACACAATAACACAATAATCACTCAGGGAATTCCCGTACACACACAGCTGTTACACCAGTCACTAAATAATCAATATTATGCCCTTTGGCGAAACTATACAGTCACCCACGCTATAATTCTCTATATATGAATTACCCGTCTATAACACACCCCAGTAACATCGTCTTTTACTAGTATCGGTTACAGTACGGTTAGCATAGGTCAAAGCACAATTTAAGGTCACAATACAATTATTAGTGGTTACGGTGTTAAACATGCAATAGACGACAATGATTAGTACTTATATACAGTGTCAGTAAATATACAGGGTTATGGTACCGTGCACTATGATACAGCAACACACTATTAACACTCTCGCTAGACGGCTGAGCTCGCGCTATCTAACAAGATATACACTTTACTAACAATCTTTAACACATTTACAATCCCAACTAAACTATTGGCCAGTACCTTGAATGGACTACCTAAAACTATATACACCCGTTTTGGTTAGCCACACTGCCCAAGCACCACATATAGCGAACTAGAGGGCGAAATTTACAAAATTGCCCTTCTAGTCTATTTACTCTATCAAAAGTCTAGTGGGTTCCAAATTTACACGCCTTCCCACTTAGCCAAGATAGGTTGAGAGCTAGCGAACCGAATTTACACAGGCGCCGCTTAGTCTCCCGGTCCCTCCGACCTAGCGAACGTAATATACACCCTAGAACGCTAGTCTAGACAAGACACCGGTGTCCGGCTAGGGCTATTTACACAGGACCCCGCCTGACTAACCAGATCAAACGGTCTTACTAAAGAGCGTTCGATCGAGCGGTGCGCCTTCGCTCCTTCCCTCCGACAGAGGGGGCAGATTCCATACACAGATTTAAACCCCTTTTGGGCCTACCGCACAATCGGTATACCCCTAGTGGGTCTGCCGTCTAAAACAGCAGTTGTCTTACCTCCTCGTTCCTGAACCTGAGTTCACACTCATCGACGGGGACACCCCAGCACTTCTTACGTAGAGGCCGATGATCTCCTGGACAACAGACCAGTGGCGCCGAGACGAAGGGAGGTCCACGCAGAAGTTCAGGGGTGCAGCCGTAGAGAACGTGGGCAAAGATAGACCGTCTCACGCCTCTGCCTCTCAGCTACCGTTGAACGATGAGCTTCCCGGCCAATGCACCAAATGATACCGGAGAAACTGACGGAAGCAAAGCACAGAGAGATGGACACAGGTTTCTTCAGGAAGGAAGAGATTCTTTATTGGATCACCGATCGGGACTCAGAGGGACTAATGTCACCAAAAATACAGCAAGTTCTGAGCCCTGAACAATAGTGCAGGCTCCCTATATAGGCACATAACTCCTCCCATATTAAGCTCCACCCGCACATTCTCTTGACCAATCATTACAAATAAGAATTAACTTCCTGCTTGACCGCATGGCTTGTCCAGCACAATGGAGGAGGGGAATACTACATCCTGTATTCTTGCACATGCTCCGTACACTACTGATCATATCTTGCCTCGTGCAACCAACTGATCGATACGTCAGCATATGCACGTACACATGCCACGTGGTAATCTCGGCCTACTAAATTTATTTTTACCGAGATTCCACCACACTCCTCCTTCTTCCCCCCGCCAGACACACACACACACATACAGAGACACACAGACAGATACTTACAGACACATACATACATACAAACAGACAGGCACAAATACATACAGACAAGACATACACATACATAAAAAATAGACACAAGACACACACAACAAACATAGATACATACAAAGACACATACAAACAGACAAGACACATATACATAGTCAGATAGACACACACAAGACATACATACAAACAAACACACACACACATAATATTTAAGCCACCCTCCTGTTTCCTACATTTTAAGTGCAGGAGGGTGACTTTCCCTGGGGTCCAGTGGTGGCTCAGGTTGATGGGAGTCAGAATTCCCACTCTGATTTCCTGTTCTTCCTCCCACGCGGGCTGTGTGTGTTAGTTGGGAGGAGTGACGTGCAGGCGGGCACCCGGTCACCGAGGTCTGCAGGGCAGCCGGGCCCTCTGGGGTGACAGGTCCGGACGCAGCTGCGACCGCGGTATGTACGCAAGTGCCTGAACCTATCACTTGCGGGTACCGCATTCCGCCGCTCCTCTTCGGCTTCTGGCGCTTCAGCTGCCAGGAGCAGACGTTAGAGCTATACTCTCATGCGCGAGCGTACAACATTGAGGTGTCAAGCCACATTATCCTCCATAGAAATAGCTAGTTGCACATACAGACGTCACTGGTGGCAGTTGAGGGAAATGGCAAATCTTGACAATGGTAGCCCTGCCTGTCAAGCTTTGTCAGGTAGAGGAGAAATACAGAGAAAAAAAAAGTAGTCCATAATTTGTCTCAGTAGATCTTTTGATTGTGAAATTCAAATTTCAGTGAAAAGTCCTCTCCAAGATCCCGGCCAACCGAATCTCCCCAATGCTGCTGACCTTCATCAAGTTGGACCAAACATGATTCATCCCGGGTAGGGATGACACCATCACGGCATTGAACTTGATTGCACTGGCATGTCGGGGTGGCACCCAGGGGTACTCCTGTCGACAGACACTGAAAACAGTAGCTCATGTTCAACGTCTTGCATACCCTAGGCATGGGCCCGAAATTCCTGTCCTGGATCTTGGCCCTGTACACCAACCCATCTGCAATACTGAGAATAAACAGAGTGCTGTCGGACCCACTCCAAATCACAAATGGGACACGCAAGGGCTGTCCCTTGTCCCCACTCCTCTTCGCATTGACGCTGGAGCCATTCCTGTGCCGAATACAGAGCAATCTGATCATCCGAAGCATGCATGTAGGGAAGACACAACACAAAGTCCTGGCCTACGCGGACAACCTGCTTTTTGTAATCATGAACCCAGCCGACTCACTCGGCCACATCATGGAGGATTTCAAGGAATACAGCCGATCTCCAATCTCCGCATCAATTATACCAAATCAGAACTCCTAGACCTGACTGCTGATCGTGAGCGGCACCGAACTCTAGCAAACCAATTCCCATTCCAACACTGTGAAACAAAGATGCGCTACCTCAGGGTCTGGCTGACCAGGGACCCGACAGACCTGTTTACGCAAAACTTTTAATCCATACTGCGGAAAGCCATGTAAGAGCTGCAACAATGCAACACCTGATGCATATCCTGGGTGGTCCGAGTCAACGCTGTGAAAATGACACTGTTGCCCCAACTACTGCTTGTGTTCCAGACGGTACCAATTCTAGCACCATAACCATTCTTCTAGACACTCAAATCAGAAGTCCAGACATTTATATGGAAAGGCAGATCGCAGAGAGTGGCACACTCCCAACTGACACTTCCCAAATTGAGAGGATTGGCACTGCCGGACTTAGAAAACTACTACCTGATGGCTCACTTCGAGGCTAATCAGCTGGATGGCCTCAAGAGAAGACAAGGAGTGGGTGCGCCTGGAGGCAGACAGTATACGAGGGGACCTCAGAGCCCTACCATGGATTGATAGCAAAGGCGGAAGAAGCCCTGAACCTGTTCATCACAGTGATGCTACGCCTCTGGCACAGTCATGGACCCTAACATTACATGACAATGGAACCGAGCCGCTTACTCCCCATACGGGGCAACCAAGATTTCTGAACGTGGCATAGGTTACACAGTGGGTGGAAGAAGTAGAGGATGCCAGGAAATTAGAGGACCTGAAAGCTACCAAGGTCAAGGTGAAAGATAGACACACCCAATGATGGTTCTACTGGCTGGAGTTCCTATCCTCAGCTGACTTCGCCAGAACACTAAATAGCTAATGGTCCAAACTCCTCCCCTCCATATCCTCAGTTGACCTCACCGAACTACGGAAAGGCAAATGGTCCAACCCCCCCCTATTTCCCCTCTTCTTTCTCGCTCATTCCTCCCATCTCCCCCCCACTTCCCTCTCCCTTCGCTCATAATACAATTCTTCGCACCCCCTTGACAGAATCAACAGCCAAAGCCGGGAGCCGCCTGACCGGAGCCCAGCCACGACTCCGAGGAGGCAAACGCTATAAGTGGGGATGGAGTGAGCCAGATGACAGAGATCTCATACCGAACTACCTGAAAGATACAACCCTCAGGTGACAGACTGTTGGCTTTGCAGACCAAGGACCCAAATATAGGGGAACTTTAATAACACCTACATACAGCAGCAAGGTGCCCCATAGATCTCACTGCTACCTGAACCAGCCTCAGACGGTTACCTCACTACATGATGGCAGGCACTTTTCATATAAAATGATAACTGGCAAGTATGCTGGTGTTCAGATCTCACTACGCCAGTGAGCACACTCTTTTATGCTGTTCGGTTTCATGTCAATATCTCTTGTTTTATTATTGTCTACTGTACACAGTCCTGTTTGTTTATCTTATGTTTTAATGCCTGACCAAATCTGCACTAGGCTGAAAAATGTGCTGGAACTAATGTATATGGCGCTACCTTACTCTGCCTCAGTATCTCATAGTAATCTGCCTAGTGTTTACTGTGCAACCTTTATGTATATCAAGCACAACAAAACTAACAAATTTAAAATATAGGGGCTACAATGACACAAACTATTACTAAATACCACAAATTACTACTTTACACTCCTCTGCGTAGGAGAACGTTTCGTAATCATATGGTGTACCATTTCAAAACAAATTTTAGTGAAATTCCAATACAGTCATTCTGAGTATTTTATAAAGATTCTATGTTTATGAAATACTCATTTGGGGTGGGGGTGAATTTGTTCTACTTTAAATTTGAAATTCACTTTGATTTTCTTGCAATTCTTACTTTAGTAAATAACCCAGGGAATATAGATACACATTTTACATGCTTTCGATTTAAAATATATATATATATATATATATATATATATATATATATATATATATATATATATATATATATATATATATATATATATATATATATATATCTATATATCTATCAAAAAACACACAATACCCTAATAGTGCTCCATTGATCATTTCATAAGTAATGCTCTCAATTATCTTTTATAATGAATACACAGCTCATCACATAATTTGGGTGGAGCAGAAACAGGAGGAGTTAGGCCAAACAGGCATCAGACAGCATTGTTCAAAAATAAATTCAGGCGATATATGAAATCATTTACTTTCACCATAGCCAACTCCTCTAATTGCTGAATACATTTTACTATGTGGAACACACAGTGAAGGAGAAATAAACACATGTGGGTCCCCTCACCATGAGACAGTTGGCAAGGACAGAAACCAGAAGTGAAAAACTATCAGATAAAACAGCATGGAGCATTTTTAATGAATAGGAAAAAAATTAAATAGATTTTCATGATATAGAACATAATGACAGACTCTGATTTCTGAAAAATGTTTATTCTTCTGGGATGGATTCAATTTCTCATTTAAAAAGGAGGTAAAAAGAAGCAATTCATTAGATTATAACATAAAATGCAGCCACTGTATTTTACACATTTTTTTCTACAAGGAGCAGTAATGCTTTATGTGCCAAACATTCGCAATACCAAAAAAGAGTTACCACCACTAGTTTATATTCTAATGAAATCTTTGGGTATTGTCATCAAGAAATCTTGTGATTAAGGCATCTTATCAGCAATCATGGATAAATTAGTCGTTATGAACTCCATAGCAGGATTCATTCTTTTTGCCTGTTTAAGTGCTCACGAGCAATGATGACTCTCTGTATCTGAGCTGTGCCTTCATAGATCTGAAACAAAGAATGACACATAGTTCAATGCAGCAATTCCTTTAGACTGTAAGTGGTTTTGAACAATGCCCTCACTACATCTTGTTGAACTTATTTATAGGTCTCATTTACACACTGTGTCACTTTCTACAGGCTTTATTAATGTTCCCATCATAACAAAATTTAGAAATCCCTAAACCATTGTGGGTCGATAAATCCTTGTTTAGCAACCACTGTCTAGGCAATCACAGAAAATAGAACACCAAATTATGTTTAACCATATAAGTGTCAGCAGTGACCTCAACATATTGTATGCTACATCTTTCCTGTATGTATATACCCAGCACTATCTAAGCAAACATTGGTTCAGTTGGTCCTGAATGTGTGAAGACCTGCATTGTCTGAGCCAGCCTCTTATCCGTGCATTACGTCAGGGTGCCACCTGCAGGCTAAATAGCTGCATGTCTAATGAAACCACAAAAGGCATAGCCCAGCTAGCTATAAAACAACCACTATTACATTGAATGAGTTATTATATACTGGAATACATTGATAATTCTGAGCTGCTTTTGTTTTGCAGATTTTAACTCACAATGTAATTATTGCTCTTACCTGGTAAATTTTAGCATCTCTCATTAGCTTTTCCACTGGGTATTCACTGTTAAACCCATTTCCTCCAAACACTTGGACGGCATCGGAGGCCACCTGGTTTGCAATGTCCCCAGCATAGGCTTTGGCAATAGATGCGTAGTACGTGTTCCTTCTCCCAGAATCCACTTCCCATGCGGCCCTCTGATAGGCCAATCTAGCAAGCTCCACCTTCATCGCCATCTCTGCCAGCAGGAAGGATACTGCTTGATGCTGGCATTTACATGAAAAAAAAAAAAAGGGGGGGTTTGTTAGTTTAGAATCCATCACATTTCACATTAGAAGATTTAAAAACAATGAACAATTAAAGCTCTATATTCTTGCATTTGTATTTTTACGGTCTATTTTTTTACACATGATAGGATTTCACCCTGTAAGCAAAGCATGATCTGAGGCAAAGGGTGCATTTTTTAATCTAATTAGTCCATTCTAAGGTTTTTGTAAACACTGTGTGGAAGATTGGAAAACACTCATGGGACCGGCTGTGATACATGACATTATACATTTATTTAGTGACTTCATTCTGTGATTGATTAATTACAGCATTGAGAATATTTTTATTTGAATATCTCTGCCCAGTGTTTAGCCCCCCTTGATAGAAGGCAAAATGAAAAAAAAACAATATCCTCTGGTATGTCTGGAGGAGAGGCTTTCAGCTGGGTGCATCATATCACTCCTTGATTATATTACTCCCTGCCAAAGGGAGCATAAAAACTAAAGCAGATCCCGGTTATCTAAAGGATTAAAATGCCAACAAAAAGTAGAATTAAAATTTTCTCTCATTTTCTGGAGTACTGGTATACACTTTTATCTCTCAAAGGGAAACTATAGTGCCAGGAAAACAAAGGTGTTTTCCTGGCACTATAGCTCTTTATATTGCAACCTCCCCATTTCAGTGCAGAAGGGGTTAAAAATCAGCGTCTATGTCTGTCGGCGCTGGATTGGGTCCGCCTCCGCTACTCCACTGTGGACCTACTGTGCGCATATGCTTGCATTAGGATTTCCTCATAGGAAAGAATTATACAATGCTTTCCCATAGGGATTCCAGTGACGCTTGAAGTCCTCATGCATTGCGTGAGGATGTTGAGCGTCAGTTAGGCAACCAAAAGTCGCCCAACGATACGGAAGTGTCTCTAGTGGCTGTCTAAAAGATCGCTACTGTAGCAGGAGTTAACCCATGAAGATAATTCTTGCAGTTTATAAAAAAATTGCAATAATTACCTTTGCAGGGTTAAGGGACCTGGGACACTGCACCCAGACCACTTCAATGAGAGGACACTATATAAGTGTCACTTTAACACTTTAAGACGCTGAATATCTGAGACTACGCTGAGACTGTTCTGGTTACCACATACAATACAGATGTAAAAATGTTTTCTGGAGTCGTTTGAAATTTAACATTTTCTGGAAACAAATACATACAGAAATTG
>OW240919.1:29150986-29195192 GCA_933207985.1 Pelobates cultripes | reverse complement strand
TGAGACAAGAGAGGAAAGATCGGGGGAAGGAGAGGACACAGGAGGCGAACAGGAGCAGGGAGAGTAGAAAGGGGTGAAGAAATAGGAGTGGAGGTAGGAGTGAGCACAGTGGTGAGGGCTGAGACGAGAGATGAAAGATTGGGAGGAGGAGAAAGCTCTGGAACAGGAGCGAAAGGGGTAGAGCAGTAGGAGTGGGGGTAGGAGTGAGCTCAGTGGTGAGGGCTGAGACAAGGGAGGAGAAGTCGATAGAGGGAGAAGGGAGGGGATTGGAAATGGGAAGGGGAGAGGAATCTTGGACTGGGATCGGAGGGGCAGCAGAGAGTGGGGAAATCGGGGCGGGAGTGGCAGGAACAGGAGGAGTGGGGGAGGAATCGTTGGTACACCAGGGGACATCGTGGATGATGGCAATGAGGAAACCGGGGCAGAAGGAACAACAGGGAGAGGGGCCAGTGAGGTCTCGGGAGAAATAATGCATGTTGGGGGAGTGGGAACAGGGATTGGAACAATGGGAGGTATGGTAGTGAGCGATAAGGAGGAGGCAGCATCGGGAGGAGGAATAGGGAAGGATAGCGATAGTTATGGGGGGACATCAGTAACGACCTGGGGTAGTGAAGGAGAGGAGACATCAGTAGGAAGAGGAGCAGGAAGTGGGGAGGGAACGGAAATAGCGGGTAATATGACTGATGGGAGAGGGAAAGGATAGTAGTAGGATCCGTCCGCCCCGAGGATGGGGTATAGAGGGGTGGGAGTAGGAGGCCCTTTGGCAACGGGACGTGGAACAATCGTGGGTAGAGATGGGGCAGTGTCTGAGGAGGCGGGACATGGTTCGCTTGTGGAATTCTTGGTGCCATCATAGGGTGGTGGCCGGGGAATAACAGTAGATGAATTATCATCATTGCAAACATTTCTGTGATACACATAAATCGTTTGTCCCCCGAAATCAATTTCCTCCTCTGACCAACCCTCCCGTTTGAGTCCTCTGGCTACACGATACCAAGCCTCTACGGCTTTTGTCAACCCATTATCCAGTAATA
The DNA here is from genome assembly GCA_933207985.1 of Pelobates cultripes. Taxonomy (NCBI): domain Eukaryota; kingdom Metazoa; phylum Chordata; class Amphibia; order Anura; family Pelobatidae; genus Pelobates; species Pelobates cultripes. Next base: position 29,194,158 of record OW240919.1, on the reverse strand, counting down.
TACCCTCTTTATCAATGAGAATTTTCTCCAAAACTCTGGCCATAACCTACCACTGGGTGACATTTGGAAACCACAAACCTTCGCTATCTTTTTCATCTTTAACATAGCTTCCTCTCCTGCTCTTTCTTTAACAATATCACAAGCTAAGAGACCCTTTGGGGGTCTAGCATATTCCCGTCCCATTTTTATCAAACTAGAGAGAGGAAAAAGAGAAGGAATGTCTACAGTGCTCGACTGCCAGAGGAATTAATTCCTGTGTATCTTCCCTAAACGTAGACCAGTCACGGGATCCGCCCACCCGAGATGGTGGCCACGGATCTGTGTGGGCGAGCGTGGGTGACTAACACAGTTCTGGGCAACAAGTACAGAAGAGGTAGAGAATTAAGGAGAAAGTGAACGTAGAGAGACTAATCAATAAACATTTGCAAGAATCACTAATACAGAGATGTGCACATAATCCGGAATCGAGTACGAACCACACAACACACACACACGCATTGAGGGTACCCACACTATGGCCACAACTGAACAAGAAACAGAGTATAACAAGGAACAATAAAATGTGAACATAGCAATGGTTAAACAGTAAATAAACTCTGTTCTGCTCTGAACAGTGCAACACAATTCACAGCCTTTCTCTAGGCTGTCCCCAGCCCTGTACCAGGCGGACAACAAAAAACCCCAACCCTTCACCTGGTGGTCAACAAAATCCCAGCCCTTTACCAGGCGGTCGTGTCCCCTGCCCGCTAGGCAGTCAAGCTATAACAGTAAATGCATTCCCTGCCCACTAGGCATTCAAGCTATAACAATAAATGCGTTCCCTGCCCGCTAGGCAGTCATGCTATAACAATAAATGCATTCCCTATCCGCTAGGCAGTCAAGCTATAACAATAAATGCGTTCCCTGCCCGCTAGGCAGTCAAGCTATAACAGTAAATGCATTCCCTGCCCACTAGGCAGTCAAGCTATAACAATAAATGCGTTCCCTGCCCGCTAGGCAGTCAAGCTATAACAATAAATGCGTCATCACACACACACGCGCGCAACTTTAAGGAGGCAGATAGACAATCGACAGGTTCGTTTAAAAAGGCACCAGATAAGAGATTACCTGTCTTGTAGCCTTCTGGAAGCCGGAAGTGGACACGGAGACAGACCGATACAAAACAGGAGAATACAGGCAAACCGCTGTATTAAGAGGTGATCAGGCTCCGGTTGTCCCACTTTCAGGAGGTCCACTCCGATCCCGGTTTCCGGCCGTCCGAACCGGCGAGACCCGTTGCCCCACGTTGGGCGCCAAATGATGTGGAAATCAATCAATTGATTATCTTGTGTATCTGCCCCTGGCCAAATTAAAGAAATATTACATCATAAGCATTGTCAGAGATAACATGAAATAATACATCAATAATTGGTTAGGTGTAAAGTGGTTCATTTAATGCTCTGCCTACTGAGGGTGATGTCACCGGCATCTTGGAGGTCTCCCCCAGATTCCAGCGCCATCTTGTTAATGAGGGTGTTAGTCAATGTTAAAGGGGAAACTCCCTAGCGGCCATTTTAGGTAAATCACATAGAAAGTTGAATAATGCTGATTGTAGTTGGTTTGAGTAAATAGGCATTTTACTAATATAAATTGGGTTAATATCTTTGTCCACAACATTAATATAAATATATTTATATCAAAATACACTTAGAATGAAATTTATATATATATATTTAAATAAAAATAATCCAAAATATACATATGTTCATATATATAATTACATAAATAATTTCATAAATATACATGTAGACTTCAAATATATAAATATGTATATATATTTAAATTCTACGTGCCTATTTATGTAATATTTTTACGTAATTAAGTAATTTTATTGATTGCAATTTGGAGGACCTGCCTGATAACCCAGGCAGAAAGTCCAGAGAATTTAATTTGGTAGTACTATATTTAACCCTGTAACTTTCCAAGACACCCTAAAACCTGTACATGGGGGGTACTCTTTACTCAGTAGACTTCGCTGGACACAAATATTAGTGTTTCAAAACAGTCAAATATATCACAGCGATGATATTGTCATTGAAAGTGAAGTTTTTTGCATTTTTCACACACAAACGGCACTTTCACTGATGATATTGTTGTAATACGTTTTACTGTTTTAAAACTCTAATATTTGTGTTCTGCGAAGTCTCCCGAGTATAACAGTACCCCCATGTACAGTGTTTTTGAAAGTTACAGGGTCAAATATAAGGCCCTTTTTTCACATTGAAATTTGCTAGATTGGTTATATTGCCTTTGAGAGCGTATGGTCAGGGCCGGCGCTACCATCAGGCAGCCGCCTTAGGGCGCACTGGCCCTGGAGGATCAACATCAGGCTGACCAGAATGAGGGAAGCCGAGTGCGCTCCCCTCCAGCCGGTTACTACTTGTAGTGTGGTTGAGTGCAGCCCAGAGCTTTCCGCCTGTGGAGCCCAGCCTCTGCCTGCCCACCTCCTACACTGGTGTCTGCTGCAGGCTGTGTGGAGGGGGCGGGGATATGAATGACATCATATCCCTGCTCCCTGTGTACAACACAGCGCGGCTGGCACCCAGTGATGGGGCTGGGCTGCAGGACAGGACTCCACAGAGCCGAACAGCGTGCACCCCAGGGACCAGATTGAACAGATGTAAGTAATTGTGAATGTCTCTGTATTCATGTATGTATGTCTCTGTTTCCATATATGTTTCTGAATGCATGTATGTATGTCTCTGTATTTATGTATGAATCTGTATCCATGTATGTATGTCTCTGCATGCATGTATGTATGTCCCTGTATGCATGTATTTAACTGAATGAATGTTTGTCTCTGAATATCTGTATATATGTCTCTGTATGCATGTATGTAACTCTATTCCTTTATTTGTATGTATGTGTCTGTGTGTCTCCGTATGTCTTTGTATGCACGTTTCTGTATAACGGTATGCTTCTGTATGTATGTATGTGTCTGTATGCCTGTATGTATGTTTCTCTATGCCTGTATGTACATATGTATGTCTGTATGACAGTATGTCTCTGTATGCGTGCATGTCTTTGTATGCCTGTATGTATGTATGTATGTATGTATGTGTCTGCATGCCTGTATATCTCTGTATGTATGTTTCTGTATGCCTGTACGTATGTATGTGCCTGTATGTCTTTGTATGTATGTTTCTGTATGTCTGTATGACGGTATGCCTCTGTATGCATATATGTCTTTATATGCCTGCATGTCTCTGTATGCATGAATGTCTCTGTATGATTATTTCTGTGTTTGTATGACTTTGACTGTGTTACTGAAAAATGATGCCTGTGTGCCTGTGGCTTGGGAGGAAAGACACAAAGCTGAAGATGCATTTTTTATTTTTTTTTAAAGAGGGTGGGGGGCGCCAAAATGCATCTTCGCCTGTGTAACTAAAAGTCCAAGCACTGGTCCTGCGTATGGTATCCCAGGAATGAGAATTACCCCCATGATGGCATACCATTTGCAACAGAAGACAACCCAATGTATTGCAAATGGGGTATGTTCAGTCTTTTTTAGTAGCCACTCATAACTGTTTTTTGCTTTTTTAACACAAACAAATATAAATGCTACATTTGACCAGTGTTTGTGACTAAGTGGCTACTAAAAAAGACTGGACATACCCCATATTGAATACCCTGGGTTGTCTACTTTTCAAAAATATATGGCTTGATAGGGGTAAATTACATTGGCTGGCTTCAAAAATGTCCCAAATAGGACATGGGTGCATGATGACCAACTGTGAAAATTCCAAGTTGGAAAACTGGAATGTGCACCCTCCAAATAACGTCTTTTAGCCCCCAGCGAACCCGACACTGGTATCACTGTACCAGTGGCGGATCCAGAGCCTGATCTCGGGAGGGGCACTTGTAGATTATTTAAAGAAATAATCCGGACACAATAACCACTACAGCTCAGTGTAGTGGTTATGGTGTCAATAGTGCCGGGACCCCCTCCTAGAGTAAGTAGTCAAACCGTTTAAGAACAGTTTGACAACTTACCTGAGGTCTGCTGGGAAATTAGGCTGTAGTAGGCCATAGGAGCAGTGGTGTGTGTGAGTGGTGCAATGTGTAAGGGGTGCAGTGTGTGTGTGTGTGTGAAGGGTGTAGTGTGTGAGTAGGGGGGGCAGTGTATGTCAGGGGTGCAGTGTATGTGTGGGACAGTATGTGTGTGACAGTATGTGTGTGTAACAGTTGCAGTGTGTGTGTGTGTGTGTGTGAGTGTGGGCAATGCGTGTGTATGGGGCGGCAGTGTATGGGGCAGTGTGTGTATGGGGGGCAGTATGTGTGTATGAGGGGGCAGTATGTGTGCATGGGGGGCAGTATGTGTGCATGAGGGGGCAGTATGGAGACGGTGTGCTGGGGGCAGTATGTGTGTGTGTATGGGGAGTATGTGTGTGTGTATGGGGGCAGTATGTGTGTGTGTATGGGGAGACATTATGTGTATGGAGACTGTGTGTGTGTGTATGGGGGCAGTGTGTGTGTATGGGGGCAGTGTGTGTGTATGGGGGCAGCATGGGGCCAGGTATGTGTGTATGGGGGCAGTATGTGTGTGTGTGTATGGGGGGCAGTATGTGTGTGTGTATGGGGGCAGTATGTGTGTGTGTATGGGGGCAGTATGTGTGTATGGGGGCAGTGTGTGTGTGTATGGGGGCAGTATGTGTGTATGGGGGCAGCATGGGGGGCAGCATGGGGGGCAGCATGGGGCAGTATGTGTGTATGGGGGGCAGCATGTGTGTATGGGGGGCAGCATGGGGGCAATGTATATGTGTGTGTGTTAAGGGGAGGGGGGCTTTTTTTTTATAATATATATTTTTAAATATTTAATTTTAAAAAAAAATATATCCTATGTCCCCCCTCCCTTCTTACCTTTAATGGGGAGGAGGGGGGACATATTTCGTTCCCTGGTGGTCCCAGTGGTGATTCCCTGGTGGTCCAGTGTGGAGAGTGAGCTCTAGCCCGCGCTCCCGGGCTAGAGTTCACTCTCGCGAGATTTGGAGCGTTGCCGTGGTAACCGCGGCAACGCTCCAAATCTCACGAGAGGAGGACCCGGAGGAGCTGCAGACTGAGCTCCGGGTCCTCTCTCTCACTCCCCCACCGGCTGTCAGCACAGTGCCTGCGGACCGGGGAGGGAGAGCTCTGACCTCCCCTCCGGTCCGCAGGCACATTGCAGGGCTAGCACCTGCATGTGCTGACAGGGGAGGGAGAGGGAGACCGGCGGATTTCTCGGGGGGGGGCAATTGCCCCGTTGCCCCCCCCCTGGATCCGCCAGTGTGATGCACAGAGACACAAATATTGACTAATACAGACATACAGTCACAATGTGTATTTATCTGGCTGTTTGTATTTCTGAGTATGTCTGGCATTGTCTACCTGTGTAGCCGCGGCAGTGCTCTGACTGGCTGGGGATTGCGAGCCACTTCAGTCTGCAGCTCACACCTGGGGGAGATGCAGACTGTGCTGGCTCTCTCACCTCTGGCAGTGGTGGCACACAGGGCAAGCCAGGCTCATCTGCTCTGTGTTTGTGAGTGTTCCATCATAGTATTTTACATTCACTGATTTTATATACAGATTTACACTTTGTATCATTCTTTACTTTTGTATTTTTGAGCTTGAGTGGAAGATACATATGTACTTACAGTCTCATACTACATATTGATTGTAAGTGTTTTTATTTATTTATTTTTTCACCATAAGGACTTTTGGCAGAGGCATTGCACAATATTGGGACCGCAATAGATTTTTGCACTAGATCACTTTAGAGTCTTAAAGACACAGCGCACCTATTTTTGTTTTTTATTGTTTTTTAAAGTTTATATTTGCCTCCAGCTGTCAATCAGACAAGCAATCTGTCAATCATACAGCTGCTAGAGGCACTTCCTAGTGACAACTGTACAAAAGTGTGTTTTCACACATAGCGTCATCATGGCACTAAATGTAGAAGCACTGCAATACCTCTCTATGAGTAGAATCCTATTGGCACTGTATCGCCCATTGGGCGGGGGGCAACAATCAAAGAGGCATCAGGAAACTTTCTAATTCTGCAAACACATATAAGCCTTTTAAGGGGACACTAAAAGTACCCAGACCTTTTCATCTTAACGGTGTGGGTGCAGTGCCTCTGCTGTATTAACCCTGCAATGTATACCAGTGCAGTTTTCTTGGGTTAAACACACCTCTAGCAACTACCTTCCTGACAGCCACCAGCGGCACTTGCCCTTTGAAAACCAAGTCAGACTCGGTTCTCAAGCAGAGGCGGTTCGGCACCACAGATCCAGGGTGGCAAAACATATCACTGCCGCATGGCAGGTAGGGGCATATGAAGGTAAAATACATCCATTATAGTAATATGGGAGTCTTACTGACCTTCGTAGGGATTTTACTAATTTATTTTACTTTTTTAATGTGGTTTCTGGATAACAAGCACTGGCACATAATTAACCCTTGCACTGTCACAGACTTTTAACTATTTGCTATTATTTGCGATCTGCTGCATTCATTCTGGATTTCAGCCGTTTTGACCTGCTGTGCAATTAATCAGTATTTTAACAGTTTAGGCATTAACTTCCAGGAATATTAACTTTATAATTAAGGAAAATGACATTTCCTTTTAAAAGATGAGTTTTGGAGTTTTGTTATGTCTTTAGTTATAACTTGCTTTGTGTTGGCAACATTTCAGCTTGGAAACATCTAATATTTAACGAAACGGAATGCTGTGACTTATTTGAAGTTCTGTTTGCATCCTTTCTCCGTCTGTCTCATTTATCAAGGCACGTAAGTCCACGCGCTTAAGAAGAATTCAGGTTATCGCTCGGCCCATAAAAAGATAGAAATCTTCAACATAAATTCCGCAGCAAAATCAGTTTATATAACGTCTCACACTTTGAAATATGATATGGCTGGATTCCCAGAAATGGAAAGTAAAAAAAAAAAAAAAACAATGCTATCACCACCCTTAAAAATGATGAAAAGGAACAGGCAAACGCTGCATTTTAGTAAAAGTGAAAAACGCGGAATGAAAAAAACACAAAGAGAAATACAGATGATTGTAAAATGGAGACTTTCTAAGTCATTAAACAAGACAGTCAAGGCCAAACAGAAGCAATATAACTGTTCGTAGTTTGGAAAAGGAGGACCAAACAGAACATTAAATAACAAAACACAGTTCACAGCTGCTTCCTTCTCAGGTCAAACAATTAATTCTTAGTTAATGTTTAGCGCTTAATTAACAAGAGGAGTTTCTTCCCATCTGTATGTCGTTGTTCCTGTTTAGACAGATTTGGCTACTCGCAAATCTTGGCTCTCGTTTGCTGTAGAAAGTTGGAGATTCCAAAAACAAGACATGGGTCCCCTGTAACGCTCGTTCCAGACTGCTAATGATGCTTGTGGAGGTAAAGTAACACCTCTGGCAGCAAAGTTCTGTATCTCTGTATGAATGTATCCATCGCTCTGTAACTCTGTATATAGCTTTTGAAACGCTGCAGATACAATACAGACCCAAGCACCATAACCACTTCATATCACTGAACTCGTCATGGTGTTTGGATTAACACTTTTAATGATGTGTTTCTATTAATGGATATTTTGGTAGGACCTCCCCTTTAATAACATGTGTGGCCTGCGGCTCAGGCAAATATTGTGCACAACCTCATTTGCAAAGTTGTAAATCAGTAATCTGATAGGAGGTGCAGTACGGCAGCTATTCATTTATTTGTCAGTTCCAAATCTGATGACTTGAACTGCCGCTTGGAGCTAAGCTACATATACTGCAAACCTCTGCTGGACAGAGATTTATGGAATAAGATCAGACCCATAGATCAGAATTAGAAACCAGAGGCCTCTTCTAGGTCTGACAAATGCTACTGCCGCTGCTATTTATAGTCACCAAAGCAACCTTAGCTTAATGAAGCAATTTTTGTATACATAGGTATACATATACCATACCTCTGCAGTCTCGCTGCTCAATTCTCTGCCAATTAGGAGTTTAATCACTTTTGTTTCTGTTTATGCAGCCCCAGCCACACCTTCCCAGGCTGTGACTGACACAGCCTGCATTAAAAAAAAAAGGTTTAATTTTCAACCGAATGTTAACTTACTTTAGAAATTTCTATCTCCTGCTCTGTAAATTGAACTGTAATCACATACAGGAGACACCTGCAGGGTCTAGCAAGCTATTATCATAGCAGAAGATAATACATTCTAATTAAACAGAATTTGCAATAAAGGAAGTGTAAACATTAGATCTCACTTTACAGGAAGTGCAGGTAGGTGTGCATAGGGCTGTATAAGCAAAGTGATTTAACTCTTAAATGGCAGAGAATTGAGCAGTGAGACTGCTGGGGCATGATCTATACACCAAAACTGCTTCATTAAGGTAAAGTTGTTTTAGTGACTATAAATCCCAAGGCTTTACAAATCTTGCATTGTGCATTGCCCAGCCCGGGAAATGATCAGCCAATCAGAATATTCAAAAAAAAAATGCTGATCCTTTTAACACTCTTTATGGGCAAGGTTCCTGATAGTCGTAACTCAATAATCTTTTATTTATTTTTTTACTTAAGAAAGCTGTTAAATGATCCACAACTCACAGAACTCTTCACTTCGCTTCTTGATTACATGGACAACTATTTTATTGAAGTAAAATGGCAAAATGCTGCTATGAGGGATGGACAGAAAGGGTAGAATTATGAAGAAAAATAATTTACAATAAATATGATTAATTAAAAAATGTTAAATCTGTCTGTAGAATATGATGGACAGCCAGGCATGTAAGAATGTGTTTACTATTAGTGTAGCTGTGTGTGTTGCAGTAATGGTGCCTTCTTGTGATTTAGCTGTGGTTACTAACAGTACTACATGTGCCTGACCTGTGACGTACTGCAATATGACAAGAGAGAGAAGGTGGGACAGAGAATGAGAGATCGAGATGAAGAATAAGGAGACTTTTTTATCTCCTCAAAACTTAGACAAAATTGAGCAAAAATACAGCTAATTATTGTTGATGCTGAATTGTCACTTTAAGGTTCTTAAAGCTGCTACATTTGCACAGACAAGTATCAGCAGCGAGCGGAGCCCTTCTAGATCAGGAAGAGACGACACCAATTACCAAGCTTCTCATTCTGGTCTTTGATTTAATTCTAGGAGCAGACAGTTCACCCACCAGATACAGGTCACATTAGATCATATTAGTGGAACTGCTCCATGACTGAGAGCTGCCATACTACAGCTCCTATCAGATAACACACAGTTTCGTTCATAATTTTGTTAAACCTCCCACCTCGACGTCAATGAGAGGAGGGACACTTCAATTTTAGGGGTGTGAATGGGGTGTGGCCAGGGACGGGCTGTTTATGCAACAGTAATGCCATTTCAAGCAAGAACAATGTATCTTATTTACACAGATTGATTTCTAAACACATGCACACATTGTGGCTTAAAGACACATTACTGGGATTATTATCACTGTGGAGCTCTGTTACACACTCAGACACACTAATATTAGGGAGCTTCCAGTATAGAGGGACATTAGGACAGACAAAATGGACAGAGGGATTTGGGCCCAGAATAGGGACACTTGGGAGGCATGTTAGAGCATTTGATTTGCAAATGCAGTTTGACATAACCCAGTGGAAAGTCACCCACAGACTCCTGGCACCATAATCAATGCTATGATCTGAAGTGGTTATGGTGCTTTGAGTGGCCCTTATAGAATGTATTTCCAAGCTGCCAGTGGGAATCATGGCCAGTGCCTGATAACAGTACAAACTGTCATTTGTCTGTGAATAAAAACACATTTACAATTCTTAGTTATAAATAAAGCAGCTGTTTCTTCTTAAAAACAGACCATCATTTAATGGCCGATGTCAAAATGCTGAACTTTCTAATTCCTGGAAACCTACGAAAAGCTGGCAAATAAGAACCAACTGTCTATCTAGTCTGTGCATTGCGAAATCTCTGATTTCTCTTATTAATTCTTGAGGACAGTCATATATACGTCCCAGTTATTACTTAATTTCTTTAATCTGGCTATTCTTGGTATTTACCCAACTTTCTTTATGATCGTTTTTCTCTACTAGTTCTACTGGAAGATTATTCCAAGTATATTCTGCCGTTCGATATCAGCCTCTACTACCTCCACTGGGAGGATATTGCCGGTATCTACTACACTTTGCATATCACTGTTAGCTTGCTTGGTGACATATAGGTGCAGATTACTTTTAACACCATACTGTTCAGTTTTCCCACTAAAAGTTAGCTAAGCACCACAAGAGCTTAGACCACAATTATCTAATAATTTTGTATTGTTGTCTGCAGTAGACTTTGCAGACATACATTAAACCATACCGGTACATCTGCCCGACACGAGTAATTCGCATACCTCCCTTCCTTCTTTCCCCGTCCTTACCTGCCATCTCCATTCTTGCCTTCTATGTACTAACTTAGTCACTGCAATACTTTCCTTCCTCCTTCCCCCAGCCATCACCAGACATTTCTCCCTTCATCCCTCCTCGACTCCTCAGCCACTGTCTAATTTCCTCCCTCACTCTCCATCCATCCTCACACCAGGACACTTTTATCCCTCCTCCGTTACTTACAATAATACCTCCTAATTGAAAAATCTGATAGAGGCAATCACTGCAAGAATCAGTGCAGGAAATTGGGGAATTCCGTCATGCATTTGACACGTCTTGGGCTGTTGGCAGAAGTGACTGTTTATGGTACGATGGTATAATGTGACACCTTATCATACACCTGACTGCCAGCCTTTATACTGTAAAGTTTAATCAAGCCCAAGTATCAATACCCATTCTGTATCAATGTTTGCTGAAAGGCTTTCCCAAGTATCCACTACCATTTCTATTTTACTGCTTACTTTAATTAATCCTGCATTTTATAATCAAAAAACTATAAACCTGAAATGTAGAATTAGAGGGCGAGGGCTGCCTCTAGTGGCTGTCAATCAAATAGCCACTAGAGGTACTTCCTGGAGCTTCACAGAGGTTTGCATACATGTCCAGCGTGTTGGAATCCTCCTTAGTAAAGCATTGAATCAATGTATGCACAATAGGTTCCCCCCAGATTGCTGATTTCTGGGTAGGAGGTGCCCGACCCAGTGTTTTTTTTTTTTTTTTTAAACCCTTATCTTTTTTGGGGGCAGGGGGTCGGAAATCATTTAATACATAGAGACACTAGAGTGTTAGGGATACATATTTGTATTCTTAATGCTATAATATTATCACTGCAAGGATATTCCAAGTATCGACCTCTACCATTTCCCTATCATTGCTAACGTACTACTAGCTCTGGACTGCTATATTTACTACTGTTTGTAGATTACTATCACCTTTTACTTTCAATGGGTGACTTTTCTATGTAACTACTACCTTTTCTAATTAGTACCACACATACAAATTACATTTCGATATCCAAAATAATTTAGTATATTATGTATGTTTATATATTAACACACCATGTACTTTCTGAATGGAAGACACACCCGGTTTCTGCAATTTAATTAAATCGATACGATCCTGCAGCCTGAGGACTAAATGTGCAGAGTAAGCACAACTTTTTTTTTATTGAAGGCCTGCAGAGACCGCCGGACCTTTTCATTATCAGAAGAATGTACCTCACAATGTGCCAAATAATTTTTTCCAGATAATGGCAAAGAACTGTGCTATAATCACAAGGGTAGAAAATACATCCCATGCAAACACAGTCAGTGTTATTCACTAAAATGAGAATTCAGAAAGTGTATTTCCAGCTTGGATACTGCGGCTTTAAATTTGAAATTCACTTGAATTCTTACTCTAGTAAATAAACCTGTGTTTCATACACCCTCAGAGAGAGAGAGAGAGAGAGAGAGAGGAGAGAGAGAGTAGGAAAGAATGAGAAAGAGAGATTGAGAAAGAGAATGAGTGGTAGAGAGAGGGAGAATGAGAGAGAAACATAGATAAATAGAAAGGAAGAGAATGAAAGAGACAGAGAGAGAGACAAACAGGGAGAGAATGAGAGTGAGAGAATGAAAAAGACAGAGGGAGAGAATGAGAAAGAAACATAAAGAGGACAAGAATGAGAGAGACTTAGAGTGAGAGAATAAAAAAGACAAACAGAGAGAGAGAATGAGAGAAAGTGCATAAACGGGAGGGCTACAAGGGGAGAAAAGAAAGCGAGGGAATGAAAGGGTTTTGTTTACACAGAAAGCCCAGGGACCTATAAAATGAGAACATATTTCCACAATCATACGCCCAAAAACTCCCTTTACAGTTCAGTATGTATAAAAAAAACTATACCGTAAATGAAAATAACACGGCTTTATTAGAAATCCCCTTCACTAAGTTAGGGCAAAAGAAGCCAAGTTTGCATAATTCCAAAATTCATCTTGATTCCCATCACGGCTAGTCTGGTATTTTGTAAATTAAGTTTCCACCTTCACTGCAACGCACAGTTTAGTGAATAATCCACCAAGTCTTTGTAAACGTTCCCCTCCGTCTAATAGAGGCCTAACTTGCAATCCAACGTCATAATCCATAGATTATTCTTCTTTTCAGCAGGTACCGCGACAGTTATAAAAGTGATCACAATCCAGATTTCACTAACCCTTTCTTTAACCAGTAAAACCACTGATATCAGGAAATTTCATACCATTGTAAAGGAGAACTATACTGTTAGGAATACAAAATGTTATTCTTTATCCTATAGAGCCTCCTGCTCTTCCCCTTCCCCCACATCCCTCGTGAATCCCAAAATGACAAATAAAGGGTAAAAAAACATTTTGGCACTTACCCGATTCCAGTGTCATGTCCTCCTCTGCTGACATCAACTAATGGGGAGACCTAATATGCATGTGCGGCAAGTGCTGCGCACCGTAGGCCTTCCCCACAGGAAAGCATTGACTCAATGTGCATGTGCAGCAAGTGCTCCGCACAGTAGGCCTTTCCCACAGGAAAGCATTGGCTCAATGCTTTCCTACCGGGGTTTTCAACACGCTGGGCGTGACCTCGAACGTTGTTTCATGGAGTCAAAGTCCGTGAAACTCCAGTAAGCGCCTCTAGTGGCTGTCTAGTAGACAGCCTTTAGAGGCAGTCTTAACACTTTAATGTAAACATTGCAGTTTGTCAAAAATGTCAATGTTTTAGATTGCAGGGTTAAGAGAACAAAGACGGTACACCCAGGTCAGTCCAATGTGATGAAGTGTTTGGGTGCCTATAGTGTACCTTTAATATTTCACATATTGTACACGTATGGTATTCCTACATTTCTGGATCTTGCTATATTAATCAATTTTATCCTTGGTGTAATTGATTAATGAGTAATTGTTAATCAATGATGCTTGTACATGTTATCTAGTCAGGGGAGTTGTTGGTGATATACTGCTCATGTGCATATTTATGGTATGGGATCATTGGTAGAAAATACTTTGCTAATCTTTTGGGGTGTAGAAATTGCTAAGTTTCAGTGGTCCCATTAAAGTGTTGATAACTCCAGAAAACTGGGTGTTGAATGTAATGTATAAACCACTTTTTTTCACTTCTCCGATAATAGTGAAAGTGGTGCTAGGTAGTGGTTAAAGGCTCATTGGCAGCCATTAACATGTCAATAAATAGTAACTATATGATTGTTGTTTCTCTGTTAGTGCAACAAATTCCTGTGCAGTTTGTAAGATCACCACTACAGTGATTCCAGTTAGAGGCAAGATTAGCATTAACTAAGTGCTAAAATAAAGAGTTTATGGATTTAAGGAACATTTAAGGATCAATCCGTTTGTGGATTGTGCTCTTAGTGATCTAACCCTCCATATTCCTAACCCACTGATATGCCAAAACTCTAAGAGAGGTTTTAAAACATGATATGTAGTAAAAATGTCTTGGATCAGGTGGGACAGTCCTGAGTTTGGACCCATGTCCACCAATCTATGATGTCCTATTCTGAAAACACAACAGGAGCATTTGTGAGCTATTTCGCACAGTCATAGCTGTGCTGGGCTATTATAAGGCATACCTGCCCAAAACAGAGTGTTTTAGCTGGGTTTTGTGGATGGGCTGCCTGTGATGGTGGGTATTTGTTTAACATTTTATAAAGTCAGCATTTTAAATCTAAGTGCAAATTAAGTTGTTTTGCCCTGGAATTAAAGCTGAAATGTAGATATTAGCCCCCGTATACCATGAAAGCGATACATGTTGAGCTGCCTTCGGGATGAGACTGTGAGTAGGCATCTGTTTGTCCTCCAAGTTCTAGAACATAATTTCTGTATATATTGCACTGTTAGCATTTCGGTATTTACTTGATTACTATTCTTACTTGTACCATGTGAGAACACATTATGGCAACGTGTTAATTTCGCCCAATACACTAAATATCCATTAGTTTTGGAAAGTTTTACCTGCATGTTTCACTTTAAATGTATGTGTTTACAGGGTTACTCCAAGCATCATGACCATGTTAGTGATTTGAAGTGGTCATGGTGCCTGTAGTCTGTTTTGCTATAAAATACAGAGTTCAACCCTATAGACCAGAGGTTCCCAACCCAGTCCTCAAGTACCCCCCAACGTACCCCCCTAACAGTCCAGGATTTAGGGATTACCAAGTTGTGTCTAAAGTGTTTTTAGAAAGAAAACAAATACACTTTAGATACAACAGGGTAATCCCTAAATCCTGGACTGGTCGGGGGTACTTGAGGACTGGGTTGGGAACAGCTGCTATAGACTGTAAGCTCCTTTGAACAGGGTCCTGTAAGTTTTCTTGTGATTGTCCTATTTATAGTTAAATCCCCCCTCTCATAATATTGTAAAGTGCTACGGAATCTGTTGGCGCTATATAAATGGCAATAATAATAATAATAATAGTCCTTTTACCGCGGAAGGTGTCACTCACCTCAATGAGGTATTACTAACCAGCGCAGAACAAGACTCTATTCTGTGCATATTTGATGTCTGACATCAGCACGCATATCACGGTGGTGACAAGTGTCTAATGGTTGCATCCGCTCCGCTCCCCACTCTATGCCATCCATATCCTCCCCTTAGCCCGTCCTATAAAATGCTGCACATATACAGTTTAGCACTGATTTCTAAAAACACTGTTTTTGTCTGGAGTATACAAGATATTGTTTAGTGTCCAGGGTCCATACAGATAAATTATGCCATAGCCGACAGGTACATTCAGTAAAGTGTGAACTGACAATAATTTAAAGTGAATTAAAAACTAATTTAAAATAGCTGACCTGAAACATAGCTAACTTGTCGATTAGTTTTTTTTTCCAATTTGGCCAATTTAAACTAACATTAGAATTCCCAACAATTCATATCTTAGCGAATAACCCTGACATTGTCATTATTTAGATGACCTTTCGTGGTAGGTATAAGGTTATCAGCAGAACCCTGAAGAACCCATAAGGAATCTGTTGGAATTTCACTGAAATTTCAACGCTATCACGAAATATAACACAAAGCTTAGGGACAAGCTCATTTTTGGCAAAACGAGTTAAAAGTAGGAGCTATGAACAGTTACTGCCTGAATCATCTTTTATCACATGTTGCGGGTGATGGACACGGGCATCTTCACACGCATTCCGGAGTTTAAGGGATATAAACAGAACTTCCACTGAGAAAAGTGAGAAGCCCAGGACTGGCTGGGAATTTTCAGCCACTTCCTCGACCCTGTTGTGGATGCAGACTTTGCTGCAAAATGGGGACATTCAAAAAGGAGTATATTTTTTATTTTTTGTATTCATTTAAAGTGTATTACTATTTTTTATCTATTCCTCCACAATGCTTTTAAAAAGAAGGCTAACGCCAATGTCATGACTCACTTTAGTATTACTATATTTTTACACCACGTGTCTCTCCCTGAAAAGGTAAAAAAAAAAAGATTTAAACTGCATTTTTGTTACCAAAACAGATGTTGAAGTTAAAGAACAAGCTTGCTCTGTGCCCAGTTACGAACTCCTGATCTGTTTCCTGTCTCCTAGCAAGTCATAGAGGAAGAATGCTTGGGTCAAATTTCCTGCTCTTAAGTCATGTCTGCATCATCTTCACACAGATTGGAAAGAAAAACTCACACTTCCCCGCAGGACCAGCAACAACGACATTAAATACATTAATTCACTCAATTTCACAACGTTTTCTTAAATGTAGTTTGTTCGTATTAAATGAATTATTTTGGTGACTGCGGAAAACACATTTGGTTTACGGCCAAATATATATACAAATATAATGGGCGTGCAATTCCCTTTAAATGAACATAATGTTCATTATGTGAGTATACAGTAAATAAATATAGAATAATAACAAAGTATTTAACCAGCAAAGGTACATTCAGATTACTCTGGTTTTCACATACGTCCTGGGAATGTTACCCATTTTATCTCGCTCAGAAGGATGCATTAGCCCACTGAGCTATCTCACCAGAATTATAATAGTAAATATGTTAAAGGTTATGGCACCAAGCACGCACACACACTGTACTACACCAAACAATAGGGTAGACCTTTAGGGCAATGGTTTGATGAGAGGGTGGCTAATCGTGATAGGAGAGGTAGGGGGTGACTGGTTGGTGATAAGAGGGAGCATGGTGGTGGCTAATTGTTATGGGAGTTTGTAGGTATAATTGGCTGATGATAGGAGGGTAACAGAGTGTGTCAATCTTTCGTACATTATAAAAATGCTGACTTTAAGTAATGCCATCTCATGGGCCTCACCAGCGATGATCTCCTGAAGTTGGAGTAGCGCTGAGGGTGACCCTAAGCAGAGGCTGACCCTATATGTAAATAGTACTGTGTTATAAATAAATGTATTCCATTTTTCAGTAATAGAATATGGTAAAAAAAAAACAAAAAAAAACAGATTGACAAAATTCCAAAATGGAAATTCTTAAATTTGCCAAATAATTCAGTATGGAGCTATGGAAAGAGGAATGGTTTCACACTCAGCAAATATTCATGCAGGCTACAGAAAAAAAAAATCTAGTTTAAAATAAGGTAAGGTTAATGCATTTTTACTAAAATCAATCATAATGATCTTGTTTGCTTACATCAGGTTCTTATAGAAGTAATTGAAAGCTTCTACAAAACAAAACCAGAAAGAACTATCAGAAAATTGAGGGACACTATAGGCATCAGAACCCCTAGAGCTTAATGTACTGGTTCTGAGGCATTGAGGATTGAGCCTACCCCTGCAGGCTGAGCAGTGTAACCACTAGCTTTTCTGAATTCAAAGGTTATACGCATATTGCACTACAACAGCCACTAGAGGGACTTCCTGGGTTCTAGAACTGGCACATTGTTTTAAGTATATTGTATACATGATGTATTTGCAAATATATGCAAAACATCCAACTAAAAACAATGGAATATAGAAAGATACTCAAATTTTAAGTTGCTACTTTGGCACCATTTACCAAGCTTTACATATATTGCAAGTTAGCTCTGCCCAGTCAAAGAAGTAAACAGACAATCAAGATGTTCCAATGCTTTCTATCAGACTCATTAAAGTGCTGAATTTGCTATATTTTATAACTGCAGGAGTATCTAAATATGTGATTTAGAGCATAGCAAGAAATTGTAAATTAAAGTAACAAGTCATGTAATAATTACTGATTAAAGGGACACTCGATAGACCAAATACAAAAAATATAAAAATATCACTATTTAGTAGTTGCACTCACCAAAGAAAACATTCATGTATTTAGTTAATTGAATTATTATTTTTCTTCATTGGGGAATATCTAAATATCTCTTGTCTGTAGCTTTCTAAGCCCTTCCCTTCTTCCCCAGCCCAGACTTGCTGTGTCTGTCCAATCACAGACTTCCCACTGCAGCTCAGTGAGAAGTATTTGCAAGGCAGGTGCTTTGAGCAGTTCTGACCTCTTGAGTTTAGCTCCTCTAAGCTAAACAACCAGGAAGTAATAGGGCAGGTTGTCTGATTGACAGCTGGGGGGAGTTAGGGGGGTCAAATAAAAAAAGAGTGGTCACCCTTCATAGATAAGGTTCTTCAGCAAGCATAAGTGCTTTAGGGATCTGGAGTGTGCCTTTAAACAGCTGTAAACCCGTTTACTGTCAGGGTGCAAAAAACGTGTTTTAACCCCTTAAGGACGGAGCCAAATGTACACAGTGTGAACGAAACAAAATGTAAACAAAACCTGGCATTTGCGCTACATGTCTGTCCAACCGTAATACACCTCTTTCATAGTAAATGCACCCACCCTTATTATATATCATTTTATTCAGGGGAAACAGGGCTTTCATTTAATATCAAATATTTAGCTATGAAACATAATTTAATATGAAAAAAATGGGAGAAAATAAGATTTCTTTTGATTTTTTTAGTTCTACATGACATTTTAACGGTCAGTGTCATAATACTGTTTGCTTTTACTGCAATAAAATACACATATTTGTATTCAGCAAAGTCTCACGTGTAAAACAGTACCCCCTATGTACAGGTTTTATGGCGTTTTGGGAAGTTACAGGGTCAAATATAGCACGTTACATTTGAAATTGAAATTCGCCAGATTGGTTACGTTGCCTTTGAGACTGTATAGTAGCCCAGGAATGAAATTTACACCCATAATGGCATACCATTTGCAATAGTAGACAACCCAAGGTATTGCAAATGGGGTATGTCCAGTCTTTTTTAGTAGCCATTTGGTCACAAACACTGGCCAAAGTTAGCGTTAGTATTTGTTTGTGTGTGAAAAATGCAAAAAACGCCAATTTTGGCCAGTGTTTGTGACTAAGTGGCTACTAAAAAAGACTGGACATACCCTGTTTGCAATACCTTGGGTTGTCTACTATTGCAAATGGTATGCCATCATAGGGGTAATTTTCATTCTTGGGCTACCATAGGGTCTCAAAGGCAACGTAACCAATCTGGCGAATTTTAATGTGAAAAAAATGAAACACAAGCCTTATATTTGACGCTGTAACTTTTGAAAACACCATAAAACCTGTACATGAGGGGTACTGTTGTACTCGGGAGACTTCGCTGAACACAAATATTTGTGTTTCAAAACAGTAAAAAGTATTGCAGCAATAATATCATCCGTGTAAGTGCTGTTTGTGCGTGAAAAATGCAAAAAACTTCACTTTTACTGGCGATATCATTGTTGTAATACATTTTACTGTTTTGAAACACTAATATTTGTGTTCAGCGAAGTCTCCCGAGTAAAACAGTACCCCCAATTTACAGGTTTTATGGTGTCTTGGAAAGTTATAGGGTTAAATATAGTGCTAGCAAATTAAATTCCCTATACTTTCGGCATGGGTTGTCAGGCAGGTCCCGCTAATTGTAATTAATTAGGATACCTAATTATGTAAAAATATTACATAAATATATGTGTAGAATTAATATATGTATATATATACATATGTGTATATATACATATATATATATAATTTTTTTAAATATTTTTATTTATATATAGGTGTATATATTTAGTGATATATATGTATATATTTATGTATATAGATATATATATTATTTCGTTCTACGTGTATTTTGATATAAATATATATATATTAATATCACAATACAGTTAGAATGAAATAACAAACATCTATATATTTTTTTATTATTTATTTTTAATTATTTTTTTAATTTTATTTTTTTTACGTATTTACATTTTTTTATATTATATATAAATATATATATATAACAATAATTATATATATATATATTTAATCAGTATTAGTCTACGTGTAATTTGATAGTAATATATATATAAATAATTATATATATTAATATTTAAATACACTTCGTGTATGTGTAAATGTGTGTGTGTGTGTGTGTATATATATATATACTTAGATCATATATATATATAATATATATGATCTAAGTATATTTTATATTTAACTGTATTTTTTTTTTTTTTTACTAATATTTTATTTTTTTTACAGGACAGGGGGCAGAGACAGTGTCAGCCAGTGATTTTACATCACTGGCTGACACACAGGATCAGTGATCACAGTGACTGCCTGTCACTGTGATCACCTCCTGCAGATTGGGTAATTGGCCACAGGGGGGAGTGCCTGGGTGGTACAAGCACTCCCCCCTTCCAATCTGCAGGGGGATCCTTGTGCCAGTTACATGTGTCAGCCAATAGGCTGACACATGTAACACTGATCGCAGTGACAGGCTGTCACTGCGATCAGAGCGCTCTGAGATCGCAGTGACAGCCTGTCACTGCGATCTCAGACAGTGCAGATCGCGGTCACTGACCCCAGGGGGACTGCCTGGGGGGCCAGGTAAGTCCCCCGACCGCGATCTGCATTGCAGAAAGCCGCCGGCCACGTGTGTCAGCCGATTTGAAATCGGCTGACACACGTTAAAAAACTGATCGCAGTGACAACCTGTCACTGCGATCAGAGACTGCAGATCGCGGTCACCGGCCACAGGGGGGGTTGCCTGGGGGGCCGGGCATCCCCCCCGACCGCGATCTGCAGCGGGCGAATAGCGCCGGCCACGTGGGCGGCCATTAAAGCGAGGGCGTACTATTACGCCCGCCGGCGTTTAGAGACGGCTCCTGCAGGGCGTAATAGTACGCCCTCCGGATTTAAGGGGTTAATTTACTCAGAACTTTTATTAGAGGGTGTTTGGCTTCTTCAACTAAATCTTGGGTTTAATAAAAAATAAAAAATAAAAACTATAGAGCTGAAATGGTTTTGTGGCTCTGTGAAAAATTATCTAATAAGAATATTCTCAGCTTACTACATGTGTAACAATTGGCACATTAGATTACTGAATATCACATGGTTTGCTGAATTCTAATTCATTATATGCCTTTTCCTGCAGGAAGTCGCAATCTATGTGACTTAAGGTAACCTGTACGAATATAATGGGCGTGCAATTCCCTTTAAATGAGTACTGAGTAAAGATGGCGACCAGACCTCCAAATATTTATTATTCTAGGGTAAAAGTTCTAAGTAATGATCACCACCAATAGAAAATTCATGTTGATTCATATCACCCATTACAGTGGGACCTCGGTTTACAAACGCCTCGGTTAACATTATTTTCGGTTTACAAATGAAAATCCATTGAAAATAATGCCTCGGTTTACAAAAAATGTTCACAATACAAAACAAGTTTCCCCAGGATGCATTGCACCTGGTAGGTTTATAGCACCGCGCCCTGCATGCTGGAGCCTGTGGGTAGCACGTGGTGTGGAGGTGTTGGAGCAGCTTTTGCATCGAGTTTTAACTGTATGTTTACATTGAAATGACACACTGCCTCCCTGTACATGCACTGTCACTATGTGCTAACATTGAACATTACACTGACCATTATAGTAACACGAAAACAGTATAATAACTGATGTAGTTAGTACATGGTTCGACGTTAGCCAAATAAATATACTTGCTAATAAAGTGGTGATGGTACCATTATGTCAGCACTGTACTACATGGGGGGAGGTGCGAGTAGCACTTACAGCCTCTATTAAAGACATCTTGACACCCTCTGGAAGTGTAAATGACTTTTGACACCTACAGAGACTGCAGATCAGGAATGGCAAACAGCTTGTGCTGGGATAACAGTGCCAGGTCACAAATATAGTATATTTTTATTGACTTTTCTATATCTTGTTTCACTACCAATATGTCTAGTTTATATTAAAATATACTTAAGGGGTGCCCTCGAAGGCACTTAGATTTTCTATCTTACAAGCATCAGGATTATCTATATTTTCTACATCTCTATTTATCATTGCATCGAATCCTAGCTTGCTACTGCCTCCTATACCTCCCTATTTACAGGTATTCTCTGCCTCTTCTTTATTAACTATTGCAACCATATTGGTGTACTGTTTAACCTCTTGTGTATTAGAGGTACTTTATCTATATACAGTAGACCCTGTTTTGCAGGAGGAGTTCAGAGGATACTAATACCCCACCCTCCCATCTTGAATTCAATGACATTGTTTATAGAACGTGGCTTAACTTTTTACTATTAAAGAATCTCTTTGTAGTTACATCTCTCTTGCTAGCAAGCGTCAGGATTACCTATAGTCTCTATATTTCTACTGACCATCATATCTAACCTAGCTTGCAACTGTCTCCTATACCTCTTTATTCCCTGCCTCTTTTCTATGAACCATTGCAACCAACTGTTGTGCTGTTTAACCCCTTGTGCACTAGAGGCATTTCATCTATATTCAACCTACCCTGTTCTGCAGGAAGAGTTTTAAAGATACTAATATCCAACTTCTCTATTTACAATTCAGTTACATTGTTCATAGCAAGTAGTTTTATTTTACACCAATAAGTATTTCTTTGTAGCAACACTTCTCTTGCTATTGGTTCTATTGGAGGTTTAATACCCCTACTAGTTTATAGGACATATTATTTTTTAGCCTTGTGCTTTTTGTTTTGCTTTTATCTTTTCTATTTTACATTTTAATATATCCATTAAAAGTTATTTTTTATGCCCATTTCATTGTGACTATATTTAGCAAAATGTTTAGACACTCTGTGGTAGTTTTTTCTTTTCTTTTTTGTATTCATATAAATTTACCATTTAGGGGTTACCCCCCCATTTTGTTTCTACCCATATTCGTGCCTCATATTCATATCTAGGCTCTCCTTTTTTAGTTACTTATACTGTGCAACCAATACCTTAGTTCTGTTCGCACATCAAGTTGTGTTTGTACTTATCAAACATACAATAACTGCAAACATACACTGATATTATTCTAGCATTATATCTGTATAATAAAAATGACACAATATAACAATATCACTAAAAATGTTTACACTGCTCACTGGCACTAAATGAAATTACATCGAAATCTTATGTAACTTTTATCTCTCTTTTACTCTAACAATTTTTAGACTAAACTCACAATTACCGAGTACTTACATTTTTTTTTACTTCACACCTACAGTATGTGAGTCTGTTCATAACCACATTATATTCTACAGCTCTGCAAACGGTGTTTGTTTTTTTATAAGAAAATAATACATTTGTATTGACGAGCTCCTCATCAGTATTTCAACACTTTAACTGTGCGCCAACCGCCAACGCTAAATTTTATATTCTTTACATTACAACTGTGTAAAAACAGAACAAACATGATAAATTATGAGAACAGAACTCTTCTATTCTACTGAAACCATGTGAAACAACTATGTGAGTCAAGTGAATATATTTAGAACAACAGATAGATGGACACAGATACAGATAGACAGACAGACAGAGACAGACAGACTGATAGATTGATTATAGATAAATAGATAGATAGATCCCTAAAACCCATGTCTTCCTGTTTATAATTTTGTGTTGTATTGTAACACATAAGCAACAAATTTTGAATTTTAAAATGAAAGAAAGTCAAATCTTAGTCCATGTGGCCTAAGGCTACATGGACTAGTGCTAATTTCACACTGAAGCTGGCTTTTGTTGTATAGAAAAACCTCGTAACTGCAGACTGTAACACTGTACATATGCTTTACAGGGACCTTTTAATGGTATGCTCTCAGTGCACATGTGTAGAAACTGCTGAGTTTAGTACTCTACCTCCAGACGTGCACTCCATGGGGTAAACGCTTCACTCCATGATCAAAAGAAAACCCAACATGTGTTTTCAGCTAACTGAATTACAACCACCATTTGGAAAAAAGATAATTTAACAGTGATCCAGATAACTGTGTTTGATTGAAAATTTGACCTACTTCTATAAATGCTAATGTTAGGCAGCAGTGTCAGTAACAGGATTCATCTACCAAAACCTGACCGACCAAAGATGTGAATTTCCAGCCACATTTGTAAATACAATGGGAGAGATGTTCTAAAAGGTGATCTAATGTATTAAAAGTGGGGAAAACACTATGGAAACCAATAGAGCCAGCGCACATTCCATTGATGACGTATCCACCTTTTCACTTTTGCACTACTTTTAAGAGCAGAACATTTTGATAAATCTCCCCTTGTGTTACTGGAGCAGGGGCCAGTTTTAATAATTACCGATAAGACTGGAAATACATTTTTATTCCCACTTTTGCATCACACATTTAACGGGGTACATACACAAACCACTGATATTTTGCACTGGGAATTCACTGTTTTATCATATGCATGCCTTTGAAAATGCCAAAACGAGGCAAATATCTGAATATATAGTTGTCAAGCTTTGGTATTGATTATCTACCACCCGTTTTTGCTGAGGGGAAAGGTCACCTTCTTGCGTGATGCCCAGCAGATGGCTATGGCATCGTCTTGCACACGCACAATAAAATCTGTGAAGAGTTCTACTTTCTTGCGGGATTCTCTGTAGGCACCTATTGTGTTCTCTAAGGCATGCCTGACCCAACAATGAAGATTTGGCATGAATTTTGGCATGAGACAACCCGTCTCTCCCATATAAACCAGTATCTAATGCGTTTGACACCTGTGAGTATCTTTGCACTGCAATTAGACCTTGTTCCATCTTCCTGTCCCATAAACTCAGGAAATGAGGGTGACAAATGTGGTGGGATATAAAGTAAATTGCCATGCACGAAAAAACAGCAACGAAATAGCAAGGACATATAAGCATTACTGTCATCTGAGAAACTCACTATTCCTTGTCCTTCCAGCTATTATCCTGAACATGGGATGTTAGTTTCCTATAGGCCTCTATGGCTTTTATGGACCAACTTCCATTTTCAGGAGATAAGAATTTGAAGACTGTTGGTGACAATGAGGCAGGATTTATTTAGTAGTAGATATCGTAGGAATTTCAGACCAGGTAGGGGGAGATTAAACACTTGATATCAAGGATCTGGTCATCCCCTCATGGAGTATAAGAGGCGAGAGACTATTTGGGTCAGACACCTTGGCCTTCAGTCTGGAGGACCAAGGACTGAACTTCCATTTGTCCATTAATATGTGGCCCAGGGAGGATTGGACCACTAACACGATGTTAGAATATAAAAGAGGACTAAGCTCTGTACTGAGTCTGTACATTAACCATCCCTGCAGTGGGTAAGATGATGTTCTAGTCCCTGAGCCCCCTGGTTAATTGGGGTTCCAGTAGACCACCATTCGATAAAGTAATGGTGAGGGACACATTTCTCTTTTATAGAGAGTTTTTAGGGGCACCAATTCCAATGCTCTCTAGTTATACTGTATATATCACACTGGGGTTCTTAATCAATAACAGTCTAATAAGACTGACTTGCTTACCATGTTACTTTACCCTCACTGCTGGCTGTATTTACCAACTCCAGGACTCCTGATTTATAATCTGTCAGGCCAGTGATAGTTCTGTAAATAAAGACTGTATTTGGAAACACATGGACTCCTGAGTTTATAATTTATCAGACCAATGATCTGCAGCCTGGGCTGTCACTAGTCTGAATGACGGTGGTCACATCCCAGCACTCTCACAGTCACACTCCAGGTTCTCTCTCAAGAGTCAATTTCAAGGCACTCTAACAAGAGACACTCAGAGCACACACACAAGAGTCACACTCAGAGCACTCTAACAACACACTCACAAGAGTCACACTCAGGGCACACTCACAAGTCACACTTAGAGCACACTTACAAAAGTCACACTCAGATCACACTCACAAGTGTCACACTCAGAGCACTTTAACAAGAGTCACACTGAGGGCACACTCACAAGTCACACTTAGAGCACACTTACAAAAGTCACACTCAGATGACACTCACAAGTGTCACACTCAGAGCACTCTAAGCTCACTCACAAAAGTCACAATTCCAGCATCCTCTTGCTCTGTAGATTACCACTCACAGTATCCCAACTTAAATCACACTCAGGTACCGTTAGAGTGACCATGAGAGCTCTCTCACTGTATTCTTACGGCATTCTCCCAGAGGTTACACTCAGAGCACCCTCAGCTGAGTGCAGCTTGTGGAGGTAGATACCAGTGAGGTGTCTCACTCAGTCCAGCGCTGACCTTTGGAACACAAAGTATCCTTCACTCAGACAATGAGCAGCCCTCAGCACACAGACCTCGCCCACTCACCCTGGCCCCCGCTGGCCCGCAGTGCCCGCTCACTGATGAGGATGCCCTTACCTTGAGGATGCAGGCCATGTCTCCTCACTCAGCCCCGGGTCCAGCATGCAGTGAGTGTCCGGGGAGCTCAGCTTCACTCACTCATAGCGGCTCCCCGGCTGCAGCACGACCCTCCCAGCCAGCAAGGACCATCCCTCCCCGCATGGACCATCCCTCCCCGGTCACATGGGCCCACTCACTGCTCGGGGGGACGGGGGGCTTGTCACTGCGGATGGTCCAGGGCACTATCACTGCTCACTGAGAATGGGGGCACACTCACTGCTCACTGAGTATGAGGGCACACTCACTGCTCACTGAGCACACTCACTGCTCACTGAGAATGGGGGCTCACTCACTGCTCACTGAGGATGGGGGCACACTCACTGCTCACTGAGAATGGGGGCTCACTCACTGCTCACTGAGTATGGGGGCACACTCACTGCTCACGGAGAATGGGGGCACACTCACTGCTCACTGAGAATGTGGGCACACTCCCTGCTCACTGAGAATGGGGGCTCACTCACTGAGAATGGGGGGGGCACTCCCCTCAAGCTCACTGAGAATGGGGGGCCCACCACTGCTCACTTGAGAATGGGGGCACACTCACCAGCCCACTGAGTATGGGGCACACCCCACCGCTCACTGAGAATGGGGCACACTCACTGCTCACTGAGTATGGGGGCACACCACCTGCTCACTGAGAATGTGGGCACACCCCTGCTCACTGAGAATGGGGGCTCACTCCACCGCTCACGGAGAATGGGGCACAACTTGCTCACTGAGAATGGGGGCTCACTCACTGCTCACTGAGAATGGGGGCACACTCACTGCTCACTGAGAATGGGGGCTCACTCACTGCTCACTGAGAATGGGGGCACACTCACTGCTCACTGAGTATGGGGGAACACTCACTGAGAATGGGGGCACACTCCCTGCTCACTGAGTATGGGGGCACACTCACTGCTCAATGAGAATGGGGCACACTCACTGCTCACTGAGTATGGGGGCACACTCCCTGCTCACTGAGAAGGGGGGCACACTCACTGCTCACTGAGTATGGGGGCACACTCACTGCTCACTGAGCACACTCACTGCTCACTGAGAATGGGGGCTCACTCACTGCTCACTGAGGATGGGGGCACACTCACTGCTCACTGAGAATGGGGGCTCACTCACTGCTCACTGGAGTATGGGGCACACCTACTGCTCACTGGAGAATGGGCATACCTACTGCCTACTGAGAATGGGCACACCCCTGCTCACTGAGAATGGGGGGCTCACTCACGGGAGAATGGTAAATACCCTGCTCACTGAGAATGGGGTCACCTACCGCTCACTGAGAATGGGGCACACTCACTGCCTACCGAGTATAAAGGCTGAATTCACCGCTCACTGAGAATGGGGGCTCACCTACTGCTCACTCGAGTATGGGGCGGACAGCCCACTCAGCTCACTGAGAATGTGGGTACACTCCCCTGCTCACTGAGAATGGGGCTCACCTACCGCTCACCGAGAATGGGGGTACACTCTGCCTACTGAGAATGGGGGCTCACTCACTGCTCACTGAGAATGGGGGCACACTCACTGCTCACTGAGAATGGGGGCTCACTCACTGCTCACTGAGAATGGGGGCACACTCACTGCTCACTGAGTATGGGGGAACACTCACTGAGAATGGGGGCACACTCCCTGCTCACTGAGAATGGGGGCACACTCCCTGCTCACTGAGAATGGGGGCACACTCACTGCTCACTGAGAATGGGGGCTCACTCACTGCTCACTGAGAATGGGGGCACACTCACTGCTCACTGAGAATGGGGGCACACTCACTGCTCACTGAGAATGGGGGCTCACTCACTGCTCACTTAGGATAGGGGCTCACTCACTGCTCACTGAGGATGGGGACTCACTGCTCACTGAGTATGGGGCCTCACTCACTGAGGATGGGGACTCGCTCACTGAGGATGGGGGCTCACTCACTGCTTACTGAGGATGGGGCTCACTCACTGCTTACTGAGGATGGGGGCTCAATCACTGCTCACTTAGGATGGGGCTCACTAACTGCTCACTGCGGATGGAGGCTCACTCACTGCTCACTAGGATGGTGGCTCACTGACTGGTCACTTAGGATGGGGGCTCACTCACTGCTCACTGAGGATAGAGGCTCACTCAATTCTCACTAGGATGGTGGCTCACTCACTCCTCACTTAGGATGGGGGCTCACTGACTACTCACTGAGTATGGGGGCTCACTCACTACTCACTGCGGATGGAGGCTCACTCACTGCTCACTGAGGATGGGGGCTCACTCACTGCTCACTGAGAATGGGGGCACACTCACTGCTCACTGAGTATGGGTGCTCACTCACTGCTCACTGATGATGGGGGCACACTCACTGCTCACTGAGTATGTGGGCACACTCACTGCTCACTGAGGATGGGGCTCACTCACTGCTCACTGAGAATGGGGGCACACTCACTGCTCACTGAGGATGGGTGGTCACTCACTGCTCACTGAGGATGGGGGCTCACTCACTGCTCACTGAGGATGGGGGCTCACTCACTGCTTACTGAGGATGGGGCTCACTCATTGCTCACTGAGGATGGGGACTCACTGCTCACTGAGTATGGGGGCTCACTCACTGCTCACTGAGGATGGGGACTCACTCACTGCTTACTGAGGATGGGGGCTCACTCACTGCTCACTGAGGATGGGGGCACACACTGCTCACTGAGAATGGGGGCTCACTCACTGATTACAGAGGATGGGGGCTCACTCACTGCTCACTGAGGATGGGTGCTCACTCACTGCTCGCTGAGGATGGCACACTCACTGCTCACTGAGGATGGGGGTTCACTCACTGCTTACTGAGGATGGGGGCTCACTCACTGCTCACTGAGGATGGGGGCACACTCACTGAGGATGGGGGCTCACTCACTGATTACAGAGGATAGGGGCTCACTCACTGCTCACTGAGAATGGGGGCACACTCCCTGCTCACTGAGAATGGGGGCTCACTCACTGCTCACTGAGAATGGGGGCACACTCACTGCTCACTGAGAATGGGGGCTCACTCACTGCTCACTGAGAATGGGGGCACACTCACTGCTCACTGAGTATGGGGGAACACTCACTGAGAATGGGGGCACACTCCCTGCTCACTGAGAATGGGGGCACACTCCCTGCTCACTGAGAATGGGGGCACACTCACTGCTCACTGAGAATGGGGGCTCACTCACTGCTCACTGAGAATGGGGGCACACTCACTGCTCACTGAGAATGGGGGCACACTCACTGCTCACTGAGAATGGGGGCTCACTCACTGCTCACTTAGGATGGGGGCTCACTCACTGCTCACTGAGGATGGGGACTCACTGCTCACTGAGTATGGGGCCTCACTCACTGAGGATGGGGACTCGCTCACTGAGGATGGGGGCTCACTCACTGCTTACTGAGGATGGGGCTCACTCACTGCTTACTGAGGATGGGGGCTCAATCACTGCTCAGTTAGGATGGGGCTCACTCACTGCTCACTAGGATGGTGGCTCACTGACTGCTCACTTAGGATGGGGGCTCACTCACTGCTCACTGAGGATGGAGGCTCACTCAATTCTCACTGAGGATGGGGGCTCACTCACTGCTCACTGAGAATGGGGGCACACTCACTGCTCACTGAGTATGGGTGCTCACTCACTGCTCACTGATGATGGGGGCACACTCACTGCTCACTGAGTATGTGGGCACACTCACTGCTCACTGAGGATGGGGCTCACTCACTGCTCACTGAGAACGGGGGCACACTCACTGCTCACTGAGGATGGGTGCTCACTCACTGCTCACTGAGGATGGGGGCTCACTCACTGCTCACTGAGGATGGGGGCTCACTCACTGCTTACTGAGGATGGGGCTCACTCATTGCTCACTGAGGATGGGGACTCACTGCTCACTGAGTATGGGGGCTCACTCACTGCTCACTGAGGATGGGGGCTCACTCACTGCTTACTGAGGATGGGGGCTCACTCACTGCTCACTGAGGATGGGGGCACACACTGCTCACTGAGAATGGGGGCTCACTCACTGATTACAGAGGATGGGGGCTCACTCACTGCTCACTGAGGATGGGTGCTCACTCACTGCTCGCTGAGGATGGCACACTCACTGCTCACTGAGGATGGGGGTTCACTCACTGCTTACTGAGGATGGGGGCTCACTCACTGCTCACTGAGGATGGGGGCACACTCACTGAGGATGGGGGCTCACTCACTGGTTACGGAGGATAGGGGCTCACTCACTGCTCACTGAGGATGAGGACTCACTGCTCACTGAGTATGGGGCCTCACTCACTGCTCACTGAGGATGGGGACTCGCTCACTGAGAATGGGGGCTCACTCACTGCTTACTGAGGATGGGGCTCGCTCACTGCTTACTGAGGATGGGGGCTCACTAACTGCTCACTGTGGATGGAGGCTCACTCACTGCTCACTAGGATGGTGGCTCACTCACTGCTCACTAGAATGGTGACACACTCACTCCTCACTTAAGATGGGGGCTCACTGACTACTCACTGAGTATGGGGGCTCACTCACTGCTCACTGAGGATGGAGGCTCACTCACTGCTCACTAGGATGGTGACTCACTCACTGCTCACTTAGGATGGGGGCTCACTCGCTGCTCACTGCGGATGGTGGCTCACTCACTGCTCACTAGGATGGTGGCTCACTCACTTCTTACTTAGGATGGGGGCTCACTCATTGCTCACTGAGGATGGAGGCTCACTCACTGTTCACTTAGGATGGGGCTCACTCACTGCTCACTTAGGATGGGGCTCACTGAGTATTTACTGAGGATGGGGTCTCACTAACTGCTCACTTAGAATGAAGGCTGACTCACTACTCACTGAGGATGAGGGCTCACTCACTGCTCACCTAGGATGGTGACTCACTCACTGCTCACTTAGGATGGTGGCTCACTCAATGCTGACTTAGGATGGGGGCTCACTCACTGCTCACTCAGGATGGGGGCTAACTCGTTGTTCACTAAGAATGAATGCACACTCACTGCTCACATAGGGTAGGGCCTTTTTCACTTACCAGTGAGGATAGGGGCTTGCTCAGTGAGGATGAGGGCTCACTTACTGCTGAGGATAGGGGCTTGTTCACTTACTGCTGAGGATGGGGGCTCACTCACTGCTCACTAAGAATGAAGGCTCACTCACTGCTCACTGAGGATGTAGGCTCACTTACGGTTCACATAGGATAGGGGCATGCTCACTTACTGCTGAGGATAGTGGCTTACTCACTGAGAATGGGGACTCAATCACTGAAGATAGAGGCTCACTGAAGATAGGGGTTCACTTACTGCTGAGGTTAGGGACTTGCTCACTGAGGATGGGGGTCACTTACTGCTCACTGAGAATAGGGGCTTGCTCACTTACTGCTGAGGTTACGGACTTGCTCAAAGTGGATGTGGGTCACTTACTGCTGAGGATAGGCATTTGTTTACTGAGGATGGGGGCTCACTCACTGCTCACTGAGGATGAGGGCTTACTCACTGCTCACTCAGGACAGGGACTTGCTCACCGAGGATGAGGGCTTGCTCACTTAATGCTGAGGATAGTGGCTTGCTCCCTTAGGATGGGGGCTCACTTACTGTGAAGTTGAGGGCTTACTCACAGCTATTAGAACCTTAATTTGAAGTTCACTGTGAATTCCTGAAATTCTCACTTTGGTGAATAACCCCACACACGTAGGAAATAACTGTATTTACCCTCTTGCTTTTACTCCAAATTATTGTCTTCCTCCCACACTTCCTGTCTTTACTATACTCTCCTGTTGCACGTGTTCCACATCCTGCAATGATTTAACTGGGAGCACAATGCACAAATACTCTGCCTGTGCCGTATATACCATTTCTGTATGTACAGTGTGTATAGTTTGTGTTTTCACATTGCACTTAGAATTTATTATGATGAATGTAGAAAGAGAGAAGACGTGCACGTGTCAATGTAAAGCGCTGTGGAATAAGTTGGCGTCATATTATTATTTTATTATTTATATAGCGCCATCAGATTCCGTAGCGCTGTACAATGAGTGGACTAACAGGCATGTAATTTTAACCAGACAACTGGAAGTACAGGAACAGAGAGGTGGAGGGCCCTGCTCAATGAGCTTACATATAAATACCAGTAAGAATAAATAATAATAACTAGTCATCTTTATCACTACAATGTTAAATTTAAATTTCATTTGTCACTATGGAGCGTTGCGAATTTTACTGGGTCCCCTTGTCCCCCCTTTCCTGTAAAAATAAAGCACTTACCTCTAATCCAGCGGTGAGAGGGCTCCTCACTTCAGTCCTTGTACTCTTCCTGTAGATCATCGCTACTGATTATCTCACAGCCAAAGTAATGCTTCTCAAAGAGAAGAATTGAGAAGCAGAGGTGCATGTGCTGCAATTGGCATTCTGCAACAGCAATATTTCTCAAAGCATCTCTATGTGAAGCAATGCCTTTTTCTTTTTCTTGCTATGACAGAAAGCAATTAGGGAGGACAGCTCCTAGCTGTTGTATTAAAAACTGGGAGGATAAATTCTAGGAGTTTTATAAAAGTGCCAAATTCTCCTGGAATCAGCGCTTGTATGAAGTAATAAATATGCACTCTGTCAGGGGCCTTGCTAGGTTCCAGAAACACCTGGGGCTTGAGCCCAGATTTAAACTTGATTATCCTTACACTCACAGAGAGGTGGGGCTATGTCATTTATGTACAATATCCCATTTTCATTGTAAACATCTCAAACATGCTTAGCTTGCTGTAGAACGATTTCTGACATTTATTGGTTTTACATTAGATTGTTATATCTTGGACCAGAAATAGATACAATCTCTCATAATCAAAAACATACACGGTTGCTAATCTTAAGGTCTCACTACAGTATGAAGCGACTCTGTGAACTGCAATCAACACATTTCATATTAAAAAGCACTACCTCAAGATAGAAGAAGTCCATTTTAATGTGAAGATGTAATATTTTAAACACAACAAAATAAAAGATGTCATTAAAAAAAAAAAAAAATTAACAGAATGTTTCTAAAAATTAGCAACAGTATATGTTTTTAATTATGGGACATTGTATCTATTTCTGATTCACTTTTGCGCACGAGGCTTGACCACCCCTGGAAGTCCTCTAACTCTAAGAGGATAGCTAACTGATACATTGTATGGGGGTTGATGTGGATTTTTATTAGAAAGGCACCTGTGATTTAAATACAGGATGTATGATTCTCCTGCACAAGAGTATTTTGCATTTGTCATATCGTTGATGTCGTAAAAGACAAGCCTGAATATTGTCCTTTGTTCTAAGGCTGCCACTGTGTAACAGCATCCCAGGATGCGGTTGGACCTCTTGAAGGTGGTGATTGATTCCCACATAACTTGGTTCCCTCCTCCGTTAGATGCTTGCCCAGTCTCCACTCCTTCAAAAAAATTGTTAAAAACCCACTTCTTCATAAAAGCGTATCAATTAAACTGTTAATAGCTCATGACTGATTCCTCTTCTGCAACTGTCACTAGTCTAATACCATCCTTACCTTTTTGTGTCACTATATCCCACTCCCTTTAGCATGTAAGCTCATTGAGCAGGGCCCTCAACCCCTCTGTTCCTGTGTGTCCAACTTGTCTGGTTACACCTACATGTCTGTTCGTCCACCCATTGTAAAGCGCTGCGGAATTTGATGGCGCTATATAAATATCATAATAATAACTGTATTTATAGGTTTCTGGTGTTGAACAGGACGTGATGTCTAAACACTAAAATCGCTACATATCATTGTAATGATTCTGGTGCATAGACTCTGAAGGCACCATCCCGCACCATTTTTTGAAGAAAATAAATGCACTCTATCCTGGTTTTGGCTCAGCTTATGTGAAAATAACATCAGAATTAGTAGCCTGTGCAGCTTTGGGTGGCAATGACAGACCGAAATCTCTTGGTCAACCTGACTGCAGTCCAAAGTTGGTGAAGCTACTTCGGCATTGACCAAACTGCAGCTTAGGGGCCAAACATTAGTTACTAGGAAAGCCTTTATTTTTGTCAAATCACTTAAAAACAGTTTACACAAACCAGGGGGCGACACCCATATACTTTTTACCCATTACTACAACATTGAACAGTAGTGGTTATGGTGCTTATAGTATACCTTTAAGGATATTGTTTAAAGGGACATTAAGTACACCTTTGAGAAGAATGTTTTAAAGGGACATTACGTTACAGTGGTTATTGTGCAAGGAGCCTATTTGTCCATTAGTTTGTTTGTTTTTTTCAAAACCCACAGAAAAAAACGAATTGCTTCTTTGCACCATAAGTTGCTTATTGTGTTGGGTATGTCCCTTTAATGCATTATTGGAAACAGACGAGAATCAAGTTTTGTTATAAGGGATTGTTTTCCATGTCTTAAAAATACACTGGATATAGAATGAATAATCTGTGTAATTTGGAGTACATGCTAGGAAATGCCCATGTAATACCTCTGTTTAGCCTCACAGTGGCACTAAAAACACGATGTGATGTTTCTGTTTGTATATGCTCTAAATATGCTCTCTGGTCTGGCCTGAGGCCGCCTGCTGGTTGAGAATTCTTCAAAAGTAACATTTAAAGAAAAATAATCTTTATATGAACACTATAATGTTTCCAAAGACTGCTGAGAAAGCACATCACTACGAACTGAATGAAGGCATTCAGCTTTCCAGATACTAATATAGACTGTAACTCATCTTTGCCTGAGATGGATAGGAATTAAAAGTCCAAAGCATCTTCAAGCCAATGGCTCCATAGCTTAAAGTCCCCACTAACTCTAGTATTATCATTTAAAACACCATTTTGAATTATTAGTGAAATAGCACAGCAAAACTCTTTTAATCAGATGGTAGCAGAGAGACAATCTAATTTGCACAGTGCGGTGTTTTGCTGTGCATGCACGTTAGCTTGCCATAGAAAAGCATTGAATTGGCTGAGATGGTCAATTTTGATGATCTCAGCCAAAGAGGTGGAGCTTCCAAAGGAGACTGGTGCTGCGAGATAGAAAAAGTTAGTAAAATACCTTATTTTAAAGGGACACTATAGTCACCCAGACCACTTCAGCTCAATGAAGTGGTCTGGGTGCCAGGTCCCTCAGGTTTTAACCCTTCAGATGCAAACATTAAGCCAGCCTCTAGTGGCTGTCTTCTGGACAGCCACTAGAGGCGCATTTGCGACGTTGGAGGCCTATTATGCCTCCGTCGCGCAGAGCGTCCATAGGAAAGCATTGAGAAATGCTTTCCTATTGACACTTTGAATGCGCGCGCGGCATTTGCCACGCATGCACATTCGGCTCTGCTGATGTCGGCGGGGGAGGAGAAGTCACCAGCGCCGAGGGAGCCCAGGGGCTGATGTGTGCTATGGTCATTGTTGCCACCCAGGAGTAGTGGGAGTTTGAGCGCAGGATTTTGTGCATTTGTATTCACTTTTGTATCACACAGCTGTGTTACAATGCTGCCGCCCACCCCATGTGCTCCCTATTAAGGGTTAAGAAGCATGTAGGGCAGTGATGGCGAACCTTTTTTAGCCCGAGTGCCCAAACCGCAATACATGCCAACTTTTTTTTTCCTCAAAGTGCCAACACAGCAATTAAACCTGAATACTGAGGTTCAAGTTTAGAAAAAAAAACAACTCGTACAGTTGTCCAAACTAATTAACAACTTTTGTTTTTAAAGAAGAACACAACAGAGAGTTCAATGATACAAAATTTAAATAATGATATAAATAGATAAAATTAAGCTTATATTTATTAGTATCTCCAACAAATGCAATACATACACACACAGACTGCTGAATACACACACAGACAGACTGCTGAATACACACACACACAGTCCACTGAATACACACACTGCTGAGTACACACAGACTGCTGAATACATACACACACACAGACTGC
The DNA here is from genome assembly GCA_933207985.1 of Pelobates cultripes. Lineage (NCBI taxonomy): Eukaryota > Metazoa > Chordata > Amphibia > Anura > Pelobatidae > Pelobates > Pelobates cultripes. The sequence continues at coordinate 29,158,159 of OW240919.1, read as the reverse complement.
TGAATACATACACACAGACTGCTGAATACATACACACACAGAGACTGCTGAATACACACACTGCTGAGTACACACAGACTGCTAAATACATACACACACACAGACTGCTGAATACATACACACACAGACTGCTGAGGACACACACACAGACTGCTGAATACACACACACACACACACAGACTGCTGAATACAGGCACACATACTGCATTGAGGGGTGCAGTGTATATGTTTGTGTGTGGGGTGCTGTGTGTGAGGGGTACGGTGTGTCTGAGGGGTGCTGTGTGTGTGGGGACGTAGGGGTGCTGTGCTGGGTGGGGGTAGGGGTGATGTGCAGTGTTGGTGTAGGGGTGCTGGGCGGGGGTAAGGGTGCTGTGCTGTGTGGGGGCTAGGGTACTGTGGGGGTGTAGGAGTGCTGTTTTTGGGGGAGGGGTGCTGTGTAGAGGGTAGGGATGCTGTGTGTGTGGGGGTAAGGGTGCTGTGTGTGTGGGGAGGGTGTAGGGGTGGTAAAAAAAAAAAGGTATGCTAAATCTGTATCCCCCCCCCTCCTTCTTACCTTTGATGAAGGAGGGGGGGGGACACAGACATCCCTGGTGGTCCGATGGTGGTAAGTATTGTAGGGAGCAGTTCCCCTGTCCTCCTGCGCGAAGCTGTGTGGTAACGCGTGGTAACGCGCGGCAACGCTCCACACAGATTGCTCGCGGGAGGACAGGGGAGCTGCTTCACAGATCCCTCCCCCTGCCTCCCGACACGGAAGCAGAGTAGGCGCCTGCTGTTTTGGGCAGGCAGGTGCCTACTCTGCACTGATGGCGAACCTATGGCTGCGTGCCCACAGAGAGGGCCTGGCGTGCCACCTGTGACACGCGTGCCATAGGTTCGCCATCACTGATGTAGGGGTTTAGAAAAATACCCCTCTCTGTCTCATTAGAGACTTCTTTGCTGGAAGCTCAAGGAAGCCAGGCGAATTATTAGTGTAGGACCTACCTAGGAGGTTTGCCAGGTGGACTTACATCTAATGGCCATTGGAGTTACTACATATTTAAATATAGACAGGGATTTGGGCTAGCGTGCAGGTAACATTTTTTTCTTAAGTATTTTTCATAATATTTCACATAGACATGATTAAAAAAAAGGAGCATTTGTTTCAATAGGGAAAGCATTGTAATAAGCTAAACGTCTTATTAGGTGACAGTTTAATCTAGAAGAAATATATTTTTCTTTAAGTATTTGCAGTTAGAAATGGGTTTCACATGGATATGAACAGCATACGGAGAATTTAATTTTTCCAAGTTTTGTTTTCCCCACAAATACTAATACAGTTCGGTTTAACTCTTGATCATTAAAGTACATTTTCACCTGCAGCTCTCAAAGGGTTAGCTCAGCTGTCTCACAGCCTCCCTCATTGTGAATGGCTGGGCAGCCGGAGCAGGCCCTATCTGCCTCCAGACATGTTTTGGATGTAATTATAGAAACAAGCACCAAGCCTTGGGAGGTATCTATGGGCTGCTAGCAGCAACAGAAAATGTGCACAATCTTTCCTTGAAAAACACAAAAGAGATGCAAACACAAAGCACTCTGTGTGTTATTTCACCACTGATACTGCGGGCTTAACGTCTGCAGATTCATTCAGACTCTGCACAAGTCACCTCGATATTAGAACCAGAAGTATGTCATACTGACGTGAGAAACCAGCAACGTGGGATACAACAAACAGAACAAACAGCTAACACCATGTACATAAGTGCGGCCAAAGAGAAATATCTAAAAGCTCAAATACAGAACAGCAATGAGAAATTTAGATGCGAGATTCGTAAAGAAGACATTGCCCGGAGCCGCATTCGCTCGCTGAGCGCAATCAATAGAAATATTAGAGATGTACAGTGCAATTTAAAGTCAATAAGAGCTACTTCTGGATACTGTATGGATCCACAGGAGTCTGCGGGTACAGTTTCTCTTCCGAATACACCGCAACCAATCAAGACTCTGGAAAGCAAGGATGTAGAAAGTGGGAAGAAATCGGATCAAAGCTGTGAAAAACAAGTTGATATTAAAATGCCGGATCAGAAGATTGCTCTATTTCAAAAGAAGGATGTCGGCAGAAAAGTATGGCATCAGATGGACTACAAAGATGATGATACGCATTTAACTACAGTATCTAAAATTAAGATTGGGAGTCCTCCTGCTGAAGAACTGGTGTTAAGCTCAAGGAGCTATCATGACATTATGCCATCATCGGACTATACTTTGGCAATGAAAGGTACATCCGTTTTGAATCCTATTGAAAGTATTCAGTATAAAGGAAAGTCCAGTAACATCTTTGCAAATAATGAGAGGAAAAGTGCAGATTCTGGTGCATCAAGACAAGTGTTTGAAGATGACAGACTGATCCAAACAGGAGGTAAAGGCACGTCACGTGGGAAAAATTCACGTCTCCTTAATTCCCAAGGTCCTTCCATGTATGAACCTGCATCAGATTTGAATGGAAATCAGGCTGACCTTATAAAATCTCAATATTCATCTTCTGTCTTACAAACTGGGAAAAGAACCAGCAAAACATCTGAAGATATTCACAATTTAAATGGTCGATTAACTGAGACTAACCTGCAACAGAATTCAAGCCCTCTGCCCAAGGTAACGGCATATAAATTAATTCTTCATCAAAAGAGATCCCAAATTGTTCATCGGAGCAGCACAACGTGGAATCAGGCACAGAGTTCCTTGACAGACACTGTGTATTCTGCTCAGTCTGATTTAAGCAGAGATCCTCCTATTCACTCTGTAATATATGATAAATATACAGCAAACAGAGAAAAAATGTTGCCCTCCCGTACAGATTCAAGGGTCAAATCAGCTCCTGTTTTTTCCTATAAATCGCAGTGTCAAAAAATGGACTTTCCTAGGAGATACTCCGCATCAAAATATCTGTCAACGAAAGACAATAAGAAAGGCACGATTTATGTGAATCTATCAAAAAAGGAGAGACAAAGGATTTTAGAAGAACTTATATCAAACTGTAATATACCATTTGACAGGACGGTGATAGAGAAGGAGCGACAGAGAATGCTACGAGAGAAGATGTCTGCATTTTTTGCTTCCTTGGGTCAGACTAATAACTATGAGATCAATATATTGAATAATGATTAACATCTAGTAAGCATTTACTATTGATAGCTTGCTTTAACTGTGCTTTAAAGATTAAAAGGGGATTTATCAAAGTGTTATTACCTTTACACCATTTCAATTGCTTTGTGTTATTTTTTGTATAGTGCATTTTGTTTGTTTATATTGTGTTTTTACACCAAAAATATACTCTATTTTCTTTTGTTCACTAACCACATTTATGAAATAGAAAGTTAGGCAGAAGACATGCAGAACATTTGCACAGTAATCTTGCAAGGTTATTTACATAGAAACATAGAATGTGACGGCAGATAAGAACCATTCGGCCCATCTAGTCTGCCCGATTTTCTAAATACTTTTATTAGTCCCTGGCCTTATCTTAAGTCTAGGATAGCCTTATGCCTACCCCACGCATTTGCTAAAGTTCAAAGTAAATTTGAAATAGCTGGCTATTTTGACCTTAAATTAGAAAATTCACATTGAATTCTCTTTGTTCTCTCATTTTATTGAATAACTATTTTAGTGTCACATACCTGAGAAGTGTAAAAACTGTTAGAATATACAAAGAAAAGCATTCAGACAACATTTAAACATTAAGTGGAACAGCTGCCCACTTTGATAACTCCCGCACCTTTAACTTATTGTATTTTTCATTTAGAATTACTGCTATTTATTTTAGAATTATTATTAAAGATTTTTTTTTTTTTGTATGAACAAGGCATTTTCTTAGTTTGAAGCTAAATTTAATTTTAAACAGTTTTTGTGCATTAAACCTTTAGCGAATAAACTTGTAAACGTCAAAATGATTGAATTGGAAACTTGCGTCATCTAAGTTATATCCTAACTATGGTCTCTATTTAATATTGTCGGATAAGCTTTCCAAATGATTTAATACTTGCATTTCATTTTTTTCAACGTATTAAACTATAAAAAATATATCATATATGAAAAAATACATCAATAGTGTCCTTTTAATATTCCAGCCACCATTTAGTTAAAATATTGAGACAATTAACCATTTTCTCATTTGTTTTGCACAGTTTTCAGTGATTTGAAAAGTATTAGTTAGATAGCTCAGTCAGTAGTTAAAGGACCACTATAGGCACCCAGGGAGGGGGACCCTGAGGGCCGGGGCACCCTCAGGGCACTATAGTGCCAGGAAAACGAGTATGTTTTCCTGGCACTATAGTGGTCCTTTAACTTTCTAGAAGTACTTTCTCATGTAATAGTCACATAATCACTGCAGGGACAGTATTTTAAGACCATAACCACTTCAATCAGATGCAGTGATTTTAGTAGCTAGAAGCATTCCCTTAATGTATTCATCCATGTTAAAGGAACTCTCTAATCACCATAACCACTACAGAGCACTGTAGTGGATATGGTACCAAAAGGTCAAATAGATAAAAAGATAGGATTTCTTGCGATTTTTTTTCTTATACGTGTGGCAGCTTGAACTTCCCAAACCAGAGTCTCTTCCTTCTAGAAATATTGTAGATAGAAAAGGAAATGCAGGGAAGCAGCGCCTTCAGGAATATCCTCAAATCCAGATACGGATTAATCAATATAGGACATAAGAGAAAAAAGCTGAATATAGTGTAGTATTTAGGTAACTGGTGATTATAGATTTTTAAAAATGCACTTACAATTTTCTGGAGCTCCAGATATATGCAAAATATTCCACTACTACTGAAGACGCCTTCCAACATACTACTGAGACCACCAGTATATCCATAGACGGAGACTGTACCGTCCAGGCGCATATATCTGGAACCAAACACAGGCTCCAGAAAATTGGAGTGCAAAAGTGCCTGCTGCTGATTGGCTGGAATGTGTCTGCTGACTGTGAGGTACAGGGTCAAAGTTTACTCAATGATGAGTCCGCGGCAAACCGTTCAGGACATCACTAATAATCACCAGTTATCTAAATACACTATATTCCGCTTTTTCCTCTTATTCCCTAAATTGGTTCATCTGTATCTGAGGATATTCCTGAAGGCTCTGCTTTCCTGCATTTCCTTTTCTATGGTACCAAAAGTGCCCTCCCACTCTAAGTAGTCAAACCATTTTAGAACAGTTTGACTTCTTTCCTGAAGTCTGCTGTACAATGCTCCCCGTCTCCACTTCAGACAAAGAGCCAGCAGCTCTTTGTCAGAGCTAACCCTGGACATGCAGAGCTTAGCTTGGCAGAGCTAATGGAAGCTCCTGTGTATGTGAGGCTCACAATGAAGTGATTATCGTGCTTGGACTGTTCCTTTAAATACATTATTATATTATTACGTTTGTGTTGCCCTCCACTAAGCAATTTTGCATTTGTTCATTTATATATAACATTTATTTCTGCTTCTTGAGTATCATGGTTTTTTTAAAGGGAAATTACACCATTAACCTTGTTTATATGATGCTCTATTCTCGTTTCCATTTATATTAAAGATTTAGCAAGTGACATCACAATTCACTTCAATCCAGGCATGGCCAGGGCACGCAATGCAAATGAGGACGAGAACAGGAATATTGGGGGCTATGAATAAAAGTGCCTACTCTGATGTATAAAACATTGTCACCAATTGTAATGTGCCTTCTGATTCCATTGGTTTCTATGGAAATTACCACACTTTTAGGACTTTAGACCACTTCTCAAAGCACAATACTTTTTTATTTAATATATAACATCCATTGTTTGGGTTTCTCCTCTTCCACTATCGATCTTCAATCACAGAAAACACCATTTCTAACAATGGTTGATAGGGAGGCAAGATGGAGGCACCCACTTCCAGGAAAAAAACAAACAAAAAAAACCCATCAGTGTGGATTTCAACATTTAATTTTATTTTTTAAGCAATTTTGATAATGAGATATTTAATAGTAAAAAAAAAAAATCCTAGAATTGGACAGTTCCCTTTTAGAGAAGTTAATGTATCATAAGCACTATAGTTCTCTGAAGTGGTTATAGTACTCTGCATCTGTGGTTGATGTCCCCCTGTTTTCTGTTTCAGAGGTCCACTCACTGCCCTCTGCACAGCTCATGTTAAAATGCACTAATTTCCACATCATCAGCTGTGAATATGTCCAATCTGCAGATTGCACCAGAGGCACATTGTAGATGTATTTACAGCAACGTAATTAAAATTGGTTATTAGGGGGATATTTTTGGCAGCTTATGTAGAGGTGGAGATTTCACTGTGAAGAGCAGAAATGTTCATAAAATCTGCCAACTCTACCTACTGATGACTTCAAGGAGTCAGACTACCTATTTCACAAGATATCATAAACCTTGGCAAGTACTAAAATTATGAGTTTATTGCAGTTACTACAAACACATTTCTGGATTCAGGGTGTAATTATTTCACGGGTAATCCTACATTTATTAAATTCATACTTAAAACAACAGACTTTCTGCCAGACAGAATGTGCTCATTGGCAACAGTAATAATGTTACAAGGGGATTGCAAATAATGATATAAATATTTATATATGCTACACACACAAATGTATAAATTAAAACTATTTCTAAATTTTCAGGTAATTGTGCAGGATATGATTTTTAAATTTGTTTACGACCAATAAAAAAAGATTAATATATAAAAAGCTTATTCATTACATTGAGATTTGAAAGGAAAAAAAAAAAGAAAACGAATACAAGAAATAGTGGTCAAGAGTAGTAATGGACTGCAAATTTTAGGTCAAAACAGGGGTCAAGTCCTGGGGAAAAAAGTGTGGGAACTCACCCAAGATTCCCGCCGCCCCCCCCATTAAAAAAAAAAAAATTACACTCCTATGCATATAGTGCAGTGCAGGGTGTGTATAATGAATGTAGTGTGTTTGTAGTGAATGCAGAGTGTGTATAATGAATGCAGTGTGTTTTTAGTGAGTGCAGAGTGTGTGTACAATGAATGCAGTGTATGTAGTGTGTTTGTAGTGAATGCAGAGTGTGTATAGTGAATGTAGTGTGTAGTGAGTGCAGAATGTGCATAATAAATGCAGAGTGTATATAGTGAATGCAGAGGGTGTATAGTGAATGTAGTGTGTTTGTAGTGAGTGAAGAGTGTGTATAAT
>OW240919.1:29120796-29145370 GCA_933207985.1 Pelobates cultripes | reverse complement strand
GATGATGGGTGTGTGTGTGTGCTGGATGATGTGTGTGTGTGTGCTGGATGATTGGTGTGTGTGTGTGTGCTGGATGATGTGTGTGTGAGTGATGGATGATGTGTGTGTGCTGGATGATGGGTGTGTGTGTGTGTGCTGGATGATGTGTGTGTGTGTGCTGGATGATGTGTGTGTGTGAGTGCTGGATGATGGGTGTGTGTGTGCTGGATGATGTGTGTGTGTGAGTGATGGATGATGTGTGTGTGTGCTGGATGATGGGTGTGTGAGTGCTGGATGATGTAGGGGGGGGGGAGCATTTTTTTTAACTTTATGTGTCTATATTTTTTTTATTTTATTCCCCCCTCCCTGCTTCTTACCTTGTCAAAATAATTAAACTGGAAACATTTGGAGAATTGCTCCAGTTCAGCTATTTTGGTTTAAATGAAACAATGAAGAATAATCACACCTTTCTATGACTGCTCTCCTCCCATCTCTTACATAAATTGACTCACTTTCAGGCTTTCCATTACCTCTTTTCCCTAAACAGATCACATTGCCGAAATCACACAGATGCATTTCTCTAATATTTAACATGATGTCTGAGAACAGATGTTCCCTTCCCGCTCGGTGGATAACAGAATGTGATTGCTGAGCTAGGGGTGAATTACTTAAAGAAGATTGGTTTTAAATCGATGGCTAACTCATAAACATTCTTAGTCAGACAAGGTCTACGAGACATTATATAAGTTATGAACACATCTCAAACATCATAGGTACTCCATTATGTGAAAGTAAAAAGACAGTTCCTTCTCTATGATGTTGGGTGCAGGCAGTGGACAATCAGCGATTAGAGGGTCTCATATGGGAATCTCACATGATGAATGATGCTTGTTGGTTCTACTGACTGGTGTTCCTTTGTTCCAGACTTTGAACTACTGAAATTGACACCACTAAATGGTTTAATACCATAACTCCCACCTTGAACTCACATAGTATAAAAATGGTTAGCCTTGACTAGTCATTATTATGGCGAGTAGGGAACATATAGCGAATAGCTAATTTAAAGTCTCCATCCCCCAAAGCACTTACCTCTCAGATGACTTTTATTTGACTTTGATTCCTCACTTACAGAAACTTTATCTTTCAGGTTGCCAGAGGTACCTATTGGCATCTCCTCTACTTCTGGAATATTCTTTCCTCTCCACAGCCTTGAAAAAGGTATGTTTTGTGAATAGGGAGTCATTGATTGGCTCAGAGCGTCAGCTGACTGTTCTTAGCCAAACAGCGATGCCCCTGCCCGGCGGCACAATGGGCTTCCTGAAGCTGAAATTTCAGAAGCTGGATGCCGATTGGGGGGAGTTGAGATCGTCGTTGAAGGCAACTTTGGGGTTAAACTGTTCTAGAATGGTTTAACCCTTGAGTTGAGTGAGCCTAGGAGCCTCCTGGCATCAAAAGAACTTCATTAAAATTAAGTTGTTATGGTGCCTAAACTGTTCGTTTAAGACTTAATCTACTCAGCCAGTAGTGTAAAAAGTACAGCAGTCATGGAAGCGATTATGTTTATCCTTATTTTTGGTCACTTAATGAAATATATAAATTAAAAATGCCCACTTGAAGTGTTTTTCATTTGTCATTCTAAACGCATTCATAGGAGTTGTAGTTCTACATCTGGGGATCTACCTTTTAAGCACCCCTGTACTAAAGACTTTTAATCTTTTAATTAATGGTCCTAACTAGATATACATTTAACATAAAACTGGGTTTGAAAAGCTGTTTTTATATTGTATTGTATTGCATTATATTGATTGAACTGAGAGTGAGCTTTTGTAATATATTGCAAACTAGGTAACTTAGCCAAGAAAACAAACTTTCAAGACACAAATCAATTCTGGAAGAAATACTACAATATCAATTTGGCAGGAAAATTTGTCTTCAGCCAAAAACAAAACACTTGAGAAGTATTAAAGCACTGCAAGTTATTGACACAAATCCAGCTTACGACAATATACATACAGATGGTATCTGTTCCTTGCCAAATCCCTACAGCATTAGTTACACAAGAATATATAACGAGAATTAAAAACAGCTGGCTCACAAAACAATATAAAAACCATAAATTACATTTTAGGCACTTGTAGTATAATATGAAAAAAAAATAAAGCTTGTTTTTGTTCAGTAGTTTATGACATCATATAAGATTAGCAATAAATTAACAATGTCCACAGCCACTCTTATTGATTTCAAAGTGCCTTTATTGCAGCCAACATAAGTGATGTGGCAACATTTTGGCTCCAATCGAGCCTTTCAAAGGCTCGGCTGGAGTCAGAACGCTGCCAGGTCACTTATGAGAGAGTTGCTGCAAATATAATTTATTGCTATGGGTATCAGAGGTAGAGATCCCTGATGGAGTCAGTTATGTATGCCCCACAGACTAACTAAAAAAGAAATGAAACAGCAACAAATTATACCTTAACTGAATTCAAAATAATATTTGTTGAGCGCACCTTTCAGATTTTCACTTGAACTGCAAACTCAAGTTGTTTAGAATTAAAATGTGGATTATCTATGACATTAATTTACCATTAATAGTAATGAAATTTTAGAGATATTATTTTAATCAACTGAACCTCAAATGTTAGTGTGCTTTCTTCTGACAGTTTTTTTTTATAATAATCAGGCTTGCCTTTTTTTTCTTTTAAACATACTGGAGGTTAGGCCTACAATCAGAAAAAAACTCGATGTTATGTAGGAAATACATAATTTCGAAATATTTTATTAATCACTGTAGTTGCTGTGTAATAAAACAAAGAACAACTATTTGGACAGCTAAGTTTACAATGGCATGGACTTGGCTGTTGTGTACAGTGTAAATACAGCTGCTACTCTTCAGTTAAGTGCTCCACAGCAAGGCACTCAGATTCGTAATTCTTCTTGAGATGTTTGACATAGGTTCGCAAACTGTCTGGGTCCAAGCAAGAGTTTCGAGCTGTTTGTATAAGTCTTGTAGCTAAATGATAAACTGCCATCTGTTTGACACTCTCTGCGGTTTTGGTTTGTTTTTGCTGTTGAAGAAATGGCATAAATGTAAGTGAACTAAATATGCAAACTGAAAAACTTTAATTTATAGTGTTTAATAGAAATGTAAATAGTCTAGAACATTAACTATAGCATGTACTTCTCTGAGAGGATCGGCAACACCTTTGCTTTGTAATGTCTAGCGATAAAAGGAGATAAAAAGGAAATATCTCATCCATATAATCTTCATTCATTTATCAGATGTTACCTTAAACTATGATAAAAATCACACACAGCTTTGTGTCAGAAAGTTTCTTCCACCTCAATGGAGAGGCCAATAGTGTTGTGACCTGAATTTGAAAATTGATACCTAGAACAACTTAGCGGCTACCCATTTTCAGTGTTCATTTTTTTTTATTATTTTTATTTCTTACATGCACAGAAAAAACAACATAAATTATAAACAATAGTAAAACACAATAACATGAAATAAAATAAAATAAAAATACATAAATAAAATAAATTACATTTTGCTTTTCTTTGCTATTGCCTTAATTTCATTTGTAATCCTTATATTCAACTCATACAAGTGTGCAAAGTAAAAATAATTGTAACTGACAACTAGTTCTTACTCACAAGCGGAATGCCCAGCATATTCGTCCTGTTTTAACAGTTTTTAAAAAAAATTTGCAGTCATACCCTATCAATTAATGTACACGCTTTAACCTCATATCTGTTTTAGTCTATTCATCCATTTGCTATAACCTCTATTTATACCTTACACCTATATGCTAACCAATCTTGCCATGCTTTTTCATGGTCACCTTCTCTTCCTTCTATTTTATTTACTATTCTCTCATATTGATACGTCTTGTCTACTCTTTCCTGCACTTCCAAGATATTTGGTGAGATTGTTTTTTCCAATTTTGAGCAATGCTTATTTTTGCAGCGATTAATATATGAATAATAACTACATTATTTTTTATTCGACACCAATCTTGGTATATATGTAAAAGATAGAACTCAGGGAAATCTGGTATCACTGTATTCATTAAAATTTGAATTAATAATTTAATATCATTCCAAAACTGTGCAAGATGAGAGCATTCCCAGAAAATATGTAATAAGGTTCCCTTCTCCCTTTGACACCTCCAGGATCTGTCAGAGGTAACTTCATACATTTGAGACAATTTTGCAGGAACTAAATACCAACACATTAATATTTTGCTAGAAGCTTCCCAATATGTAAGGCTTTGAGATATTTGTTTAGTGATTTTTATGGTTTGATACCAATGGAATAGATCAAAGGTTTTTAATAGGTCTCATTCCCATCACATAGATGCCTGATAATATTTAATATTAGGAATGCCCAATCCGCCTTGTAGATATGGAAGCTCTGTAAGCATAGCTGCCACTCGTGGTGTTTTTTTTCCCCATATATATGAGTTAAACATATGTTGAAATTTTTTTTAATACATTTTTTGGCACAGCCATAGGAATAGTACGAAAAAGATACAATATATGGGGTAAGGCCATCATTTTAATTGTATGTACACGCCCTAACCAAGATGTCCCCAAAGCCCCCCAGTTTTTTAGCTGATCTTTTAATTTATGTAAAACAGGAATATGATTGTGCTTTATTAAGAGAGAGCTAATTTTAGTAAGTTTTATCCCCAGGTATGTTAGAAAATCTTTGCGCCAATCAAACGCGTTAGTACCTGCTAATTGATTTATCTCCGCTTTAGGTACACCCAGCGGTAACACCTGGGTTTTTCTAACATTATTTTTATAATAGGAGATCATGCTATATCTTTCCAACAGTTTTACTAAATATGGTAATGATTCTTTAGGTTTTGATACAAATAAAAGTGCATCATCAGGGTTTTTAATCCACATATACCAGTGTAACGGATCACCTGGCACCCCGACTGGGTACCTCCGTTGAAGGATGCTCCTAGCGCTTCCTGAGGACTCCAAGCACTGCAGCAGACACCACAACCACCGAACCGGAGAAGCATACGAATGCTCTCAAGCATATGCATGCTGTAAGCAGCTGAACAGGAAAAGCATATAATCAGCTTACACTCCTGGCAATCAGCATACAATCCAATTCCCCCAATAACGAGGCGACACTTCGTTTTGAGGTCAAGCAGAACTGACTGGACTGGCACATACAGCCTCTTTTATTCCCAATCCACAAACTTAGTACTGCCCAAAGGGTTTTGAAACACAGTCAATCAATCCGTACAATACACACAGACACTCCCACACAAAGTCCTCCCCTCTGCCTGTGATATGATTACTAAACACAATGATTAATCTAATTATCACAGGCAGAGAAATACAGTATTATAAAACACATCACAGGGACCCCAACACATGCAATAACCCCATAAAAAAATCCTTGGAACCGGGGGATCTGGGTGAACTACATATCCAAAATTCACCCAGATCTGTTCAGTACTTTGGAAGATACAGTTTAATGCAGATTCCACAGAACATATGCATGCTAAATGAAAAACAATTACTGTATAATGTGTCCCCTGTTGTATAGTCCAAAACCACTGCACGATGTCTCTGTGCACCAAATACCAGCGAGATGGCACCGTGTTGAAAAGTCCAAACAGTGTCTGTGAGTTAAAATGGCTGCCATCCATTGTTCTCACCATGTGCCTCTGATACATGAAATGGTGGCCACCCAGTAACTCCACAGTATGTCCCAAGATGGTTCTTAGAGGGCCAGCAGGAGCACAACACAAATCCATTATGCCCAAATCATGTCTTTAAAGGGCAATACATCCCAGGGGCCATAGTCACATGGCAGGAGGTTGGCAATCAGTCTTCTCCAATGCCCAGTGGCGAGGTCGGTTTCGCCACAACGAGCATGTTGTTTTATGTGTCTAATCAAGGGCTCTAAGGTTATTATAAAAATTAATGGGGAAAGTGGGCACCCCTGGCGTGTTCCATTTGAGATCTCAAATTTAGAGGATATAAAACCAGTATTCATAACCTTCGCTGATGGTTTTGAGTATAATGCCATAATATTGTGGGAAATTGTATTTCTGGAGGACATGCTCCATATAACCCCAATTCAAACGATCAAACGCCTTTTCAGCGTCCAAAGCAAGCAAAAGCCCCTGATAATTATTAATACTTGCCCATTCTATAAGATTAATATAATGTCTTGTATTATCCTCTACTTGTCTACCTGAAACAAAACCAGCTTGCTCCTCTGAAATAAGCCCCAATAGGATCGGTTTTATTCGAGATGCCAATACTTTAGCATATATTTTTATATCTAAATTTAAGAGTGAAATGGGCCTGAGGTTGGCGCTTTCTGTTGGTGATTTACCAGGCTTAAGAAGGGTTACTATAAATGCCTAACATTTCCGGCGGTATCGCACTTGGTGTTTTAAAGCTATTAAAAAGATTTGTAAGAAATGGTGCCAATATCGGTTCCATTTTGATATAATAATAGTTAGAAAAACCATCTGGCCCTGATGCTTTATGTTTGGGAAGAGCCAATATAGCTTTGCTTATTTTGTCTTCTGTAAATGGCTCCACCAAAATCTGTTGTTGACTCACTGAAATTTTAGGAAGATCTATTTCCTCCAAAAATGTCTCTATTTCAGAGCTAGAAGGCTGTAATATATTTGAGTCTTCTGTTACATAGTTACATAGCTGAAAAGAGACTTGCGTCCATCAAGTTCAGCCTACCTCACATTTGTTTTTTGCTGTTGATCCAAAAGAAGGCAAAAAAACCCCAGTTTGAAGCACAATTTTGCAACAAACTAGGAAAAAAATTCCTTCTTGACCCCAGAATGGCAGTCAGATTTATCCTTGGATCAAGCAGTTATTACACTACATTGAAAGATTATATCCTTGAATATTCTGTTTTTGCAAGTATGCAACTAGTAGCCGTTTGAACATCTGTATGGACTCTGATAAAACCACTTCCTCAGGCAGAGAATTCCACATTCTGATTGTTCTTACAGTAAAAAAAAACTTTCCTTTGCCTTAGACGAAATCTTTCTTCCAGTCTAAACTCATGGCCTCGTGTCCTATGTAAAGTCCGGTTTGTGAATAGATTTCCACACAATGGTTTGTATTGGCCACGAATATATTTGTATAATGTTATCATATCCCCTCTCAGGCGACGTTTTTCTAAACTAAATAGGTTTAAATGTGTTAACCTTTCTTCATAGCCGATATGTTCCATTCCTTTTATTAATTTTGTAGCCGCCTCTGCACTTTTTCTAGTGCCATAATATCCTTCTTTAGAACAGGTGCCCAAAATTGCACAGCATATTCAATATGGGGTCTTACCAGTGATTTATAAAGAGGCAAAATTATATTCTTGTCCCGAGAATGAATGCCTTTTTTCATGCATGACAATACCTTACTGGCCTTGGCCACTGCTGATTGACATTGCACATTGTTGCATAGCTTGTTGTCTATAACAATTCCCAAGTCCTTTTCATGTGTTGTTATCCCTAATTCGCTTCCATTAAGGGTATACGTTGCTTGTGTATTCTTTATGCCGAAGTGCATAACTTTGCATTTTTCAACATTAAATTTCATCTGCCATTTGAGTGCCCAGTCCCCCAGTCTATCTAAGTTCCTCTGCAGCAAAGTAATATCTTGCTCACATTGTATTGTTTTACAAAGTTTGGTGTCATCTGCAAACACTGAAACATGACTTTCAATGCGGTCTTCAAGATCATTTATAAACATGTTAAATTATAAAGTTTCCTATAATAACTTGCTAATTCAGCTACAATGTCTTTTGGGTTAAATAATTTACAATTATTCATCGAGATCATATAGGGGATTTTTGTTTGAAGATAATTTGTTTTTAGCATATTAGCTGACATTTTTCCTGCTTTATTGCCGTGAATATAAAATTTCAATTTTAATGCTCTCATATATTTTTCTGTTTCTGCTAATGCCAATACATTGCATTCCTTTCTTACTTTAGCTATTTGGCTGCTATGCAATCTATTTGGTTTAAGTTTATTTTCCTCTTCCAATTTAGATAGTACCTGAAGTAATCTTAAACGTTCAGCATCCATTTTCTTTTTACTGCTAGCCCCTGATTTTATAAAAAAGCCCCTTATTACAGCCTTTTGTGCCAACCATAACGAGGAGGCTGCTATATCATCCTTGTCATTTTCCTGAAAATATTTAATGAGTGCCTCCTTAGCTTCTAAAAAATTTGTTATCATCATCCAACACTGCCTCGTTCATTCTCCACGACCCCGTTCCGGGTATTTAGCTTGAAATGTAACTATAACCGGTGAATGGTCTGACCAAGATCTAAGGGCGATGTGCACTTCTAATATATTAATCAAAGTAGGTTTATCTACTATGCACATATCTAACCTTGAGTATGTCATATGTGCAGAAGAATAAAACGTATAATCTTTACTCGATGGATAGAGACATCGCCAGGTGTCATATAGATCGTAATTAGTGATCAATTTCCTTAGTTTCTCACTATTACTAACGGCCAAGGGATGAGGGCTTTTTTCTTCTGTTCTAGAAATATCCAGTGTTGGATCTAGAGTTGTGTTATAATCGCCACATATTATCAAATGGCCCACAAGCAATTCCAAATTTTTTTTTAATGCTGCCTTTATAAATTTTATCTGGAAAGTATTTGGGGCATGTAAAGAGACCAATGTAATTTCAATCCCGTTCAAGGAGCCTACTAATATTAATAACCGTCCCGCCTCATCTGTACTAAAATTGCTACTCCTTTAGTTTTATTAGCTGAATATGCATGCAATTCATGTGGGTATTGTCTTATTTTTAATCTAAAGGCATCTTGAGATCTAAAGTGTGTTTCCTATAAACATATTACAGCTGCCTTAGATTTCCTCAATTCCTGATGCACCAACCGTCTCTTATGTGGACTATTTAATCCATTAACATTCATGTTAAATATTCTAAATATTGTATCCTTAGATACTTTTTATGTTGCATCTTTCTAACACTTAAAACTTTTACCATATTTGGGCCTAAGTCACTATTAATTACCTGTGCATTCCTAATATTTATGCTGTGCTTCCGCTTGAGAGAAAGAAAACTAGAGTAACCAGCAATACTCTCTGACTTCAAATAATAAAAAATAAAACAAAAGTAAAAACAAAGTAGTAAAAAACAAAAACAAAAAAACACAACCAAAAAAAAACCCCATCAAGTACATATACACCCTTATTAAAAAGGATAAATTAATGGCCTGTTCAGGGATACCCATATTTCCTGTAACGGCCAGGGGGCGTGAGTAAAACGACTCACTCAATGCGAGGCCAAGCTAATAGCAAATGTCAAAACCAAAAAAAAGTTTCATACACATTTCCCCTGCTCCCCCCTCCTCCTTCCCTCTCACTTTTTAATTATAATTAATCTATTACTAAATATACCTAATTTTTATATTTTTCTTTTTGTTTTACCCAAGCTATTATTTTAAATTTATATTTGTAACTGTTACCCAAGGGTTACCCAAGGTTTACTATAAATCTATATTTGTAACTGTTGCATTTATTTACATCAATCTTAATAACGGGCGATGGGGGGAAACAACAGGAAGGAGAGAGAAAAAAAACCAAAAAAAAAAAACCACAATGTGAATACTTGTTATGCTACCCTTCTTACCCTGAGCAGCCGACGACTACATTTACTCACTAAGCACAACCCTAATTCGTGTACTATAACATATTGCAGACTATTATTTCTTTATTATTCTTTTCGAACGCTAGCTATCTTGATAGTACTAATGTAATAATTTATTACAAGCATTTCCTCAACCAACTACCTTTGTTCCCGACGTCTCAAAAACAAACAAACATTCTTTAGTTATTTAACAAGCACATTTAAAGGTATATTCTCAATCCGTAAGTCCTGTGACACAACAATGGTCCAGTCACTGGTCTGTCATCATATCAGACCTATGTTGTCCCTTGTTTTGCCAAGGGATGTCATGGACCATAACCATGTTCCCCTATTGCTTTATGTACAAAGTATAATTCTAAAGTGAAAGCAGACTCTGCTGGATTACACTGTGTCACAGTATATGAGTTGGGGACAATGATTAATGATATACCCCCTGCAGTGCAGGCACATCCTCTGTACACAATTAGAGAGAAAGAGTAGGGTCTGTTAATCGGATTCACTGTTTCCCCTTCTGTCTGGAATTACCTGTACTTGATGTCTTGTTAATTAATGTTTGATATTTTTAATAACATTGTCTGTTGTCTGGTGTACCTGTAATTGAATTAACTGTTTCAAATTAAGCTCTTTCTTGTTTGAGATTTACCATGTTATATTTGAGTTAATTTGCCTCCGGGCCTCTCATTTCACTGATTGGTCACTGTTGTTTATGTGTATAGCCAACTCATGCTTGCAGGACTTCTTTTCGGGCAGCTACCTTCCTTTGAAATAGCCTGCCTACCACCATCAGACTCACCTCTCATCTTCAATCATTTAAAAAAAGTGATTTAAAACCAAGTTCTTTAGGAAAGATTATGGCCTCCCAGAGTAACCTTTACCTCACATACCTGTCCACTTCTCTCTCCTAAGGGCAGCACTCTATTATCTCCTTCAGCTCTGCCTCACTCCCACCTTGTTTGATTGCTACCTCCTGTCCTAATGTGTTTTATACCGCACCTCCTATAGACTGTAAGCTTATTTGAGAATGGTCCTCTTCAACCTATTGTTCCTGTAAGTTTTTGTAATTGTATCATTTATTGTTAAATCTCCCCCTCCTATAATATTGTAAAGCGTTTTTGTTAGCGGTAAATAAATGCCAATAATAATAATAATAATAATTTGGAGACCTGCTATATATTGTGTCTATGAACTGGAATAAAGTGTGTTTGTGATTTACCAAGAAGGAGCTTGTGTTTCTCTTGAAGCATCCAGATATATTGCTTATTATTGTCCACTATAGAGAAGTTACTCATAGAGAATTGCCAGTGGACTAGATAGAATATCCTATACGAACCAGAGTATCAGTGCAGTATATCTTGCATTGTCAGTGGATACACGACAAAGTGTCGGGTCTTAGTACATCGATTAGCTGTGCAGGTTAGCGAAAGAAACCCATTGACGATAACGTGACTGAACTGCTATGCCTTCTGTAGTAGAGACGCCAGGGTTGTATCATCACAAGCCCCTATTTAGTAGTCCTTGTTCCCAACACAGTTCAACAATCCCCAATCTCAAAGCAGGGCTCAGTCTTGTGACCCAAGAGTCTTATTAGCATTCATCAAGTATGGCACACGGAACTGAGCCCTGCATTTAAAGGGACACTATAGGGACCCAGACCACTTCATCTCATTGAAGTAATCTGGTGCAATGTCCCTGTCATTTTACCCCTGCAGTTGCAAACATTGCAGTTTCAGAGAAACAAAAATGTATAAATTGCAGGGTTAACTGTGCCTCTAGTGGCTGTATACCAGACAGCCTCGAGGTGCTTTCAGGCCTTTCACAGAGTTTGTCTCTCTGTAACAACGTTGGATGTTTACATGTTTTACATGAGGATGTCCAGCGTCTTCTAATTCCTCATAGGAAAGAACTGATTCAATGCTTTCCTATGGGGAACGCCTAATGTGTGTGTGGTGCTCACCGCGCATGCGCATTAGGTTCCCTCCATCAGCTGATGTTGGAAGAGGAGGAGCTCAACACAGCGCCAAGGGGTAGGCGCTGAATCATGTAAGTGTAAAAAAGTTTTTAAACCTTTAGTTGCTTTAGTTATTACATGGCACCTGTGAAAACAGGTAAACAATCTATTATTTGTCACAGAGCGGGCTTTCAGTAACTTTCTGAAGATCAAAAAAACTCTGTTGAAATGTAATTTATTAAAACCCCATTTTAAGTCACCTTATGTAATGGGCTGACTGGGAAATAGGTGGCCAACATTGGCCAAGAGCAAAAAGCAGAGGCTGGAATAATGACAGGCTGAAACAGCCAAACACAGAGGCAGAAAATGTTGTAATTTTTAATGGCTAATTGACTCAGTTGGGCATTCCTGGCAAGAGCAGCTGTAAGTGCAGGGAAAAAAACTGAAATGTGCAGAGTGAAGGTGAAAGGAAGCAGCATCCATAGGATTACACACCACAACTTTGGCATAGGTTAACATAACCTATTATGGGCATGAAGAGCAGAGTCCATCTTGCTAGAGACACATGCTAACACACCCGAACTTGGCCACAGGATAACATACCCACGCATTCTTACAGGATTACACACCCATGAATGTGAACATATAACACTTGTGCATAGGTGCCAGAAAACATGTCTCATCTGTGTAGTTCACTGACTGCGCACTCACCAAGATTCGACCTGCTACTTGATTTGCAATGTCATTCGCATCTTTCAGGATCGACCCTGGTAAGGACGAAAGCTCTGCTGCTTTCAAACCTAAAACAAGAGGCAAAGCTAGAAATAAATATTTCACATTAAATGATACAATGAAATGTATTAGAAATAAATGATCTATTACCATAGTTCTTTTCCTTTGTGTGTCCTTTTGATAGTAAGTACGTGTAGGAGATGGAATCCTCACTGGCACCTTTAGATCTGACATGCTGCACTTCAAAATGATAATTCTCCACATTGGGGTATAATGTGCCAAGGTGACACAGTTCAAGAAAATGTGTAGCAAATAGTGTAAATGCCTACAAGTAGCATAAGAATGGGGAACATATAGAATTAGTGATCAAAGAGCAAGCGAATGTCCCAAAATCTCACTCAGCACATTAAATATTAGTATGAAAACCTGTATGGTTCTACTTATCATCATTATTAGTATAACGTTTATACTAATCAGTATTAGTATGAAAATCACTTATAATTTGTGTTAACCTTTTTTATATGAAATGCTGTTTTCTTTTAAATGTTTATCAAACATTTAGAATATAAAATATCAATCAAGTTCAGACAAGACAGAGCCAGAGCAAACATTGCAAATCAAGAGGACACATAGAAACATTTATCATTTCTCCTCTTCTCTGTGTGCTTTCTCTGTGCTGACTGACAGGTGCAAGAGATAGAGCTTATAACAATGATTGACAGGGAGCTAAGATGGAGGCGCCCAGCTGCAGGATGTGAATTTCTAAATTTTATTTCATTTTTCACACCTGAAAAAGACATATTTGTTAAATATAGTGATACGTAAAAATAATATTAAAAATCTTGTCAAGTGACAGTTTCTCTTTAACATAAGAAAACATTTTACAAGTATGGCCTTCGTATACATGAGACACCCTATACAAAGACATTATTCATTACTGATTGTTCTTTGTTTTGACTACTTTTTTGTGAAACGTTTCATAAACAAACATTTTGACATTCATATTATCAAGCTATCATTACAGTAATGTGTGGTGTAGTAGAGGCATTGGAACTTTTAACTTACAAATATCTTAAATTACTGTAGCCGCAGAGATACTTTAAAAATATGCATTCATTAATTAGAGATGCTTTTAAAATATTCATTACGTTGAAAACAATTTAGAATTTTATATCTTCCTTACTTGTCTCTAATAAAATGCATGTTCTATATAAATGCACAAGTTTTTACTGTTCATAAACGAATACTTATCAGATATTTAGTGATTGCTTTGCTTAAAAAAAAAAGAAAAAAAATTGATTGTAAACATGTTTTTTTTTTTCCTTTGATGATCACTCTAGATCCATAGCCATATTATCTCACTGGCATTCAGATTTGTGATTAAATACCTTTATGCCCAGCAGGTATTCACAGATCGCGTAACACAGACCAATTCCTTCCTCTGTACTAGTTCCTCTTCCCAGTTCATCAATGATTATGAGCGATTTATCATTAGCATTTTGTACAATGTATGTAATCTAAAGAAATACAGAAATGTATATTATAGAAAGTAATTATTCACACCATTTACCCTCAGTTTAAACCTTATCTTTCTTATATTATCCTTCCAAACCCTAACAAGTTAAAAAGTTGAACAGTGATATTTGAGGTTTACTCAAACCACAAGTATTAAATCATGATGGATACTACAATATAATTTCACCAAACAATGAGCATCATTCAAAAGTGATTTACTGAACACTTTGCCACAAAAGACCGAAAGGAAATGTATGTATTCAATGTTCCGTAAACATGCAGTGTTATTTACTAAAGAAAGAATTCAAAGTGAATTTGGAATTTAAGGCCCAGATTTACCTAACTGTAAGCAAAGCTGGATAATAATTTCTCCAGTTGTTATGTAGCCCATACATTTGAGATTCACTTTGAATTCTCACTTTAGTGCATAAACCTGTAGCTGTCTAGCAGCAGTGCAAATTAGTGCTCAAGACAAGCTGAGTCACCATCATTGCTTGGAGCTAAGATCTGGGCAATGCCTACAGAACTGGGGATAATCCATCAATGGCTGTTCAACAAACCTCTCCCCACCAGCAATGACCTCTTACATTTTTTTTTACTTTCTCTCTCACAGTTTGCCTTTGTGTCTATTTTTCCATACAGGTCCAAAAATGTCACTGTGTATAAATTTGCCCTGTATAAATAATTAGATGTAAATTTAACAACTTAATTATCTAAACTTTACGTGAAAGTATCTGCTTGGACTCCTACATTTTGTTTATTGAAGTGTGAATTGTCAAGAATTCAAAGGTTAATTTAACAGGATTTTCAAATTTTAGGTCAAAATACTGGAAAAAGTCTTTAAGACGGCGATGTGTTCTGTTTGGCTATTTTTGGGGATAGTGAATGAATAGTATTTTTAATTTTTTATACTGTTCATTGTGACTGCAATATGAAGAAAGAAAAACCCACTGTAAGTGAAAAAAAAGTTTATTTTCCCAGAATGTTTTGCAAGACAATATAAAAATACACAGTCCCTGCTGTGACGCAGGATTTCCTTGTTAACAATAATTGCATGGGAGGAGTTTAGACATAGTACGCACACATTTGTTGTCCACGATACCACATAATGCAAACATCCTCAGGACAGTTGCTAACCAGTCATACTAATTTATACACTAATGAGCAGGGGCGTACCTAGAGCCTTTGGCACCCGGGGCGGATCCTGTGCTTGGCACCAAAAAAACCCTGTAAAAAATGTTAAAGGTTTTCTTTAATTAATCCACACTCCTTAATTAATCCATACCCCTTAATTAATCCACACTAATTCATCCATTAATCCACACTAATTCATCCACCCCCCCTTAATTAATCCGCACTAATTAATCCACCCCCCATAATTAATCCACACTAATTAATCCACCCCCCATAATTAATCCATCCCCCTTAATTAATACACCCCGCAATTAATATCCACCCCCTCCTTTCTCTCTCACCCCCTCCTTTCTCCTCTTTCTCACCCCCCCTCCTTTCTCCTCTTTCTCACCCCCCTCATTTCTCTTCTTTCCTCACCTCCCCTCATTTCTCTTCTTTCTCACCCCATTTCTCTTCTTTCTCACCCCCCCATTTATCTTCTCTCACCCCCCTCATTTATCTTCTCTCCACCCCCTCATTTATCTTCTCTCACCCCCCCCTCATTTATCTTCTTTCTCACCCCCCCCCCTCATTTCTCTTCTTTCTCACCCCCCCATTTGCTCTCTCTCACCCCCCATTTATCTTCTCTCACCCCCCCTCATTTTATCTTCTTTCTCACCCACCCCCCCCTCATTTTATCTTCTTTCTCACCCACCCCTCATTTATCTTCTTTTCTCACCCACCCCCCTCATTTTATCTTCTTTCTCACCCACCCCCCTCATTTATCTTCTTTCTCCACCCACCCCCTCATTTTATCTTCTTTCTCCACCCACCCCTAATTTATCTTCTTTCTCACCCCTCCCCCCCCTCATTTCTTCTTTCTCACCCCCCTACCTTTTAGCAGCAGCTTGGCCGGGCCAGTGTAGTGCGGCGGGTACAGGAGCAGCTGTCTCCTGTACCCGGCCGGATGCTGGGAAGTGCACACTCAGTGTGCGCCATATTAGTCCGGCCGGAGTACAGGAAGACACCCAGCGCCTCCTTCCCAACTAAACCCACACTTATAGAGAGTGACAGGAGGGCGCCCCAGGCGCTTCCTCCTTTCAGCCTCTCCTCAGGCTGCTGCCAGGCGGTGCGGTCCGCCCTCATGGACACGCGCCGGGCAAGCTGCAGCCGCCTGAGGCTCAATACAGAGCGCTCGGGCGGCTGCAGCATGGGGCGGCGGGGCCGGTCATGGCACCCCCCACCCTGGTGGCACCCGGGGCGGACCGCCCCCCCCCCTTAGTACGCCACTGCTAATGAGCTTTCTTACACAAGGGTCATGGCATGGTACAATAATTGACCCTTCTCTCACACGCAAATAATCTTCCTGTAAGGTTTGCATTTAGCTGCAGTACTTGGCGATTGCCATCAGATAAAGATTTTCAGATGCACATTATAGATCGGTATGCGTGAACAGATCATTCCCTGGCAAATCCATTAATACAGAATAAATGCTCTTATAACACATACATAGACAAAGCCAAGGAAACCCTACTTAGTATACAGAACAAAACTACTAATGTCTCAAAATCTGCACCCTCTGTTACATCGAAATGTATTTCTTAGGTACAAGCTGCAAAGAAACTCAGAATTCAAATAATTAAATACTTAAAATGTAAATGTTTCCAACTTTTGACATAAATAGTTAAATTAAACAATGCTCAGTTCTTATCTCACCCCTTTCTATTCACATCTCAGACTGGAGGCAATAATTGACAATGGTCATTTTCAATTGTCTGTTGTATTAACACCATCTAATTATGGAGAATTAGTTGATGTTAATTCCCCTAGTCAGAGACACCTACCTGTGCTGTTTTAATTCTACCTAGCGTGTTTAAAGGGTTTATACACCTATGATCATATGAACTGAAAATAAAACACATCATTTATAGTTACAATCTAGACTGAAATAGAAGCAAGTCCATCAAGATGAGCCTTTAAAACACATCTTTTTATGCTGTCAAACCAAAGGAAACCAATCCCCTCAACCACAGTTTTACGTGATGGCCAATAATGCCACTAAAAGCAACTTGTACACGTACACATACATGTTTATTATATCCTTAAATATTCGTTTTTTCTAACAAACCAAAAAAAACAAAACACCCAAAAAAGCCAAACTGTGACTAGTGAGGTTGTAGATCCCCCCTCCCAAAATCTGGCCTTAAGTTTGCAATCGGGTTTTAAGTTCACTACAATCCAGTCTTTCAAAAAACACAAAGGGCATCATAACAACTTAATTAAAATGAAGTTGTTATGGTGCCAGTAGGTCCCTGGCATTGTTTTGCTTTTATGGGTTAAACCGGTCACAAAGTTTCCTCTTCAGCGCCTAATCACTCTGCCCCTTCCAACATCCACTTGCTGAAGAGCTTGAAAATGAAAGCCTAGGAGTACCGCATGCAGGTACGCCGCTGATTGGATTAGATCGGTCAGCTGACACTCTCAGCAATCAGTGGCTCCCAATTTATAAACACTGCTTGAGAAAAATACGTACATCACTCAAGTCATTTTGTGAATGGGGAGCCACTGATAGTAAACACTAAAATTAAATATTTTTCCCTTTTACTATAATAAAAATGTATTAACAGAATTCCGAAATTATACCTCCTTCATTTCTCTCATGAACGTTGAAGAATTGGTTTCAATATCGTCATCCATTCCAATTCTTGTGAATATCTGCTCTGCAATCCGAAAGCTTGCATATTCAGCTGGCACAAAGGACCCTGCATAGGAGGAACATTTTTCACATTACTTTATTTAATGTCAGTGTGATTTGCACAAGGAAATGTTTCATGCAAGGCCAGGAATAACTCAATGTCACAGAAACATACACTTCTGTTAATCCTGCAGGATAAACTTGTAGATTGTAAGCTTGTTTGAACACAACCCTTGTCACCTCTTGAATTTATCAACATCATGTTGCCTGTCATTTACACGTTAAACAACCACACTCTATTATTGTAAAGCTCTGTTGAAAATGTAGGTGCTATGTAAATGCTTATAATAAAAAAGCAGATATAGCAGATACAAGCAAAACTGCAACTCTTGCAATATATATTACAGGCAAAGTGTGTAATGTAGGAATTTTATATATTTTCTGGAAATTATAAATAATTAGCATTATCACTTTATTATAGTGATAATGCTAATTAGCAACTTCTTTGGCCCTAGATACGGACAGTAAGGTTTATTTCAAGATCTAATTTTACTGGCTAAGATAAACATATATTGCATTGTTTGAGTGGCTGCCTGCACGACAGTAGGGTCATATACTAAACTCACAATTGTACCGAATTAAAACTGGAATTGCAAAAATTAGACAACAAAGGGTAAATTGTGACTGTTTCTGAGTTAGAGAATTTTTTTATTTCAAATTCTAATATTTTACATTTCAGACTTTAGTGAATAAGTCCATCGAGCACGCTTGGAATGGAAAAAAGATAAGAAACCATCATAGAGGGAAAAAAACAACTGATCTGTGGTTAATAAATGTATAATGATTTATATAATGCTTTATTAAGTTATCTGCAATGCAAGGTAATCTATAGACCTTAATTTTTACACGTACCCTTAATTTCAACAGCACAGTGTATTGACTACATAATATATATTAGGTATATATTTATACCCAATTTAAGACATCAGTTAGACTCCACTTACATCAATTTGTTGTAGGTTGTTTGAAAATATTAGAATTTCCAAATTGCTACAATTTTCTTTAGCAAATTGTGATAAATATCACTCAGGCAATAATCTTGTTGCCAAGCTACAATCTGTTATCAGTCACCAGTCACAGTATGTGTCAGTGTTTAGGTACAGGCTAGAGAGATCCCTCAGTTCCTATCACAGTGTTTAATAGAAGACATCAAATCGGAGACTACTTTATTAATTCAGGTGCGCACCTACTCCCTTCCTATAATGGAATTAAAGCTGTGTAAGATATGCACAGCTAATAAATAGCTTCAGATAACACTCATACCCCCAATGCGCCAAAAGGAATTCACATTTGTATAGCTACAACTGATTAATCATAATAACAGTCACTAATGACTACGTTCATAGTACAATCAGCCTATATAAGCCATTGAAATATTATGCAAGTTAATTATCAAAGCACATAAACTGTTAGAATCAAACAGAGATAGAGCACATTTATATAGCATTAAAACACTTCTCCTTTTGGCTTGATTATACAATCATTAAGAGCAAATAAAACAAAGGAGTATTATTATACAATCATCAAAGGACAGACAAAACCCTAGAATCAGGTGGAAAAATACTGTATTAGAGGAAGGACAGCTATAAGTCAGGTTAATGGGTTCCTTGGTGGGGGGCACAGGGATTGCTGGGAGGAGGGAATGAAGTTAGATGAGCTGAACAAAGTGGGTCTAGTAAAACAGTTGAAATACAAGGATCACTGAACTGTTTGCAAAACTATGGCAACATTTCTTCAGACTCATAACCTGTGATTTTACTTTTTAGTCTTTATTGTTTTATAGCGACCTCCTGGGCAGTAAGAATGCAATCAACTGCTTATAGACAAAGACAGACAGCATTCCCCAGATTCTTCGGCTCGGCTGTTATGAGACAGCAAACTGAAAGGTTTGTCCACTGAACATGGAATTATGGTGAATTCAATACCAAATTGCAATGTTTAGGTTTAAAACGGTGAAACTGTGACTATAAAGGAACTTGAAAATTATTCAAAACCTGCCATTTTGGTCTAAATGTTGCCATTCAAGTTAAAGTGAACTTAAGAAACACAACACTGTTCCCCATTCCACAGTATACAGGTGTGCATTTATTACTATCCAAATGAAAAGAAAAAAAAAAACATTATCAACTGTTCAGGTTCTGATTTCACAAAGACCAGTTAATTACATGTTTTCTTGTTCTGATATCAACTGACTTATGATGACGACAAAAACAGAAAATATGAAAACTTTGAGAACATACAAAAGCTTAGAGAAACTCAATAGCTTGCCCTTTGGAAAATCCACGTTCAGGTCTCAAAATAGATTTTGCTCACTTATGCAATTACAGAGTGAACCTATACTATTGCACATCTGATCCCACCTTAAGAGCAGTCCAATAACCGAAATATGGCACTAAGGCAATGGGCCAATGAGAGCGGACAGGAATGGAAATGGAACTAAGGCTGAGACTGGGTTGTGGGTGCATGAATGGAAAATTTGTGGCTAAACGCAGGGACAATGGAGTGTGAGGCAAAGGGTACGGTGAAATGATGTAATAAGAGCAAGGAATGTAGAGTATAATAGAGATGGGAATCAATGAAAAAAATCTGCTAATGGAGGTTGAGGAGAATAGTTGGGACGGGAAATATAGCAGGCAGAGAAAGTAGACCAGTTAGCAGAAAATAAATGTCACACAAGTAAACAGTATAACAAAGGCGTACTGAACAAATTGTAAGTCTGTTAGGGAAGGACCCTCTTCACCTACTATATAAAACATATTTTGTCAGAATTGTTTGTCATGGATTATCTATTGTACAGCACTGCAGAATACCTTGGAACAATATAAATAATTGTAATAACAATTGATAAAAGTATTCAAAGCAAGGAGCAAGGGCTCCAAAAAAAGTTAAATGGGAAAATTACATAAATATTAACAATGTGGAGACCACATAACATTGAAAGTCTCTTTATTTACATAAACATGTCTGGCAGAGAGCCCATTGGCCATCAGCTCCACACAGTGCAAAAAATACTACACATGCATGTTCTAAGGGTCAAAACAATAGTACAGGAGCGTGGGGTCATGGAGACACTGCCACCTAGTGTAGAAATTATACTACTACTGCACCTAAGTCTCTAAAATAACATGTATTTGTGTTACACTCTACCTATATCCCATTACTCATATACAGCCATTTCTCACTTTATGAACTCCCGCCTTTATGAACTTTTTTCTGGAAGCGCCATTTTGTTTCACCGCCATTTTGTGTCAGTGGTCCACGGATAAGGACCGAGAAGAGTGCTTTGGAGCACAAACAAGAAGAGAAGAAGAATTTGTGGTCAGGAGTAGACAAGAAGAGAGCTAAGGGGAAGTCTAAAAAACAGGTTTAGATTGTACTGTATTCTTTTTGTGCTTTCATGGGCATACATTACAGATCCTGTAATATTATTGCACTGTGTGCTATTGAGTATAGATTTGACTTGATTTGTCTGTGTGTGTCTGACATAGCTGTCTGTGTCTATGTGTGTTTGCCATTGTGCCATGTTTTGGCAGGCAGCAATAGTAAGGAGCAGGAGGAGGGCTGAAAAGCCTGAAAAAGGGGAGAAGGAAGAAAGTTTGAGAGCTGTAAAAATAAACAGAGTGAAAGAAAAGTGTTCAAGGAGAGGGGGAAGCTGATAATGAAGAAAATTAAAAAGTATGAGGGTTTAAGAGAGGTGCCCCCATTCAACAAGTGCAGCATGTCTCTTCATTGAACAGTATGAGGATCGATGATAATTTAAAGAAGATTTCAATATGGTATGGATGCATTTAAAATTCCTACAACATACATGTATTTGCTATGCTTTCATTTTGTATTTGTACTTAATAATTTAGGTTTTCAATGGTAAAATTTGTTGTTCAGGAACGGAAACTGTGTTTATTACATTGTGTCTATGGGAAATTAGTTCTCACTTTATGAATTCTCACTTTATGAGCTAGGCTTCAGAACTAGTGATGTCCCGAACGGTTCGCCGTGAACGGTTCGCTGCGGACTCATCATTGAGAAAATTTGACCCTGTACCTCACAGTCAGCAGACACATTCCAGCCAATCAGCAGCAGACCCTCCCTCCCAGACCTTCCCACCTCCTGGACAGCTCACTAAGAATGCAGCTTCACAATGAATGTAAAATGGATGCTGTCCAGGAGGTGGGAGGGTCTGGGATGGAGGGTCTGCTGCTGATTGGCTGGAATGTGTCTGCTGACTGTGAGGTACAGGGTCAAAGTTTACTCAATGATGAGTCCGCGGCGAACCGTTCGGGACATCACTATTCAGAACCAATTAGTTTGTAAAGTCGGGAACTACCTGTATTTGAATTGCCCTGTTTTTTTCCATTGAAAAAATAATAAACACTTTAATGACAAAAGAAAAATACTTTTAATTAATTTAATGGGGTAAGACAGAATGATGACACTCTCTAATTAGGTCCAGCATGTGTTACTTTATTAATGTTCTTCCCTTTAAGTGCCATAGGGGAGAGCAGTGCATGATCTACTTTCTGCAGCTGCATTTTAAAGTTTAAATTGGTGTAGTGCTGCTTGCTTAGTGACAATTCCTAATTCCACTTTTTTTTAGTCCTCAAAACCACAGCGCCTTTCAGTAAAT
Source organism: Pelobates cultripes (assembly GCA_933207985.1). Taxonomy (NCBI): domain Eukaryota; kingdom Metazoa; phylum Chordata; class Amphibia; order Anura; family Pelobatidae; genus Pelobates; species Pelobates cultripes. The sequence continues at coordinate 29,123,014 of OW240919.1, read as the reverse complement.
TGCTAACTTTCTTTGGTTACTACAAAATGTTTGTGTGCCAGTCATAATAATTTACTAACTGGTGTTGCAGTCATTTTATGCCAGCAAATCGCACATTAGGCAGATCGGCTCTTTGCTGCAATAACAACTTTACCAGTATTGGAGTTTAATAAAATGATATGTAAATTGTTTAACTGCTTTGTGTTTCAAATTCACTTATTTATTTTGTTCTTATTTTTATACTGCTTTATTAAGGTCCCTTGTTTATAAAGAAACCTTTTTGGAAGGGTGTTCTTTTTTAATTTAGATTTTAATGTGTGTAGATGATAATACAGAAATATTTCAGTGCTGAAAAGAAAGCATGCATATGATTTAAGGAGATATAATGTGTACAGCCATGCAGAACATAATCTTCAATAACATAAAAGGAAAAAAAAAAAAGCAGTTTTGAAAGTAAAAAGTACTTGAAGAGAATATGTTCTGCTTTGCTGATGGGCCATAAGGTGAAGTTAATAGATTACAACCTGAGGTGCAAACTCTAAAAAAAACAAAAAAAAACAATAGTTTCTGGGTTCCTAAATATTTCAGGCGAAAAATGTAAGAAGGTACCGTATACATATAGCTAACTATATATATTTGTATAACTATGTATATTTGACTCCGTAAAACATGCACTGAGCGAAAAATCTCCATTGTCCATAGCCACCCCCATATACTCCTTGCATTTGGGGGTGCCAACCTTTAGCTTTAAAAGGACCACACCCATGTATCCTGCAGACGGGTGCTTCCATCTTAGCCCCTTGCTAATTATTGTTACCAACTCTGTAATTTGCACTTTGCGAAACAATGTTTCTATATCTCCTCTTCATTTACAATGTTTGTTCTGGCTCTGCCTTCTCTGAACTACATTAAATGCACATTTTATAAAGTGCTCTAATAATTGTGCATGCTCTGCTGGGCAAGCTATATCGAGCACGCTACACACTTGTTCGCATTGATTACTTGCTATTTAACCTTCAAGCTTTGAGCAAATCTCAAAGGGAAGATACAAAGCCTATAATAAAGAGCAATGTTAGGCAAACTGCATGTGTATTTTGTGCTTCTCACCAATCTGCGCCATGATCTGACACAGGGCTATCTGCTTTAAATAAGTTGATTTTCCACTCATATTCGGTCCAGTTAAAAACAGAAAGTTACTTCCTTCTGTTATGTAAGTGTTATTACAGATGGGTTTCCCAAGAGATATTTTTTCCAGGATTGGATGCCATCCTTGTTTAATTGCTAATGTATCTGTGAATTCTGGGCGAACTAAAAATATGTGAAGAAAAAAACAAATATTAGAATATGCATATAAATGCAGCAGATTTCTATACTACAGCATGTTAATTGTTAAAGCCAGTGGCTGATATACATTTTGATAAAGCAACAATGTAAACATCACAAATGCATTAAAAAAGGCAGGAGTTACTTAACACAAATATCAATTTTTTTTCATATATCTCTGGTGCAATACATTTTGACAGTTTGCAGTGTTGAATGTGCATCAGTGGGAATCCCTAACTCATGCAAAGTACCGTATATACTCGAGTATAAGCCGACCCGAATATAAGCCGAGGCAGTGGCGTACATACCAGGGTCGCAGGGGTCGCGACTGCGACCGGGCCCGGCCCACCAGAGGGCCCGGCCGCCCCTGCGACCCGGTATGTACGCCCAGGGCCAGCCTCTTCCCCTGGGGGGCCCAGGAGCCGACCACCCCAGGGCCCCCCTGAGGCTGGCCCCGCTGACCCCGGATGGCCGGCCGGGCAGGCAGGCGGGCGCGAGGGAGCACTCAGTGCTTCCTCTTCAGCTCCCTCGCGCACCGCACTGATGCCGGAGCCGGAAGATGACGTCATCTTCCGGCGCCAGCATCCCTACGCGGCGCGCGAGGGAGCTGAAGAGGAAGCACTGAGTGCTCCCTCGCGCGCCCGCCTGCCCGACCGGCCATCCGCCCAGCAGCACCACTGGACCCCAGGGAATCCCCCCAGCACTCCAAAAGGTAAGGAGGCTGGGGGGATTACATTTAAAAAAATCATGTGTGTGTGAGTGTTAGTGTGTGAGAGTGTTAGTGTGTGTGAGTGTTAGAGTGAGTGTTAGTGTGTCTGTTAGTGAGTGTTAGTGTGTGTGTCTGCTAGTGAGTGTCAGTGAGTGTGTTACTTTGTGTGTCTTACTGAGTGTGTGTGTGTTAGTGAGTCTGTTTGAT
>OW240919.1:29066638-29119792 GCA_933207985.1 Pelobates cultripes | reverse complement strand
GTCACCCCCTCACGCTGTCACCCCACTCACCCTGTCGACCCCCTCACCCTGTCACTCCCTCACCCTGCCTCACCACCTGTCACCTCCCTGTCACCCTGCCATCCCACCTGTCACCTCCCTCTCACCATGCCACCCCACATGTCACCCCCTGTCACCACTTCTATCCCCACCTGCCACCCCCTCTTACCCTGCCACCCCACTTCTCACTCTGTCACCTCACCTATCACCCTGCCACCCTACTTGTCCCCCCTCTCTTACCCTGCCACCTCACCTGTCACCCCCTCTCACCCTGTCACCCCACTTGTCACCCCTCTCCCACCCTGTCATCCCACACTGCCACCCCACCTATCTCACCCACTCTCACCATGCCACCCCACCTGTCACCTCCCTCTCACCCCCTCTCACCTTGTCACCCCACCTGTCACCCCCTCACCCTGTCACCTCCCTCTCACCCTGTCACCCCACTTCTCACCCTGTCACCCCACCTCTTACTCTGTCACCCACCCTGTGACCCCCCCTTACTCTGTCACCTCACTCTGTCGCTCCCTACACACTAGGTCACCCCACACTTTCACCCCCTCACACTATGTCACCCCTCTTATTCTGTCACACTCTGTCACCCTCCCTCTCACTATGTCACCCCCCACATTATGTCACCCTCCCTCTCACAGTAGGTCTCCCCCCTCTCACACTAGGTCTCCCCCTCTCACACAGTCACACCCCTCTCACACTATGCCACCCCTTCACACTGTCATCCCCCTTCATTATGTCACCCTCCATCACACACTAGGTCTCCCCCCCTCACACTCTAGGTCACACCCTGTCACCCTCCTCTCACCCTGTCACCCCCTCTTACTATGTCCCTGTGACCCCCCAAACTGTCACCCGCCCGTACTCTGCCACCTCACTCTGTCGCTCCCTACACACTAGGTCACCCCACCTCACACTTTCAACCCCTCACACTATGTCACCCCTCTTATTCTGCCACACTGTGTCACCCTCCCTCTCACTATGTCACCCACCCTCTTACTCTGACACCCCCCTCTTACTCTGTTACCCACCTTCACTATGTCACGCTTCCTCTCACTCTGTCACCCCCCTTACACTAATGTAACCCTCTCTCACACTAGGTCTCACCCTCTCACACCCCTTCTCACCCTGTCACCCCCTCTTACTCTGTCACTCACCCTGTGAGCCCCCACCCTTACTCTGTCACCTCACTCTGTCGCTCCCCACACACTAGGTCACCCCACCTCACACTTTCACCCCCTCACACTATGTCACCCCATCACACTATGTCACCCACCCTCTTACTCTGACACTCCTCTCTTACTCTGTTACCCACCTTCACTATGTCACCCTTCCTCTCACTTTATCACACCCCTTACACTAATGTAACCCTCACACTCTGTCACCACCCCTCACACTCTGTCACCACCCCTCACACTTTGTCACCCCCCACACACTCTGTCACCCCTCTCGGCACACACTGACACCCCCTCCATACACACTGTCACCCCCCTCCATGCACACTGTCTCTCCCTCCAAACACACAGGCACCACTCTCCGCACACACAGGCACCTCCCTTCATTCTCATTGTCAACCCTCAACACTCTGGCACCCACCTCCAAACACTCTGGTACCCTCCTGCTCTTTTACACTCACCCTGCCACAGTTACCCTTTTACTCACCCTGTCACCCCCTGAAGGCAATAATTATACACACTGTCATAAAACATAGCTTCGCCATAAACTCAGTGCCAAAGGCCACAGGCAGTACACAAACATACACATGCTCAGAGAAACATACATACATATACAAGGATCCTCACTGCCAGACACACACAGGTAGACAATGCAACGATGTATACAAAGACTAGCTCACTATATCCAGTGCTGCAAGCTCCCCCTTCAGTATATCTACAGCTTCTTTTACACACACAAATCAACTGCTATTTTTTTCAATAATGGTGTTAGTGGGGGCCTCATGTAGGAGTTTCGCCTAAGGCCTCGCCAAGTCTAGAGCCGCCACTGCCAGACAATATTAAGAAAAGTAAACAGATTCATTCAAAACATATCATGAGAAAAATGTACATTCCTTTTCTGCACTTTGCACAATAGATCTTTGGGAAGATCTTTGAAGGATCTTGCAGGATTGTCAATACACTATATCGCTCTCCATCCTTGCGCAAAGATGAAATGGCTCCCGATGTCTTCAGCTGAAGTGAAGATGACCGTGATGCCAAGGAATTTCATAGAAATATATCACCCTTCCTACTTTCCCCTCAAGTGCCCACATGCAAACAAACTGTTCACATTTGAGTGCTACTTTAAATGCATCAAAGGTAACATCCTAGAACTTACCGTAATCTGAGAGAGTGCAAGCATGAGCAAAGGAAAGCAGCAAATCCAGCATTGAAACTGTATCTGCTAATTTGTAAAGGCAATGGATATGTTCATAGATCTCACTAAGCAGTTTACATACTATTCTGTAATAGAAAACAGGTTTGTGTTACACGATCGGCAAAACACCATAATTTACACAATCCTGTGAAAATCCTACAACTTTCCTCCTGAGTGCAATAAACATATATACTATACACAATTCAATGTTTCACACCAAATGTGTCAATAAATCGATCCAAATGGCATACTTTTATGGCAAGCAGATATTAATAACACACTAATTATTAGATTGCCTCCAAAGTTGGTTGCATGTTTAATGATTTGTTGTCCTGCCTTTTGCACCTAATAGTGCACTTTTATCTTTACAATTTTTGTCCATTGGATGCTTGTTTAATATAATTAAAGCATAACACAAGTGACGGTTTGATAACATAGCAAGTAAGCAGATACCCCCTCCTCCATCCAGTGGATGATGGTATGGAGAATATAATAAATTTGGGGGTCTGTTAAGCAGGTCCCCTCTTTCAGTCACAGAGGGTAATGGGATAAATAAGATAAAGAGGTCCAATCGACGAGGACAGAGTAACAGGCTACTGCTAATGTCATGCTGGTGAATCTCATTTGGAATTAATTAAACAAAGCTTATCCCAGGACTGTGTTTTATGTAAGACTCCAGGTAACTGTTTCAGTGACAGTTGACTTTCTGTTGAGTTTTTGTAAACCAGATATTGACAGGTTGGTGTATGTATATACTATGCATATATAAATGTAGAGGAATATTCTTACAGATATGACATGTGATAGATTTCCCGTAGAGATTCTTGGCATCTTTCGTTCATTTTGATTAAGTCGACTGATGTAAAACTATATGTATTTTTAATTCGAGTCACCTGAAAGAAGAAAAAGGAAGAAATATTTATCTGACGTAGACTCACACCTGGCATATTTAAAGTTTTCATAACTTGCTCTACTAGTCTTCCATAGCAGTATGTTTAAATCTTCTTTTATCCGAATAACCTGCAATTCAAATGGTTTCCAGGGGGAGTTTATGTGGTTACTTACTCCCAGAGCAATTCCATTCATCACACAGAATATCTAGAAATGCTTGCTGTTTAGTGAACCAGATTGTTTGTTGTGACTGGTGGCGCAGCACTACATGCATGTTAACTCAGCAGCCTGGATCACCCTCATGAGACGAGATACAGCTCAGACCAATATACACAGTGGGATCTCGGTTTACAAACGCCTCGTTTAACATAATTTTCGGTTTACAAATGAAAATCCATTGAAAATAATGCCTCGGTTTACAAATTTGTTTCGCAAAACAAAGCAAGTTTCCCCAGGATGCATTGCACCTGGGAGGTTTATAGCGCCGCCCCCTGCATGCTGGAGCCTGTGGGTAGCACGTGGCGTCGAGTGTGGAGGTGCTTTTGCATCGAGTTTTGGAGCCATTCTGAAAATTGTTTGCAGTTGTTTTGCGCCTTTTTGGTGCATTTCTCAAGCTGTGGAAAGGTAGGGAGCTGATCTTTGTCGTTTGCATGCCTTTATTGTGTGTTCTGCATTGTGGGTTGGTTTCCATGCCAGCTCATTTTGACTTTTTTCTGACCTCAAGAACGGATTAATCGGTTTTCAATGCATTCCTATGGGAAACCGCATTTCCGTTTACAAATTTTTCGCAATAAGAAATGTCCCGGAGAACGCATTAAATTCATAAACCGAGGTCCCACTGTATGAGCATTCTGGGTGTCTGACTGGGAGCTCAGAGGAACTGGGAGCAGCGGCAACTGTTTACAAAGTGCTGCAATTCAGAGCTAAGCGTGAGTGCAGGGTACAGTAGCCAGTAGATGTTCCTTAAATTGGCCATACACCAAGAAAAAGGCACACTTTCCATATTCTTGCCTAGCAACGCCACCAGGACACTATGTAAGGTTTGCTTAGCTGCAGTGAATTTCACCTTCCATCAACTGAGCAAACTGCTCTTACTGCAAATTTCACAAGTATTTATTAAACACTACATATGCTTGACACTTATAGATATGATTTAAATATAGACTATAGTATTTTTATATAGGATGTTTTTAAAAATTACAGTTGTAAGCCTTTATTTTCCTTTACAGATGGATGAGGCATAAGTAATTTTTAGTTAGATAGCGATGGGTGTTAATTTTTATTGTTTATCATTCTACATATTAATCTGCATAGTAGAAGCTAATTCTTTTCAGCAGATGTTGATCACCAGTAGTTAAATGTTATGTTTTTGTTACATGGAAACAGTCAATAATCACTAACAACAGTGACAGCTATGTTAGCAATTACAGATCTGTCGACAAATATTCGAGACAAGCATGGAAGAATAATATTAACATGTGCATGTAACTGATGGGAGAGTGTTGCATGATGATATCAATTTCAAATATATTGCAAATGTTGCACAATGTGCTAACAAAACATTTATGACCACGGAAATCAAATTGAACATCCCTATTAATTTTGCTGTAGGAGACATAAAGGTGACCTCTGGGGAAATAAATGAGATCCTTAACGTCTACCTTTACAAATTCTGTAGGAAGGGTCAGTGTGGACGTCACATTTCCATCAGCATTCATTTGGATAAAAAATCCTCTGGCAGTGCTAAAGCTGGTTTTCAGTGGCAGGCTGTGCTTCTCAGAAAGCTGTGATATCATTCCTGTGCATGAATAAAACCATCATAGGTCAACAGGAAATAACTGTCCTAGAACAGTGTTAAATAAAGCGAGCAAAACAATAATGCATAATACATCAGAAAAAACGACTTTATAATCAAACAGGAAGTGATATCACTCCTGTGCAGGAGGGAACCTTCATAGCTTACATGGCAATAATTGTCCTAAAATAGTTTTACAGTTAATCAAAATTACTCAACACCCATTGGAAATCAGGTTTGTTGTCAAAATTTACAGAGTTTCAGCTGTTTGCAATGAACAAATCAAACTAAAGCAATTTTAATAGCTTAACACAATGAATGCTTCAAGTGGTTTCCCCAAATTCAACTGAAAATGAAACTTGTATTCTGTTCCTTGTTTGTGAAGAGCGATGATCTCGCTTTGGGGGCCATTTTTTTTTGACTTAGCCATATTTCTAAAATGCAATCAAACGTGACACTCAACAAACCTCTAGCCAATTCAGGTATTTCAAGTGTTCCAGCTCAAGCATACCGGGTGCAACTAATTAAGTCACTGAAAGTTGCAGATGTGCTTGAAAAACAACACCAGTATTGCTGGGGGTTGAATATTTTCGAGACTGGAAAAGTCGTTATAAGTTGCTTTTTAAGTTGAATCTGGGGAAACTACTTGAAGCATTCCTTGTGTTCACCCTTTTCAATTCATTTTGTTTGATTTGTTCATTGCAAACAGCTGAAAGACTGTGGATTTTGACAATAAACCCAATTTTCAATGGGGGTTGAACATTTCTTTATTAGAACTGTGCATAAAGCTAGGAAAAGAAAAAAAACACATGTATCTTACATCAGAAATTGCATCATCTTACAGAAATATAGAAACGATCTCATTTTAATCCTCTACAATAACAAAAATAAAAAATTGTATCTAGAAATGCAAAATTGTAATTTTCAGGATACAGTCTTATAAATAAGTGACACGAAAGTGAAATGTATACAAATACACCTATGAAAATGTAGCGCAATTCTGGAGAAAAGAGCCAAGAGTATAGCAGTCAATTACACTTTGTTGAACTGAATTTTGCCCCTGATTTACTAATTGGAAGAAAAGAAAGAACAGAGGAAAATATCAGGCATTGATCCACACTAGTATATTTTGGCTATTTTCCCTAATAAGTAACATAAAGCACATAAGAAAAAAACACACAGAAATGTATAAAATAGTAGTCCAGCAATTTAATCTACATCACCAGCAATGTCATCTACTATTTCTGCATATGTTCTGCGAGCAATGTCAAGGAATTCATTGATATTTGGTTTTACTGCATAGCATTTCTGGGTTCTCATGTTCAGACATCCTTTTGAATATCTTGTGTCATCGTTAATGACAGCTTTAATTTTTTCTAAAATGATGTCAAACCTAACAAAGAAAATCAGTATGTTAGTATTTAACGATCTTCAATACCTAATGATTTGTGTAAAACACTATTATCAAAGTAATAAAGCGACATATACAGACAGACCTTTCCTATGGACGCAGCCATGTGTAGTAGCACTAAATACATTTTGCCCTTTGTCAAGCCTTAAATTTGATGGTGAAAGGCAAGGTGAGAATTTTGGAAAGTATAGACCAAAAAAAGCTGGAAAGTTAAAGGGACACTATATTCATTAAAGCAACTTTAACTTAATGAACCAGTTGTTTTGTATAGATCATGCCTCTGCAGTCTCATTATTCAATTCTCTGCCATTTAGGAGTTAAATCACTATGTTTATGTAGCCCAAGGCACATCTCCCTGCATGTGACTTACACAGTCTCCCTAAACAGTTCCTGTAACCAGTTATCTAAAGTTTACACTTCCTTTATTGCATATTCTGTTTAATTTAGAATGTATTAACTCCTGCTCTGCTAATAGCTTGCTAGATCCTGCATAAGCCTCCAGTATGTAATTAAAATTTAATCTCAGGGCAGAAGAGAAAAACTTTTAAAGGAAGCTACATCTCATTGTAAATGCAGGCTGTTTCAGTCACATACCAGAGGAGGTGCGGCTAGGGCTGAATAAATAGAAACAAAAGTGATTTAACTCCTAAATGGCAGAAAATTAAGCAATGACACTTCAGAGGTATGATCTATACACTAACATGGTTTCATTAAGCTAAAGTTGTTTTCGTGAGTATAGTGTCCCTTTAAGTCTTGACACCAATCACTTTTCTGTAGTTGTTGAATTGGATTATGTATTTTTATAATTTACTGTTATTTTAACCAAATGCATTAATTCATTAAAAAAAAAAAAAAACAGAAAACCTTTTATCTTCCAATGATGCATAGTATGCTCTGAGAAGTGGTGTCTTGCAATTCCTTAATGCCTCCTAAAAAAAATATATATATACATTTAATATTTAATAACACATTTAATCTCTGCCAATAATTTTTAGGATCCTTGCAAGGGAAGAAAAGGTAGTCCAGACAGCATTTTTGTTCAATTCAAAGAAGCATGTACCTGAACTAGTTTTGCTTGGTGCACTTCCCAAATATTAGAGTTTTTGAACATGCTGATAATCTTAACTACATAAGTTGGACAGGGTTGGAATAATGGGTGGTAGAGACATCTAATTGGACAATTCACCAGCTCAGATGGCACGCGTGCGTTCTGTGTGGGAGGATTTTTCCAATTTTTCAAATAGCGGGAAGGAGAGCCCACAGGGAGGTTGGAAGGGAGGGGAGAGCTATCTTTCCCATCTGTCGGCAGCGTGCTGTACATGCTAACGACAGACATAAAATATGCACAGGGTTGACATTAGGAGTTTTGGGCTGCCTAAGTCACATATGCTGTGGGTGCAACTAGCCCGAGCACATGATTAAAAAAAACTAACTATGTGCAGTGTTTTAAGTTGAAACACTGCACATCCAGACTCCTACCATCACGACCACTTCAAATCACTCAAGTGGTCATGGTGGTTGGAGTAACCTTTTAAGGAATAGTTCTGAAATATCTTTTAGGATATCACTTCTCATTTTCCAAACAATTTTATGGCTAAGATATATGCATTACTTATTATATAATGCCAGTTAAGATCATTGTGACAGAGCTCCCTGTACCCCGGCTGGGTACCTCCGCCAAGCTCGATTCCTAGCTGGAACCGGGAAACCTGAAGAGCTTCTGCTCTAGTCGCCGCAGCTTGACTGGGGTCCCTCTGCCTATTCTGCTGCAGCCTTTCTTCTAGACAGGTATCGTCCCCTCTGCAACTTTCCTTCCAGGCAGGTATCGCCCCCTCTGCAGCTCTGCTTACACTGATTGCTATTGCCTTTACAAAGGCACTTGCAGCTCTCAGGCCTAGCTATCTTGATTTATCAAGCAGCCTGCCAACAAATCCGAAGATTCTGTCACTGGGATCCCTAAATATCCACACAAAACACCCAGTTCCATATGGAACTAACATGCAATACTTTATTAACTCGGGACTAGCTCATATGTTCATTACACTTAGATTGCTGTGACAACATCAATAAAATACAAATAACCAAATCATAGCAAACATACAGAAATGTAATATAACACAATGACATACTTATAAAGGAATAGGGAAGACAATACTTAAAACAAATGATCTTTTCTGCCTGCAGAACAAGCCATGGCTAATCTACCTGAATATGCAAATTACTAAGTCTTGCTATTCAGGCAATGCACACAACAGTTGCTACCAACAGAGGATGCTATACAGGCTCCATAGCCAAATCCATCTAGTTGGTAGTAATCCGCAGCAGGGCAGGAGAGCAGACAAAACATTTAACACTAAACACTAAATATTTTACACACACCCTGCACCTATAATAGGCACAGAGTGACTAAAACATAATAGTGCAGGGACCTACATAAATAGTATTTCTGAAGCTCCTGGTGATGGTGACTACCGTCACAATTTATAATCACATAAAAATAACTATTAATATTATATAATTTGTTTTAATGTACCTTTAAAGGCTCGATCAGTTCTAGGGTGTGCTTAAGTGAAATCAAATAGCTTATTTTCGCTTCTGCGGCTTTACTCTAATAAATAAATAGACAAGTCAATTAAAAAAGCAAAACAACAAATGTCAACACCACATGATAAATACATCTTAGTAAAACGCTGTACAAGGCGTCTGGGTGTGTTGTTAAAACGAAATACAATCAGTTTCTGCCGTGTTAGAACATGATCTCATTACAGGACAGAGATTATCATGTTAATCTGATGTATAAATCTATAGATAACTTTTCTATGAAAAATAATCTAGCATTAGAAAATGCACTGTAAACATTTCACAGAATATACACATACTAAATCAAAATATACAGAAAAACACCTATTCAACATGGTGTTCTGAGCTCTAACAGGATAAAACTGAGACCCAGAGAATTAATTTTGGGGCTTATGACTGCGGGCCCTGGCAACCTAACCTTCACTGTGGTGGTGGTAGGGCTCTCATGATGTAGAGGAAGAGCAGGGAAAAGCCTCAGTTTAGATTTTAAGGTGCTATAGCAGAGAGGGTAAGCCTAGGCTCCATTTTTCCCTCCCTGTGGCAGAGCCTGACGGCAATAATCTTTTGCGACCTTGGGGGCTTTTGCTGGAGAGCAGTGGTCTTTCTCTCTCCTCAAATTAGGTGTTTTACTTCTTTTCCTCCTGGATCACACTGCATCAGCTAGAGTTGTAGAAATGTTTCCTGATTAATAGGCTGACAAGCTCAAAATGTATAATACCTTCATTAGTGAAAACCAAAGGAAAGTAAAAAACAATTTGACCTGATTTCCGAGCTTAAACTGTTAAAAACCTTTGAATTTTTCTAACCTGCCTAAAATGCATTTTCTAAATATAAACTCTCATTAACCATGCACAGTCTTCCCCTACACTACCCTCTTCAGGGGAGTAGCACCTTGTTAGGTGTGAGGAGTTTGTATATTAGCAATTGGCAAGCAATAGAGGAAGGGGGTAACAGATACTCAGGAACTAAGGACTGTCCAGTTATTTTCGGTATGGTAGGTGCCATAGTAGTAGGGCCTGGTGGAAAAGGCAATTATAACCAAGTAATTGAGTATCCCCTGGTCCTTTATTATAGGGTATCATGGTATGTGGGCATCCCTGAGCCCACTGTTACGTGTTATCTTCACATTTCATTTGGCCCATGAGAATGGAAGAATGGGGTGAAGTTAAACATCAAGCATTTAAACTGCAAACCATGTTTTTACACACCGTATCCTGCTTTGGAATCTGAACAATATTGGAAAGCAGATGTTCTGTATCCAGAAACCTAGAAAGTACTGAACAGAACAGTTAGAGGAATATTTACTATCAAATCAAAATAGTGAATTCAAGGGATTTTATTCTATGGATGGTAACAATAAAATGTGCGATCAGTTCATACACTTAATACAGGCATTGACCATAATTATATATTATATAGTATATTCAGTAATCAGATCAACCTATCTAGTATTCTCTTAATTATATGCAATAATAATCTATTTTCTGAATGTATGTACAAAAAAAAAATATGTTAAGACTTACTTCCACACACAAAAACTTATCATAATATTTTATTTATAATATGCCATCATATTCCACATGACTGTACAGCTGGGGAACAAAACAAACAAATATTTGGCAACTAAACAAGTCTAGAAATGAAGCAACAAAGATTTCTGTGTGTTTGGATAGTAAGTGAAATATTTTACCAGATTGGAGGCTAAAAAACATGTCCTCCTCCTCAAGAAATTCCTGCACACAGTCCAGTCTGGTACTAATAGTTTCCAAATCAATAAGAGGCTCTAAAATGCTGGAACGAAGTCTACGGCTTCCTCCTGGGGTTTTCGTGTAATTCATAACAGCAAATAGGGTATGACCATTCCTTGGAAAACGTCAAACTGAGGTCACTCAATGTTTTGAATTTTTTTGTAGACATCAACATGTTCTAAAGATACAGCATTCTATATATCAATAGATGGCAGGTAACATTACACAGAATTTAATCTAGGAGTTACAACATCAATTTTAGAACCCAAAATAACATAGATATATATAAATATTTATACAGACCACCAAATGTATGCCAAAATATTAAAGCCATGACTACAGATGAGAAGAAACTTCTAAATCAGCACTTTACAATCCTGCTTTCAACTAACTACAATACAGCATTACTTTAATAAAGCTTATTTTTTGTATTTTGCTACATATATTTTATTTTGTTTATTAATGGAAAAATAAGACTGTCTTCTGATACTCTCGAATGGTTATTTACTAAAGTGATTTTACACAGTTATTCACTAAACTGTAAAATGTATAAAATCTAAATTACAAAATTCAAGCTAAAAATAGGCAAGCCATGACTATTAGCTGACTTTTCCACACCAGCTATATTTGACCAAAATATTGTAATTTACTTTTTTATATGTTATAACTCTGTGTTAGCTCAATTGTTAAAATTCTCCAAGTTAGTTATGTTTTCAGTTCACCTATTTTGCCCTACAATTTGAATAGCCCCATATATGTAACCATAACTCATAATTTTGTACTGATAAATGTGGAGAGAAAGAGAGTAAGAAAGAGAAGGAGCTATTCGAATACTCAATGTAGCCAAACGAGTGCTCCGCCAATACTGGAAACAGGCCATAACACCTCCACTTAAGACCTGGTTTAGCCAAATGGAGGAACTGAGGACAATAGAGGAACTGACCCTGACGACTAACACTTCCCCGACAGCCTACATGGACATATGGACACATTGGATCCTAGAGACGGCGAAAGAAGGATTCCAAAGGGAACTAGAATCGCCAACCGCCACACTACAGACTGGGAGGACTTAGGGAACATACACCCGACGACAGGCGACGACTGACTACCCTCACACCCCTTCCTACCCCAACCCTAACTTTCCCTTCCCCCCTCCAGAGGAAAGCCAAGAGATCATAAACCCAATCTAAGTAGATACACAAGTCAATGAGAGGGCACACATGAGAATTGAACGTCAAACCCACAGGGAGTCGGGTCACCCCGACCAGTAAGTCGGACAAAAGGCCGACGAGCCTCTGTAAAACCCGCACACAAATTACAACTGCAATAAATGTAATGAACTGTAATAGAGAAATGCTCGTAAAATAAGTTAAAAGGGACTTGCAAGTCCGTCAACATTGTGGGCCTGCGAGCCCGACTAAAAGTTACTGTTTTTGATATATTCCAAATGCCTTCATATCCTTTGATAACTCACCTTGGAGACCTGCGAGTCTTCGAATCTTGACTAACCGATACAAATAAAAATTATATTCACAAAAAAAAAGAAAGAGAAGGAGCAAAGAGAGTAAGAATGAGAAGGTGCAACTACAGAAAAACATCTAACTAATAACTTCAAAATGTAGTGAGTTGAAATCTAAATGGCAAAACTAAGCCCATGATTGTCAGGCTGTGACCATAGAGCAGAGTAGGGGAGTTTTCATAGATCAGCTAATTACCTTTCCTTTTGCCATTCAAATTTCAATTTGGAACAATTTGGAATGTGGTGAATAACCCTGCCTGGTTCACTGTTAAGGTTATTAACTAAAGTAGGAATTGTCAGGAATTATAAGCAGATTTCACATTTTAGAACAAAATAGCCAAACTGAAAACATTTCACTTAACTTTTTTGTCAATCTTTATTTTTCAGTGTTTAGAATAACAAACATGCTTGTAATGCCACAACAGCAGGAACAAGCACACAAACAATTCAAAATAAACAGTATCATGGCATTCGATAAAACAGCACAGTTTTTGGTATCATAAGCATGCTCTGCTACATGATATAATGCACAGGCTACCCAACCATGTCTAGAGAGGTAGCATATATATGCTAGCTGCCATTAGGATCTGTCTAGACATTCTAGATGTAGAAGCATAATTGTGCAAGGATGTAAGGCATGGTATAGGCTTAACAGAAAGGGATCACGATCAGAGAGAGTATGGGATAGCATGCTACCATTAACTGAGCTATTATTATGAAAGAATAGTAGTAGTAGTAGGTCATTCTGAACAATATAGCAGGTAAGTAAATTATGGCTAGAATATCACCAACTTAGAGTTGCACAAATGACCATCCGGGGTATCCCTGACGCAGTGGGATCATTCGAATTACCACAGTACCTGAGGAGACTCACGGCCACAATACTGCCACATACGCAAGCCAAAAAGCTGGAATTTGACAGCCACTTCCGCATTAATACAGCGAAAAGGGCACCCACAACGGCTCCAAGAGACGTCATCGTCCGCTGCCATTCCATGACAGACAAATGCCGCATACTAGCAGCAGTAAGAGACAAGACACCAACTGGCCTTCGAAGCCTCATAACTTACCTTCTTCCAGGATATCACGCGGAGCACCCTACTCTGGAGAAAGTCCTTGAGCAACGTAACAGAACACCTGCGGAAGGGGAACGTAGAATACAGTTGGCTGCTGCCAAGAACCCTGGCGATATTCAGCGGAGAAGAGGTTCTAAAACTCACCTCACTCTCGAAGGTCCCGGCGCTCTTCCAAAAATTGGGACTAATACAGAACGCCCCAACACCGGGAACAACACCAGCCCATTCGTCACCAGGGGCAACAGGAGACCGGTGGCAGAGACCTGAACACCTCATAAACTGTTTACCTTTTAATTTCCATGCTCTGCTATTCTCTTCCCTTCTCTGAGCTCATCCTATCGCTCTATTCAAAAACAAAGTTTTATTAATAACTCCCCATACAAAGACCGAGACGTACTCCCAACCCCCGTGACCCTCTTAGGTTAGGGGTCTATACTACCTACTAATCCAAGCATAGCAAGCACGACACAAAACCCACACTCAGGCACAGACAGACGTACATATACCAATTTAAACAGTGATGAACGCCAGAACTTCGCAATCACCCAAACCCTCCCTCAAACAGCTGAGAGAAGTGCCACTTAACCACTCACAGGACCCAATCAACATAGACACACTTACTCACAATCATCCCACCCTATGGGAACCTACCGCATGGGCACACTCGACCCATTAGAAAAAAAGAAAAAGTGCAGAAACACGACCACAAAGTTCTCCCCGACTACTAGGACGCAGGTTAGCTCCTCCGACCATAGAACAATAAGACACACACTGTATGCTTGCTGCCAATCTTACGCTCCTGTTATGTTATAACTGTAAAACATATGGACTAATTCTGATCTATGACAACAACAATGCCGTCTACTAATCTGTTGAAAAGGCAGCACAAGTATGTTTTGTTACATTTCTCAATGCACAGAAAATAAAGAATAATAAAAAAAAAAAAAGCAAATAAACACACTGGAACACATCAGCGGCCACTAAAAGCAGGGGGTAGCATGAAGAAGTAGCTGGAGCATGTTGGGGTGTTATTGTTGTCTCTCTCCGCCACCAGGCTCGCTTGATATTGTTGGGTGTCCCGCAGCACGGCATTACTGGTACTGAAGGGCTGCAGCTTTGTGTCATCTAGGCCCCAGGCCTGAGTGGGAGCCCATGCTCCATGGATCCCCTTCACCGTTGTAGTAGGATCGTGGGCCCGCAGGTTCACTGGAATGCGGAGTAACACGCGGCCCAAGGGGGTGTAACGGGCTCCCAAGTGTGTAGCTGTAACTGGCACGCAATGCTGCGGGATATCGGCCGCCTCTCACCTCGGCAAGCACACCAGCCCGGGTAGGCTGCAAGCAGGAAGCAGGTAGCAGTGTAATTGGATAGTCCAAGCTTAGAGGTTTGTGCAGGCCTTGTTGAGTAAGAAGCTGGTAGCTTGGGGTTGTCAGAAACCGGCCTCTTCTGTTGAAATAGCCGGATTTTAGCCAGATTCCTCGGGAGTTAGTGGAAGACACGTCCGCCCATCTTGGACGTCAGGCACCCCCATTTCACTTTACTTTACATTGTCATACTCCACTATTGTGGCCTAAAGTTTGAAAATGTTTGGCATTCACTTCAAATTCCTCATAATTTACCCTATAGTGAAAAAGCCTTTCAGCGTTGTTTCCTCTCATTTGCTGGGCAAATGCCTCATTAGTAATAGTTTAGCAGCCCAACAATTCATCTTACTTGCATAAAGTCATGCAATCACCACAAGTAGACATTTTATTGTGTATCACAGGGTATTTTGAGTCTTGTGTTCATTTTACAACCAATATCTGCCAAGTGTTTTTCTTCTGAGCATTCATACTAAGATTACTAATATGCTGTGAATTTTATAACCTGATTTGTGCTACAGTAGTAAAAATAAAACAAGTTTTAGTGACGAGTACAGCAATGACAAACATGCACACATTTTTTATTAGACTTGCTTGAGAATGCTTCTTAAAACAGTGCACACCTGCCTCAATGGAGAGGCGCTCAGTATAGAATAATCACAGCAACTACAGAACATGCATACAAAGCAGAACATGAGAAACACCTACACTGTCATGTTAGTTAGGCCAGGATGATGGCGAGAGCTCACCGACATGGGGAAAAGGTTTATTTTTTAAAACTATACTTTTTTGGAAACTATTCATTTACTTGAAATTTTGCAATGTTATTCCCTTTCAGATTAGATGAGTTTCATTTAAATGAAAAAAATTTGAATGTCACATGCATGAATGACAACAAAAATAGCGATACCTGGAATCTCTGATGTTAACTAGGAGTTCAAGGTTTTGTGCAGATGTAGAATCTATCATAGCGGTTTGCCCACTTCCTTGAAACCGAATCTTGAGGGATTTTGGAGCATAAACAGAATTCTGAATAAATTCTACATACTTGAACAATGCCGCCACCGCAGCAAGGCAGTAGTATCTGTAATTAGTTTTAAATACAGACATAAAAACAGATCAGTATCACTCCACGGGGAGTGTTGGTTTCCCACAGAAGCACCAGGGAGTAATCTATTTCAGTGGCATTTAACCACTTCCCTGCCAAGAGCATTTTGATTGGAAAAATATCAGCATAACATTTGAGACATGGACTGCACAGCTAGCATATGAACATAGAAAAAATGAGCAATTGTGTATAGACAAACTTAAAAATTAAAATAATGCATATTTACACAAGTTTATTTTTCAATTACTCATTCTTATTCTCATAATTATTTTTAAAGAAATATTGGGATATAAAAACTTAACAGTATAGTATCCCTTATCTTGCAATATTTCACACAAGGTGTTCACACAAATATCAATTAAAAAAAAAAAGCAAAAATATTTTTTTTCTTAATACAATAAGTGTGACAAAATTATGTAATCCTGCCTATGGGCAGTTGTAAGGACCCTGATGGCATTACTAGCAATACACCTTACTAAAAATAGAAACAGAAAGAATGTCTACGTTTGAGCATAATGCCTACATAAAGTAAGTACAGTTAAATAATAGTATGTTAAAAGTGTTAAAGCAATCTGTCTCAATCTCTGTAATACACAAAAATACACAAAAGAGACATCATTAACACTGATTTTTGAAGCTTCCAATATTGTTAAAAGGGGAGGGGATGTCATTTTTTTTCTTTCACCCATTTGCAGACATTAAATGTGTGGAATGGTATCCTGGCAAAGAAATGTGTCCCTCTACAAGCTGGTATCATTCCTGTAGTATAAATGTAGGTCACTGAGGCTATGAAGGCAAAATTTTGTTTTGCAAAACAAGTGAAAGGAAAGACACAGCATATGCTTTCTCTGGTAGTGAAGGAGATCGTTGTCTGTATAGATATTTATATCTGAATCCTGCCCTGACGTCTAAATGTTTTCTCTTATCTCTCCGAACGCTTATTCAGTGTCTCCTTTTCTAATGATACCTCCTCCCTTTGTCCTGACTCTGTTGGAGTCCCCCAAGACTCTGTACTTGGTCCCTATTTTCTCTTTATACTGCCTCTCTTGGCAAACTTATTACCTCATATGGATTCCAATACCACCTGTACGCTGATGACATTCAGATAAAACCTCTCGTCCCTGGACCTCTCCCCTGCCATCTTGCAACGAGTCACTCCTTGCCTTTCTTCCATCTCTGATTGGATGTCCTCCCACTTTTTGAAACTCAATTTCTCTAAAACTGATCTCGTCTTTTCTCCTCCTAATGCTGATCCTCTTCTTTCACTCTCCCTTCAAGTGAGTGGTACCCACATTAGTCCATCCTTGCAAGCACGCTGTTATACTTGATTCTGGCCTTACATTTGAGCCTCACATCCAGTCTGTTACCAAAACCTGTAGATTCCACCTTAAAAACATGGTCCGCATCCGCCCCGTTCTCATACAAGATGCTACTAAGGAGCTTGTCCATGCTTTAGTAATCTCTCGCATGGACTACTGTAACTCTCTCCTAATAGGTCTTCCAACAAGTCGTATTGCCCCGCTACAGTCTTTAATGAATGCTGAAGCTAGACCGATTTTCCTCTCCTGTCGCTCCTCTTACACCTTTCCCCTCTGTCAGTCTTTACATTGGCATCCTGTATCATATAGGAGTCAATTCACGGTACTAATCCACACCTTTAAGCACTGACCAATTCTAGCCCCTCCTATATTTCTTCACTGATCGATAGGTATGCCCCTTCTCGGTCACTCTGCCCATGACCTTCTCCTGTCCGCTGCTCGCACCCATGCTTACAGGACTTCTTGCGGGTGGCTCCTTTCCTTTGGAATAGCCTGCCTACCACCATCAAGCTCTCCCCTAGTCTTCAATCATTTAAAAAGTGTCTCAAAACCCATCTTTCCTTTAGGAAAGCTTATGGCCTTCCAGAGTAATCTCTACCTCACATACCTGCCCCCTGCTCTCTCCTAAAGGGAAGCACTCTATTCTCTCCTCCAGCCCTGCTTCACTCCCCCAAGTTTGATTGCTCCTTCCTGTCCTGTTGTGTTTTACGCTCCACCTCCTATAGACTATAAGCTTGTTTCAGCAGGGCCCTCATCAACCTATTTTTCCTGTAAGTTTTTGTAATTGTCTCATTTATTGTTAAATCTCCCCCTTTGATATTGTAAAGCACTACGGAATATGCTGGCGCTATATAAATACCAGTAATAATAATAATAATAATACATGCATCTGTTGAACATAAACCTCACTCAAAATGGTAGGCCAGATTGGTAAGTCTTTGCTGTACCTAAAAAAAATTCACTAAAACTGTCACCTGAAGGACAAAAAAACAAACATGAAACTGATAAAGTTCCAGAATGAGCACATCATACAAGACTTATGTTACAAAGTTTCAGGAAAAGGTGAAAAGTTGAATTTTTTTTAACATATACTGCAAATTCATTGCTGCCCTATAGTGTTCGATTTCAATAAATGCCTTAAAACATTTACGGTGGAGAATACTTTATTCTATCTAAAATCAAAGTGATAAGTAGTGATGAATGGAACAACACATAAAAATAAAACCCATGAGTATTAAATAAGTGAATTTAAAATAATGATTTGTGAGTTTATTTACTAAACTCGAAAATTCTGAGTTCAATATGAACTGAATCACATTAGTTTCTGATGCATGCTTCATTCCTGAAATTTTTTGTGTCATTAGAATATGGAAAAGCGACTACATACCAAATATCATAGGTATTCAGTTAGTTACAATGAAAATAAAATAGAATGTGCACTACATTCACATAGTATCTACATACTTGGACTGCACCTCCATTAGGACAGTACTGAATTCGGGAGCACATAATTTTTCAATATATTCCAAACCTTTAGTTTCATTAAAATATTTCCTTTGGACAGTAGTAAAGGACACATCCTGGGAAGAGAAAACAGGCATATTGCATTTTAACCTTTACTCACAACTGTTAGTTTGAAACTTATAATTTGGAAACTAATGATGAAAAACATTTGATATGTCTAGAAATATCTGGTTCTGAATATGTTGCACAGTGAGCAAAATAAAAAGTAGTGCTACTGCTATTAAAATAGAAAATAAAAATAAACAAACAAAAAGAATAATTAATATTTTGGTATATTTGGAAATACTAACTCCAAAAATGTCAGCAAAACAAAAATATTACATATGAGTGTGGACAAAATGTCTGGTTCAAATATGCATTTGCATTTCAAGGGACACTGCAGGCTGCAAATGAATCTGACAAACATGCCCCAATGTATGTAATCGCTTCTCCTGGATGCTAATGTTGCAGTTCTGTGTTACTGATGCATGCAAGCGAGCTATTGCACAAAGTGGAAGGGTATCTATGTAAACCCAGACCAGTGTAGATGACCCATCATAAAAGTAAACCATTTTAGTGCAAGGTCTTAAAGGACTCACTCCAAGTGTCAAAATGCAAAATTTCTTGAAAAAATATATGCAAAACCAAGTCAGAAAAAAATATTAGCTTGTGTATCAAAGTCACGATAAATATTATGCACAACAAAAAAATATATACATTACCTATAAGCTTGAAAACACTGTCTACGATTGGTGCTATTGTGCTGAAACAAATCCACAAAGTTTTGGTGTTGCACAAAACTAATAGTTTTTTGTTGTTGTTAACAACAAACAAGAAAAGACAACAACAATAAAGAAATATAAAACAACTTACCTTAAAGTTTTCTGTTATTAGGCGAAAGAGTTTAGTTGAACTACCATTATCACAGGCAGTATTTGACATTAAAATTTCCAAAGGGGACAAAATTTGGAGCTTGGTTATTACCTAAAAATATTATTAGAATGTTAATGACTAACTTATGTATTACTATGTACTTACATATTCTTATTAATTATATGTAAGGTGGAAAATTCAAACTGTACTGATTCTTTTAAACTAGCCACTTGTTCTAAATTCAAAACTTGAGAAAATGAAGATGTGTTCCCCTGGTATATGAACACAGTCACACTTAAGCGGAGGTTGAAAAAAATAGAAAAACATACTTGTAAATAAATAACCAACTCAATAAAAGTATGGTTGACTACATCACAATAAAGATAAGAAAGTGACACGATAGACTACATTGTTACAACTATGAAAGAATGCATAAAACATACATTTTACCTTCACATATATCGCGTTGTCTGGAAATTGGGATAAAACAACCTCAGGGTTCTTTAAATCCAGACTAGCCATTCCGATTTCACCTCTGGCTAGTCCCCGTCCTTCCACAACAGCTACAATGATGGAGGATGATGGCTGAGCAGACACTGAAGACGAGGAAGTAACTGCAACACAAGGATGGAATTGTATGCTCTTGAAATTGAGCATCCTTTGAATGTCCCATGACAGACACATTTTAAAGGAACACTTGACAAACAGATAGGCGAAAAATGCATGTTACTTAGAGCACCTTGATTCCACTCTCATGTCTGAAAGTGGATTACAATAGCAGTGATTTGTAAACATTTCTGACACTACAAGACAAAATAAATTAGTGCTGCCACTATTAATTTTTTCCATATTGAGCACGTGAAAAGAGCCATGCCTAAACAGCAAACTGGGCTAAGTATAAACAAAAATCTACGTGATGCCTGGAACTATTGGGCAGAGATTATGGGATAAGATCTATCCCCATCTACCAGAATCGCTCATGCTGATTGACTGCAGTGCAATGCACCAAGGGACACATTGCAGGTAACTTTTGGCAAGGTATTATTTAAAGCATTATCTATATAATGTATGAAAGTATATAATATTAATTAGACAAAGTTAGTTTGGCATGGTGCACTTTATTCTGTGTCGGATAGAAATTCTCTGTAAGAATTTCACCCAGTCTCCACTCATTCAAAAGTATCATTGAAAACTCACTTCTTCAAGAAAGCATATCAATTAAACTGTTAGCAGATTTTTATCCCTCACCCTCCATGACTCCTCTCCTGCAACTGTCAAAAATTACCTACTAAGCCCTAAGTTAATGCTTTTCTAACAACCTACTTCGTACCCCTACTTTTACCCTTTGTGTCACTATACCCCACTCCCTCTAGACTGTATACCTCCTCCTCTCTGTTCCTGTACGTCCAGTTGTCTGGTTTCAATTACATGTCTGTTAGTCTACCCATTGTACAGCGCTACGGACTCTGATGGCGCTATATAAATAAATAAAAATTATAATAATAAAGGTAACACTTCTTTTAGCATTACCTGGATATCCAGTGCGTGGAGTCTGAAACTTGGATTTTGTACAGCAGCCAGCAGTAGATTGTCCTGAGTGGGTATAGTCTGGACCCCTGTGTGAAGAACTACTTGTAACAGTGGTAAAATTAAAGGCACTTCTATTTTCTCCAAATGAACTTTTATCTCCAAAATAAGCATCTACAAAACCAAAGAACAATTTATTAAAAACATGGAAAGTATAGATTTATCAGACGCTTACACGCCATGCACTATGTGAAATGACTCATTCTCAGCCAGATTCTGCACTTACTCTCTTTATCTCTCACCCGCTGTCATTGTACCTTACTCACAACTATCTCCGGAGGGCTTTCACTCATCCTTTCTCTCTTTACTCATCTTTTAGTTTAGAGCATTACCTACACTAGGCAGCCGCCTATCACTCTCCAAACCCCTTACTCACACCCATCCTGCAATTATTCCTAAGAGCTTGCTCAAACTCCAGCCCTCACTCAGAGTAATCCTTTTATCCACACTCACTGTTAATCTCACTCAGTCCCCTCACACACCCCATGCCCTCCACTCACACTCTTTTTATCTCACTATCTCTCTATTACTCACCCCATGCTCCTCATTAATTATCTCAGCTCTTCACTCACACTCAAAATTCCTCCCATCTCATTTACTGAGTCCCACTCACCTTCCTAGGCCTCCACTCACACTCACTCTCTAATACTCACCCCGAGTCCCTCATTATCTCTCTCTCAGCTCTTCACTCACACTCGAGATCTCACCTTCACTCACCCTCACCCCTCCCCAGATTACCCTTCACTCACCCTCACCCCTCCCCAGATTACCCTTCACTCACCCTCACCCCTCCCCCAGGACTGATTGGAGCTCCCCGCTCTGGGCACTCTGGGGATCCCCCGGGGCCCCGGGCCCGCTCTCGGTAGGTCCGGGGTCTCCAGCAGGCCCAGGCGGTACCGGGGCTCCGCGAGGGAGGGGCTGGACGTGGAGCTGGCTGTGCCGGGGCCCCTGGTCGAGCTCTCTCCGCGCGGGTGATCAGAGCCGCTCAGCGAGCTCTCTCCAGCGGGGCTCCCCACCGAGCTGCCCCAACAGGGGCCCCTGAGAGCCACATCGGCGGAGGAGCGCCTGGCCGCATATCCGGGTCCCAGACCGTGCGCCATCTCCCCCTCAGCACAGCGTGATAAATGGCGGGAAATCCTGACTGACAGCTGCTCTCACTGCTTCACCTCACTGAGTGATCCACCCTACTGAGTGCTCCCTCACAGAGACCTCCACCTCACTGAGTGATCCACCTCACCGAGTGCTCCCTCACTGAGTGATCCACCTTACTGAGTGATCCACCCTACTGAGTGCTCCCTCAGTGAGTGATCTACCTTACTGAGTGATCCACCCTACTGAGTGATCCACCTTACTGAGTGATCCACCCTACTGAGTGCTCCCTCACTGAGTGATCCACCCTACTGAGTGCTCCCTCACTGAGTGATCTACCTTACTGAGTGATCCACCCTACTGAGTGATCTACCTTACTGAGTGATCCACCCTACTGAGTGCTCCCTCACTGAGTGATCCACCCTACTGAGTGCTCCCTCACTGAGTGATCTACCTTACTGAGTGATCCACCCTACTGAGTGATCTACCTTACTGAGTGAGTGATCCACCCTACTGAGTGCTCCCTCACTGAGTGATCTCACCTTACTGATCTACTGTGCTCTGCTCTCACTGGAAATCTGCCTTGGTGATGATTCTACCTACTGAGTGATCTTACTGAGTGCTCTCACTGAGTGATCTACCTTACCCCCTACTGAGTGATCTACCTTACTGAGTGATCCACCTCTACTGAGTGATCTCACCTCACTGAGTGATCCACCCTACTGAGTGCTCCCTCACTGAGTGATCTACCTTACTGAGTGATCCACCCTACTGAGTGCTCCCTCATCCTGACAGTGATCCACCCTACTGAGTGCTCCCTCACTGAGTGATCCACCCTACTGAGTGCTCCCTCACTGAGTGATCCACCCTACTGAGTGACTGAGTGATCTACCTTACTGAGTGATCCACCCTACTGAGTGATCTACCTTACTGAGTGATCCACCCTACTGAGTGCTCCCTCACTGAGTGATCTACCTTACTGAGTGATCCACCCTACTGAGTGCTCCCTCACTGAGTGATCTACCTTACTGAGTGATCCACCCTACTGAGTGCTCCCTCACTGACTGCTCCACCTCACTGAGTGATCCACCTCACTGAGTGATCCACCTCACTGAGTGCTCCCTCAGTGATCCACCTTACTGAGTAATCCACCCTACTGAGTGCTCCCTCACAGAGTGCTCCACCTCACTGAGTGATCCACCTTAAGGAGTGCTCCACCCTACTGAGTGATCCCTCACAGAGTGCTCCACCTCACTGAGTGATCCACCTTACTGAGTGCTCCCTCACTGAGTGATCCACCCTACTGAGTGCTCCACCTCACTGAGTGCTCCCTCACAGAGAGCTCAATCTCACTGAGTGATCCACCCTACTGAGTGCTCCCTCACAGAGTGATCCACCTCACAGAGAGCTCCACCTCACTGAGTGCTCCCTCACAGAGTGCTCCACCTCACTGAGTGATCCACCTTACTGAGTGCTCCCTCACTGAGTGATCCACCTCACTGAGTGATCCCTCACTGAGTGATCCACCTTACTGAGTGCTCCCTCACAGAGAGCTCCACCTCACTGAGTGCTCCCTCACAGAGAGCTCCACCTCACTGAGTGATCCACCCTACTGAGTGCTCCCTCACAGAGAGCTCCACCTCACTGAGTGATCCACCCTACTGAGTGCTCCCTCACAGAGTGCTCCACCTCACTGAGTGATCCACCTTAAGGAGTGCTCCACCCTACTGAGTGATCCCTCACAGAGTGCTCCACCTCACTGAGTGCTCCCTCACTGAGTGATCCACCCTACTGAGTGCTCCACCTCACTGAGTGCTCCCTCACAGAGAGCTCAATCTCACTGAGTGATCCACCCTACTGAGTGCTCCCTCACAGAGTGATCCACCTCACAGAGAGCTCCACCTCACTGAGTGCTCCCTCACAGAGTGCTCCACCTCACTGAGTGATCCACCTTACTGAGTGCTCCCTCACTGAGTGATCCACCTCACTGAGTGATCCCTCACTGAGTGATCCACCTTACTGAGTGCTCCCTCACAGAGAGCTCCACCTCACTGAGTGCTCCCTCACAGAGAGCTCCACCTCACTGAGTGATCCACCCTACTGAGTGCTCCCTCACAGAGAGCTCCACCTCACTGAGTGATCCACCCTACTGAGTGCTCCCTCACAGAGTGCTCCACCTCACTGAGTGCTCCACCTCACACCTTACTGAGTGCTCCCTCACTGAGTGATCCACCTTACTGAGTGCTCCCTCACAGAGAGCTCCACCTCACTGAGTGCTCCCTCACTTAGTGATCCACCTCACTGAGTGATCCACCTTACAGAGTGCTCCCTCACTTAGTGATCCACCTCACTGAGTGATCCACCTTACTGAGTGCTCCCTCACAGAGAGCTCCACCTCACTGAGTGCTCCCTCACAGAGAGCTCCACCTCACTGAGTGATCCACCCTACTGAGTGCTCCCTCACAGAGAGCTCCACCTCACTGAGTGATCCACCCTACTGAGTGCTCCCTCACAGAGTGCTCCACCTCACTGAGTGCTCCACCTCACTGAGTGATCCACCTTACTTAGTGCTCCCTCACTGAGTGATCCACCTTACTGAGTGCTCCCTCACAGAAAGCTCCACCTCACTGAGTGATCCACCCTACTGAGTGCTCCCTCACAGAGAGCTCCACCTCACTGAGTGATCCACCCTACTGAGTGCTCCCTCACAGAGAGCTCCATCTCACTGAGTGATCCACCCTACTGAGTGCTCCCTCACAGAGTGCTCGACCTCACTGAGTGATCCACCCTACTGAGTGATCCCTCACAGAGACCTCCACCTCACTGAGTGCTCCCTCACAGAGAGTTCCACCTCACTGAGTGATCCACCCTACTGAGTGCTCCCTCACAGAGACCTCCACCTCACTGAGTGCTCCCTCACAGTCTGCTCCACCTCACTGAGTGCTCCCTCACAGAGAGCTCCACCTTACTGAGTGCTCCCTCACAGAGAGCTCCACCTCACTGAGTGCTCCCTCACAGAGAACTCCACCTCGTTGAGTGCTCCATCACAGCTCCTCATTCATGCGGTCTAATACTGAGTGCTCACTCACCATGAACACTCCCTACTACTGGGTGCAGGCTCACCATTTATAAGCTTTAATACAGCATACCGCCCAAGTGTCCCTATTTAGGAAGGACAGACCCTACTTTGGGCCCAAATCCCTCTGCCACTCTTTTCTAGGAGTGCCATAATGTTGGTGTGGCTGAATGTATAACAGAGCAATAATACTCCCAGTAATGTGTCTTTTAACTACAATAAATGTGTTTAGAAATCATCCCGTGTAAAAGATACATTATTCTTGTTCTAAAGTACAAGTTGCATAAATTATTAGTCGATCACATGTTTTTCATTAGGTATGTGCATGGGCAAAAAAAATCTGTTCGGTTCTACACTTCCGAAATTCCTGACTACGGCATTTCAGCACTTCGGTTCAGTTCGGCACTTCCGAAATTCGGGACTTCGGCAACTCCCTAAGCCTAACCCTACCCCAAACCCTTAGGGGTAAGGTTAAATTCCTGTCATCATTACCTTAATTTCCCTCTCCTGTTTTGCCACTTTTCATAAATCCAAACCACTCTGGCAAAAATGGGTTAACCCTAGCTGGACCTGGCACCCAGACCACTTCATTAAGCTGAAGTGGTCTGGGTGCCTAGAGTGGTCCTTTAAGTACTTGATCTTGCTTAAAGGAGCACTATAGTGTTTTGGAATACAAAACTGTATTTCTAACATTAAAGTGTCCCTCTGCCTCCGCAGCCACCACACGATCCTCCAACCCAGTCATGAAAGGGTTAAATGTAGTAATTCACAAAAGGAGGACACCGCACTCACACTTAGGAATCCAGGTGCTTATCAGGGACAGGGTTGGCTAAACCCAGTTTAGTAGATAAAACTACTTGGAACAAAACCTGCCTTTCTGCAGCAGTCCCGAGTGCCTGGACCTAATTTGGTTTTACGAAAGGGTTAAATAACCATTTTTCCCCCTTACACGTTTCCAGCGCTGAGGTCCCTCCTCTGACAGCCAATAGAGGGAATCTAATGCACATGCGCATTAGGCCATCCCCATAGGACACTGATTCAGTTCTTTCCTATGGGTACTTAGAAGACACTGGGTGTCCTCATGCCAAGCGTGACGATGTCCAGTGTTGTTTCATGGATTTAAACTCTGTGAAACAGCATGAAGTGCCTCTTGTAGCAGACTGGTAGATAGCAACTAGGGGCATATGATATATATATATACACACATACACACCAGTGGCGCATCCATGCGGGGCAAACAGCGCAATTTAAGTCTAAAATTTTAACAATTAAATTCAAATTCCATATTTTAGTGAATAAACCAGAATGAATGCCTAAAATACCACACCACAGAAACAATTAATACTTAATTAGGTTTTATTACTCATAGACCTGGACTCAAGGTGCAGGTTCTTTATTATACATTTATAAAAACACTTCACAAAAGGGAAATACAATCCCCTGTATTCTGAAAAAAAAAAAAAACTATTCAAAGTTTTTACCTTCCACAATTATATTGTAATGCTTAGCTGCAAATGGGCTAATCTGTCAGAGAAGACTTCATTTTTGTTTTCTGCATTATTGTCAAATTACTATGCTACCAGATGAGAAATATACTTTAATAAATCTATATTACCATGTAATGCAATCTGAATAACTAACATGCCAGTGTTATCTACTCAACATTTTAAAAACCATTAAGGACACTTTACAATTATGACACCTTACAATTGTATAACATCAGAGGTTTGCCATAAATGTAATCATTTTGTTCCCCCTCTAAAAAAAGGATGTGAATGTGATATGGAAAGCAATACATCTTTTACAGCATCATTCCAGCAGTTACAACTCCTACGAGGCTCAGCCACTAATTGATTTTTCAAGCACATGAAGTGGATTTACACACAATGTAGCTCGAAAACCTTCTTTAAAAGACTGTCATTTCCAGAGATGACAGTTCCTTGTTTCTTTAATCAGATAAAACTTTCAGGATTTACAGGGATGTATAAAACAGGGTAAGTTAGTAAATAGTCATACTGTTTTGTGAGGATAATGACCTGTAATTGCAATAATTGCTAGTATGACCTGTTGAATTGTTTTTGCTAGATCTAGCAGGTTTGATAAGACCCGATGTTACAAAGGCCTAAGCTAAATGGTGAAACTGTGTTTTTTTATTTTCTTTTTCACCATCATTTAAGGGTGGGGGCTGACTGGCCTATCTAATCTATAATTTCCAACTTCCCTGTCTGTTCACCGTTAGGTTTCCTGACAAGTTTGAGAGTTCCTTTCATCACAGCAATACTACTACTACTACATTATTTAGTCACAAAAAAAAAAGTGATTTGTGGTTCTGAACAGTAGCAAAATTCAGGCTAAAATAGCCAAGGTTTGAGTAATTTCAATGCCATTTTAGCACTTTTACCAAATTGTCTTAATTCATTAGTTTAGTGAATAAGCCACAACATGCATTGGCTCCTGAGCTAGCCTGTTACAACACTGAATCAGCTCAAGAAAACAGAATTTATATAAAGTTTTGAATCAGAACGAGATTGTTCGTTTTTAGTATAGCTTGTCTTTATTGATATACTCTTATACTGTGGTCTCTTTTTCAACTACCTCCAACAAGATAATAGGAAAGTCCCATGAATTAAAAGTCTTTAGATTCTATAAGGAATTACAACATAAAGTGGTTATCCATTATCTAGACTCTAGAGCAAGAGACCCAAAAGGCACCACATCTTGGGTTACGATTAAGTTAAAAGCATCCTTTCCAGCATACACTAAAAGCCACTTTGTGAGGTAAAACCTCTTGCTAATTACATTCCTAATAACCGTGTCACTGGTCTTCATGCAGAAACATTACAAACACGCAGTCAATTTGTATGACCTCAAAGACACCTTCCTAACACAAAAGTATTGCACTCTGCCTTTGTAAATCGTTAAGGGAACAAATAAAATACAGGATGCTAAGAACAAAAGTGTAATTGAACAATATATAATTTAATGGCATAAAAATAAAGAAATTTCAATGCAGTGTAGCATGTAACAATACGGATCCAATGAAGTCAAGGGGTTTATAGCAGCTCTGGTTGACAATCTTCTTTCTTGCACTTTGGCGACCCTAACTCAGAAGTTCAGGCTGAACATTTTTTCGCCGAAGCACGTCTTCAGGCATACAAAATACAGGATTAACAGGCTTAATTACGTCTTCTCCCAGTAAAGATAAACCAGCAATACCAAACAGTGTGTGAAATGGATCAACCTAAAAGCAAAACAAAGCTTGTTTAGATGTACAACAAAAAAGTCCATATTCAAGATATTTGCAAGGGATTGTCTAATAAAAAGGGGATAAGGCACATGTTAATACTACGATTTTTATTAACTTCTCGTTTATATCCTCCAGTTTGACACCTATTTGTAGAGTTCTCACTCCAACAAATAGAGTATTGTCACTCTTTCTTCTAATAAAAGTTTGACCCAAATTTATCTAAAATAGATGATGCATGAAAGGAAACACACCAAGTACGCTTTACTGGTTATGGTGCTTGGACCGCTCCCAACAACCCCAAACAAAATCGCCTTTAAAAGTTCCCCCCAAGAGACTGCCTAGTGGGCAGGACTGTAGATCCAAGTAGTATACTGCTAAGATTCAGAAATTCATCCTCATTTTGGTCTCTTGGGACTATTATCCAATAATCTCTTGTCCAAGAGAGGATTATGCAATATGTTTATCTACATAATGAAATAACAATCCAATTAATTAATAGGAATAATTAGTTGCTAATTTGCTTGCAACAACATAACACTTACCGTATTTAAGAGCAAAAACTGCCTATGCTCTCCATCCCATTTCAAAATAAAAGAAATATCTATTGCTTACTTTCTATGGGATTGTTCTAAACACAATGGAGGATTTTTTTTTGTGAGAAAAATATTAGTAATTAGACAAAAATCGATTTAATTTTTATTGTAGATTCATTCACTTGAAATCTAAACATTTCCTTGTCTTCCAAAAGCAAGAATTGGTTATAGTAATACAAATAAAACAATTATTTAAAAATCTATAGTACAATATCTTGATATAGGCAATCTTACAAAATGCTGATATTTTCACTAAACTTGGAATTGACAATGGAAATGCAATTCTTACAACAAATAGTTGAGCTAAGAAAAAAAAAACAACAAAAAAAAAACAAAAAACATCTGCATTGGAAAACAATTTACCATATCCCTTTGTTTTGACCAAACAAGGACAATTAGTTTGTCAATCCTCCACAATTCCCTGTTTAGTAAATAGAGATTAAGGTGTTCAAGCTCAATTGAATAAAAAAAAAATAAAAAAAATTTTTTTTAACAAACGCACGCACCAACACACAAAGTACTTACTATATCGCCAGGTCTGTCAGCAAAACCCCCAGTCTCCTCATCTTGGCATGCCAAAATAAATAAACGCAATTTTTCTCTGTCAATCCAGTGCAGTCTTCCAATTATTTTTAAGGATGCCAAAACCCACCATGAATAACATACATCGGGTAGCTGTAGAAACACATTTGTTTTAATGTTTAAGTTAGCTAGACTTAGTTTGTCATGTTGTTTCTACTAAGATAATCAAGATTATTTTTAACGTTAGATGCAAGTGATATGCACCCAGCTTTCAAGTAGACTCCCTATCCTGATAAAACAATTTGATGGAAAAGGATTGTACATTTTATGACATTTTTACATGTTATGATCGTCTATAATAAAATAAATAAGAACGTTGTAGGAAGTTTATACAGTAATGCCTTCTGCCATCATTTAAAGGGTCAGTACAAGCACTTAAAAACTTGGCATCAATCCAAAAAGTAAGGTGCAGATAGTATTCTGATTCCTTATCCCCCTACTCAGAGTAGCTTATAACTGCAGTAAATTGCAAAAACAATGATGCAACTATAAGCCTGCCCCCCCCCTGGAAAAATAACAGCAAAATTATGAACCTTACTTTTTCCTTCAACTCCAAGGTCAAGCTTGGGCTAAACTACATATCCCAGAAACATCTGTTGGACAGGCATTTATGGTAGAAGTAATCCCTCCCCCCCAGTCTAGCCTGAGATCTGGAATGGAAAGGACTAAAGCCAAAACACATACCCTGTGCAAGAGCCGCGGTTTTAGGAACATAAAAGGCAAGTTTATCGTTTTATTTTCCACATTTTTACTAATGCTCAGGGGAAAGCTGGCAATGTTTGGCTATGAACAAACATAGAAACATAGAATGTGACGGCAGATAAGAACCATTCAGCCCATCTAGTATGCCCAATTTTCTAAATACTTTCATTAGTCCCTAGCCTTATCTTATAGTTCGGATAGCCTTATGCCTATCCCACGCATGCTTAAACTCCTTTACTGTGTTAACCTCTACCACTTCAGCTGGAAGGCTATTCCATGCACCCACTACCCTCTCAGTAAAGTAAACAGTTTTATTTTTCTAACACAATTCACAGATCTGAGTGTAGATGGTCCTACTCAGCTGAAGCATACAATATATGGGATACTGGAGTTGTAGTATGAAGCTGTGGCTGGTGTGTTGTCGTATATCCCTGTAACCTGCATTAGCATAACAGGGCATTCGGAGAAATCTGAGAAATAAGAGACATACAGGGTTATTTACTAAAGTAAGTATTCAAAGTATATTTCAAATAGAACGCCAGAGCAGCCAAACTGACAGCAAAGTTGACTTAGAGAATGTTTCCAATTTGGCTATTTTGACATTCTCACTTGAGTACATAACCCTGACAGCTCCTTGCCAATGAGAACTGGTGTGTGATGAATGTGTCAGCACGGTCTCATCTCACCCGGTGACTACTTATCAATTCTAGCAGGAAAAATGGAGGAGATTTATCAAAGTGTTCTAAAAAGTGCTTTATTTGTGGTCTCTAGTCTGTCTGTATTTATTAAGTTATTCTAACAAAGGTCTAAAATGAGTCAGCTCTTCTCTGCCTAAAATCTGCAATGTTTTGCAGAAATATCCATCCTGGCAAATAAATAAATCGTAACAGAAAGGTTGATAAATCCACGGCATCTCTGCAAAAAATGACTTATAGTTTAAAAAGAAGGTATAAACAAAAAACAAAACAAAACAAAAAAAACCCCACAAAAACACTACACCTGTCTAACTTTGGTCCATTATACACATACTCATTCATCATATTCTGAAGCCCACACAGTACTGGGCTAGCAGAGGCCCTGCACACAATCGGTTATAGTATAGAAAACCCCATGACTACATTTTTTGGGGAAACCTGTAAGGGAAAAAAAAAAAAAAAACAACAACTCCCCAAAAAAACAATAAAAAAACCAAAGAGTTCCATTAACATGGTTATATGAGCTGTAGAAAGTGCTTAAGACTTCTCAGAAAGTCCTAAGCTGGAAGCTAGTCCTAAAAGGTACTCTCGACTGAAGTATTCATGTAGTACATTATTAAAAAGTTGCTCATAGTAGGCGGTTATCCCCCATGTCAGTACTCCCTGCAAATTAGTAAACAGAGAAGACCTGACTTAAATTTACGTAAATAAACAGGGCTATACATAGGACACGAGGTCACACATTTAGGCTGGAAGAAAGGAGATTTCATCTAAGGCAAAGAAAAGGTTTTTTTTACAGTAAGAACAATAAGGATATGGAATTCTCTGCCTGAAGAGGTGGTTTTGTCAGAGTCCATACAGATGTTTAAACTGAAATTGGATAAATACTTACAAAAACATAACATACAGGGATATAATTTCTAATTAGTGGGTAATAGCTGATTGATCCAAGGAGACATCTGACTGCTATTTTGGGGTCAAGAAGGAATTTTTTTCCTAGTTTGTGGCAAAATTGGAAGCGCTTCAGACCAGGTTTTTTGCCTTCTTTTGGATCAACAGCAACAACATATGTGAGGAAGGCTGAACTTGATGGACGCAAGTCTCTTTTCAGCTATGTAACTATGTAAATCACTGCACTAATAAGAGTTGCTTGCGCTGTATAAAAAGTGTTAACTTTTTATAGGCATTCTAAAATACAGTACACGTCCGACCACCTGTGTACATCTATTTAATTGTAACTGTTGCTTTAACAGTTATTCACTAAAGTGAGAATAGTCCAGAAAGCGAGTTTCAAATTGAAGGCAAAAATAGTCACTAAAACATAGCTGGCTTAGGTATTTTTTCCCCAACTGTGCTATTTTGGCCTAAAAAATTTTGACTTTTACATTTAATTCCTGGCAATTCACACTTTGGTGGACAATCCAGAATATTTCCGATATGGGATTAAGTATGCATCACACGTAAGCATTAAACCACAACTTCAAAAGAAGCTTCAACTATTTTTTTTTACCTTCTCAGGGCGCCCATTGAGTCCTCCAGAGGGTAACTGGCGTTCACACAGCCACCAGCCTAGTAGGTCCGCATTTATTTTGTGTAACTGATCGGTGATGGCCAAGAATCCTGTGCAACAATAGATCTAGAATTACAAACATAAAGCCTTAATGTAAACTTTTATTTAAAATGGGTGAGAGAGAGCTTGGATTAAAGGTATTAAACTCTCATGGATTAATGTCAGTCAATTCTAGCATCACAATCCATTCTGTGCAGACCTTAGGTCAGCAAATAAACTACTTTTTAATACAAGCCATTAAAATGCTGAGACACTCCATGCTAGAATGCAACACTTACTTTAAAGAAGTAGGGAGCCCCACGCTAGCTAATTCAAAAGGAGTAGAACAATCCATGCTAGAAAAGTAATGCTCTCTATTTTGTGGAGGGAGGGGGGAAGGGAGAGATAGAAAGTGTGTGGGTTTTTTTCCCCTCAACATGATACCAGTCATTGTTTTCTAATTAAAGGTCTATAGTGGAAACAGTAGGGTTCATATTTGCAGGGTCTAATAACTGTCCAAGAGTGGCAGGTTTTGTTACTTAAAAGAGCATTCCAAAACTAAGAGAGGTGTATTTATGTATAAATGCATGTGCAACTGTGAATGTTTATAAACATTATTTTTCTACTTTGAATAAATTGCTTTTAGATTATTTCTAATCACTGTGTATATAGTTCAGCACATTAGTGCTTTTATAAACACCACCTAGTGCTTGATTACACAGCTGTTCCAGTTAGGAGGCAAATATAGGTGCTCAATAACCTGTGAGTTCTGACAGCAGTTCTGAATCAAATGCATTTTCAGTGTATGATGGAGAAAGGTTATTTCTCGGCTTTTCAAAGATATGGGAATTATGGCTCCAGATAGGAGTAATGTATAAAATAGTATTTTTTTAAGACTTTGGAATGCGGTGGGGGACTTTTATTCTTGGTAACGCAGGCTTTGTCTATTTGTCTATGTAGGAATGGTGTTTTTTATAGGATATAAGTATGACATATTGACTAATTAGAAAGGAAATCGATTACTGAATTTGTTTATGGAATACCTATTCCTATTGTCTGATTTGAAGATTGTGTTATTAATTATGTAAAAATTTAATAAAGAATAATTCTTGAAAGAAAAAAAAAACCAAAAACCTGTGAGTTTTCTCCTTTCGCTAGTTTTTTGGTCATTTCTATCCCAACCAGTTTACGCTATTAGATCTCTTCTGACAGTCTAACAGTAAGCCATTTGGATATGTGGGACTGCTGTCACAGAAGGTTTAAGACTACTTTATATGTCCAACTGTGAAAATCACCAGAGCCAAGTGTTTAACTGTGGCTCTGCACCATGTGAGTTTCTTCCTCTAGCAATATATACTGTAAACATATTGTGGCTTCCCACCTACATTGTAAGATAAGTATCTGCTATATCTTTACATTGAGAAATAGCACTCCGCCATCTTTGTGTTTGTGGTAATCATATATAAACACGAGGGACTGCCTTTCAATCTCCGGGTCAATCAGTATATGAGAAAAGAAACTAATTCAAAGTGAAGTTCAATTTTAAGGCCAAAACAACCAAATTGAAAACAGAATTGACTCTAGAATCTTTCTAATTCAGTAATTATGCCTTAAATTTTGAAATTCTTCTTGAATGTATTTTGAATTTCTGACAATTCTCAAATTAGTGAAAGACATGTCCGAATTGCTTTGCCATTCTCCAAGATGACCACTGGTTTTTATAGCTAAAAATATTTTTCTGAATGCAAGCATAGTCTCACTTTTACACCCTGTCAACTAAGGAAATGCCACTATTGCAAATCACTAGCCAGTAAGATAATGGTTTTTATTCATGAAGACTCATTCTTGCAATGTTTAATATGAAGATTTCATATCTAGATGAATAGGTTTTCAGATTAGTTTAACAGTTATATCAGAATTGATTTTGTTATACACCTTTAGAAATACATAGAGAGAATGATGAAACGATTGCAAGGTGAACTCTCCAGTTTAATCACGCATGTGCATTGAAGTGGCCTGGGTGCATATTCCCAGGTCCCTTAACCACAGAAAGATAATTATTGCAAGTTTTAGAAAGTGCAATAATTACCTTTATTGGTTAAACCCTCCTCTAGTGACTTTCGACCAGACAGCCACTAGAGGGACTTCCGGTCACCTCACGCTAGATGTCCTCATGCTGTGCGTGAGGACATCCAGCATCATCTGAAACCCTGTAGGAAACATAGAATGTGACGGCAGATAAGAACCATTCGGCCCATCTAGTCTGCCCAATTTTCTAAATACTTTCATTAGTCCCTAGCCTTATCTTATAGTTAGGATAGCCTTATGCCTATCCCACGCATGCTTAAACTCCTTTACTGATATTATTTTTAAACCTTTGTCCCTCTAATTTAAGACTATGTCCTCTTGTTGTGGTAGTTTTTCTTCTTTTAAATATAGTCTCCTCCTTTACTGTGTTGATTCCCTTTATATATTTAAATATTTCTATCATATCCCCCCGTCTCGTCTTTCCTCCAAGCTATACATGTTAAGATCCTTTAACCTTTCCTGGTAAGTTTTATCCCGCAATCCATGAACCCGTTTAGTAGCCCTTCTCTGAACCCTCTCTAAGGTATCAATATCCTTCTGAAGATACGTCTCCAGTACTGTGTACAATACTCCAAGTGAGGTCTCACCAGTGTTCTGTACAATGGCATGAGCACTTCCCTCTTTCTACTGCTAATAATGATATATTTTTATCCATATATATTTAACCTTATTGTCCTTTTATTTCTGTTTTTACTATGTTTCTATTCTATTTGTATTATAATAGTTGTAAACCCCCCTTTTCCCTTAAAAGAACCAGTATATTGCTTTTGTTTGCCTTGGAGGGATTTGAACTTGCAGCCCTCAGGGGTTGGGTATATTCTGCTAGCGGTACATAAGTCCACTGAGCTGTTTTTTCAGTATTGTTTATTGCTTTCCTATTGCGCTGTTCTAATGAGAGTGTGGCCATTGCCAAGCATGTGCATTATGTCAATCCCGGAGGTGTGAAGACGGACAGCTTTGTTTTCCCGGCACTATGGTGTTCCTTTAAAACAATGGGATTAATGATTTTCTGAACTTTGTGTGCTTACAGTACAACATTTTTCCTGTGAAAAAAAGTGAATACTTTCTCTGCAGAGACAAGTTCAATGAACTTAGAATAATGCAATGTTTACATTTTTGATCAAATTAATTCCATGAATACACAGCCTCATTTTACATAACTAATCCCTATTTCATGTTGAATAACCTTTGGACTATAATGTATCTTAAACAGATTTTCCACCCAAAAGCATTTTATTTAAAGAAATTCGATTTAAAAAACAAACAAAACAAATTGAATTATTATAATTTTTTAATTTTTTTTTAAACCATCTTTTATCCACCCGGCTTTCTAATGCAAAATGTGGCTAAGAATCTTGTTCATAACCTGATAATTTCCCGCCTCCAATACTACACTTTTAATCGATCCCCTTAAAGTTATTACCCCCCCCCCTCCACCCCTCTCATCCTAATTCTATAATTAATGTAGAAGACAGACAGATTCTTCTTTATACAGCTTAAACCTTTACCAAATATTTACATTGGCTTCCTGACCCCATCAGGATTAATTTCAAATAAGAGTATCCCACATAACTCAATAGCTCTACTCATATCAATTTATTTACTAGCTCACATAGGAATTCTTGATTACTTGTGTTGACATCTATTTGCAACTACATCAATAAACCTGACTTACATGACTTCAAGGGCAATACAATCCTATGATATGCTCTACCTTAGCCTTACAGATTTTCCTCTAGTGCCTCATGAAATCCCTCAAAACTCATCGCTCGTCACATAAATAATGGTTCCACAGTTTGTTTCACTTTTTCACCATTTCATTTATACAGCTCACCAAATTTTTTTTTTGTTTTTTGTTTTTAACTAAATAAGTTGTTTTTTTTTTAAACTTATCTATCTTTCCAAAATACCATATGTCTGTTTAGTAATTAAAGTTCAGTTATGCCAATAAAGGAAGGCTAGATTTGTCTTCTGTATAACTAGAGAATGTTGAGGAATGTTCTCACCTGTCCGGAGTGGGATTCAGAGCCTGGTCTGCAGCCAAAACCCCCATCAAAGTTCATGCAGGATAACACAAATTCAATAGCTTTTTCCATGTTAATAGCATCCAGCTTCCCCTACAACAAATAAAATGTGTAAAAAGTAAAGTGGGAAAATGTAAAATTGAAAAGAGAAAAGCTTTTTTTATATGACCAATACAGTTAGCCAAATTATGAGGACCTATTTCTAAAAATAAACCAGGAATCACTAACATTATAGAATGTTTAAAAACAAGCATTTTTGAGAAACAAGCAAAAAAAAAAAGAAAAAAAAGTTTTTATTAATCCGACAAATCAGTTTATGGACATTGTCACTCCTCGTACGTGTACCCTTAATTATACTTTGTATCGTCTAATGTTTCCCTTCTGTTCGGTTACAGAACAGATTCTGTTTCCCCTTTTTCGCAAATCACATTTAGGCTTGATTGGAAGATCGTGCTTATCCCATTGTAAATATATAAAAATGAGGTTTGAGTATTAATCTGTGGATAGGTATTAATGTCTCTTTTGGATAAGATATTGGA
This sequence comes from Pelobates cultripes, assembly GCA_933207985.1. Lineage (NCBI taxonomy): Eukaryota > Metazoa > Chordata > Amphibia > Anura > Pelobatidae > Pelobates > Pelobates cultripes. Next base: position 29,082,434 of record OW240919.1, on the reverse strand, counting down.
ACACAAAAGGACTCCTTATCCAAGAGGGAATCAAGACATATGGCAAATGAGAGTTAGTTTATACTAAAACCAGACTTCCAGGCCACTTATGTGTGACTTCTTACACCTTACAGAGTAGCTCTGCTGGGGTCCCAGCTTCAAAGAGGAATTTAGGTTGTAAGCTCTAACCTCCCATACAATCAAATTAACCCCTTTTGAAATTGACAATACCACCTCTACCAGACAGTCAGTTTATATATGCACAAACATAACTTTCGTTTTACTGAACCAATCTGAGCACTTTTTGGATATTTTGTGCGCTCAGATCGGGGCTATTCGGGAATATAATCATTTGTGGGGTTCTGATGCGGTTGTCATGTATTTTTGGAATATGTAAAAATTTTATGCACGTTTTCCTATCTGAGAGATAATTTGATTAGCTTAATTGGAGCTCAATTAACTCTCAAACACAATGGCTTGTGGGAAGGAAACCCCTGTGATTTTGTATTGGAAACCACATGATAGGGGCACTGCATAAGAAGCCAAGTGTGCCCTAATAAAGTTCAGATTGCTGCTTTTACCCAATACGACTGGTTGCGTCCATTATATTAGGGAAACTCTACACAAAGGGAATACTTTCACTATATTCAGCACATCTGGATTAAGGACTAGTAGAGGATTGAAGGAATAACAGCAACAGACTCACAAACCCGTGACATACATTTTTATGGCCCTCTTACCTAACCAGCACTTTCACTCCAAATACAAAATTGCAAATGAAATTAGGAATCGTAGCAAAGAATATTATATTTCCCCTTACTACCAACTAAAAAACAGTTAACTGAACTAAAAATCTCATGACCCCTCTGTTCTGCCCATAAACCAGCTTTAGAAATGTAAAATTATTAGAGCATCCAAATAAGATTCCAGTTCGGGGCAGTGGTCACTGCAGGAATTTAAATGCCCAGCGATTTACTGCAAAAGCAGCAGCTTCAAATTGGCTGCTTTTATAGAATTATCAATGTATTCTATTAGCATCAACAAAATCTATAAAAATAAATAAACCTTACCAACAGTGCCAGTGTTGCCACTGCACAGAAAGAGAAGCGAGTATCAATTTCACCTACAACAAAAAGAAACCGTATAAAACAAGTAAACTTATCTGTATCAAATCTCAAAATAGAAACTAGAAATAGCAGTATAATCAGAGCAAAGTATTCACTTTATCATGTTATAGATATTGGGGATTATATACTCCCTGCACTGAATGGGTACAATGTGATATCACAATAAGCAGCAAAAGATCAGACTTATTAAACACTTCTTCAAAGCACTTAAAAGTACTTTAATGCACAATAAGGAAATACGTGTATGAACATATATAAACATATGACACAATATAGTGTACTACACTGTAAGGGTTAAACCTAACAACCCACCAGTGGAAATGACATGTCGGCAATAAATCACACCTTTAAACTTGTCTAATTAATGTTTGCATAAACAAATCAATGCTCTGTGCCAGATTTCCTTACTCTTCCATACCACAAGATAACCAAAAAAAGATCTTTTCAGTGTAATTGCTAAAAAAAATATAGGAAATTGTTACCCCATTTGTCTCCAGCAAAAGAGCCATCTTCTTGTTGTAAGCTTTTCACATATTCAACAATTTTAATTGCATCGACCACAGAAAGGCTATCATATAGTGTGAGAATCTGTAGCAAGAAAATATTGCAATTACAACTCTTAAACATCCACAAAGTACGGTAATACAAATTTAAATCAAGTCGACCAAAAAGTCTCTCTCTACTGAATTCAATTGATTTTTTTTTAGTTATTTTTGATTAAAATGTGTAGCATACTAGCATACATAGAATTCTGCCCCTTCCCATCTTCTTGTGTTTGTCTTCCTGCTTCCTCTCATCTAATGTCATCATTATTTCATGTCACAGTTTTACATACACTTTGTGCAAGCTTTTTACAAAGAACTGAAATTTCAAACTTATTTAAATTTTTGAATAAATATATATACAAAGCAGCAGTACCTGTACGGCACTTAGAGTATACAGAAGATGGGGATCATGACCTAAACTGGCGCTAAATCCACCACAATCATGCTGGCACGACTTGATAAAAGCTAGGATTTCTTCTCGGTTCATACGATGCAGCTCTCCCATAAGATCCATAACAGTCAGTCCCCAGTAAACACCGCTCATCCTTAAGTACTCCGACATGCAATATTCCTATAATACAGAAACACTGGTCAGTTTGAAAATCGATTTGTAACACCTGCTGAGAACAGCTATACATATCTGCATGCCTCTATCTTATGGAGGTATCCAATTCAGATTTAAATTTGTTAAATGTCAGAGTTTAGTGAATAACTATGTGAGCCACTTTGCTGTTTCAATCTTGGCATTAAATACAAATGGAAAACGTCTTATTCTAGAAGTATTTAAGAAATATTTGTGTTTTCCTAAACAATTTCCAAAGCAAATAGTCATACGTACATAATCATCCTTCTTTGCTCCATAGGATTCGATGTACTGGGCGTGCTTCTCAAGGAGGAGGGTTTTTGGTGCATCAGACTTGATAGTAACATCTTTTTGAGGTGTTCCCTATCAGATTTAAAACCAGTGTTACCAAACATACATGTAAATACACTGAAAATAAAAAAAAAATCAGTGAGTGCAATGAATAGATGTCCCATTTCATCAGTGATGCTGAGAAAAAAAAAAGGGGGAAAAAAAAAGTGAAGAAGAAAAAATGAATAAGGCTCACACACAGCCAAGGCTACAAGAAAAGGGTATCAGTGACAAAAGAAAGTTTGGGGGAACAGTGGGTGGCAGGTGAAGGAATGCAGAGAGGCGAGTAAAGTATTATGGGAGCGGAGAGACAAATTATAGCAAAGCACAATAAGTAATGAAAATATTAATACACCCTAATGGCTGCTATGTACAATACAAATATGCACAGAATATAGGGAAGTACAATATACAGAGCAAAGCCCCAAAAAGAGGGATAAATAAAATATAAATAACAGGAAAGTGAACAGCACACAAAATAGAAATATGGATTATATCCTAATTAATCCATAAGTGTGGGAACATGCCCACCTCTCAAATGTGTGCACAAATGTGACAAAAAATATATAAGAAACACACAAATATACTCAATAGTCTGGAATAGCTGTCACTCCAGGAATGAGAAGGCAAAAACTTTCATAGGCTTTGACCGCTATTACAGACTGTTTGGTATACGTGTGTTTCTTATATATTTTTTGTCACATTTGTGCACACATTTGAGAGGTGTGCACGTTCCCACACTTATGGATTAATTAGGATATAATCCACTTTTCTATTTTGTGTGCTGTTCACTTTTTCTTTTTTGCTGTGTTTTATAAATTGGTGGAATGAGTGTGATTGGTTCCACAGTGATAACTAGCTGCACTTTTGGCACCAATTATATAGCACTTTAGCTTTACATAGAGTAATATAACCCTTGTTTGAAGGAGAAGACACCCACAGTCATTTTTTATTTGCAGAACAAGAATGAGAAAAGAAGTAAAATATTGCACAGGACTACATGCAAATCCACTTCAAAAACCAACAAATGTCTAAAATATGATCAGCTAATAAAAGCAGCTTGTCACTACCTTTTGATCGCTGGTTTATAACCACTTATGAATTTGCCACCAACATAACAGTCCTAGCAGCAGAGAAACCTGACACCTTGACTCGTAAATTGAGGCACAGGATATAGTTATCTTATGATTAAGTATGAGAATGTGCTAAAACAGCTTTTATTAAAGAAAAAAACCCAAAGTATTCTATTTTCTGGGTGAACCAGAGAAACTTTATAAATAAACCCTAGTCATGTTTCCATATCATGTTAGTTGTTCACATTTCTATTGTAACTAAAATGCCTCTTTCTCGCTGCCTCTGTGGACATCACATAGAGACTGAATGTAATAGAACCAGAACCTGCTGGCTGAGGGTGATTAGAGTTATGAGAGGGCTCAGTGAAGCTGCATTAAGACACACAGTAATCAATGGTCCCCATACAGACTGAGTGTAATAGAACCAGAACCTGCTGGCTGAGGGTGATTAGAGTTATGAGAGGGCTCAGGGAAGCTGCATTAAGACACACAGTAATCAATGGTCCCCATAGAGACTGGGTGTTATAGAACCAGAACCTGCTGGCTGAGGATGATTAGAGTTATGTAATCAATGGTCCCCATAGAGACTGGGTGTTATAGAACCAGAACCTGCTGGCTGAGGATGATTAGAGTTATGTAATCAATGGTCCCCACAGAGACTGAGTGTAATAGAACCAGAACATGCTGGCTGAGGGTGATTAGAGTTATGTAATCAATGGTCCCCATAGTGAGTGAGTGAGCTGCTCCCCCCTGTGTGTGCATGCTGTGAGGAGGGAGATAAAGCAGGGGCTCCCAGCAGCTCCATTTACTCTGTTTGTAAACGAGAAGGGTCAGACTGAGCTCACCATGTCTGTGCAGGGCGGATGCCAACTCCCCTCTCCTGCCTGCCTGTCTGTCTGACAGCGGGGCCTTATTCAGCTGCCCGGCTCCCTGCCCGTCTGACAGCGGGGCCTTATTCAGCTGCCCGCCTTCCTGCCTGTCTGACAGCGGGGCCTTATTCAGCTGCCCGGCTTCCTGCCTGTCTGACAGGGGGTCCTCTTTCAGCTGCCCGCCTTCCTGCCTGTCGGATAGTGGGTCCTCTTTCAGCTGCCCGGCTTCCTGCCTGATTGACAGTGGGTCCTCTTTCAGCTGCCCGGCTTTCTGCCTGTCTTTTTGTAGGACAGCTTTGGTTTGAGCTAAATAAGAATTAGAATGCAGATAATATATCTTATTTTACTGATTCCCTATTAATATTCATACACACAGCTTACTGAACAAGCTGCAGTAGGGAGAGCACAGCAGGTGGCAGCTATATTGGGTTGCAGAGCCATGTTTTTGTGGCCATTTTGTAAATCTATTATAGTGCAGTAAATGAAAAGCATTGCTGAATGGGGTGCGGATTCCCAAGAAGGAGAAGCCTAAATACTCCTATTGTGATTCATGCGGAACGTGATTTGAAATGGTGACACATTATGGGAAGCAGTTTTCGTGTGACCAGAGAATCATTGTGGAACTGGCAGTCTTAGAGCGAAATAATACAGCGGTGGAGATCAATGCACTTAGTGAGCATTCAGTCTTCGCACACACAGGATTATTCACTAAAGTGAGAATTCAAAGTGAATTTAGAATTTAGGGTCACATTAGTCAAACTGGAAAAGTTCTCTGTCAGCTGTGCTTCCAGTGCAGCGTCTCTGGCCTTAGAGTGGGTCTGTCACCGTTTGGGGCATTTTGCATAATTTGCAAAGAACCCTGATGGTGACTGCTCCTCTCCATGAAATTACCTGAACCCAGTGGCGTACATATACACATATATGATACCTTAGAGAGGGTTCAGAGAAGGGCTACTAAACCGGTTCATGGATTGCAGGATAAAACTTACCAGAAAAGGTTAAAGGATCTTAACATGTATAGCTTGGAGGAAAGACGAGATAGGGGGGATATGATAGAAACATTTAAATATATAAAGGAAATCAACACAGTAAAGGAGGAGACTATATTTAAAAGAAGAAAAACTACCACAACAAGAGGACATTGTCTTAAATTAGAGGGACAAAGGTTTAAAAATAATATCAGGAAGTATTACTTTACTGAGAGGGTAGGGGATGCATGGAATAGCCTTCCAGCTGAAGTGGTAGAGGTTAACACAGTAAAGGAGTTTAAGCATGCGTGGGATAGGCATAAGGCTATCCTAACTATAAGATAAGGCTAAGGACTAATGAAAGTATTTAGAAAATTGGGCAGACTAGATGGGCCGAATGGTTCTTATCTGCCGTCACATTCTATGTTTCTATGTACACATAACCCATGGCCTGCCGCACGCCTCCTGATACCGGAGAAACTGACGGAAGCAAAGCACAGAGAGATGGACACAGGTTTCTTCAGGAAGGAAGAGATTCTTTATTGGATCACCGATCGGGTCTCAGAGGGACTAATGTCACCAAAAATACAGCAAGTTCTGAGCCCTGAACAATAGTGCAGGCTCCCTATATAGGCACATAACTCCTCCCATATTAAGCTCCACCCGCACATTCTCTTGACCAATCATTACAAATAAGAATTAACTTCCTGCTTGACCGCATGGCTTGTCCAGCACAATGGAGGAGGGGAATACTACATCCTGTATTCTTGCACATGCTCCGTACACTACTGATCGTATCTTGCCTCGTGCAACCAACTGATCGATACGTCAGCATATGCACGTACACATGCCACGTGGTAATCTCGGCCTACTAAATTTATTTTTACCGAGATTCCACCACATTCCCCCCTTTGATGCCTCTTGATATTTTACAATTACTTGAGGCATCACTTAACCTTGGTTTGCATACACCACAAGTTACCTTTGAACCAGACCAGACTTATCCTATGATGTGAATCTTCAACACTCGTCTTCCTGCATTGGTTCTCCCTGATCTAGAGCCTTATATTTATAAATTGCCATTATCTGTGCAGCAGCCTTCCTCTCTGCTATATTTTCTATCAGGCTTTGCACAGACCTAACTACTAAGGGTATAAGACACGGCAGGAGTAGACACAACATTAAAATCAGTAGGACTCCACCTACCACTGCCTTAAGCCCTCCAAACCACTCATACCAGCTACCAAACCAACTACTTGGATTGTACCCTTTCCATACCTGAGTAGGCACATGCGCTAGTTTAACCATATGGCTAGTAAGCTCAGCTATTGCTTGCCCTTCGTCATCTATTTGAAGACAGCAATTGCTCAGGTTAAACTTCCCACATACACCTCCCTCTACTGCCAAAAGATAATCCAAGGCTAATCTATTTTGGTAAACTGCTGTCCTCATCCTGGTATTATGCTTCGCTAGAAGATTGAGCGCTTGTGATGTCTCGTTAGTAATGATCTCAACCACCGCCTGTAACCTTATAATGCGGTTGAGCATATAAATAGGGGTTCTATAACCAAAGGTACCATCCTCTGCCCACGTGGCTGGCCCATAATAATCTATAATACGCTGGGGAGGCCATTCATTATCTTCCCAGGCACCTATCTCTATGGGTCCCCTTTTCTTCCTATGATTCACATCATACACTTTAACACCTAAAGTCTCACCTGTTTCAATAGGCAACAAGAAGAAGGATGGTTTTAACATACCTAACACACATGCCCCTTCCCAGTCCTGTGGTAACTCCGAATAGGCCTTCTTACCACAGATCCAGTACAAATTCGCTGGGGCTCTCCAGTTAGATGTGATGGATAGATCAAACCATACGCCCTTTAAATTGGCATATCTTGCAAACGGGTTAGATGGTTCTGAGACATTTGAAGCCGACCACCAAGTTGTATTCTTTGTATCATCATCATAAGCTTTTTGCCCTAGACAAGTTAATTCTCCTACAGAAGTATTATACATCATTCCTTTCCTCGCTATGCAAACATAACCTATGATGGAGGTCTTCAATCTCCACTCAGATTTACCTCTAACACTCATATGATAGTCGGCTTGTGTAGATATTAATTGGTCAACTGCCTCAGAACCGGACATTACCTCCTTTGCTTCCCAAGGCCATTGGTCTCCCATGTTAGTACCTCCACACACATAGCAGTTGGTAACATTAAGACTACCGGCAATACTCTCGGCTAAATCAATGAACAAGTTTTTAGCATTATGGGGGATCTTATTATCTATGCTCATCTCTTCATAAAAGGAATGGTATACTTGATGAGTTTGGGAGGTTACCGTATCAGTCTCTATCCCTATAAACAATATTGTCCCAGGGTCTAAACCCGTCCCATATATTTGAAACCCAAATAAATTACCATATTTATCTAAGAACTTGTCAGGGTTATTTATAAGTATATGGATTGGATTGCATTCCATAGACTTACAATATGGATCAGTAGGCAACTTAGTCACAATCATGTCCTTGTCTGCTGTCTGTCCCCAAGTCGCCCACCCCACACAAGACCAATATGGGCAGAAGTTATAATCTCTATTTGGGCATCTTGGACTTACATATTTATTTTTACTACTGGGACAAATATATTTATCGTTAGACCCATACGTCCTCTCCCATCTAAGATCCCCACATACATTCCACGGCTTTCTACCACTTGATATTGCTTTACACGCATCAAATAGCAGAGCACCTGAAGAATATACGGATTTTTAATACCGTCTTATTAATTAGGGTCCCCTGAGAATCTCCATTTCTGAGAGTCAACCAAATTGTATGGGGTTGATACTCAGGACTGAAGCACTTAGGTTCTCCTACTCCTAAATGACACACACTATATTCTATATTTAAGTATCTACATCTTGATACATCTCCTTTACACTCATATTGCGAATACCAAATTAGGGTCTGGGATATATGGTTACCTGTTCTTGTAGTCTTAATGCATACCTCACAGCTAGGAGTGTTGGTACCTCTACCTTCCTGAATATAAAAATACACATAAATAAACATTATTAAAAATACATCTTTCGTCGTCATCCTCAGTCTTCGTCCGTGCGAAGGCACCTCAGCTTCCAGGATGTAGGGGCTGCAGGGAATGGAGTTCTGCTCGTCTTCACAGGGGTCCCCTCAAGACTTTCCCTGACTTATACACTCGTTGGTGAGTGGACAGGCTTTATTATGGCCTTCTCACTCACTTACCAAGTCTCTGAAACAATAAAATTTGTAATCTACAAGGTTCCTCGTCACTCCGACTGAGTCGTGCGTTTTAACCGGATCTTGCAGGGGTTCTCTGGATTTGCTGTAACTTGCCAGGAATCGGCTGCTGCTGGTTTAACCCTGGAGTGATGTATCCACGGAGCCACTTCGGCTACTTTTATCGCTGTAGGGGTAGACAGAAGAACAACATAAGGACCTCTCCGCTTGGGCCCTAACGGCACATTATTCCACTCTTTAATCCACACTTGGTCGCCTGGGTGGTAACTATGAATTGGGGGATAAATATTCACAGGTAATCTATCTTGTACCCATTTATGTACCTCCTCCATAGTCTTACCCAACTCTACAACCTGCTGCCGGGTAATTCCTTCTCCCAACTGACTCAAATCCCCCCTTAAGTTACCAAGCACGGGAAGTGGTCGCCCGTACATGATTTCAAAAGGAGAGAGGCCCATCCTTCTGGTAGGTGTACTACGGATTCGCAATAGAGCTATGGGCAAGAGAACGTTCCGCTTAAGTTGGGTTTCCTGACACATTTTAGCCAACTGATTCTTAATAGTTCTATTCATTCTCTCTACCTTACCAGAACTCTGGGGTCTATATGCCGTATGAAGCCTCCACTTTATACCAAGCATATGAGTCAATTGTTGTAGGCGCTGATGAACAAAAGCTGGACCATTGTCCGATCCTATAGAGCAGGGTAGTCCATATCGGGGTATTATTTCTCGTAGCAGGAATCTCACGACTTCTCCTGCTTTCTCTGTACGAGTAGGACATACTTCTACCCAGCCTGAATAGGTGCACACCACTACCAGCAGGTAGCGATGTCCACCCGATTTAGGCATCACTGTATAGTCAATTTGTAAATCGGACATGGGAAGTCCCCCCCATAAACTGGACTCCTGGTGGCTTTACTGGTCCTTGTCTTGCATTATTTTTAGCACACGTTACACATCTACGTACAATGGCCTGAGTCAAGTTGGACAATCTTGGTATGTTGAAATGTTTTCTGAGAGATTCTTCTGTACTGTCTCTCCCAGAATGTGTCCCGTTATGATAGTTTTGGACAATTTCTACCGCTAGTGATGCTGGAATAACTATTCTTCCATCTTCTAACTGATACCATTTGTTCTCCAAATACTTTCCAGGTTTAGTCCTTAACCACTCCTCTTCTTGAGCTGTATAAATTGGAGTCCATTGAGACAGTGGAGTTGGTATAAGAGCAGCTATATGCCCCACATATTCCTGTCTTCCTGATTCAGCAGCACGCTTAGCTGCACTATCTGCCATCCGATTCCCTTTGGTTACATCACCATCTCCTCTCAGATGCGCCCGACAATGTATAATGCCGACTTCTTTCGGCTCCCACACTGCTTCCAATAGTTGTAGGATCTCAGCTGCGTATTTGATTTCTTTGCCTTCTGAATTCAATAGTCCTCTTTCTTTATACAAAGCTCCGTGGGCATGAGTGGTTAAAAACGCATACTTGGAGTCCGTATAGATGTTCACTCTTAAACCTTCAGCCAATTGTAACTCTCGTGTCAGTGCTATCAATTCTGCCTTTTGTGCTGATGTTCCTTTTGCCAGTGGCCGAGCTTCTATCACCTTGTCTATCGTTGTTACTGCATATCCTGCATAGCGGATCCCTTCTTTTACATAACTACTGCCGTCGATGTAATATTGAACATCAGGGTTCTGGATGGGAAAATCACGAAGATCTGGTCTACTTGAAAATACTTCATCCATTACTTCCAAACAATCATGTTGACTTTCAGTAGGTTGTGGCAAAAGGGTAGCTGGATTTAAGGTATTTACAGTCTCTAAATGCACTCTTGGGTTTTCACGCAACATTGCTTGATACTTGGTCATACGGCTGTTACTAAACCAATGATTTCCTTTGTAATCCAACAACGTCTGTACTGCATGTGGAACTCGTACATAAAGTTCTTGACCCAGAGTGAGTTTATCGGCTTCAGCTACTAGCAGGGCTGCTGCAGCTACAGCTCTTAGACAAGGTGGAAGTCCGCTGGCCACTGCATCCAGTTGCTTAGACATGTAGGCAACAGGTCTTTGCCATGATCCCAAGTACTGTGTCAATACTCCCACAGCCATTCTTCTTTGCTCATGTACATACAGGTAGAACGGCCGTGTGTGGTCAGGTAGACCTAATGCTGGGGCACTCATCAAAGCCCTCTTCACATCTTCGAATGCCGTTTGCTGTTCTTGAGTCCATAAGAAGGGGTCGTGCTCTGTACCTTTGATAGCTGCATACAGAGGTTTTGCCAGTGTCGCGTAGCTGGGAATCCATATCCTACAGAAGCCTGCTGCCCCCAAGAATTCTCGCACTTGTCTTCTATTCCTGGGTATCGGTATTTGGCACACAGCTTCTTTTCTCTCTGGCCCCATAATTCTTTGACCTTCAGAGATATGGAGTCCCAGATATTTGACAGTTGGCAAACACAACTGAGCCTTCCTTCTTGACACCTTGTATCCTGCCTTCCAGAGGATGTGTAGTAGATCATGCGTTGCTTGCTGACATACTTCCTTTGTAACTGCTGCTATCAACAAGTCATCTACATATTGTAATAATACACACTCTCCTGGGATAGACTCGAAATCTAGTAGATCTTGACTTAGAGCTGAACCAAATAGGGTAGGTGAATTTTTAAACCCCTGGGGCAACCTTGTCCAGGTCATTTGGCGTTTCGAGCCCGTTACAGCATTTTCCCATTGGAAAGCGAAGATACATTGGCTTTCTGCGGCAATTCGGAGGCAAAAGAAGGCATCTTTGAGATCTAAGACTATAAAGTAAGTAGCCCCGCCCGGAATTAAAGCAAGCAGGTTATATGGATTGGGCACGACTGGATGTATACTAACAACCGCATCATTGACTGCTCTCAAGTCCTGCACAGGTCGATACTCATCTGTGCCGGGCTTTTGAACAGGCAGCAATGGGGTGTTCCAGGGGGAAGTACAGAATTTTAGGATACCATACCGTATGAACTTATCCAGATAAGATTGGATGTTCTTCTTAGCCTTCTGCGGAATATGATATTATCTCAGGCTTACTGGATAAACCCCAAGTTTTAGTTCGATTTTAATAGGTGGAATATTGCGGGCCAGTCCTGGTGGGTTGTTCTCTGCCCAAACTCCTGGTATGTTAAATAAGGATTCATCACTCCTCGGGTTTTGGCTAGTCAACACTGTATAAAGTCGCCACTCTTCTTCCTTTGGTATGGACAATGTCATAATACCTGAGGGTCCATTAAACTTTAAGGATGTTGTTCCATTTGGTAGGAACGTAATCTGCGCTTGTAATTTGGATAGCATATCACGTCCCAGCAATTGGACTGGACACTCAGGCATATAAAGGAATTGATGTTTTACTGCGTGGCCTCCCAATGTACAGAGTCGACTTTTAAGAACCGGTTTTTCAGCACTTCTTCCAGTTGCTCCTATTACAGTAATAGTTCTTCCAGATGGAGGAGCAACTTGATTAGTCACCACCGAATGTTCAGCACCAGTGTCGATCATGAGCGCACTCCTTTTTCCCCCTATTGATACATCGACCATAGGCTCCGCTCGACCAAGGGGGATGGAGCCCGGTCGGTATCAATAGTCCTCCATGACCGTGTCAGCCAATCCCTCAAAGTCCCTACCTTCTCTATCGCGGGACCTTTGCGCTGCTGGATAGTACCTATCTTCCCTTACACTTCCTCTGTTCCCATTACTCCCTCTATTACCATTACTCCTTCCGGGGCCTCCTCTACCTCTCGCTCTGCCTCTAAAGTTTCCGTAACCTGCCCTGGGTAAGTCTCTCTCATACTGCTCTCTTTGCGGACACTCGTTCCTCCAATGCCCTTCTTCCTTGCAGTACGCGCACTGATTCCTACTCAAAGGCTCCCTATTCCATCTGCCATCGCCTCTATCTGGGCCCCGTCTATCTACGCCTGCGATCGCTACCGCTAGCATATCTGCCTTTCTACGCATCTTGCGCTCTTCCTCTTTCTTACTTTCTGTTTCCCTATTCATATATGCTTTGTTCGCTACCTCCATTAGTTGGGTGATAGACATACCTGCAAACCCTTCTAATTTCTGTAGCTTGCGCTTAATATCTCCGTAAGCTTGGCTGACAAAGGCGGAGTTTACCATTCGGGAATTATCGGCGTCTTCCGGATTAAAGGGGGTATACAAGCGGTATGCCTCCAATAATCGGTCATAAAAGACACTGGGCGCTTCATCACTTTTCTGAATCACCTCAACTGTCTTGGACATGTTAATAGCTTTCTTCCCTCCGGCTTTCATGCCAGCAATTATAGCATCTCTATAGGCTTTAAGTTGAGCCATATCTGCGCCATTTACATTCCAGTCAGGTCGGTGTTAGGGTAATGTGTTGCGGCCCATGCTGCCGGATTGGCTTGATTTAAAGCACGGGCTCTCTCCTCTAGCGCCTTAATGGCCGCTTGGTTAATCCTTGTCCTTTCCTCATTATTGAACAATGTCATTAATAACTGCTGGCAATCAGCCCATGTCGGGTTATGTGTCTGAACTATAGAGGTGAACAGATCGGTCATAGCTTGTGGTTTCTCAGTGTACGAGGAATTGTGGGTCTTCCAATTCAAGAGATCGGTAGTCGTGAACGGGACATATACGAAGACTGAGTCAGCATGTGCCATTTGACCTGCGGCATCGATATAGGCTGACCCAGGATTCAGACGAAGAGGCATCTGATAATGTTTTAATTGTTGGGTACCGGTCAGTTGTCGGGTTAGTATGGGGCTACGTGGAGGGGCGTCAGTTAAAGGTTCCGGTCGAGAGGTAATAGGGCATGAGGATGTAGGAACTTGATTTTGGGAAAAGTTAGTGAATAGTATACTCCGAGCCGAGCTAGAAGAAGCTTGACCGGAAGTTTGAAGTGGCGCCAAATCAGGATATTCAGATCTAATGGGGGTTGGTCCTGGTTCCGGAAGGGGAGTTTTAATATGAGGGGGGGTGGATTCTGTACTGGAGGAGGAAGCGGAAGTGGATGGGGGCAATAGGGGAAAGGGTGCAGAGCTTCCTGCATTCGCGTCACTTCCTCTTAAAGGAAAGTAAGGAGGCGGCAAAGGGATCTCGGACTCAGGGGGCGTGTCCAAAATGGGCCTAACACCAGTCCTAGTGGACAAACAAGTCCTGGCCACCATGAGGCGACATTGCTCCTCGTGGCATATCCAAATCCATTTTGGCGAGTCGTTTACGGCCTGCCCCCAACAATCAATGTATGGAAACTGTCCGTAAAGTTCAGGCCTACCTGACACAGCCACGTGTACACGCTGTACCAGGGTTGGATCCAAACTGCCACGCGGCGGCCATGCCGCAACCAAAATAGGCCACTCCCTAGTGCACAAAGTGACCAAACGTGCAGGAGACATTTTAACCCCAAAATCACATGTTTTGAATCCCTTTTTAAAATTCTTTACCATACAACCTAAGGGATCCGAAATCGTTGACTCTGACGCGCCCATACTTATCAATGGAGCGTCGTTGACAACGAATACTATGCACGCGTTCTTATTCAACAGTCACACCCGTTTCCTCTGGCAACAGCACCACGTGGTACAGTTACCGAGTGAAACGTACACAATAACACAATAATCACTCAGGGAATTCCCGTACACACACAGCTGTTGCACCAGTCACTAAATAATCAATATTATGCCCTTTGGCGAAACTATACAGTCACCCACGCTATAATTCTCTATATATGAATTACCCGTCTATAACACACCCCAGTAACATCGTCTTTTACTAGTATCGGTTACAGTACGGTTAGCATAGGTCAAAGCACGATTTAAGGTCACAATACAATTATTAGTGGTTACGGTGTTAAACATGCAATAGACGACAATGATTAGTACTTATATACAGTGTCAGTAAATATACAGGGTTATGGTACGGTGCACTATGATACAGCAACACACTATTAACACTCTCGCTAGACGGCTGAGCTCGCGCTATCTAACAAGATATACACTTTACTAACAATCTTTAACACATTTACAATCCCAACTAAACTATTGGCCAGTACCTTGAATGGACTACCTAAAACTATATACACACGTTTTGGTTAGCCACACTGCCCAAACACCACATATAGCGAACTAGAGGGCGGAATTTACAAAATTGCCCTTCTAGTCTATTTACTCTATCAAAAGTCTAGTGGGTTCCAAATTTACACGCCTTCCCACTTAGCCAAGATAGGTTGAGAGCTAGCGAATTTACACAGGCGCCGCTTAGTCTCCCGGTCCCTCCGACCTAGCGAACGTAATATACACCCTAGAACGCTAGTCTAGACAAGACACCGGTGTCCGGCTAGGGCTATTTACACAGGACCCCGCCTGACTAACCAGATCAAGCGGTCTTACTAAAGAGCGTTCGATCGAGCGGTGCGCCTTCGCTCCTTCCCTCCGACAGAGGGGGCAGATTCCATACACAGATTTAAACCCCTTTTGGGCCTACCGCACAATCGGTATACCCCTAGTGGGTCTGCCGTCTAAAACGGCAGTTGTCTTACCTCCTCGTTCCTGAACCTGAGTTCACACTCATCGACGGGGACACCCCAGCACTTCTTACGTAGAGGCCGATGATCTCCTGGACAACAGACCAGTGGCGCCGAGGCGAAGGGAGGTCCACGCAGAAGTTCAGGGGTGCAGCCGTAGAGAACGTGGGCAAAGATAGACCGTCTCACGCCTCTGCCTCTCAGCTACCGTTGAACGATGAGTTTCCCGGCCAATGCACCAAATGATACCGGAGAAACTGACGGAAGCAAAGCACAGAGAGATGAACACAGGTTTCTTCAGGAAGGAAGAGATTCTTTATTGGATCACCGATCGGGACTCAGAGGGACTAATGTCACCAAAAATACAGCAAGTTCTGAGCCCTGAACAATAGTGCAGGCTTCCTATATAGGCACATAACTCCTCCCATATTAAGCTCCACCCGCACATTCTCTTGACCAATCATTACAAATAAAAATTAACTTCCTGCTTGACCACATGGC
>OW240919.1:28938485-29066538 GCA_933207985.1 Pelobates cultripes | reverse complement strand
CTCAGTGTGCACCTCCTATCACTCCGGCCGGCCACCGCGGGCCGGAGTGCAGCTCGGCCACGCTACAGGGGAGGGGAGAAGCTGCAGCCGCCCGAGCGCTCTTAACAGAGCGCTCGGGCGGCTGCAGTATTTAAAGGGCCGGCCTGCCGCGGCCGGTCTTGGCAGTGAGGGGAGCAGGGCCGCCGGACCGGGGAAGCTGCCACCCGGCCCGGCGGCTCCAGCCAGGAACCCGGCCGGCCCCCAGGTGCCGCGGCCCACCGGGAAATTTCCCGGTATCCCTGTGGGCCAGTCTGGCCCTGGAAACAAGTGACACAGATATTGAAGAAGTGAACAGTCCAAAATCACCTGAACTACAAGAAAAAGAGATTACTGCATTACCACTGGATTTTTCAGATCCAGCAGTCTGGCCAGATGTCATCACTACCTCATTTCGGGATATCATTGTAATGAAAGGGCCTGCAAAGCCTAATGAGCACTTTGTGTTTCCCATAGATGCATCTAAGAAACGTTTTACAGCAGTCCATAACAAACACCAACTTGGAAATGGAGAAGTGCAGAACAGACATTGACTAATTTATTCTACCAAACAAAGTGTTTTGCTTTTGTTGTAAACTGTTTGCAAACAAAGAAATAAGTCTAACTGCTGGAGGTGTTGGTGACTGGAAAAGTATCTCTTATTTTGACAGGACATTAAGAGTCTGCAAATCTTCTTGCTTCTGTGTGAAGGTTGAATGAATAATTGATAAGACTTGGATCAGGAAGAATTATTGACCGGGTTTACCAGAGATTACTAACAGCAGAAACAAAGCACTGACAAAGTATTCTTCAGTGCCTTGTAGCTATTATCCAATATCTTGGTAAACAATGATTTGCTTTCAGATGAAGCAACGATACACTGTATAGTGAAAACAATGGTAATTATTTGCAACTCGTGGAAATGCCCGTTACATTTGATACCATGATGCAAAACCACCTTAAAAAATAACTAATTCTGAAATTCATTGCCATTATCTGGGAAAGGATATCCAAAATGAATTGATTGGCCTTATTTCCAAAGAAATAACAAGACAGATTCTGCTACCAGTAAAAAAAGCTAAATACTATTCCATCATTCTTGACTGCACCCCAGATGTTGCTCTTGTGGAGCAGATGACCATCATTGCTAGGTTTGTGAAAATCACCCAAGAGGACTCACCAATAGCAAACCCTGAAGTGAAAATCGAAGAAAGGTTTCTTGGATTAATTCCAGTTGTGGCGAATGTAACCTCACCACTGGCTTTTGGAGGAGCCTGTTTGCCAGCCTCCTGCCCTGTGACTATGGCCCCTGTAATAGACTTTGGTTAAAGACACTGTTTGTGCCTTTTGGACTTGTATGGGTACACTTCAAACTCTCAAAGTGGTTTGAAGCGGTACTTCAAACTCCTGAAGCGGTTCGAATTGGTCGGCTGGCATTCAAATATGTGGCGGCGGCCATCTTAAGCCGTGAGCACAATGAGCAGTGTTTGGTTGTTGAATGTATGGAATCGGACACTCGACGGCACGGACACCGCTAAACACATACCTTCCACTGATGTTCAGCTATTAAAATGGCAATCGAACTGCGTTCGGTGGGAATAAACTCCTGAACGAAAGACATAAACTGAGCCTACTCCCGAAGCTATACATTCGGTATTTTATATATCCCCGAAGTAGACAGACCACACAGCCTGATTTCCTGGAACTCTTTTTGGACAGTAATTTTGTGTGCGGTCAGTTAAAATAAGACCTCCGGCGGAGCCAGCTCTCGGCATGAACGGTCGCACTTCTCCTGCTCTCTGCCGACCGCAGCCCAAAACCGGACGAAAAAGACCCCAAAAGCCTTCCCTTCTGGTAACAGACGGCCTGCAACTACTCCCCCTGATATGGGAAGAAAGACCAAAAAGCCGCGGCCCGATCGCCCGCGATTTACGGCCGATATCGGCGATTTACTGAGGAGGCCGCATGGCGCGGCGGCGCCCAACATGGCGGCCGAATATGAGGATTTCTCAGAAAGCTCGGACGACACATCCCTCCACTGCCCTGAGACACTGGGGTACAAGGGACCTCCTAAACTCAAACAACAGCCGATGGGCTCCCCAATCACTACGGAGATTCTTACCTCTCTCCTGACTGACCTACGCCAGTCGCTCTCTGCAGAGATCTCCCAGGTAAGGGAGGATGTAAAGGGGTTCACTGATCGCCTCTCAGCAGTGGAGCAATCCACCCAGGCACAAACAGCACAAATAACAGAGCTGCAGAATCAGGTCAAAGACCTCTCCTCAGCCCACATCACACTCACCCACCAACTAGCAGCAATGGAAGACAAAAGGAGGTGGAAGCATATTAAAATCAGAGGCCTCTCAGACGCAATTGCCCCAGCCGAACTTCCCCACCTACTCAGAAGGCTTTTCACAGCCCTCCTGTCCCCCAAACAAGCTAAAGGGGTGCAGCTAGATGGCATGTTCCGCTTGCCCAAGCCGACACAACTTGCAAATTCAGCGACAAGTGACCTTCTGGTCAAATTTCAAAATGGGCAAGACAAAACTGCCTTAATGGACTCCATCAGGGGACAAAATCCATACCGCTTTGAGGACATGGACTTAACGTTCTATTCCGACCTCTCACGCACAACACTGCAATGGCGGAAATCTCTCCGACCACTTACAGCGGCATTGACGGCTAAGGGAGTGAAGTATCGCTGGGGACCATCACACATACTCCTCATCCAACACCAAGGCAAGGAATATAAAGCGACGGACGTCGCAGAAATGGACACTGTCTTGACCGACATGGGACTACGGCCATCTTCAACCGCTACAACCTGGGATCCGACTAAAGTTGTCCCATTTGTTCCAGCATCCAGGGGAACGCTTGGAGAGCAGACTACCTGAACCGGGACTTTTGAGTTACTCTTGTTTTGCTTTTTGTTTTGTTTTAATGTTCTCCCTCTTATACACACCGCTGTAAACGTACAAGTTTACTCCCAGGGCATAGGCCCTATTGAGGGGTAACCCAGAAACCCCTACACACACATAGCAGGATTGCTATACGGCTTTTATTTGCCGCCGAACCGGGCAGAACCCGGACTAATTGGCTCCCTTTAATACCAAAACCCCCCCAGCTCCAACGCATTTACTCTACCATGAGATCACTAATTAGGAGCTGCACAAACACACTACCAGGTTGCACGTCAGTATCCTCTTTTATCCTCTCACTCACACGACAATCTAGGCCGTGCACAGCCCTCTCTGTCCACAAGGCCTTACGACCTTACACACGGCCTATAGCTGGAATTTCTAACTGATCCACAACACGGGCGTATTAACATACTCCCTCAGAACACAGGATCCCATTTCACTTTTGAATCAAGAGGCACATAAGCATGCACCTTGCCTTCCACTGTAGGCATACTCCAGTCCATAAGCATATACGCCGACACTAACCATACGACCAGGATTGAAATTGCTCTTTTTCTATCCTATTTTCAGTTGCTGCATTATGTTGAATCTTTTATATAACCCTTTTAAAAAATTGTGCCGATACTCACATGCCATGCTATTGTTATACTATTCTATTGATTGCAGCTTGCTATAGCTGTCGTGGCTATTCAAGCGTATTGTTTATGTATGCACTACCAAAATAAAGAATTTATAAAAAAAAAAAAAAATAAGACCTCCATGGAAATCCCGAACCCCTGAACCGATCTGGGTGATTTTTGGATATGTTGTTCACCCAGATCGGGGCTATCAGGGGATATAACTATGGGGTTTCCATGCGTTTTAAAGGTACTTTGGGGGTTTTATAACAAATATGTGTTTTTTTTCTGTCTGGAAATAATTGAGTTAATACAGTATCTGACTCAATTATCTCCCAGGCAGAGGGGGGGATTGTATGTTTGTATATGGGAGTGTTGTGCATTTAAACACCTTTGTCATTGGTTTGTAACTTTATATTGTAATTCCCCACAAGGTCCATATGGGAGTACCCCTTGCATGGGAACTTGTATAAAAGGCCAGTGTGGCTACCAATAAATCAGTTCCTGCTTACCCTCAACATAGAGTCTCATCTCATGTGTGAGGGAAACAGCTGTATCTACCCTGGGGATTGCTATATCACTATACTCCCATGGGATTACAATCACTAGCTCTTATAAGAGCCGTTCCTGCTATACTCTCTGGAGTAGGATAGGTTTACCCACTGGAAGCTGGACCTGGTCTTGGGCCCATGGTGGGTGGAGGATGGTGAGTTCCCAGCCAAGCTGCAACACTGGACATGGGGACTATGGTGCTGATGGTGTCTGGTGGAGTGCTGGAAGTCCTCAGTGAGCACTAGGAGCATCAATTGGCAGAGGCACCTGATCGGGGTGCCAGGTGGTCCGTCACACCAGTTTATAGTTCAACTATAGTTCATTGGCAAAAGAGCTGAACAGCTTTACGTTTTTTTGTTTGACAGTAATGTGGTTTAACATATAAAGTTGCATTAATCAAGTAAGCAAACTTCTTCTGAGTAAAACAATTTAATTGCCAGATGTGGTGGAGCTTTTAGAAACCAGCAAGACCTACTTGATAACTTATCGGTCTGACAATGGATTTGAGGAGTTACTCACAGAAGCACAACAAATGGCATTGCAAATGGATATTAATCCTGTATTCCCTTCTTTGGTGCATAAGCAGAGCAAAAAGAAGAGACATTTTTCCTATGAGGGACAAGATGATTTAGTCCAAGATCCACAAAAGCAGTTTAAAGTTGAGTGCTTCTACACTATCTTGGATGTCGTCTTTTCAGGAGAGATTTGAACATCTTAGCGGACATAGCAACTATTTTCATTTTTTGTACGACATCAGGAAACTTAAAGACATGGATAGGGAGCAACTATTGAAGAGCTGTATGAAGTTACAAGAAGTGTTAACAGATGTAAAGTCCAAGGATGAAGATATTGATGGAATGCAGCTGTGTGAAGAGCTTATCGTCTTGGCTCCTGTTGTATCACCAAGCATGACGCCAATTGATGTTCTGGGCTATGCAGTCAAGAATGATTTTGCTTTAAATATTGCTTACACTCCCTATCACAGTGGCTTCTGGTGAAATAGCTTCTCAAAACTGAAAATTATTAAAAATGACTTGCGATCTTCAATGTCGCAAGAACCACTAGTGGGTCTTGCCATGCTGTCTATTGAAAATGCCATTGCTCAAGAGATTGACTTTGAAATATTGTTGAAGGACTTTGCTGATGCTAAAGCAAGAAAGGTCAATTTTTTGTAGACCCAATAGCCTTAGTGAAATGATGCTTGAACAGCTCAGAAATCAAAAATCGGCACCTGCATTATTGTTTGTATTTAGGTTTGCACTGTTATACTTTGTTTTGCACTTTAATTTTATTATAATTTTCACGTTTGTACTTTGTTTATGGTTTATTGACCCATATCTATTAATTTTTTTTCTTGTACTGTATTTTGTGAGAGATGTTAGAAATATTAGAATGTTAGCGTTCAATGGTGCTGTTCCACATTTTTGTTGTTGCCCTGTGTACTTTTCTTGTGTGCATTTTAGATAAGCTAAAACATGTTTCTTTAGCTTCTTTTACATGATGCAAGCAGCACTTAAATGGAGTCATGCTATGTGGAACCTCCTGTCTGAAAGTGTTTGTCATTTTTTTTTTTGTTATTTAGTTTACCATTTGATATGATGTTTTATATAATTTTATTTATATTGTTATTTTGATTGGATTTTTGAGACTCTTGTTGACAGTTTAGATATGCAATGCGGCTATGTTGGGTTTTGCATATGAGAAAATGTTATAATTAAAATCTAATATTTTACGTTTTTAAATTATTTGGGCTGGGTGTGGGGTGGAGTCAAGGGGCGGGTCATGGGGGCAGCAAAATGAGGCTTTGCCTAGGGTGGCAAAAATCCTTGCACCAGCCCTGCATCCAGGTGGTGCAGACTGTGCAAATATATCCTAATCTCTAGCAATCCTGAGGTATGGCCACAGCAACGGTCTGACACTGTAACTGCAAAAGCTCATTGTGCTTGTGGTATGCATCCAGCAGTGGTGCAGACAGGATACCTAAAAGGTCACCCTGGGCCACAAGGCATCTGAATGTCCCCTACCCCTAATTGTAAGGTATCAGCAAGGAGGGATGAAATAATGTTTTTTTTTTCCTTTTTCCAGGTATCAAATGCCCCTGTCTTAAACACGTGAAGTTGTGTGGCATATATAGAATATAAAAAGTCATGCAGGAGCTCCATTTGCGTGGGAACTGCCAACCAATCCCTTTGTTTGAACAGAACAACCAAGAACAGGCATCATGTGTGTGACAAAATCACTAATCCTTTTACAAATTCTTTATGTTTATAAATATCTAGGACATTTAGTCCACTTTAAGGTATTGCTTAAGGAGGAGATTTATCTCGGGCACTAGAATGCCCACATGAAGCTATTGACCTACTTTTGTACTGTAGTGAGGAACATCTTGGACACAGAATATAGGCGAGGTAGATTTGTTTTTCAGTAGATCAAACAATGAATTCTGTAATCATCTTATAAACGCTGATTAGAAAAGTATTAAATTACCAGGGAAACAAGGTGCTGTGATGAGTTATACTAAATAAACACAATTTGCTGAAATGTAACTGTATGTTTGATACATAATTGGGATTTAGCATGCTGCCCTTATGCTGGTATAAATACTATGAAAGATGAGCATTCTATTGTATAGTATACACAAATCAACTCTTAAAAAGCACATTAACAAAGAAAAGCAGTGTTATACAAACAAACTGTACCGATTGCCACGCTAATGCAGCCTATATGCCAATCTGACTCATGGAAATGAGTAATGTTTCACAGATTTTAAGTTCAACAACAGCACCTGCAAAATTATTCTTTTTTTAACCAATTAAAGTGTTTTCTGGGTGTATTGTAATAGTATGTGAAAATCAACTCTTAAAACGCATATTGACAAAGTAGAGCAGAATTACAATTGTGTTATACAAACAAAGCTGTACAAATTGTCAAGCTAATAAATGCCTTTCAGTATGTTACGAGAGACCGTAAGCCGGGTGTGCATAAGCCTACAAAATTATTCCCTCCAATTTAGACATTTAAAAGAAAGGCAGCCTAAATGCTAAAGGTGACTCACGAAGATAAATAGTGTGGCACAGATTTTATGTTCAAGAACAGCAACTGCAAAAATTCAAAATGTAACCACTTAAAGTGTGTTCGGGGTATGTCCCCAACCCCATTCCATTTTTTTCTGTGTATATTTGATATCCAGACCAGATTCCTTTTTGAGTGGAACACCCTGCCCCTCCTATCTGAGTTCCCCTTTGGAGGTGACCACAGGAAAGCATAAATTTGGGCTTAACATGATGTGGCCATATCATGTAACAACATCCCCATATTTCTTTACTAAGATAAGTCATTTTAAGTAACCTTGTAAGATTTAAAACGGTATTTTATGTGCACTATTCCTTAATCAGTATTTTGTATATATTTTTTTTCCTGTAGTACCACCGCTGAGAAATGCATGTTCGGAAGGTGTCTACCAATTTCCTTTTTTTTCCTGAGCATTTTTGGAATCCAGGCGATTTCTTTTGGGTTGAGCACCTCTAATGGGGCAACCATAGGTGCCCCATTAGAGGTGACCACAGGAAAGCATAAATTTGAGGAGAGTCCCTGGAAGCAGTTTAAGCAGTAACTATTGCAGTTATGATATTGGGGCACTGTGACATAGTGGTGGCGCTAACACGTTATGGCCTATCTTAAGAAACAAATATGGGGATTTCGTTAGAACTAACCTGTGTGTGCTGTTACTTAATCTGTGTTTTGTATTTATTTTGATCTTTATACCAGCACCTTGACTGAGAAATGCATGATCTGAGTTCACCCCCACAATTCCCTATTTTCCTGTGAATCTAAGAATCAATCAGCAGAACAATAATTTCATACAAGGGTTATACATATTGGGCCAATATGTTTTCACCAATCATGTCAGATTTAACCTTTTTTTTTCTTGCACTTAGTGCTTCCCTTGCTGTACCTTGTCTGCTGGCTGAGAGTGAAAGGTTCAGTTATTCCAAAGAGTTTTTGTAAGGATATGATATAATCTTTTTATTTTATTTTTTGTTTCTTTTTCCCTCTTATGCTGGCTGAGTGTGGTGAGGAGTGGCTTTTGTTTTCTCTATTTTGGTAATTTGTTATCTTGTGTCTATTTTCCTTTACTCTGCACCTCCTAAAAAGTGTCTGCATGTAAGCTTTGGCTTTAAAAGACAGTGACATTGTTTTGCTTTATTGCGCTATACATCTGGTGTGATCATGTTATTGTGCTACTGCTTAGTCCACTACAACACATGCCAGTGTTGGGATAAAAAAAAAAAACAGCCTGAAAGCTCTGATGATGTTATTTAAGTTACTTTACTGCAAATGAAAGCAAGACTCTCCTCTTTGAGGAGTGACAGATTTAATAACATTGAAGATCTCCAAAGAGCCTATCTAGAGTACAGTGTATGGAAGAATCAGAGCACAAGAAATGCTCATCTACAACATTTATAATGATATCTTCTCTTACATCCTATTCCTGTTTTTTTTTTTTTTTTTTTTTTACAGTTTACAGGCAAGAATTACCCTGTTAATGGGCTATACAAATCCATAGACTGACGGACATGCCAACAATAGCTATGTAGTATTGGAGGTAGCAGTCTCAAGCATGGTGTTGTATGCGGTGTCCAGGGGTCCCTTCGGCTCAGGGTTCTACTGTAAATAGAAGACATGCAACACAAGTTACAATATGGACCTGGCAACATTTCAGCCCTATATAGGGTCTTCGTTAAACCTTGAAAAAGCCCCATGTATTATTAAAACGTTGCTAGTTCCACATTGAGTAGAATTCTCCACACACTGTAACTGGCAATGCATATCTTTATTTAGTCTATAGATGGACAGACGTATTGATTACCAAACCCACTCCAAGTAAGATTAAGCGGGTCGCCACTCCTCTTAGTAAGGGGAGATTTGAACTCCCCTCCTGTGCCAGGCTTCTCTTAATCTGTTACCATTGATTCCTGTCTCAAGTAATGTTGCTAATGTAGAACTTATTTTTTAATAAATGGAGATATATGGAAGGGATTTAAAGATAATAAGCAGTCTTTGTGATGCTCAACAGAGGTCTTTCAAAGTACGATCATGAACAGCTGTTTGTATCATCTTTCAAACTGTGTCAAATTATAGACAGTTTATTTATCTAGGTGTCTCGTTGTCTACGGTTTTGAGGCTATGGACTATATGTAGTTCTTCCTTGTTTGAAGGTCCAAGTTTATCCATTAAAAGCATAATTGTATCTTCCAGATTTTCTTTTCGATGGCAACAGCAGCATGATGATTGGTGAGTCTCATTACTTTGAGAGTCATGGACATCTTTCAATGGACTTCTGAGGCTTTTCCTAGCTTTCATTGCACTGTGATACTGGCTGTATCTCTGTGGAACGTCACTTTTTCTGTGCAGAAAATCTATTTTCATTTCTTCTCTGGGTTGCTCAGTTGCCATTTTTCTGCAATCACAAGCAGAAGGCATATTTGATTATTTTGCTATAAATAAATATAAAATATATTTGACATTTTTAACATCTCCTCTCACTTAGACAATGTCCACTCTGAGCAATGACTGATGAGAAAGAATTGGGCATTTTTTTTCTGAGGATTAGAAATAGGGGTTATATTATTGCTGAAACAAAACCATACAGAGATGTGGAAATTAAAAAAAAAAAATCTGTTTATCCAATGGACTAGAATGGTAGCCCAATCTATTTGTAAATCATGACAATCTATTTGTCCTGGCAAAAAAAAAAAAAAATTGGAAAGTCTGGGCACCATGCTTAGACCTGGACATTAGCAGAGTTATTTAATAAACTCAGATTTATTTTCAGCTTAAAGCTGAAAGAAAAAGCTGAGGCCAAAATAGCTGATCTAGTAAAATACTCCAATTCCCCTATCGTCACAACAGGCTATTTTTCCATTCAGATTAAATTTAGAGTTTAGTTTCTCGCCCTTTGTCCTCCCCTATAGTTGATGTCAATATAAGGTTTCAGTTGGGTGTAACAGGTGTGGTGTTTCTGACTGTATGTGTTGTGTGTGCAGGATGTTTGTAATGGGTATGTGGTGTGTGCTGGCTGTATGTAATGTGATACAGAAACGAAGAAATAGTGGTACAGTATGGTGCTATACAAGTCAATCAAATAGTGCTGCTAAAACCACCGTGAATTCAAACACGCAAGTCCACACAATACATAAGATAAAACCAAAAACTGAGTGGATAGCGCACTTACACAAAAAATATGCACAATGAATAAAAAGAGTAGTAACAAATTATGCATACACTTATTAAGGAGCTGTGTCCAAAGGTCTTTCTAAAAAAGAGAAAAGCTCACATAGGGCAATACAGTCTGTATAATACCCACACATTGAATGTGTTATGTTTATATTATTGTAGCATCCTACTCACATTTTATTGAGCCTGTTAGCAAACTGGCTCAGGGATATAGGCATGGGTAGGATGTAAAATCGCTGTATCTTTGCTTCAGCATTCTTCCCCAGTAGTCATGTGGTGAAAGATGATAAGCAAGGATGGTAAATAAAATCTTCACATTTATTTAAACAATTCTTACATATAAGAGGAACAAGAAATAGCAACAAGAAGTCCTTCATAAAACACACACAAAGCGTTTCGGCTAACCGCCTTCATCGGGTGCATAATGCCATTCTCCTTTTTCCCCTTTTTAATCCAAAACTTGGCGTCGAAACTCCTTTTAGACGCGCCCACTTGGTCGTGTTGCGTAACTTCCGGTAGTACACGGCGACGACTTCCAGTTTCGTCAGACCTTGCACCCATCCTCCTGCGCCATCTTGCTGCACCCGGATGTACCTTATAGGGTGCACACATTCACCCAAATGCTCAATGTAGGTAGGTGTACAGTCCACTTCCAAAATCCATAAGAAGTAGATTCGTGTGTGACAAAAGCTGCCAGAAGTGCTCCGGCGGCCATCTTGATTATGCATATTGGTATACATAGTATGGGCAAAGGACATAGGAGAGAAAAATAAAAAAGCAGTATCAATAAACTTAATATAAACACACATAAACAAAAACCATATATGGGATAATATGATAAGATATTTTTACATACCCCTAAACATAATTATATCTAATAAAATTATTTTAAGTGAAAATTCTTAACAAGCAATATCACGCGATATTGTTTACGTGTGTTTATATTAAGTCTTCTTACATGCCAAACGGCTGCTATAATAGGTATGATTAAATATACTGGTGTTGTTAATCTCACTGTTTGATGGGGATGATGTCTGATAGAGAATTAATTGTTTTACCTATGCAATGCTTACTAAAAATTCCCCTAGACATACAGAACTATACATAATAAATATATATATATATATTATATTATATTACAGGGTGTCAGTCTCATGTCCTGCTTTCTACTTCTATATTTCTTATTACTAGCTAAAAGTATATACTATATACAGGGCTTGAAAGATTGAATGGTCAGTAAGCCTGGTTATAATACAAGATACTTATTCTTTGAAAGGGTTAAATTTGCATTCTTTAAGATGTGGCGGACTGCCTGGCACCCCCACTGGGTGCCTCCGCCAATCTCTGCTTCCTAGTAACTCTGAGTACTTCCAAGTACTCCACCCAACAACCATAACCACTGTAGTCCCAGTAGCCAGCGTTACAGCTTGGTTGGGGTTCTCGCTGTCCTCCACCTAGCCATTGTCCTGGGGCAGAAGGCTGGCTAGCAGGCCCCTCTTGAAGCCCGTGGCGAGGTTCTGATCACCACATAAACATACTACATTTTTCTGTTCGAGAGCCTGACATTAGTTTCCACTATCTTGTAACAAAACGTAACATTCTTTTTAAACACCTGCACATTTTAATTGGGTTACCAAATCTAAGACTGTTATGTACATCAGTTAAGAGAAGACGTGCTAAACATGCGCAGTAGACTTACAGAAATACGTAATGTTATATGAATACTATTTGCAATGAAAATGCTATGATTGGCTGATTTTGTCTTTGTTGTACACACCCCTAAGAAAACTATATTTTATATATACGATGCACAGGTTTTAAAAAAACACACTTCAACATGACTGGTCTGCATTAATTGTTCTCTGCAGTGAACGTACAAAGAGACAAACTAAAGCAAGATGTGTTAACTGCATAAGTCCATGGTAGCTTAAGGGTTACAGACCCTGTAAAAAATTGCAGCCTAACAATGTCAGAACAGATTTGGGTGGGGTCCTTAATCCGTTGCGTGGGAATTGGGTGTCGGTGTTTGTGCGTGTATGTGGTTAAAGCATTAGGGTGTGGGCTGGGCTCCTGGCCTGAATGTGGGGCCCTAAAGACCCCATTTTTTTATATTTGCTTTGTATTCTATCTGGCAGCAGACTGTTTTACAGAATTGAAATAAGATAAATAGAAAAGATTATGTCAATGAACACTAAATAGTATTCAGAGAATACAATAATTCTTCTGGGGGAACAATTTAATGATATCCTCTGAGATTTGTTCTTTTATTTGTATATAGAAATACTCAATGTATATGGAACCGAAAAGATCATGTGACCATAGTTAAAAATGTAACTCTCTGTGTTTCAGTTATTAAATGGAACAATACAAGTTGTTTAGATATCATGCATGTATATAAGTATTGTTTGCATATACTTTATGCTGCTGCTTTTCTTGTTTTGTTGAACTTATGGACTTAATCATATGATCGCGATCACTTGTCTATAATGCAATTTGCCCAGGAATTATTCAAATTTCCCCCTCTATTTAAGAAGGTGATGCCAGGACTATTGGACGCACTTGAGGGGATAAAAACTGCTAAGTGGCAAGATGCCTTGTTACTTCTTTTATTGTTTTAAATTGTTTTCACATCTTTTACTTTGTACCTCTGATTAAAATATATATTTTTTGAATCACCTATCTCCTGACTGCCTACTGGAAGTCACTGACCACCATACCTGGTCATCCTGACCACTTAACCTTAGTGGGGATGATACCCCCTACAGCTGTAAATTAGAGCGCTATAACAGCTCAGAATACTGTATTTATATCTATCCATTTACTAAAAGATACTTTGAGTAATATAAATGCATTTTCTGTTGTGATTTGTATGTTGCTGCTAGAACGGAAGATACACACCAACTATTCATCCTTAAGCAGGGATTACTGCTGTATGCTGAAGTACTTGAGCTTGTAAGAAGCTATATATATGTGAATGGCCATTTTGTTTATTATTTCTATAACTATTCTACCAACCTACTTTTCTACCCTAACCTTACCTTGTGTCACTCTACCACATTCGCTCTAGCATATAAGCTCTTTGAGCAGGACCTTCAACCCTTCTGTTACTGTGCATCCAACTTGTCTGGTTACAATTACGTGTTTGTTAGTCCACCCATTGTAAAGTGCTACGGAATTTGTTGGCGCTATATAAATAATAATACCATCTTAGCCACTTAAAGGCCATATGACAGTCTATGTGATCATGCATTAACCCCTTCCCGACCGCGGACGTACCATGTACGTCCGACAAAAAACGGCCCTTATGCACCTCGGACGTACCTGGTATGTCCACGGCTATTTTCAGCGCTGGAAGCGATTGTGATCGCTTCCAGCCGCTCTGATGGTATTCCACAATGCCTCGATATCTAAGAGCCCTAAAAGAGTGGTCACATGGCCCCCATAGGTGTCCACAGTACTGCCAGCAGGGGGACTGCTTGAACTGACAGGCAGTCCCCCTCCTGGTGGAAAAGTAAAAATAAAGTAAAAAAAGTGTGTGTATGTATGTATGTATATATGTGTGTGTGTGTGTGTGTGTGTGTGTGTGTGTGTATATATATATATATATAACATTGTAAAACCGAAACATTTAAAAATAAACAAATAAAACCGCTAACTTTGGCCAGCGTTTGTGACTAAGTGGCTACAACAAAAGACTGGAAATACCCCATTTGGAATACCCTGGGTTGTCTACAATTGAAAATGGTATGCCATGATGGGGTTATTTCACATTCCTGGGCCACCAAATGGTCTCAAAAGGCAACACAGACCCAGCAAACCAAGCTGGTAAACTGAATTGGGCAAACCCTATATTGAATATGAAGTAATAAACGTAAAATATCAAGAATAGTCTGAACCTGCTATAAAAAATTTAAAAACAATATCTCTATCAATAAACAAATGTAACCACACAGCTTATGACTGATGAAATAAGTCAGAGACATACACCCAGACTCTATGTGGAAACCAACAATGTGTCTGAGTGCATCCCCACTAGTGATGTCCCGAACGGTTCGCTGGCGAATAGTTCCTGGTGAACATAGCGTGTTCGCGTTCGCCACGGACGGCGAACATATGCGATGTTCGGTCCGCCCCCTATTAATTTACTAATACTAAGTAAAAATTACTTAGTATTAGTAAATTGTGCCCCTACTCGCAATACCGCGAGTAGGGGCATGTCTAATAAACAGTGAGCAGCCTGGTGGGGGCCCTAAATACTTGAAAGCCAACCAATCACAGTGCTCTGTGTCATTTTACACAGCGTGGGAAAATTGAACTTTCCCACGCTGTGTAAAACGACACAGAGTACTGTGATTGGATGGCTTGAAAGCCATCCAATCACAGTGCTCTGTGTCATTTTACACAGCGTGGGAAAGTTCTTTGGAATTTTCCCACGCTGTGTAAAATGACACAGAGCACTGTGATTGGATGGATTTCAAGCCATCCAATCACAGTGCTCTGTGTCATTTTACACAGCGTGTGAAAGTTCTTTGGCTTAAACCCACCAATCAGAGTGTTCTTAGCCTAATTGCAGGGCGGGGCAAGGCTTTATAAGCCTTCCCCCACCCTGCAGAGCTCAGTCTGCGCGGAGCCCTCCATGGGTGAAGATGGATTATTTTTTTGCGCTCGGGTTTTTTCTTTTTCGTCAGGTTTTTTTTTTGCGCTGGGGATTTTTATTTTTTTTTTTTTTAGTTTGATGGTTATGATGGTTTTTTATTTGGCCTTTTTTGGGGCTGAAAAATGAAGATTTGAGAAAAAAGAAGACGTCGAATGGTAAGTTTACTTTTATTTTACAGGTTAGTTATTTTATTCCCCCCTCACTATTTTTTAGGGTGAGGGGGGTAGGTAGGGACTTTTTATTTGGGGGGGTGGGTGACTAGGGGCTTGGGGACCCCTAGTCACCTTGGGGGGGGGAAATTTACTTAGGGCCCCCACCCGCAGCCCAGGGGTGGGGGCCGGGGGGGAGGACAGTAGGTCCCCCCCCTCATTATCTTTATGGCTCCCACCCGCCGCCCAGGGGTGGGGGCCGGAGGGGGGGTGGACAGTAGGTTCCCCCCCCTCATTATCAATATGGCCCCCACCCGCCGTGCAGGGGTGGGGGCCGGGGGGGGCAGTAGGTCCCCCCCATTATCAATATGGCCCCCACCCACCGCTCAGGGGTGGGGGCCGGAGGGGGGACAATAGGTCCACCCCTTATTGTTTTTAGGTCCCCCACACACCACTCAGGGGTGGGGGCCAGGGGGGACAATAGGTCCCCCCCTTATTGTTATTAGGGCCCCCACCCACCACTCAGGGGTGGGAGCCGGGGGGGACAATAGGTCCCCCCCTTATTGTTTTTAGGTCCCCCACCCACCGCTCAGGGGTGGGGGCCGGGGGGGACAGTAGGTCCCCCCCTCATTATAGAAACATAGAAACATAGAAACATAGAAACATAGAATGTGACGGCAGATAAGAACCATTCGGCCCATCTAGTCTGCCCAATTTTCTAAAAACTTTCATTAGTCCCTAGCCTTATCTTATAGTTAGGATATACACAGAAAACAAGTAAAAAGTAGGCGCTCGTAATAAAATCGTCTAAAATAAAACAAAACAACCTGTTAATATAAAAAAGAGCTGCACCAAAAACAAGTGTAAAACTCCTCCAAACACTTTAGTGAATATACTTAAAAATAATAAGGTGCGCTGTGTCTTTAAGACCCAAAAATATATAAAGTGCAACTAAGTGCAAACAAATTGATAAAGTGCAAAGTGATACAAAGTGCACTTAAAGTGTAGAATATCAGTATAAAATATTATACATACATATGGCCTCTCAACTCCAAATATACATAGAAAGGAAAAGAGACATAAAAAAACCAATAGTGTGAAACCGTATTAAAATGGTAGTATGGATAATAAATGCCAAATATTGCACTCACAAAAGTAGAGCAGAATAAGCCTGCTCTAGCTTTAACAGCTTCTTCAAATGTAGGACTGCACAGACGAAAAAATATTCCAAAATCTTTCTTGCCCAGCACAGCACCAATATATCACCTTCCTCCACACTTAGTATTCAGTTACAGAGCCTTCGGTATAAGGGTGTCGACCTGTCCCTCTGCGGATTCGCCGCCGTAATTGCCGTCTGTTGGCCGTCTGTTTCCTCAAACTTCCAGGGGGAGGAGCTTTCTCGGGTGCGTGACGTCAGGTGCGTAACTTTACGTGATGACGCGTTTCGCCGTATTCATGGCTTCATCAGATCTGCCCATCCATGTCCTTACAGTTCTTATATACCCATCTTAATGAGTACATTCAGGTGACTGCCATATAAAGTCTATTATTTTGTTGCTGGCATCAATCAAATCAATTGCATATATATACAAAAAAACAATATTACTTTATTCAAAAAACATCATGATTTAAATACTTGCATTATTTAAAAACATATATATATAAACATTAAAACATATCATTTCCCAAAGAAACTTATTTCAAGAGACATATTTAAAAAAACATACTTAAAGCCATCATTACCTTAAGAGAATTGTTTAAAAAGACACATTTAAAGAGACATACTTAAAAATACATAAATACATATTTAAAAATACATACTAATGACATAACAATATAGCACCTCCTCCTAATCCAGATGTAAAAGGAGAAAAATATTATACATTATAAGGAATATATATAGAAACATATTTAATTATACTAAAAAACCACATCTGTATTAACCTAAAAAATTAAATAAATCAAATTCTATATTGAGCCCCCTAGGTTCTAAAGTTTTTAGCCTATGGACCCATTGCATTTCTTTTTTGCCTATGTCAATAAGAGGGGGAAATCATGAGAGGGGGAAATCATATTATTGACATAGGCAAAAAAGAAATGCAATGGGTCCATAGGCTAAAAACTTTAGAACCTAGGGGGCTCAATATAGAATTTGATTTATTTAATTTTTTAGGTTAATACAGATGTGGTTTTTTAGTATAATTAAATATGCTTCTATATATATTCCTTATAATGTATAATATTTTTCTCTTTTTACATCTGGATTAGGAGGAGGTGCTATATTGTTATGTCATTAGTATGTATTTTTAAATATGTATTTATGTATTTTTAAGTATGTCTCTTTAAATGTGTCTTTTTAAACAATTCTCTTAAGGTAATGATGGCTTTAAGTATGTTTTTTTAAATATGTCTCTTGAAATAAGTTTCTTTGGGAAATGATATGTTTTAATGTTTATATATATATGTTTTTAAATAATGCAAGTATTTAAATCATGATGTTTTTTGAATAAAGTAATATTGTTTTTTTGTATATATATGCAATTGATTTGATTGATGCCAGCAACAAAATAATAGACTTTATATGGCAGTCACCTGAATGTACTCATTAAGATGGGTATATAAGAACTGTAAGGACATGGATGGGCAGATCTGATGAAGCCATGAATACGGCGAAACGCGTCATCACGTAAAGTTACGCACCTGACGTCACGCACCCGAGAAAGCTCCTCCCCCTGGAAGTTTGAGGAAACAGACGGCCAACAGACGGCAATTACGGCGGCAAATCCGCAGAGGGACAGGTCGACACCCTTATGCTGTATGCTACCGAAGGCTCTGTAACTGAATACTAAGTGTGGAGGAAGGTGATATATTGGTGCTGTGCTGGGCAATAAAGATTTTGGAATATTTTTTCGTCTGTGCAGTCCTACATTTGAAGAAGCTGTTAAAGCTAGAGCAGGCTTATTCTGCTCTACTTTTGTGAGTGCAATATTTGGCATTTATTATCCATACTACCATTTTAATACGGTTTCACACTATTGGTTTTTTTATGTCTCTTTTCCTTTCTATGTATATTTGGAGTTGAGAGGCCATATGTATGTATAATATTTTATACTGATATTCTACACTTTAAGTGCACTTTGTATCACTTTGCACTTTATCAATTTGTTTGCACTTAGTTGCACTTTATATATTTTTGGGTCTTAAAGACACAGCGCACCTTATTATAGTTAGGATAGCCTTATGCCTATCCCATGCATGCTTAAACTCCTTTACTGTGTTAACCTCTACCACTTCAGCTGGAAGGCTATTCCATGCATCCACTACCCTCTCAGTAAAGTAATACTTCCTGATATTATTTTTAAACCTTTGTCCCTCTAATTTAAGACTATGTCCTCTTGTTGTGGTAGTTTTTCTTCTTTTAAATATAGTCTCCTCCTTTACTGTGTTGATTCCCTTTATATATTTAAATGTTTCTATCATATCCCCCCTGTCTCGTCTTTCCTCCAAGCTATACATGTTAAGATCCTTTAACCTTTCCTGGTAAGTTTTATCCCGCAATCCATGAACCAGTTTAGTAGCCCTTCTCTGAACCCTCTCTAAGGTATCAATATCCTTTTGAAGATACGGTCTCCAGTACTGTGTACAATACTCCAAGTGAGGTCTCACCAGTGTTCTGTATAATGGCATGAGCACTTCCCTCTTTCTACTGCTAATACCTCTCCCTATACAACCAAGCATTCTGCTAGCATTTCCTGCTGCTCTATTACATTGTCTGCCTACCTTTAAGTCATCAGAAATAATCACCCCTAAATCCCTTTCCTCATATGTTGAGGTTAGGACTCTATCAAATATTCTGTACTCTGCCCTTGGGTTTTTACGTCCAAGATGCATTATCTTGCACTTATCCACATTAAATGTCAGTTGCCACAATTCTGACCATTTTTCTAGTTTACCTAAATCATTTGTCATTTGGCTTATCCCTCCTGGAACATCAACCCTGTTACATATCTTAGTATCATCAGCAAAAAGACATACCTTACCATCAAGACCTTCTGCAATATCACTAATAAAAATATTAAAGAGAATGGGTCCAAGTACAGATCCCTGAGGTACCCCACTGGTGACAAGTACAAGCTTCGAATATATTCCATTAACTACAACCCTCTGTTGCCTGTTACTCAGCCACTGCCTTACCCATTCAACAATATTTGAATCCAAACTTAAAGATTGCAGTTTATTGATAAGCCTTCTATGTGCAACAGTGTCAAAAGCCTTACTGAAATCTAGGTAAGCAATGTCTACTGCACCACCCTGATCTATAATTTTAGTTACCCAATCAAAAAAATCAATAAGATTAGTTTGGCATGATCTCCCTGAAGTAAACCCATGTTGTCTCTGATCTTGAAATCCATGTGTTTTTAGATGTTCAACAATCCTATCCTTTAACATGGTTTCCATCACTTTCCCCACTACTGAAGTAAGGCTTACTGGCCTATAGTTGCCCGACTCCTCCCTATTACCTTTCTTGTAAATGGGCACAACATTCGCTAACTTCCAATCTTCTGGGACTACTCCTGTTAACAATGATTGGTTAAATAAATCTGTTAATGGTTTTGCTAGTACACCACTAAGCTCTTTTAATAGCTTTGGGTGTATTCCATCAGGTCCCATTGACTTATTTGTCTTTACTTTTGACAGTTGAAATAGAACCTCTTCCTCTGTAAACTCACGTGTAATAAATGACTCATTTATCCTTTTTCTCAACTGAGGTCCCTTTCCTTCATTTTCATCTGTAAATACAGAACAAAAATATTCATTGAGGCAGTCAGCTAGACCTTTATCCTCTTCTACATACCTTCCTTCTTTTGTTTTTAATCTAACTAATCCTTGTTTTACTTTTCTTTTCTCATTTATGTATCTAAAAAATGTTTTATCCCCCTTTTTACTGACTGTGCTATTTTCTCTTCTGTGTGTGATTTGGAAGCTCTTATAACTTGCTTAGCCTCTCTTCTGCCTAATCTTATAGATCATTTTGTCTCCTCACTCTGGGTTTTTTTATAATTCCTAAATGCTAACTTTTTGTTTTTAACTATTTTGGCCACATCTGCGGAGTACCACAGTGGTTTCTTGAATTTTTTGTTTTTACTGACAAGCCTAATGCAATTTTCTGTTGCCTTCAATAGTGCAACTTTTAAATAATCCCATTTTTCTTGGACTCCATTTAAATTGCTCCAGTCTGATAATGACTCCTCTACCCATATTCTAATTTTAGAAAAGTCTGTTTTTCTAAAGTCTAAAACTTTTGTTTTTGTGTGGTGTGACTCAGTCACTGTTCTTATATTAAACCACACTGACTGATGATCACTGGATCCTAAACTTTCACCTACAGTAACATCTGATACCAAATCTCCATTTGTTAACACTAAATCTAGTATGGCCTCTTTACGAGTTGGCTCCTCAACAACTTGTTTTAGAGACAATCCCAGTAGGGAGTTTAGAATATGTGTGCTCCTGGCACAAGTAGCTAATTTTGTTTTCCAATTTACATCAGGAAGATTAAAGTCACCCATGATGATAACTTCCCCCTTCATTGTCATTTTAGCTATTTCCTCAACTAGTAGATTATCTAACTCTTCAATTTGTCCTGGGGCCTATAAATCACACCTACACGAGTTACTGTGTGATTACCAAATTCTAACGTAGCCCAAACGGACTCTATGTTTGCCTCACTAACTTTTATTAGGCTAGATTTTATGCTATCCTTCACATACAAGGCCACCCCTCCCCCTTTCTTGCCTTCCCTATCTTTCCTATATAAAGAGTACCCTGGTATTGCTATGTCCCAGTCATTTTTCTCATTGTACCATGTCTCAGTAACAGCGACTAAATCCATTATTGCCACAAGTTCATGGATCTTATTCCCTAAACTGCGAGCATTTGTAGACATGACTCTAAGCTTATCATTTTTTTAACACACTTGCTACAGGCACCTTCTGTCCTTGTTTTGGGGGACAATTGGATTGATGTTTTATCACCCTTTTGCCCCCCCCTCCTAGTTTAAATACATCCTAGCAAAACCTCTGAACTGCTCACTGAGAACATTTGTTCCCTTTTGAGAAAGATGCAAACCATCTTTTTTGTACAGCTTATCTCCATTCCAAACAGAGCTACCATGAGAAATAAAGCCAAATCCTTGCTCCCGACACCATTCACCAAGCCACAAATTAAAGTCCCTAATACGCATCCGCCTGTCGTTCTGAGTGTTATGCACAGGCAGAACTTCAGAGAATGACAGTGTGGAAGCAACCTACCGTATATCATTGGCAAAAACACTAAAAACTTCCTTAACCTCTGAAACCTCATTGCAAGCCAAGTCATTTGTCCCTAGATGGACAAGTACATCCAATTACCCTTCCTGCTTTGCTTGCTTAACAATATTACAGATACGTCTCCTGTCTCTGTGAGCAGTAGCTCCGGGAAGACACCTCACAAGACCACCATTGTCCATCTCAACACCTCTTATAATGGAATCCCCCAACAACAACTGCTTTCTATTAGGCCTCACCATAGTCTCCAAGCCGGTCTCCACAACACCACTAGTCTCAGTGCCTCTCTCCACAACACCACTAGCCTCAGTGCCTCTCTCCACAACACCATTCCACTCTGAAAGTGCAGAAAATGAATTATGAAGAGCAACAGACTGTGCAATATGCCTTTTATCCACAACTCTAAGTCTACCAGATCCTACGGTAATCCATCTGCCTTTCCTAGCATGTCTCTGCGGCAGTGGCTTTGCAGCAGTTCCAGTCTGAGTTTCTTCACCAGATAATTTACAAATCTCAGACTTCAAAATTACAATCTCCTGCCGCAAGATAGAGAACTGTCTACAGATTAGACAACAACCAAACCTCCAAAAAGTGGAACGTGAAACAAATGCATAGCAATTGTTACACTGAACTAAGTCTGCCATTCCAATTATGAGAATAATTTAAATCTAACAAATCTTTAACTTTTTTCTTTATCCTCCTGAATACCTCAGATTACCTCCAGGTTATCTCCAGAATATCTCCAACTACACACTTAGAAACAGCACTTAGAAGTAGCACCAAGCTATATGTATGCCAGTGTATATGTATATTTGCAAACAATAGCTAATTAACCAGCAATCAACAGCAAGTAACTAGCTTAATCAAATCAAATGCCTTATAATTACCAACAGGAATTCAAACCTTGGGCAATCAGTAACCTTTTTCCTACAGATGAATCTTACCTGTAACAGTAGAAAAGAAAGCTCTTAGCACAACTCTTAGACAGTTGAAGCTTCTGTAAAACTCTCCAGAATATCTCCAACTACACACTTAGAAACAGCACTTGGAAGTAGCACCAAGCTATATTCATACACACAGCTTACTGAACAAGCTGCAGTAGGGAGAGCACAGCAGGTGGCTGCTATATTGGGTTGCAGAGCCATGTTTTTGTGGCCATTTTGTAAATCTATTACAGTGCAGTAAATGAATGGCATTGCTGAATGGGGTGCGGATTCCCAAGAAGGAGAAGCCTAAATACTCCTATTGTGATTGATGCGGAATGTGATTTCAAAATGGTGACACATTACGGGGAAGCAGTTTTCGTGTGACCAGAGAATCATTGTGGAACTGGCAGTCTTAGAGCGAAATAATACAGCGGTGGAGATCAATGCACTTAGTGAGCATTCAGTCTTCGCACACACAGGATTAGTCACTAAAGTGAGAATTCAAAGTGAATTTAGAATTTAGGGTCACATTAGTCAAACTGGAAAAGTTCTCTGTCAGCTGTGCTTCTATTGCAGCATCTCTGGCTATAGAGTGGGTCTGTCACCGTTTGGGGCCTTTTGCATAATTTGCAAAGACCCCTGATGGCGACTTCTCCTCTCCATGAAATTACCTGAACCCAGTGGCATACACATAACCCATGGCCCGCCGGGCCCGCCCCGCCCTCCCTTCCTCCCTCTTCCCCCTGCCAGACACATACACACAGAAAGATACTTACAGACACATACATACAAACAGACAGACAGGCACACATACATACAGACAAGACACACATACATACATACAAAGACACATACAAACAGACAAGACACATATACATACAGTCAGACAGACACACACAAGACATACATACAGACAAACAAACACACACACACACAATATTTAAGTCACCCTCCTGTTTCCTACCTTTTAGGTGCAGGAGGGTGACTTTCCCTGGGGTCCAGTGGTGGCTCAGGTTGATGGGAGTCAGAGCTCCCACTCTGATTTCCTGTTCCCCAACACGCTAACTATAGGACAAACAGACAACCCAAGCTAGACGTATTACCGGTCCTTAAAGTGGCCGGACTTAACGTGAAGAAAAGTAAGGAGAGTAACAGAATAATCAGACGAGCCGAGGACAGGGCAGGAGAAGGAAGAATAAACGAGAAACAAAGCCAAGGGTCAAGGAAGCCAGAAATTACGGATAACCAGAGACAAGCCAAAGTCAGATACCAGGAAACACACAAGTATACAGAAATCACTCTCGGGCTACAATAGACCACGACAGGGCGAGGAAGTGATGTAGGAGGGAGGTATAAATAGGGCTAAGAGAGATCTGATAGGCTAGGGAAGAGACTAGGAGAGATTATAAAAGGGTTACCAGGATTGCTGCAAAAATGGTACTATCGCTTTAAGATGTCAGCAGCATGCCACGTGTGCATGCGCGCGTCCATGATCGGGTGCACGCGTGCGCTGTCAGTCGGAGGCTGGCTGAGCCAGGAGGAGCAGAGCGGACGGTGGGACCGGAGCAGCGTGGACCGCGTGGAGGTATGACAGTGTGTTAGCTGGGAGGACTGACAGTCACCCGGTCACAGAGATCTGCAGGGCAGCTAGGCCCTCTGAGGTGACAGGTCCGGACGCAGCTGCAACCGCGGTATGTACGCCAGTGCCTGAACCTATCACTTGCGGGTACCGCATTCCGCCGCTCCTCTTCGGCTTCTGGCGCTTCAGCTGCCAGGAGCAGACGTTAGAACTATACTCTCATGCATGCGCTAGCGTACAACATTGAGGTGTCAAGCCACATTATCCTCCATAGAAATAGCTAGTTGCACATACAGACGTCACTGGTGGCAGTTGGGGGAAATGGCAAATCTTGACAAAGCTTTGTCAGGTAGAGGAGACATACGGAGACAAAAGTAGTCCATAAATTGTCTCAGTAGATCTTTTGATTGTGAAATTCAAATTTCAGTGAAAACTGCTCTCCAAGATCCTGGCCAACCGAATCTCCCCAATGCTTCTGACCTTCATCAAGTTGGACCAATCAGGATTCATCCCGGGTCTAAGGTGTTTTTTTTCCCTTTTTCTAAACACCTGAGACACACCCAGGTAATCCCCAAATCCTGGACTGGTAGGGGGTCCTGAGGACTGGGTTGAGAACCCCTGTTCTAGACACTCAAATCAGAAGTCCAAAGATTTATATGGAAAGGCAGATCGCAGAGAGTGGCACACTCCCGACTGACACTGCCCAAATTGAGAGGATTGGCACTGCCGGACTTAGAAAAATACTACCTGATGGCTCACTTCGAGGCTGATCAGCTGGACGGCCTCACGAGGAGAGGAGGAGTGGGTGCGCCTGGAGGCAGACAGTATACAAGTGGACCTCAGAGCCCTACCATGGATTGATAGCAAAGGTGGAAGAAGCGAGGCAGCCCTGAACCTGTTCAT
Source organism: Pelobates cultripes (assembly GCA_933207985.1). Taxonomy (NCBI): domain Eukaryota; kingdom Metazoa; phylum Chordata; class Amphibia; order Anura; family Pelobatidae; genus Pelobates; species Pelobates cultripes. The sequence continues at coordinate 29,041,656 of OW240919.1, read as the reverse complement.
CACAGCGATGCTACGCCTCTGGCACAGTCATGGACCCAAACATTAACTGACAATGGAAAAGAGCCCCTTACTCCCCATACGGGGCAACCCAGATTTCTGAACACGGCAAAGGTTACAAAGTGGGTGGAAGAAGTAGAGGATGCCAGGAAATTAGAGGACCTGAAAACTACCAAGGTCAAGGTGGAAGATAGACACACCCAATGATGGTTCTACTGGCTGGAGTTCCTATCCTCAGCTGACTTCGCCAGAACACTAAATAGCTAATGGTCCAAACTCCTCCCCCCCATATCCTCAATTGACCTCACCGGACTACGGAAAGGCGAATGGTCCAAACCCCCCATTTCCCCTCTTCTTTCTCGCTCATTCCTCCCATCTCCCCCACTTCTCTCATAATACAATTCTTCCCACCACCATGCCAGAATCAACAGCCAAAACCGGGAGCCGCCTGGCCGGAGCCCCGCCACAACTCCGAGGAGGCAAACGCTATAAGTGGGGATGGAGTGAGCCAGATGACACCAGAGATCTCATACCGAACTACCTGAAAGATACAACCCTCAGGTGACAGACTGATGGCTTTGCAGACCAAGGACCCAAATATAGAGGAACTTTAACACCTACATGCAGCAGCAAGGTGCCCCATAGATCTCACTGCTACCTGAACCAGCCTCAGACGGTTACCTCACTACATGCTGGCAGGCACTTTTCATATAAAATGTTAACCGGCAAGTATGCTGGTGTTCAGATCTCACTACGCCAGTGAGCACACTCTTGTATGCTGTTCGGTTTCAATATCTCTTGTTTTATTATTGTCTACTGTACACAGTCCTATTTGTTTATCCTATGTTTTTATGCCTGACCCAATCTGCACTAGGCTGTTCATACTTTTCACTTACCTTTAAAAACGTGCTGGAACAAATGTATATGCGCTACCTTACTCTGCCTCAATATCTCATAGTAATCTGCCTAGTGTATACTGTGCAACCTTTATGTATATCAAGCACGACAAAACAAAAATTTAAAATATAGGGGCTACTAGGACACAAACTATTACTAATTACCACAAATTACTACTTTACACTCTTCTGCGAAAGAGAACGTTTCGTAATCATATGGTGTACCATTTCAAACAAATTTTAGTGAAATTCCAATACAGTCAATCTGAGTATTTTATAAAGATTCTATATTTATGAAATACTCATTTGGGGTAGGGGTGAATTTGTTCTACTTTAAATTTGAAATTCACTTTGCATTTGCTTGCAATTCTTACTTTAGTAAATAACCCAGGAAATATAGATACACATTTTACATGCTTTCGATTGATACATATGTAGAAAAAAAAAAAATACAATACCCTAACAGTGCTCCATTGATCATTTCATAGGTAATGCTCTCAATTATCTTTTATAATGAAAACACAGCTCATCACATAATTTGGGTGGAGCAGAAACAGGAGGAGTTAGGCCAAACAGGCATCAGACAGCATTGTTCAAAAATAAATTCAGGCGATATATGAAATCAATTACTTTCAGCATAGCCAACTCCTCTAATGGCTGAATACATTTTACTATGTGGAACACACAGTGAAGGAGAAATAAACAGATGTGGGTCCCCTCACCATGAGAGGGTTGGCAAGGACAGAAACCAGAAGTGAAAAACACAGATAAAACAGCATGGAGCATTTTTAATGAATAGGAAAAAAATTAAAAATAGATTTTCATGATATAGAACATAATGACAGACTCAGATTTCTGAAAAATGTTTATTCTTCTGGGATGGATTCAATTTCTCATTTAAAAAGAGGTAAAAAGAAGCAATTCATTAGATTATAACATAAAATGCAGCCACTGTATTTTACACATTTTTTCTACCAGGAGCAGTAATGCTTTATGTGCCAAACATTCGCAATACCAAAAAAGAGTTACCACCACTAGTTTATATTCTAATGAAATCTTTGGGTATTGTCATCAAGAAATCTTGTGATTAAGGCATCTTATTATCAGCAATCATGGATAAATTAGTCGTTATGAACTCCATAGCAGGATTCATTCTTTTTGCCTGTTTAAGTGCTCACGAGCAATGATGACTCTCTGTATCTGAGCTGTGCCTTCATAGATCTGAAACAAAGAATGACACATAGTTCAATGCAGCAATTCCTTTAGACTGTAAGTGGTTTTGAACAATGCCCTCACTACATCTTGTTGAACTTATTTATAGGTCTCATTTACACACTGTGTCACTTTCTACAGGCTTTATTAATGTTCCCATCATAACAAAATTTAGAAATCCCTAAACCATTGTGGGTCGATAAATCCTTGTTTAGCATCCACTGTCTAGGCAATCACAGAAAATAGAACACCAAATAATTTTTAACCATATAAGTGTCAGCAGTGAACTCAACATATTGTATGCTACATCTCTGTAACTCAAAAAGGTCAAATATTATGCATGACTAGGTGACTGTATCTATGAGACCATCTGATAGAAACGGTCAACCTTTACTCTGTTACTTTCATTGAGAATACGAGGTCTGGTTAAAAGGGATACTATAGGCATCCAGACCACTTCAGCTCATTCAAGTGGTCATGGTACAGTGTCCATATGGCACTTAGTGCTGCAATGTAAAACATTGCTGTTCCAGAATAAAGGCTAGGAATTAGCCCAATGCTTTATAAAAAGCCTGTTGGGGGACTTTGACATTTTTTCATTTATTTTTTTGTAATTTAGGATTTAACTAGTATATGAGGTCTGTTTGCATTTTTTGTACCATGCTGCATATTATTCAAGAAGCAGAGTAAAATGATCCACCTTGTGGAGGTGATTTGGAGGTTACGCATTCTAAGTGCTGTCCTTTTTTGAAATTGGGGTGAATATAGTTTATTTGTAGTGTTTTTATTTCTTTTCTCAAATATAGCACTTTTCCCTACATTTTGCAGTTCAGTTTTCAATTAAGTACAGTTCGTTGTTCAGTGAGTAAACCCACATTTAGTTTTTAAAACACAGATTATTTCGATGAATTAGATATAATGGTGGAAGTCTCAATGATTTAAAGGAGCATTAAAGAAACATTAAACTGTATACTATTATATGCATCTTGGTATGAATGTCAGTTTGCTAATTACCTTGGATTTTATGTGATATAGAAATGATATGCACTCTGTTTCATTTCCTGTATGTATATACCCAGCACTGTCTAAGCAAACATTGGTTCAGTTGGTCCTGAATGTGTGAAGACCTGCATTGTCTGAGCCAGCCTCTTATCCGTGCATTACGTCAGGGTGCCACCTGCAGGCTAAAAAGCTGCATGTCTAATGAAACCACAAAAGGCATAGCCCAGCTAGCTATAAAACAACCACTATTACATTGAATGAGTTATTATATACTGGAATACATTGATAATTCTGAGCTGCTTTTGTTTTGCAGATTTTAACTCACGATGTAATTATTGCTCTTACCTGGTAAATTTTAGCATCTCTCATTAGCTTTTCCACTGGGTATTCACTGTTAAACCCATTTCCTCCAAACACTTGGACGGCATCGGAGGCCACCTGGTTTGCAATGTCCCCAGCATAGGCTTTGGCAATAGATGCGTAGTACGTGTTCCTTCTCCCAGAATCCACTTCCCATGCGGCCCTCTGATAGGCCAATCTAGCAAGCTCCACCTTCATCGCCATCTCCGCCAGCAGGAAGGATACTGCTTGATGCTGGCATTTACATGAAAAAAAAAAAAAGGGGGGGGGGTTTGTTAGTTTAGAATCCATCACATTTCACATTAGAAGATTTAAAAACAATGAACAATTAAAGCTCTATATTCTTGCATTTGTATTTTTACGGTCTATTTTTTACACGATAGGATTTCACCCTGTAAGCAAAGCATGATCTGAGGCAAAGGGTGCACTTTTTAATCTAATTAGTCCATTCTAAGGTTTTTGTAAACACTGTGTGGAAGATTGGAAAACACTCATGGGACCGGCTGTGATACATGACATTACACGTTTATTTAGTGACTTCATTCTGTGATTGATTAATTAATTACAGCTTTGAGAATATTTTTATTTGAATATCTCTGCCCAGTGTTTAGCCCCCCTTGATAGAAGGCAAAATGAAAAAAAACCAATATCCTCTGGTATGTCTGGAGGAGAGGCTTTCAGCTGGGTGCATCATATCACTCCCTGCCAAAGGGAGCATAAAAACTAAAGCAGATCCCGGTTATCTAAAGGATTAAAATGCCAACAAAAAGTAGAATTAAAATTTTCTCATTTTCTGGAGTACTGGTATACACTTTTATCTCTCAAAGGGAAACTATAGTGCCAGGAAAACAAAGGTGTTTTCCTGGCACTATAGCTCTTTATATTGCTCCCTCCCCATTTCAGTGCAGAAGGGGTTAAAAATCCCTTCTGTCAGTTACCTGGGTTCAGCGTCTATGTCTGTCGGCGCTGGATTGGGTCCGCCTCCGCTACTCCACTGTGGACCTACTGTGCGCATATGCTTGCATTAGGATTTCCTCATAGGAAAGAATTATACAATGCTTTCCCATAGGGATTCCAGTGACGCTTGAAGTCCTCATGCATTGCGTGAGGATGTTCAGCGTCAGTTAGGCAACCAAAAGTCGCCCAACGATACGGAAGTGTCTCTAGTGGCTGTCTAAAAGATCGCTACTGTAGCAGGAGTTAACCCATGAAGATAATTATTGCAGTTTATAAAAAATTGCAATAATTACCTTTGCAGGGTTAAGGGACCTGGGACACTGCACCCAGACCACTTCAATGAGATGACACTATATAAGTGTCACTTTAAGATGCTGAATATCGGAGACTGTTCTGGTTACCACATACAATACAGATGTAAAAATGTTTTCTGGAGTCGTTACTACAGTCGTTTCTGGAGTCGTTAATACATACAGAAATTGAATGCACATAAATCGAGTAATTGCCTGGGATTTAAGCCCAACTCCTGGTGGTAAATATGTACTCACTAAATCACCAGAGGATCAGCCTGACCATCAGGAACATGTTTAAACCAACAACACAAATTTGTCATAATACTACGTAGTTAAAAATAAAAGAAAATTCAAATAAAATCGTGAAGTTTACTGACCTCAGCAATAAACCTTCCAAAAGTCTTTCTTTCTAAGGAGTATTTTGTGGCTTCATCCAATGCCCTCTGTGCTAATCCAACAGCCCCAGCTGCCACCTGTGTTTTTGTGCCAAAAAGTACATCATCAGTCAGGGGGAAAAATTATAAAATAAATAAAATATATATCACTTTTTTTGTGTGCAAAGTTTGCATCTCAATCTACAAATTGCATTACCGGTGGTCTGGTCTTATCAAAAGCTCCCATTGCAATCTTAAAACCAGCTCCTTCTGTAAGCAGGACATTTTCAGCAGGAACTCGTACGTCTTCAAAAACAATCCCCCTGGTGTCAGAGCATCTCTGGCCCATATTTAGTTCCTGCACTCAAGAACAGACAGGGTGGAAATAGTTAGCTATACTGCTGATACAGATATACATTTTTTTCCTAAAGATATATCCTTTTACCTGTGAATGACGTTATCTCATTCTAGAGCAAATCATAGCTCAATTTCTGCATGGTGAGTAAATGTTACTTTAAAGAACTTTTGAACAATTTTCCTTTTAATGCAACTAATTATAGGATAGGCTGCTAACTCCTAATTATTACTGTTGGTCCTAAATAAATTACTTAACCCATTCTTTTTTTTTTTTTTTTACAATACATTATAGATACGTGTAATTAAAAGTATGCTGAAATAATACACTAAAAATAAGACAATCTCATACCTGATATTCTTGCATAACAGGATTCATGTCAGAGTGTCATGTTTATTGCTTAACCTATTATGGACTGCTGGTTTTAACTCAAACAGTGCAGTATGTCCACAGCAAATGTTTCTATTGTAGAAAGCCAACAGCCAAAATACAATTTCCAAAAACCCAAGATAATCACATACTACAGTAATTTGTAGCACAACTGGAGAATACAGCATGTTGGAGGGAAGTGCAGAAAGTGTAGACTTATGGAGTAAAACTTTTTTTCTCTTCCCCTTTCTAATTTAAAGATTTTAAAAAAATCACAATGATACTCCCACTGTGTGCAGGTACCTCAGATCGGGATAAAAGTGCGTTTACGGGTAGAATTATACATCGAATAAAACCCAGTTTCAAGGTTTAGGAGGAAAAAACAGCCTCCATGGACCAATATATGATGCTCCTAAATAGGCAACTCTCTGACTGGTCTGGTAAGGTACCCCTGCTGCTATAGCTTGCGTGTGGATGTGCAGCAGGAGCATTAAAAGGTAGTATGAATGTTTTATTTAATTTATTATGTTTGCATAATATTAATGCACTATCTATATAAAATGGGGGTCACATCCTGCAGGTTAAAGAAACATTAAAATGGTTAAAAACAGATTCCATTTAATATGGATTAAACAGCTCGAACTTTTTAAGACATTATTTTCAGTTCACTATGTCTTTTTGTTGGACAATTGTAACAGACCCTATATAAATTTCTGGGAGTGTAACACTTTATATATAATTTGTATAAATTATTGTTACAATTACACAAGTTGCACCATCCTGCTTACAACACTATTTACCTTTCTACCAATCTGTACACCTGGAGTATCAGCCTCTACAATAAATCCAGTGAATGCCTTTCCTGCAGACACTTTGGGGTCTGAGTTGGTGCGTGCTAGAAGGAAATACCTAAAAAATATATACAGAAAGAAAAAATATATATATACAGAAAACAAAAAACCTTAGAAGATATACTCAGTAGAATATTTTAATACATAGAACAGGTCTAAGGACATCATTGCTCCTTTCATTAACCACTTCATCAGTACTGTTTCCACTTAATCACTCCCAAAACAAATCCAATCAATCTACTTGTTAAATAAGGGTATTGTAAGGAACACTGTGAACCATTTTACTAAATAAGATTCAAGTCTTCATTTTGAAGGAACACTATAATGTATTCCTGACACTATAGTGCTGGAATGCAGCATTAGGTGTCTGGACCGCCGCCTCTCTGCAGATTAAGGTGATTTTACTCACCTTTTCTCCCACACCGCGCCGGTCTCACTGCGGTTGGTCCCACGTCCATGGCTGAGATCATCAGTTTTGATGATCTCTGCTAATCCCATAGGAAAGTATTGGGTGGCTATTGCACATGCACAGCAAAATGCCACTCTGTGCCAATCAGCACCTCCTCATGGAGATGCATTGAATAGTTTTCTCATGACCGCTCATGACTATTTCATTGTAGTCTGTGTGCTTCGTACAAGTGAAAAAAATTGCAGTTTTAGAGAAATTGCAATGATTACATTGCAGGATTAAGACTGCCTCTAGTGGCCACTACAAGCACTTCCTGCTGTTTCAAGGAGTTTAACTCTGTAAAATGACACGGGACATCCTCACGGAGGCAGAGGGACACTAATTTTAGTAATACAGTTTTGTATTCCTAACACTACAATGTTCCTTTAATTAATCCTCTTTGTATGTCACATGAAACACAATCTTTCCCGTCTTTATCTCCTAAAATATAAATAAAAATAAATATAAAACTATACCAATTAGCTTTTCCACCATTTGTTATCCACATCTTCTGCCCATTGATGATGTACTCATTGCCCTTCTTTTCAGCTCTGGTCTTCAAACCTGCAACGTCCGACCCAGCACCTGGCTCTGTTACACAGTATGCCTATAGAACACAGACAAAGATCTAGGAAAAAAACCTCAACATTCTGAGCTATACAATATAAATAATATTTATTAAAAGACAAAATTAAATGGTGCCTATTGACAAGCCAACAGCAAACATAAACCAGCTTCTATAATGTTGCACAAGATTATCATGTTTTCATGATTAAAAAAAAATAAAAAAATTTAAAAAAGAAGAGGAGAGGTGAAATATGTTCCTATCAATAAAAATGTCAGGATTGGAAGTAATGTTTTAGTCACTTCCGAATCTAGGTAGGGTGATCTGACAAATGTTCACATTGTGAACATTTGTTCTAAAAAACAAACAAAAAAAAACACTAATATAACAGCAATGAACAGTACACCATGCAGCTTAAAGGGACACTATTGTCATCAGAACAACTAAAGTTTAATGTAGTGGTTCTGGTGTCTGCAGCTTGTCCTTGCAGGCTTTTTAATCTAAACACTGCATTTTTAGAGTGTTTTCATTATTGCCTAGTAACACCTTTAGAGACAGTCACTCAGACGGCCACTAGAGGTGGTTACTGGGTCAGTGCTGCACGGTGTCAATGGAGGCGCTGAACACTCCCCATAGAGATGCATTGAATCAATGAGAAGATGCTGATTGGTGCTGTGCGGCATTTTGCCACAAATACGCAATCTCAGCCAAGGAGTAGGAGTGGGACTGGGCCAGTAACAACTAGACCAGCATGGCACAGCAAAAAAAAGGTGACTAAAAATTGTTAAACAGTGCATTTGGAACTAGAATCTCAGGAATACGACACATTGAATTCACTGTTCTAATCACATTCAATTGGCATCATCTTTTAGTTTCCAAGTCCATCAGGCACCATCTTTATTAAAGGTAAATTAAAGTGCGACTGAGACAATCCAGAACATAGTAGCCGGATGCAAGATGTTAGCAGGGATAGCATTCACTGAAAGGCACAGCCAAGTTCCTGGGATTGTGTACTGAAATATCTGCACAGAATATGGGCTGGTCCTGTCCAAATCCAGAAGAGAGATATTGCTTCTGGCCTTCCAGCACATGTCATTAAAACACAAACACTGCATATGTACACTATTGTAATCGAAGAGAGATGTTATTTTAAGAAGTCATAGAGGACTTTGTTTATTAAGTTGACTTCCCACCATAAATATATGTTCCAGCCTTTCATGCACGGTGCATAGATTAGAAAGCAATATAAATGTAATATATATGTTATCCACTCTTTGGCAAACAATGTGAGACGTGACCAGCCTATGTCCAGGTCTCTAATTAGAAAGACAATCTGTGCCCCATTAATTGGGGATTCCTACCATTCTATGTGCATGTACTCTATCAGATATCACTTACACACATTAAAGGCTCTTCGGTCATTCTTCCCAAATACTTCTTTTGTTGGGCTTCATTTCCTGCCAGTATAACTGGCATTTGCTATAAAATAAAGAAACAAGACCTGTTAAAACGGTCTAAAAACCGCTTTATAGTGTCTACTTCCCAAATGAACAGGTTATTGGAAAAAAAAAAAAAACAGCATTATTTCAGTCTTTCATCATTTTTTTTATACAAAAAAATCCCATATTACTGGTATAAAATTGGTTTGCTGAATAATTATTGTTGGAGAAAATAATGGTTCATATGTGTGTTAATCCCAGTATGCATTATTAGTAGGCAATAACACAGTATTATACATTTTGATCATTTTTTGGTGCTTATAATGGAACTATCATTTATATTTTAAGTAAATGTTAACTATGGACTTTTTATTTAATAATAAGCTAGGCTGTCCTGGCATAGCATAAATAGTTACATAGTAATCAAGGTTTAAAAAAAAAGGCTCAAGTTCATGGAGTTGAACCTTTGAAACAAATCTTTGTATGCTGCATGTCCAAAAGAAGGCAAACAACCCAATTTCAAATATATATACAGAATTTGATAAGACAACTTATTTGGGGATTCCACACAATGAAAGTTACTTAACCCCCAAGTAGCCCATGCATAGTTGCTATGGAATGAATATTCGACTGCTGCTGGAAGGTTAGCTCGGCACATTCAGCCAATCATTGCCATCCAAAGTTGAAAAGTCGATTTGCAGCATAGGGCAGTAAACTAGGTGTCAGCATAGCTTAATTTTTTTTGGCAAACTGGAGTAATCTGATTCGACACTAACCATGGTGAAGGATGGAGGCACGCCTTTACACGTTGACTCTTTCCACCATAAAAACTATAGTTAACTGTAGTGGTTGTGGTGGTTAGAATGCCACGTTTAAGAGTGAATAAGAAGATTAACTATGAAATTAAATTTGAGACATATGCACAAAGCAGATAAAGCATGGTTAAGAGGTCGTTATTACACAAAAACAGGCAACACTGTGGATAGCTGGCAGAAGCAACAGGGCCACAAAGATTTTATAATGCTAAAAAAATAAAAATACATCCTTCATTAGATAACCAGGAAACAATATATATTATATATGAGCTTTTAACCTAAAAACGGACTTGACAATTTCAAAATTTAGACAAAAATATAGCAAAATTGGAAGACAATAAAACCTTGTAATTCAGATGCTTTTTAAACACTGCATTTTTTGCTCAGTTTTGACATATATAGATGGCCTACCCCAAGTGAATTGGCTTCTATGGCTGTTTGGATCCCAGTGCACCCATAAGCAATTTCTTCAGTAATAAGGCACGTGTCGAAAATCCCAAGGTTAAGGCCTCCTGCCAGGATAATACATGAAAAGGATTGATGAGTTTTAACATCTCAGCTTGATAGCAAATATAAGCAGACTCTACTTGTGGGTACTTACCACAATGTTCAGGTATGTGCCCATTCATCAGGCCAAGCTCCCAGGCCCTTTTAATGAGAGGTACTGGGTACTAAAGTATGAATGAAACACAGGAACAGAATATGTTAAAAAAGGACTTCACTAAACCATACCCAAGTACACAGATGTTTTATTGTTATTTAGTATTTAGAATGAACAGTGGTGTAAGAAACATTCTACTCCACTTTACACAACCTCTGCTAGAAGGACATGGCATCAACAACTTCACTAAAGAATTGACTGTAAGCGGGCATTTATATTATTTAGTAATGCTAGTCTTTCTCACAGCAATGTTTCGTTATGTTCCTGTGGGCAAACAATCATTATATACCTCTCCAGTTCTGTCATAGTTAGCAGCCACTGGAATTATCTCTTCTCTTGCAAATTTCCGAGCAGTGGCCTGAAACTCCTTCTGTTGCTCACTGAGTTCTGGAAGAAAGAAGTTACATAGTGTGAGAATGCCCTCCCTATACTTCATCCATACAATTCCGTGTACGTTAAACAGAAAAAATGACAACTGGTACTTTCCTGTAACCAGTGTTAATTTTGGCGGCAAATTCCAAATTAGTTTTAGTTGTATTTTAGTCATCTGAATTGTTTTAGTTTTAGTCAAGTAAAATTTGACCAAAATTGTTAGTTGACAAAATTAACATTGCTTGTGACACTGCAGTGTAACCTCAGAAAAACACGAGGGTGCACTGACCCCAACATTACTATTCCAAGGTTCTCGGTGTGTGAAGTTTAAAAAGGCATTGTCACGGCAGAGCCCGAGCCCTGCAGACAGCAAGGCGTGGCCACCCCTTTAAGAGACCTGGCTGGGTTTGAACTCACTGCTCCAGCATCCCAGTCAGGTTCTCTGCCATGACATCCACCAGGGGGCTTCAGTTTCAGTTTGCATTTTTCTGCAAACTGACCCTTTGCCTGGATTAAGCAGCACTGATCCACCTGCAACCCTTTTCAAATTTGGGTCAGCTGCATCTAATTAGCAGTCTGTAAAAGCCAGCCCTGCCTGAAAGCTAGTATCTGGTCATTTTGCCTGTTTGGGGTTTCCTGCTGGATCTCTGCTTCGCTACTGACTGATTTCCTGGACTCTGACCTCTGCATGCTTTACCGACTACGTTACTCCGCTGCCAGCCCTGACTTCTACTTCTCGTCTGACCCTGCCTTTGGATTTCCCCTTTATCTGTAATGTGTTTTTGGATTTTGTCTCCTTGTGCCATCTCCTGCAACTGGGCTCCAACTCCTGGTAAACTGTTCCATTAGTCCCCAGGTGACTGTTACAGGCGTTAATACACGGGCATGATTTTGCACACAATATCCTTATAAAGGCAATGGCACTTCATTTGCCAGTGAGCTATGGAATATACTCTATACCAATGCATTTTGCTTAGTTATCTTATAAGACGGGTGAAGATCCTATGATTTCATTGTTGGTCTCCTCGGAGTTTCATATGAATGGCTTGGTAGAGCACTTTTACATTTTTTCTTAGCCATCATTATTAGTAAGCTAAATTTAAGAATGTGTATATACTTCTTTACCAACTCAGTTAATAAAAAAAATATAATTTTCTTTATTTATTGACTGACAAACTGTCCTGAGCCTCTGCTGGCCAAGAATATGATCTGCTCTGCTCTTTAATCTTACTCACAGGCTGCCAAGTCCTAAGTCTACTGAGCTAATTATAAAACACCCTTCACAATGCCAAAAAACATGCTCAAAACTCACCAAAATTAAAGCCCTGTCCGGCAGACGAGGTGGCAGATGTTGCGGCATGAGGAGCAGTAGACTGGGCTCTCCAGCCATGTCTTGCAATGTTCTGCAGGATCTGGGAAATAATACAGATTATATATTTGAAATCAAATAATTTCCACAGTATATAAATGGAACCTCACTGTCATGGCATACAAGTCCCTATAACATCTGACTGGCTCCCTCGTGAAAGTATCAGTAAACCAAGCCACAACTTGAATTAGCTAGCACAAATGTTCCACTAATGTATTTTCCGGATTGAAACGGCTACAAAATGTAGAATTACAAGACAGTAGTTTATAGACATGCACGGCACTCCCATTGTAGACAACAGGGGGCTTTCTGGTCGTGAAGAACTTCCTGGTCGTGAAGAATTCAAAACACACGAACTTTACATTAGTGTATTATATTTTCTTCCATTTTAATAACACATTTACATTAAGTATAAGATGGGAAGTTAGAGCACAAGCTCATACGTGTATTTTCCGGATTGAAACGGCTACGAAATGTAGAATTACCAGACAGTAGTTTATAGACATGCACGGCACTCCCATTGTAGACAACAGGGGGCTTTCTGGTCGTGAAGAACTTCCTGGTCGTGAAGAACTCAAAACACACGAACTTTACATTAGTGTATTATATTTTCTTCCATTTTAATAACACATTTACATTAAGTATAACATGGGAAGTTAGAGCACAAGCTCATACGTTGTTTTCTCAACAATGTAAGGGCTCAAGGCACTTTAATTCTTTGTTTACCCCTCAGGGGTCAGCTGATGCAGCAGTGCTCCTTGTAGTCTGTGCATGATAAAAACATCCTAGAATGTAAATATTACCCATGTATAAGTTTTTCCACGAGGTTTCCTTTTAAAGCGGCTATAACTATATTTTATATCCATATGCAACACTGATAACTAGTTTAATGTTTTTAGTCAAACCGAATTGTAACTTATGATAAATTAAAACCATTTTATGTTTGGCGGGTGGGTGCAGTGACTTGGAGCCAGTGGCATGTGGGCTCCAGAACGGGGTGGCCGGTGTGCTGTGCATGACCTACGGTGAATTCTTGAAGACTTTCTGCTATTTGTGTCTCCTGTCATGCACATGTCACTTTGGAGTTCGTGGGGGGATGCGGACCAGAGGGTTCCTGTTGCTACCTTGGAGGCACAGATGGCCAGTGCGTTCAGAAGCCATGGAGTTTTAGAGGCTCTTCAGTTGTGATTTTTTTTTTCTTACTTATTCTTTTCCAATTTCTCAAAATGCTCAATGTGGCAGTACTCCTCTTATCCGGGGGCTAGCTGGGGTCCTCAGGCTGGAGTACTCCTGCCTCCACACAAGCCATGCATGGCTCGATCCCTTCTATTAAGCGAGTTGCGTGTGCTAACGTAGTGAACAGTCACACGGCCCTCCTCGCTTTAGACGCCCAGCTCGCACCACAAGTGCATGTTTAAAGGGGTAGTGGGAGCCACAAGTCAGTTCAAGCACATTCTGGGGGGCATAGGCATGACGCGGACCAATCAAATGTAAAGTAAGGCTATTTAAACTTCCCTAGCCCTATCCACTTTTCCCTATTGTGGTTTCTGTTCATGGTACCATTTAGTGCATTACTTGATCTATTGTGGTTATTCTGGTATTGACCTTGGCTTTGTTTCTGACCCTGCATTTATCTTTAACCCTTTCCTGTCTGGTTTGCCTGTCTGACGGATTAATGCATACCTGACTCGGCTAGTTCTTATTTTCGCTGTCTCTCCTTTACCCTGATCTTGGCTCGTACCTAAGCTTTATAAAGCTTATGGCCTCCCAGTGTAACCTCTACCTCACATACCTGTCCCTTGCTCTCTCCTAAAGGGCAGCACTCTATTCTCTCCTCCAGCTCTGCTTTGCTCCATCTTGTTTGATTGTTACCTACTGTCTTGTTGGGTTTTAAGCCCCACCTCCTATAGACTGTAAGCTTGTTTGAACAGGGGCCTCTTCAACCTATTGTTCCTGAATTTTTTTTAATTGTCTCATTTATTGTTAAATCTCCCCCATTGATATTGTTATAAAGCACTATGAAATATGCTTGTACTATATAAATACCAGTAATAATAATAATAATATTTTAAAGAGTTAATGTTCCCTTCAAGACGTCTTAAAGGAAAACTGAAAGTCGCCATAAAAACCTTAATTTAAATGAAGTGGTTTGGGTGTTTCCTTGTCATTTTTATAAAAACTGCAATATTTACGTTGCATGATTAAACACACCTGTAGTGGCTGTTCCAACCATTGGTCAGTGGCAAGAGAGCTGGATGATGGAGGCATGGGAATCTCGGCGCTGGAAAAAAGGTAAGTGGGGGAGTGGAGACTAGCCATTTCTCATTGGCTCAGACTGTAATCAGGGGAATTGCAACGGTCACTTGCTCCAGTCCCCAGGTAAAAGGTGGGTTCTGAATTAAAGTGTTTACTTTTCCCTTTATTTGTCTGGTTTGGCATTGTGTCTGGTAGGTAAACAACCTTCATGTTTATAAAAGAGAAAAAAAAAAAGTTTGAGAGGCCTAAAATAGAGCTGGAGACCACCTATTAAGCGTCCATTCTAGTCTGTTACACGCATGTCCCCCTTTTAAAAATAGCATTTGGATCCCAAACATCTGCATTATATTTGCCATGAATTTTACCCAAACTGTTTCTGTGGAATATTCTTTCAGATGTGGTGGCTCTACAACATTAATCTTGACGGAGGTTTTTCACTTCTTAGCAAGATTTTGAATGTGACTATACGGAGCTAATGGAAGTGGTAGGCGCACTGCGCTAGTGCTTTTCAATGGGAAACAATGGAACTAATGGCTTAAACACTAAGGCTTTTCAATGACAATCCTCTGATTGGAGAATTCCCCAGCAGCAGGGTTAGAAGAGAAGATCTGTTGTCTGCTGCTCTTACCCCCTGCCCCTCAAACAAAAATATACATAAATACATACATGTAGGTTTTCATTAGGGGGGGTATATCTGCTAAATATTTACTTGGGTTACATTTACTTCAATATTATAGTGTTCCCTTTCAAGGTTTTTTTTCTTTCTAAAGACTGTATAATTCTATAGGCAAAATCTGAGAATGTTTGGAGACAGAAATTAGTTCACTCTACATGCTTTGTTTTTCTATTTTCAAACATGTTCTGAGATACACTTATGTATTCACATACATCTAGGGGGGGAATCTGTGAGTGATACCCCTGGTAGACTGCTATTAATTGAACAAAACATATTTTCAACTGCAAATTAGTTTGTTTTTAGTAAATAACCCTGACAGTGACAAAGTAGTTAATGCTGAGACCAAAACTAAAATACTTCTAAATATTTGGGTTTCTAAGAAACATGCTACCATTGCCACAACTGTAATCTAAATATTTTGAGTAAAATGTACACAATAGTAGGATTTGTAAATAAAGTAATGTACACTTTTTTTTTTACACTACACACTGCCTTGGCATACACAGGGTTAAAAATGCTGCAGATGATTTAAATAAACACTGCGTTTCACCTTTGCTCTACTTAGTCTATCGACAGCCTGAACCTTTGTTATAAGGTCAGGTTACAATATGCATGTAAAGAATGCACTTGAAAAAGACTGGAGTCTCATACAGTGAGCTGAATTGCAGGAGAAGACAAACAGAATATAGTAAATCCTTAAACCTAGTGATTTACCATAATTTTACCAATAATTGTACCATAATTCTAACATTTCATCCGTATTTTTCAATCCTTAAATCTAATCCTAATCTTTAATCCCAGCCCTCTCATCTAATCCTAACCAGTCACCACAAACCATCATAGTTTAAACTTAACCTCTCATCTCAATTCTTAAAGTTGCATAATCCAAACCTAATTTCTCATTCCATTCCCCCTGTAATCCTAATCTTTGACCCCAATTCCTACCTTCTCACAATTTAAACTGACCCTATTCCCTAAAATATCTAGTTATAAACACTGACCCAATCCCTCACCACTCTGACCCAATCCCTCACCCCTCTATCCATAAACTCTGACCCAATCCCTCACCCCTCTATCCATAGACTGTCCCAATCCCTCACCCCTCTATCCCTAAACTCTGTCCCAATCCCTCACCCCTCTATCCCTAAACTCTGACCCAATCCCTCACCCCTCTATCCATAAACTCTGACCCAATCCCTCACCCCTCTATCCCTAAACTCTGACCCAATCCCTCACCCCTTCTAATCCTAAACTCTGACCCAATCCCTAAACTCTGACCCAATCCCTCACCCCTCTAATCCCAAACTCTGACCCAATCCCTCACCCCTCTAATCCTAAACTCTGACCCAATCCCTCTAATCCTAAACTCTGACCCAATCCCTCACCCCTCTAATCCTAAACTCTGACCCAATCCCTCACCCCTCTAATCCTAAACTCTGACCCAATCCCTCACCCCTCTAATCCTAAACTCTGACCCAATCCCTCACCCCTCTAATCCCAAACTCTGACCCAATCCCTCACCCCTCTAATCCCAAACTCTGACCCAATCCCTCACCCCTCTAATCCCAAACTCTGACCCAATCCCTCACCCCTCTAATCCCAAACTCTGACCCAATCCCTCACCCCTCTAATCCCAAACTCTGACCCAATCCCTCTCCCCTCTAATCCCAAACTCTGACCCAATCCCTCTCCCCTCTAATCCCAAACTCTGACCCAATCCCTCACTCCTCTAATCCTAAACTCTGACCCAATCCCTCACCCCTCTATCCCTAAACTCTGACCCAGTCCCTCACCCCTCTATCCCTAAACTCTGACCCAATCCCTCACTCCTCTAATCCCTCTGAATCCCTCACCCCTCTAATCCCCAATCCCTCACCCCTCTAATCCCAAACTCTGACCCAATCCCTCACCCCTCTAATCCCAAACTCTGACCCAATCCCTCTCCCCTCTAATCCCAAACTCTGACCCAATCCCTCTCCCCTCTAATCCCAAACTCTGACCCAATCCCTCACTCCTCTAATCCTAAACTCTGACCCAATCCCTCACCCCTCTATCCCTAAACTCTGACCCAGTCCCTCACCCCTCTATCCCTAAACTCTGACCCAATCCCTCACTCCCTCTAAACTCCCCAATAAACTCTGGCCCAATCCCTCACCCCTCTATCCCTAAACTCTGACCCAATCCCTCACCCCTCTATCCCAAACTCTGACCCAATCCCTCACCCCTCTATCCCAAACTCTGACCCAATCCCTCACCCCTCTAATCCCAAACTCTGACCCAATCCCTCACCCCTCTAATCCCAAACTCTGACCCAATCCCTCACCCCTCTAATCCTAAACTCTGACCCAATCCCTCACCCCTCTATCCCTAAACTCTGACCCAATCCTCACCCCTCTATCCCTAAACTCTGACCCAATCCCTCACCCCTCTAATCCCTCTGACCCAACCCCTCTATCCCAAACTCTGACCCAATCCCTCACCCCTCTATCCCAAACTCTGACCCAATCCCTCACCCCTCTAATCCCAAACTCTGACCCAATCCCTCACCCCTCTAATCCTAAACTCTGACCCAATTCCCCCAAGTCTAAACCCATCCCGGCCGCCGTTATATGATCTCACAGCTGTCTGATAGCTGCACAGACAGTCTCCGGATCCCCACCCTCCCAGCTCCGCTTACCCTGTGCACCCTTAAAGCCGACATATCGTCCTCTGTCAGACTACCCACAGTCTCCGCCTCTTTTCAGAATAACACAGCGGCGTACACTATGTACGTCATCATATGCAGCCCGGGAGCGCGGCCATCTTTGTTATTGGCACTGCCCTTAATGCTCACTGCTGCCCTCAGCTGGGAAAGAAAGGTAGTGTTTTCTAAATTTGACACCAGAGAAATATCCAAAATAAAGAGGGAAAAAGTAATTTAGAGCAAGAATAATGTATCTTATTTACATCCTGATATTGTCATCCTGGCATTGAGATCATACTCACCATTTTATGGATATTAGTATGATCAGTGACCAGAATTGCCTCTTCCTGCCCCACCATGTTCATGCATGCCAATGTAAAGCTAATAACCTTATTGTCAGATCTCTCCAATGATGGCAGGTATGCTGGTTCACCCATCTGGGTTTATTCACTAAACTGCAAGTTTTAATAAATCGCAAAATTAAGGACAAATAGTCAAGTTGAGATGTTCCCTAATTTCTGTAATTTGGTGTTCGGTTTACCAAAATTAAGTTTTTAGTATCTGCCAGCATAAATTTGTCTCTCCTCCCCCTCGTTTCTTTCACCGACATGCCAAAATACCCCCATATGTCCTAAATGTCCACAATCCGGACCCACTTTGGAACCCCCTCTTACATTGTCCAGGGTGTCTCCCACTTCACTCCTGGGAGCATCAGAAAAATAGTGACAGTGTGATTGGATACTAAAGTAGCGCTGTCCAAGATGGAAGATCCAAGATGGTTGGAGTTGGACATCCCCAGATATTAGGTTTCAGTCTCTCTCCTTAATGTTGTCCATCCAAAAGCATTGGCTGAAAGTTGAGTCCTTTCTTGTTGCTGCCAACTGCGCCGCAAAAGGAATAGATACCGCAAAGTAGAAACCTTGCCAAATCATATCTGCTAACAATTCTCAATACCAAAGGACAGACCAGATTTTCTCACCGTGTTCCCCTTTCCAAATTTTTTACCGTTTTCTGTCATTAGTTGTAGCCAATGCATAGGGGTTTGAATGCCCTAATAACAGAATTGTGACGAATTGCACATCTTGGGCCAAAACAACCGAGCTGGAAAAAAAGCTGCTTCAGAAAATCTTTTAGATTCTGAAATTTTGTCCCACACTTGATAATTCCATGTAAATTCTCCCAAATTCTTGGTTTAGTTAGAACATTTATATTTAAATTTAATGGTTTATATTACATTTATATTTACAATGTATAGTAACACTATAATATATATATATATATATATATATATATATATATATATATATATATATACACACTGTATATATATTATATTTATCTCTTTATCAAAGTTTTATGCAAAACAAGACAAAAAGTTTTCTTTTCCCATAGAAAAATACATATTTCAATACGTAAGTCAAAATACATAATAAAAAAAACAGACTTATAAGGGGCAGGGCTTGGTCGCCATACTGAATGGGCGCAGGTTACATGAGCTCTTGCTTCAAACCGACTAAACAGCGATTCCTGAGACAAAATACCCTAATACCGAATCTCCTCCGGATGGTACCTTCACCTGGTACAGCTGGGGCAACATTTGGGAGAATTCTGGCACCGTTAGATCAGCTAACCGAGAGCGGCGGCCTTTGGCTTGTGCTGGTATCTGCATGTTATAATGTAGTTGTCAGGTATACTCTATAATTCATACTGCTGCCGGAACCCACTTCCGGGTTCACGGCGCTTAGCCCCGCCCTTTTCTCTGACGCGGTCCTTCCACGATACTTAGGAAGACCGCGCCAGATTCAAAGGGCTGGATTATTCACGCAGGTACTGCATTGAGATCAGCTGCTCTACTGAATGCTACCGGCTCCACCTCGGCTTGTAACCAGATTTCAACCTTCTCCTCTTCTCGACCTCGGCTTGGAAAACGGACTTCTACCTTCTCCACTCCCAGACCTCGGCTAGTGAAAACGGACTTCTACCTTCTCCTCTTCCAGACCTCGGCTTGTAAAAACGGACTTCCTTACTCTCCACTCCTAACGCTCAGCTTATTCATAGAGAGTCATAATCTCTCCTCCATTGGGTGAATTAACCCTTCCAATGCCAGAACTGCCTCTAAGTTAAGTAATCCTTTTTTTTCCAAGGAAACCAATTCATATTAATTAATTTCACTACATTTCTCTCTTGTCAATAAGGGATTTCTACTAAGTCTTATTCCTCCTGCAAATATCAATATATTCTAATTGCAACCTGTCCAGCTTAATTATCATTATACTAATAAATCATTCCATCTTAATTAACTTGGAACTAGCATTGCTTTTCTTCCTGCATGTGTATTTAAAGATACAGTCAAGCTTGTTCACTTCAATATAAAGGAGGTGTAACTTATTGTTTCTGCAGTTGAGTTCCAAATTAAAGGGACATAACACAACCCATCACAGTAGTTAGGTACTACTTTGTTGCTCTTACCTTGCTTGGAAGTGCTGTCGTGGCCCACCAAGCTTGTTGTTATCACATGCACATTATAAATAAAGAATTATAAAATAAATAATGATTTATAAAAACAAAACAAAAACAAAAAAAACATTCTGACAAAAACATACTCAAAAAAGCAAAGACTGTCTTAGTCCTCCAGTATTATGCCAGACATATTTTAAAAGCCAATTCTATTAAAATAGCCATACTATAAAATATGATTGACATATCCAAGGGATTTCAGTAAACGTCAAATGGGTAACTAACTTGCAAAATGTAGGCCAAATTAAAATTGGAAAATCTCCCGAGTATAGAACAGAAAATAAGAAATATGTTTATAATAAATTCTGTTTGAAAATCACGGGCAATTATATCAAAATAGTTAAAATCATCTTTTTCTATTCTCCCGGTGGAAATATTTTCTTTACGTTCCACAACCACAGGAACCTGTCTCTTCGATATAATAGATTATCGGTGGACATTGCTGGACAACCATAAATCACATTATTGTATTTGATTGAAAAAAAAATTCTATCAGATACTTTTATGCTAGTTTTATTTTCCTGTACAAAGATACAAAAGAAAGCATTATAGTGTGATACAATGAATTAATTGGGAAGGGAGAATTGAAAAGAAAGGAGTGAAAGAGATTCAATAAGGAAAGGAAATTGTTATGGAGCTAACCGTAAGAGGAAAGTGATTGTAATGAACAAAGGGTCCAAGAAAATTCTAAAGGGCAGATTTTGTTTAAATTCAGTTGGTAGAGAATAGAGATAAACCTCTCCATACATACAATACAAAACTTTATTTGGAATATTATAGTATGAGCTTCAATAATTCAATAATTCATTGCATTATGGTTAGTAATGTGTATGCTAGCTATTGTTTATATAACATCTATGTTTTCAGAAATAATATTCTGAGACCCGCAAAAATCATTAAATGAAAAAACTACCTTGCAAGATACTTATAGATACTTATAATCTATTGCAAGGTCACGGTGTACCAGATTTCGTAGGGTGCAATTGGCGCTGATGAATTATCCATGGATTTTCTGTACATAAGAAATTCCAGTTTTGGTTATTGATGAAGCCATTTAAATTAAATAAACTTCGTCAGACGTGATGAGCTGATGAATAAATTAATTGTTTTCTCTGGCTAATTCATTCTTCCTTCGTGAAATTACCCATGATGAATCTCCCAAGACTCAGTTATAACATGTACCTGCAACAAAAAAATACAACTACCAAAAAATAAGTTATTTACTTGTTAAATACTGCCCTGAATTTTGTCCCACCCTGTATATAAATGATGATAATTTACCCATATTTAAGTCTATTTATCAAACTAGTAATTGGTGTGGGCAAAATGGGTTGTTCAAAGAATGTGGCAGTGCCACCATGTGACAAAAGTGTGAATTACCCTTCATATCATATTATGAGAATAAAAGTTGAAAAAACTCTGAATAAAGCTAGATATTTTTTCAATTTAAAATTAAATAAATTGTGGATTTTAGGGTATTCCAAATAAACACTTTCCAACTCCCTAAACCAGCCTAAAAGTGCAGATTTCTGTGTATGTGACTGCACATGGATATTGTGTATGTCCACCTGTGCAGGACTGGACTGGGACAAAAATTCAGCCCGGGCAATTAAAGGCAGAGCAGGCCAGAAATGTGGCACGTTATGTTGCCACCAATGACAACCCCCCACTGCCATCCCAATTGGTATGTTAGTGTGATGCCTCTCCAGAGCATTCAGTGCTCTCTGATGGAGAAAATGTCCTAATGACTTGTCTCTGGTGTCCCCAATAGTGGGTGCCAGAGAACACAAGTGGAAAAGGATTGTTAAAGTTTTGCACGTGTGGGGATGCTCCCTGCGGTGTTATATGTGTTTGGATGTTTTTTATGTGATTGCATGTGTGTATTGGTGTGGTGATAATAGGTGGTGTAGTGTGTATAGGGCAGTAGTGTGTGCATAGTGGTACAGTGGGTGCACAGGGGGTGTATATAGTATATGTAGTGTGTAGGTGCCAGTGGGTGTTATGTATGTGTGTGTCTGTGTATATAGGGGGTATATATAGGGTGTATAGTGTGTGTAGTGTGTAGGTGCAGGATGTGTAGGTGCAAGAGGGTGTTGTGTGTGTGTGTGTGTGTGTGTGTATATATATAGGGGGTGTAGTGTGTATAAAGTGGGTGTATATAAGCTGTATAGTGTGTGTAGTGTGTAGGTGCAGTATGTATATAGGGGTGTATATAGGGTGTAGTGTGTAAGTGGTGGTGTATAGTTTATGTATATAAGGGCTTGATAGGGTTAAATAATGAATTTAGCTTATTTCATTATTTAAATAAATAAAATAAAAAACCTACACATTTACTCCCTTTTCCCCTTATTACTTTGCAGGGGGAGAGGGAGCACCCTGCTGATCATCCCTGGTGATCCAGTGAGCTAGTGATGTGGTCTGTAGTGTACCTCCGCAGGGTACAGACCATGCCTTTCTCTTGCAAGAGTTGGAGTTTCAGAACATTGCTGCCGGTTACCACGGGTATGCTCTGAAAATATCGGAGATTGCGAGAGGGCTGCCCTGCGTGCAGCCTGGAAGCCCTTTGCTCCGTAACCAAACGGAACGGAGCTCTTCAGACCATCTTTCGGGGCCAATCTGCTATGCTTGAGCCGGCAGGGGAGATTTTTTGATCTTCCATGCCAGCCTCGGCCCATGACCATTGCGGCCCACCGGGCATTTTCCCAGTTTGCCAGATGGCAAGTCCGGGCCTGCACCTGTGTATAATGTGTGTAAGAGGGCCAATATACATTGTGTATATGTGAGTTTGTGTATACTGTAGGTAGTTAAAAGTTGGAAGATGGGTAGGAGAATTTCACTGCATTGGTGGATAAATATAGGTTCCTGGGTGCAGAGAGCAATGTGTCAGGGTCAGTGGGTAATGTGGCAGAGTGTGGCCATGGGTAGTCATGTGGCTGGGTTGGTCAATATATGTAATTCAGTGGATGGGTAAATGTGATTAGGTGGGTGGCAGTATGTTGCTATATGGGAATATGGGGGTATGTGTGTGGTAGTAATATTCCATATTTATTAAGAATGATTGATCACTATTGAGCAAATTAAACTTTTATAGATAGTTAAGATGGCACTGGTCTTAAACTGTGTCGCACTAAGAAAAAGAAGATGACACAGCTTAGAACAAACAGGTCAAACTCAAAGTATGACACGGGCCGCGCACACACACACACACATACTCACTGACAGACACACACACACACATACTCACTAACAGACAGACAGACAGACACACACACACTGACAGACACACACACATATACTCACTGACAGACACACATACAGACACACTGACAGACACACACAGACACACACACACATACTCACTGACAGACACACACACACATATTCATTGGCAGACACACACACAGACACACACACACTCACAAACAGGCAGACACACACTCACAGACAGACACACACACACTCACAAACAGACAGATACACACACAATCACTGACAGACAGACATACACACATACAGACACACTGACACACACACAATGACACACACACACACACACATACTCGCTGACAGACACACACATACTTGCTGACAGACACACACACACTCACTGACAGACACACACACACTCACTGACAGACACACACACATACTTGCTGACAGACACACACTGACACACACTGACAGACACACACATATACTCACTGACACACACACACACACTGACACAGACACATACTCACTGACAGACACACATACACTTGCACACACATACTTGCTGACAACACACTCACACACTTACACACACATACTTTTCTTTATTGCTCCCTACCTATTGGAGCCGACCTGCTTCCTGCTCCTCACTGCTCCCTCGCATGGTTTAGTGATGCCGGGTGCCGTAATATGAAGTCATATTCCGGCGCCCGGCTTCACTTTAGTTGGCGCGAGCGAGGGAGCAGTAAGGAGCGGGAACACTGAGTTCCTTGCTGGCCCTCTTCCACGGCCGGGTAAGTGTTAGCAGAGTAGGCACCTGCAATATGGGGAGAGCAGGTGCCTATTCTGCTATAACACTGGGCATGCACTCGCGGCTCGCCGGGCAGCAAAGATGGTCCACGGGCCGCAAGTTTGACATGCTTGGCTTAGAATGTTCTATAACATGTCTGGCCAATATCCAAGGTGGCCTACGTGCTTGAAAGTAAGACTTGGTGCCGGCAATCTAGATTAGAAAGACTGTGTATAGGGACATAGATTCAGAGAAAAGGTACTGTATGTGCCTGGCAGTTGCCTTGGGTGATCCTGACTGGCCTGATCAACCATAAAGATTACTTAATGTGCATGACATATACATGCTGGGCTGCATTAATAAGAAAACTTGGTGGAAAAGTTCAGACTATCCATCCCATTGGTAAAAAGGCATAAAAGATGGTGAAACTTGGCACTCACTTGGAGTACTACCCACCTGTAATATGGACACGTGTTGCTGGTCTTTGCTGTTCCCAGTAGAGCGAGTCCTTCCAAGTCTGACTGCCTGAGTTCCCGCAGTCGTGTGCAGCGGAGGGACAACCAAAATTCTCTAATGGTGATATATATTTAAGTTGATATCTAGATAATGAAGCTGTTCCCTTAAAGGGACACTGTAGTCACTATAAGCATTTCATCTCTCTGAATTGGTTATAGTGCCTGGAGTGCCCTGGCACTGTCCTTCCATTCAGTATTGCACCATGTTCATGCAGTATTCCACAAAATAAGAGTCCCTGGCCACCCAGAGTCCACACTTCCTTGTTGTCATACTCATTCATACCGTTGGAACTCTGACAGGCTAAAAGCAGTCAGCTGACACTCTCAGCCAATCACAGCTGCCTATTGTATGCTCAGGCTAATACTTCCTTATTAGCCAAAGCAGCACAGAGGGGATGGATTGCCAGGGACTCTTGTTTAGCATTAAAACATTAAAAGTTTAAAAACGGTTCAATGCTGAAAGAAATGATGGTACCAGAGGACTCCAGACACAATAACCAGTTTAATGAGATGAAGCAGATACAGTGCCTACGGTGTCCCTTTAAGCTGAAATGCACCATAGATTAAATATTGTTACTTATTAATTAAGACTCTGTTAGTCAATAAAAGTTAATATTGATTATTTACAAGTACTTTGTGTCAGTGTCTTTCTCTTTCTCAAATACTCAGTTCACTTATCCAATAGGGTTCTGGTGCCTGCCAATATCTTTGAAGACCTTAGGGTAATTGATTATTGCTTTTTGATATTAGTTCTTCATGAATTTTATGATTAGGCACAACACTGTGACAGGGTGTGTGGCTGGATGAATGTGAATGTGTGATGGTATATAACAGGCTGGCAGTAACAGACTGCACAACGGGTACATGCAACTAAATTAGCACAGGTAGAAGAGGATGATGAAGGAGACAGGAATGTCTCATGTAACAGACATGCATGCTGTTAATAAGCATGTTGGATGAGGTATGAGGGAGGACAGGGGCGGGGGGGGGGGCTGGCTGTAAAGATATTCCACAGGATTTTCAGAGTAAATCCGCCTTCCAAGGTGCACTCTCCTCATCTGAACAGGGTTAGTATTCACACACACTGACCTTCTATATAAATACGCCTTTATATTCACACACAAATGGACATGCCTTACAAATACACTCCCACATTCTAACTATACTCGTGCTACTGCTTATCACATTTTAAGGCCCGCTGTTATATAGGTGGATCGTGTGAATGAACATATGATGCTAGAGTAATCATTGTTCAAGAGAATGGATTGTGGCAAATATCATGTAAAGAACCTTAATGATAAGGATATATATATATATATGAAAGTCTCCAAGGACTTATGTAAATCTAAAATGCAAATCAGTGTAATATAACTAGTATATTGGATAAGCTTGTTGTCTGGTAATAGAAGGGTTAATAGGCATAAGTGAATGCTGCGCTGTATTATTGTTTAGCAGTATTGTTATTTTGTAACAAAGCTTTCACTGTTTGTAACTAAGGCTTTCAAGGCCAGCGCATGTATGAGGGGTTGTCCTACTCCCAATGTGAAGAGTTACCCTCCTCCCAATTAGATGAGTCTTCTTGTCTGTTCGAAAAATAGACAAAGAATGGCATATGCTAAGCCTGCCAAGATAAAATTTCTTTCAGATTTTTTTTTAATTCTCTTTCACTGATATCACGCATATATTCAGGATTATTGTGTACCTGTCTTCCTACACACAGAAACACACAGTGACTTTATGGTGTGATACTGCAGCCCACAAACCCTGTATTCTAGTGTGATGGGATTCCAGCATGGTCAGAATTTAGTAGGCCGAAATCTCCACATGGCATATGCTAATTAGTATCTGATTACAAACAGTTGGATGATTCATCAGTATACTGAGCATGTGTGGAAGTGGATAGTACATTCCTTTGTCTGTAAATGCCATGTGGTCTGCCCATATAAGGTGATCCAGAATATCCTGTTTGCTGATTGGTCTGAGGAATATAGGAGGGGTTATACTGTATGGGAGGGGATATGCTGCTAATAAAAGGCCTCTGAACCATGCTTTCTGCCTCTCAGATATTTTTGGAACAGGAGTTCATCTGAGACCCGATCGGTGTGTAAATAAAAGACCTGTTACTTCCTGAAGACTTATGTCCATATCTCTATGTGTGGCTTCTGCGGTTTGTTCCTGTTATTCCTCCGGTAACACTAGCTCCCTGGAGGTAAATTGCCCCCTAGGTCAGCCCTCCCAGGCACTTGTAGGCAGCTACCTACTCTGACTGCTGGAAATTCCCCCTGTGCCCAATATAAAACATACTATATGTACATTGAAGATACATAATAAAGCCTAATGTATTGTCATG
The DNA here is from genome assembly GCA_933207985.1 of Pelobates cultripes. Lineage (NCBI taxonomy): Eukaryota > Metazoa > Chordata > Amphibia > Anura > Pelobatidae > Pelobates > Pelobates cultripes. The sequence continues at coordinate 29,014,324 of OW240919.1, read as the reverse complement.
CTATTACAGAGTTGCCAAAAGGCCCAGATGTGTCTGTATTATGATTTTGTTTTTGTGTGCCTTTAGGAAGTAACTGCAATATTGTGCAAAACAAAGCTTGGAAAGATCATTACGATTATACTGTTATGTTCAATATAATCGTTTCCATTTCGATATGATGATTAAATGGTACCAGCTTGGATAGAATAATGAACTCCGCAATCCCTGAGATATCCACGAATCCAGAGCACACTCTGAAACATTATGTTCAAGACCAAGAGGGAAAAACTGCTCGAGACCAAACAGATGGTAATGTTAGACGTTTTAATTGAAATAATAATCTATGTCAGATAAAAGAGTATTATGGCAGCAGCTTTAACGCTGAAAGGTAACACGCTAAATTTATGAAAATACCAGCGAGGCATTACAGCACAAAACTGAATAAACACACCCAGCACGCTCTGCTATGAGGAAAACATGTCACTAAATACAAACTTTATTATATAAAATTACTTTTAAAATTGTCCTTCATCTGAGTATAGAGTTAAAGGGACACTATAGTCACCTGAACAACTTCAGCTTAGGTTGTTCAGGTGAGAACTATAGCTGCAGGGCCGGCCCTTTAAATGCTGCAGCCGCCTGAGCACTCTGTTAAGTTGCTTCTCCCCTCCCCTCTCCTGTAGCGTGGCCGAGCTCCTCACCAGTCCGCGGTGCCCGGCCGGAGTGATAAGAAGGTGCACGCTCAGTGTGCACTTCCTATCAGTCCGGCCAGGTACAGGAAACAGAAACTCCTGTTCCGCGTTGAGTTTCTGTTTCCTGTAACCGGCCGGACTGACAGGAAGTGCACACTCAGTGTGCACCTTCCTATCACTCCGGCTGGCCACCGCGGACCGGAGTGCAGCTCGGCCATGCTACAGGGGAGGGGGTAAGAAGAGAGGGAAGGGGGGGGGTAAGAAGAGGGGAGGGAGGAGCAAGAAGAAGGAGTGGGAGCAAGAAGAGGGGAGGGAGTAAGAAGAGGGGGGAGTAAGAAGAAGAAGAAGGGGGGTAAGAAAAAGAGGGAGTAAGAAGAAGAAGAAGGGGCGAGTAAGAAGAAGTAGGAGGGGTAAGAAGAAGAAAGGGGGAGTAAGAAGAAGTAGAGGGGGTAAGAAGAAGGGAGGAGCAATAAGAAGAAGGGGGAGTAATAAGAAAAAGGGGGGGAGTAAGAAGAAGAAGGGGGGTAAAAAGAACAAGGGGGAGTAAGAAGAACAAGGGGGGGAAGTAAGAAGAACACGGGGAGTGAGGGGGGGGTAAGAAGAACACGGGGGGTGGAGGGGGGGATGAGAAGAGCACAGGGAGGGTGGGTGAGTGTGAGAACAGACCGCTAGGGGAGGGTGGGGGAGAGGAGAGACCACTAAGGGGAAGGGGAGAGCTCTAAGGGACAGAAGGGACAGCTCTATAGGACAGGGGGCAAGACTGGGAGCTCTTTCACACTACGCACACACACACACACAATGCATCCCTATACATACACAGAAACACACAATGCATCCCTACACACACAGAAACACAACATGCTTCCCTTACACACAGAGAAACACACAATGCATCCATTAAACACACACAATGCAACCTTTACACACAAAGACAATGCATCCTTTGCACACACACAGAAACACACAATGCAAACCTTTACACACACATGCAAACACACACACTGCTTTTCTTACATACACACAGAAACACAATGCATCTCTTACACTCAATGCACACACATACAGACACACACCTTGCATCCCTTATGCATACAAACACAGATTCGCACAATGCATCCCTTACGCACAACCAGAAACACACAATACATCCCTTATACACAAATACAAACTGCTTTCACTACACACAAACTGGTATCCCTATACACTACATACCATAAGCACACATATTAGATCCTCTACAATAACACATAACACATCCCCTACACACTCCACTCACTGTGAGCAAACTCATGGGTGGGTGGAACATATAAGTGGACTTATGAGTGGGCCTTAAGGGCATACTCACCGTCAGGCCCTGGGGCCCAGACCTTGAGCTGTGTAAGGGGCCCCCAAAAAATGGAGCTGCTTCCAATTCTCCCAGAACATTGAATTTTGTGACCACAGTTGCAAACAGCCTCCAGATATCCTGTTTTGCACCAGACCAGTGGAGCCAAACTGCAGCCCGTCATCATCCTCATTTGGTTGTAAGTAGGCAATCTAGTATATTATTAGTGACACTAATCTCTAATTTACCTCACATTAAAGGGACACTATAGTCCCCAGAACCACTTCAGCTTAATGAAGTGGTTCTGCTGTCTATAGCCGGTCCCTGCAGGCTTTTTAATGTAAACACACACTGTGTGCAGCACTGGTGTTAGTTCATATGGCAGATCATATGGGTGGGGCATTGTGATGTCACATGGGGGGGCGGCAATCTTTTCTTTTGTCTAGGGCGGCAAAAATCCTTGCACCGGCTCTGATGCTCTGCAGGTGCACCAATCTACTGGTGACCCACAGGAGGGGAGTGCACTAATTGCATTGCACTCTCCTCCTGCCCAGACCCGTCTTTACCGCAGTGCAAGTGCCCTCTGCCCCTAATTTACAGTGGCTCACACTCACAACAAGCAGTGCCTGGAGCCTTTTGCAGAGACTGGAACAAAGAGGATCTGCGGCAGCTGGCCGTCCTGCAAGCATTACATTAACCAGCTGTTCCCCATGCAGCCACAGGTGCCGCTGTGCTGGGAGAATGTGATTACTCTTCACTTCCTCCCAGCCTACAGAGCAGCGCATGGGAGAGAGAGAGGAGGAGGCGTGATTTAATCTTACAACAAATCCACTAAGCAAATCTTTATAAATTTGGGGGGATCAGCTCTGTTTCCACAGTTTATTGGTGTTTACTCTGATGTCTGTATTAATATGGAGGGATGTCTAAGTAGTAACATCAGTGTGTGTCAGCAGGGCCAGCTGTTGGGGTGTGCAAGCTGTGTGGTCACGCAGGGTGCTATGACAACAGAGGCGCCCGGCGGCCAACACAGCTCACAAGTTGGGGACACCAGCATATTCAATTTAAACGATTCGCTGGTGGTCCACTGGTGTGCACCAGCAGTAGGTGCAGTCATATTATATCCGCTCCCTCGTGGTTCCGGCGCTCAGTTAGTGAGTCAGAGCACAGGCTCAGAGATTCTCAGCCTGCGCTCTGACAACATTGAAAGTCAGAGCCGTGAAGGAGCGGGTATGGCAAAGAGCTACTGATTAGCATAACATCAATATCTATTATAAAACCAGGAAAAGGTGGGCATGCATTGTGAACTGATTTGGTGGTGCAATGGGCCACTTGACTGGTTTTGCACCACAGGGTGCCAGCCCTCCCCTGTATAGCTCCCTGCAGCCTTTCTGAGAAAATACAGTGTTTACATTGAAAGCTAGGAACACCTCCAGTTGCAGTCACTCAGAGTGAACCAGAGGGACGTCGGAGTTGATGGAGGCATAATTTGCCTCCATCCACTCCGATCTGCTGTCAGCAGAGCACAGGGCAGCACTGTGCACAGCATCCTGTTATTCAGTATCTCCTCCCTCTGCATGCAGACGCTGAATTTTCCTCATAGAAATTCATTGATTCAATTCATCTCTATGAGGAGATGCTGATTGGCCAGGGCTGTGTTTGAATCATGCTGGCTCTGCCCCTGATCTGCCTCTTTGTCAGTCTCAGCCAATCCTATGGGGAAGCACTGTGATTGGATCAGGCTACCACATGTCAGCAGACTGCTTGTTTTTCTGAGTCTAACAGCATGCAGGTTTACAGCTTCTGGCTTGAACACAGTAAGATTTGTACTATATTTATGGAGGCATGAGGGGCTACATGGTGGTGTTAACACTATAGGGTCAGGAATACATGTCTGTGTTCCTGACCCTATAGTGTTCCTTTAAGACACATCTAATGAAACAAACCACAATCCCCGCCGTAAACGCAAGAATGCTTTACCGGTTGCTCCTATGGTGATCCCACAGCCTTGGATTTGAGTACAAGAGAAATAAAATAGAATTGTATCTGTCATATCACACAGTTTGTTTAGTTATTTAATCTTCATGAAATGTAAGCCCCAGTCTTATTTGCTGTCCTGTTACAATTCTGGATTTGCAAGAGCAGAGATGGATGACCTTGTCACGATGGATGTTTCAAAACTACATCTCCAATGATGCTTAGCCATGGTAGTAGAAGACAGATACTTAAACACTTTTGATTAAAAACTATAACCCTAGCTTTTAAATCAGTTCCAGGTGTTTCAAGGCTGTGACAATAAAGGAACATTTACACAAATATGGTGGATGTTAATATGTTACTGATGTTTATAGAGGAATGAATGGACTTATTTAAAGAGACGCAGTAGGGCAGATTTTAATCTGTGGTTTCAGTCTTATATGCAAATGGTGTAGGTTCTGTCTGTAATGGCACAAGTGAGCAAAGCTATTTTGCCTGAGCCGGGATTTAGTAAAGAGTTTCTCTAAGAGTTCTTATATTCTCTGATTTTGCTTCAATGCATTCACTGTTTAGTAGATATATCCTCAATAAAAACGTGTATGGATTTAATTATGTAATTTTGGGTGGATTATATCTAAAATCAGCTTGCCAAAGCTGCTGATCTCTTGTCTGAAGTCTTTGCAAGCCCTCCCCTTCTAACCCCACCAGACGTTCTGTGGCTGTCCAACTACAGACTTCTCAATGCAGCTTAATGAGAAGTGTTTGCAAGGCAGGTGCTCTGGGCAATTGCTGCCTCTTGAGTTTACCTCCACTGTTTTTCTATTGAAATATGCACATTTTGTAACATGAAAAAAAGAAGATACACTCTTCACACATACAGCACTTCAGCAAGCTGAGGGGCTTTAAGAGTGTGGAGTGTTTCTTTAAGAGGATAATTTAGGCATGGACCCCATTCTCACTATACCTACAGGGACATCAACTATACCCCACTGACAAGACCTTAGGAAGGACGAAACGATCGCCTTTGTCTCTTGTGCAGAGGGAACTTACCGGCATTTCGGTTCTGGACTGCCCTTACGGGAGGAATTAGTCATACATGCAAAGAGGTTCTCTTTGTAATGGCACACGAGAGCAACATTTTTTAGACCATTTTGAGATGTAAGTGGGGATTTACGATAGCCAAGATACTGAGTTTCTCTTAGTTTGTGTCCGTTCTCAGAGTTTTCATATTCTCTGTTTTTGCTTTAGCAGTTTTTAATCATTCATATTTTTATGCCATGTCTGAAAATATATGAGTATGGCTATTTGCAGCATTTTTTTTTTTTTTTTTGTCAATCTCTATTTTATTTGAGGCAATGGAGGATAATATCACACGTTTATAGGAGTTATATATTTGCAGCAATTTATTTATACTCTGCACACAATAAGTAATAGGAGAGAATTTTAATTTTGTTAAAAGGAGACTCTAAGTACCTTAGCGATGCGTGCTTCTTGTAGAGTTGTTGGAGTGCAGGAGTGTCTCTCTGCATAGTGTGTCTTACAGCTGCAGCAATTTGCAAACATTGTTGTAATTATAACCATATCCTCTCAAATAGCTTGTATTGTGAGGGATTCTAGGAATTGTAGAACCTGCCTGTTGAACTACAACTACAAAAATCTCTGCTGTGCAGGAGTTTATGCCATGAGCTAAACACTCCCAAAGTAAAATATATCAGCACGGACGGTGAGCTGAGCCGAGTCATATCATGATTTGGTAAGAGCTCACTACAGAAGTTTCAAAACCTGGAGATTTGCAGCAAATGCAAGGCATTTGAACAAAGGTATCATAGGTTAGCTATTATGTTTACTAATTTTTGTACATTCTTTTATAATAAATTAAAAGAAAACTACTCTATAATTATATTTTATTCTATTTTCTTTCTCCATATAGCTTATTATTAAACAGATTGCAGGAATCGATTCATAAAGCTTTATCCAAAAGAAATAAAGACTTTGTTATCCTCAAAAGGACTTTTCCATCTTAGCTCCCTGTCAATCATTGCTACTAATGCTATCCTTTACTCGTGGCAGTAAATACGATTTCGTCCGAAAATTCAGGTTTTTTCGTATTAGTTTACTAAAACGTAAACGAAAGCCCTACATACGAAATATAAATGCCTAATGCATTACCGTTACGTTTACTTTCTTTTGTTTAATAGACTCCGTGCTGCACCACTACCAGCTCCCTCCTTGTCATTCATATAAATTCCTACCCCCCCCAACCACTTTAAAACCTTTGGGTGTCACTATTACCCCCATATTAATAAAAGGGAGGTTAAATCCTCCTGCATTCCCCTACTCGTGGCATGCCGCGAGTAGGGGCATGTCTCCTAAACAAATGCTGTCATTTAAAACTACTAGTGACTGGGCAGCTGTCCAGTTGCTAGTGCAATAAGAGGGGACCTGTCCCCCCATGGTGGGGAACCTAAATAACTAAAATGGAGGGGACATAGTGCCCCCTGCAGCCCCATCTGTGACCCGCGGGTTGGGGTTATTTATATAAACGGGGGGGGAACTAGTGTCTCCCCCATGCTCCCACCCATGAGCGGTAGGTGGGGACCACAAATAATAAAGTGACTAGGGGTCCCCAAGCCCCTTGTCACTCCCCCTCCCAATAAAAATACCCTACCTACCCCCTCACCCTAATAACAGTGTAAAAATAAAATTTCATACTTACCATTAGATGTCTTCTTTCTTCTTTTCTTTCTTCAGCCCCAAAAAAGGACAAATAAAAATTCATAATTGTCTTATCAAACTTCTAAAATAAAAAAATACCAAGTGCAAAAAAAAATCCCCCCCCCAAAACAAATCCAGACGGAAAAATAATCCATCTTCACCCAGCGAGGGAACTGTGCAGACTAAGCTCTGCAAGGCGGGGAAAGGCTTATAAAGCCTTCCCATGTCCTGAAATTCGACATTCTGATTGATTGGATTCCAAGCCAACCAATCAGAGTGATGTGACAGGTAAATGTAGAGACTGACATGTCAGTCTCTTCATTTACCTGTCTGAGCACTCTAATTGTTTGGCTTGGAATTCAACCGATCAGAATGCTCTGAGTGATTTTCAGAGTGCTCTAAATCAAATTGTAGGGTGTGGGTAGCCTATATAAGACTTCCCCCTCCCTGCAAAGCTCATTCTGCGCGGAGCCCTCCCTGGGGGATGGGACAGTTATGGATTTTATTTGGCCTATTTTGAAGAAGAAAGAAAAGAAGAAAAAAGACATCTAATGGTAAGTATGAAATTTTATTTTCCAGGGTATTAGTTAATTGCCCCCCCTCACTATTATTTGGGTAAGGGGAGTAAGTAGAGTATTTTTATTGGGGGGGGGGGAGAGTGACTAGGGGTTTTATTATGTGTGGTCCCCACCCGCCAGTCATGGGTGGGGACATTAGGTCCCCCCCCTTTATTTAATTATTTATGGTTCCCACCCGACGATCATGGGTGGGTGCCTGGTGGGGACACTAGGTCCCCTGTTTATATTAATAGCTCCCACCTGCTGGTCACGGTTTCGGGTGCGGTGGGGGAAACAATGTCCCTCCCCATTTTAGTTATTGGGTTCCACCTGTGCCAGGTCCCCCCAATAGCTGCCAAGTCACTAGTAGTTTGAAATGCCAGTGGCTGCTCGCTGTCATTTAAAACTGGATATAACTGTATCTTATATAGAAGTGACAGAGAGCTATGGTAAGAATACGTGCAAAAACAAGCTATTTAAAAGGGTAGCACAGCCTTATTGTGTTACTAATCTAAATAGCTACTTTTTCAAATTGCAACATTGTTATTGTTTTTGCTACAACTATTGGTTACTCTTACCATAGCTCTCTATCACTTCTATACAAGATACTGATTTATTAATATCCAGTTTTAAATAGCAGCGAGCAGCGAGGGGACCTGGCACAGCTAGGGGCGACAGGATTTAACCTGTGCCAGGACCTCCCTTATTGCACTGGTGACTGGGCAGCTAGTAGTTTTAAATGACAGCGAGCTGCAATTGGTTGCTCGCTGTGCCGCGAGTAGGGGTATGCGGGGGGATGTAACCTCCCTTTTATTAATATGAGGGTCAGAGTGAATGAATGAATGGCTTACGGATGAAATTCGGGATTGAAGAATGATATTTTTATTTTGTACGAAATCATTCATACGAAATGAAAATTTCACTGGTGCACATGTCTAACAAGTAGAGAAATTAACCAATTTTCAGTTTCTTCTCCTCATTTGCAATGTGCACCCTGCACCTGGACTAAACTGAATGTGATGTAATTTGAGAATGTTTTAATATAAATTTAAAACAAAATGTGACATTACATGAAACAAGGGTTAACATAAATCGTATATATGTAATACCTCAGTTTCTACTATAATATAGTGAAAAAGAAAAGTATAAATATCCATTCATACTTATCTGAAATGTTCAATCAAAACAGCCTCTCAAGGTCGTGGCCCAGTTCCTGACCTTTTACAATATATACAGGAATACAAAGGAAAATGAGATACGGCTGTGTACAATCTAAAACAGGAACAAAAAAATACACATAGTGTAATACAGTAAAACAAATATTAACGTGTTGGAATTGTAATGCACTCACAAGATCAAGATGAATAATGCGCCAAAAAGGTCCTATTTTTTATCTTACTTTATGCGGCTAATATATATAGCCTCTCTTTTACAATAAATTTGCATATTTATTTTACCTATACTTACTGGAGTCTCGTTTCATACTTTGGTCCGTTTGGATTCCCAGTGGGGACTGGAGACCTCTAGCCGCCCAAGTTCATCGGGGCTGGCACCTTTTTGGCGCATTATTCATCTTGATCTTGTGAGTGAATTACAATTCCAACATGTTAATATTTGTTTTACTGTATTATACTGATTTATTTATATCCAGTTTTAAATAGCAGCGAGCAGCGAGGGGACCTGGCACAGGTAGGGGCGACAGGATTTAACCTGTGCCATGTCCTCCCTTATTACACTGGTGACTGGGCAGTAGCTGCCCAGTCACTAGTAGTTTTAAATGACAGCGAGCTGCAATTTGTTGCTCGCTGTGCCGCGAGTAGGGGTATGCGGAAAGATGTAACCTCCCTTTTATTAAAATGAGGGTCAGAGTGAATGAATGAATGGCTTACGGATGAAATTCGGGATTGAATATATTAGCCGCATAAAGGAAGATAAAAAATAGGACCTTTTTGGCGCATTATTCATCTTGATCTTGTGAGTGCATTACAATTCCAACACGTTAATATTTGTTTTACTGTATTACACTATGTGTATGTTTTTGTTCCTGTTTTAGATTGTACACAGCCGTATCTCATTTTCCTTTGTATTCATGTTAACATAAATCGTACCTGACTTGACTTCCAATATTTCATTCAATTGTGTAATTTCCAGAGAAGTGACATTTCCGTTTATAACAGGAGGAAGACATTCTAGCGAGGTAAAGAAGAGGATAAAAAGTCATTTGATGATAATGAATTGATAAATGATCTATCCATTCTCATTACTATGTGTTACATTACCAGAATCCTGTATACTGAAACAGCAACTTGGCCTCACTATCTCACTGAACGCCTGAGGCTGCAGTTTGAAGTGGGCAATTTTAACATTGAGCACCCCGATTGTATTGTTCCATACAATTTAGGTCAAGGGTGGCCAAAATGTAGTCCCTCCTCTGGTTTAAAATTACAACTCATGTTTTGCGAACCTTGGAATGGCAGGACCTCATAGGAGTTTTAATTCTACAAAATCTGAGGGTCTACATTTTGGTTAACGTAGCCTAAAATGCATGAGACAATTTAGTCAGGGAACCCAATCAAGGCTGGATTTACATTTCATGCACCTATTGGCACAGATTTGAGCCCCCATCCCAAAACAAAAAACAAACGCAGTAACTTATGGGTGCCAAGAGAGCCATAAAGGATGATTCTCCTTCCTCCCCAAATTAATCAAAATCAAATAATAAATTGTATGTTTAGGGTAAGTGTTTCTAGCAGACAGACACCATAAGGCACTGAATAATTCCAAACCCCATTATATGCTGAGGTTTGAGTCGGATATAGGATGCACTTTTCCAATCCAAGAATGGTGGAAATCCTTTTCTGCTCTTTGGAAAGTAGCAAAATGTACCAACCACCTTGAGATACACTTAAAACTACTACTACATGGTTACATTGCACCAAAGCATTTACACAAAATCTATCCAGCTAGTTCACCATTATGCTGGAGGCGTCAGACGGCCAGAGGAACCTTATTTCACTTCTTGTGGCAGTGCCCTACCATTCATTTCTGGGAACAGGTCCACTTTTTATTACAATCAGTGGGGAATATTCATGTACCCATGACCCCTGAATACTGCCTAACATTTTTCCCTTCTTCTCAGGTGACTAAGAATATACGTACTCTATTCCTTCATAGTCACTCTCAAACTAGCACAATTATGAATAGTCAGAACCTTTGGTTAACCCTCCTTCTCTGATGCAAGTGGTGGATGAAGTTATTAAGAGCAAGGTTTGGAACACCATGTCCACATATTTACCTCCCCCCCATTGACGAACAAGGATTCTGTGGGATGTCTCAGCAGATTACGTATCCACTAGGTTTAAAATGTATGGAGAGCTATTAATTACATAATATACCCAGCTAAGGTGGGGCAAGGGAGTGGCTGCACTTGGCGGAGCTCAAAATTTGTATGTGTCTGTTAGTTGACTGTTGCTTTTTGGTTTTCTTTTTGTGATATTTTAGCCTCTTTTTTTATGTAAGACAAAGCTAACCACAATGTATTTTGTTGAATTATCAATTTATCATCATTATTATTTTATAGCTGTGGTACAGGTATGTCAGACGCTTAGATGCTCCACATATTGTTGTGATGTATGAAGTTTATTGCCTATGCTTGAGGTATTGGCTTAAATGGATTTTTATTTTGTATGTAATGAAGGCAGAAAGTTACCAAAATTGCTAATGCAATTTTATTGAATAAAAAGCATGCAGGAACAAGTCACAGCAGTTACATAGTTACATAGCTGCCTTGCTTTAGATGAAATCTCCTTTCTTCCAGCCTAAATGTGTGACCTCGTGTCCTATGTATAGCCCTGTTTATGAAAAGATTTCCAGATAAAGGTTTGTACTGGCCCTGAATATATTTGTATAATGTTACCATATCCCCTCTCAGGTGCCATTTTCCAAACTAAACAGATTTACATTTTTTAACCTTTCTTTGTAATTAAAATGCTCCATTCCTTTTATAAATTTTGTACCTCGTCTCTGCACTTTTTCTAGTGCCATAATATCTTTCTTTAGAACAAGTGCCCAAAATTGCACAGCATATTCAAGATGTGGTCTTAACAGTAATTTATAAAGAGGCAAAATTATATTTTCATCCCAAGAATTTATGCCCCTATTTATACATGACAAAACCTTACTGGCCTGAGCAACCGCAGATTGACATTGCATATTGGTGCCCAATTTGTTGTCGATAACAATTCCCAAATCCTTCCCGTGTGTGTGGTTATCCCTAGTTCACTACCATTTAGGGTGTAAATTGCATGTGCATTCTTAACCCCAAATTGCATAACTTTGCATTTCTCTTTGTTAAATTTAATCTGCCATTTTAGTGCCCAATCTCCCAATCTATCCAAATCCCTCTGCAGCAAAGCAATATCCTGCTCACATTTTATTACTTTACAACGTTTTGTGTCATCGGCAAACACTGATACATGGCTTTCAATGCCTATTTCAAGATCATTTATAAATATGTTAAATAGAAGCGGCCCCAAAACAGAACACTGAGGGACACCACTTACCACTTTTGTCCAGCTTGAAAATTTACCATTAATGACAACTCGTTGTACTCTATCCTTAAGCCAGTGTTCTACCCAAGAGCAAGAATATTAATCTAGACCAATTTCTTTTATTTTGAAGACTTACCTATTGTGAGGAATCGTATCAAATGCCTTGGCAAAATCCAAGTAGATCACATCCACTGCAACACCCTGATCTATACTTCTACTTACTTCTTCGTAGAATGCAATTAGGTTAGTTTGACATGACCTATGTTTCATAAAACCATGGTGCTTATTGCTAATAACAAAGTTCTTCCCAATGAATTCCTGGATATTATCCCTTAATAGCCCTACAAATATTTTCCCAGTCACAGAAGTTAAGCTCACAGGTGTAGTGTGGTACCATACTAGGAAACAGAAAACATTGCTGGCGTTTGTGTGTGGTATTGGTGTGTACGCTTATGTTTTCTTATTAGTGTTACTGTATCATTGGAGTGGTCATAGAGCTGTTTGGCATCTTCATTAGGATGCCTGTATATCTGACTGTCTGTAATCATGATTCGCTGGTAAAGTTGTCAACATGGGGCACCTTAACATGTATTCGGATGACAAACTAGGTGTGGTATTCCTCTGTCGATCCACTGGAGAAATACCCCTTGCGTCCCGGTCTGTAGCGGGAGCTGGACTGGTGCTCGGGGGAAAGGGCGGGAGTGGGGGGAAGGCAGAGAACGAAGGTGAAAGGAAAAGAAAGCAAGGAGAAAGGGGGGGGGGGGCTGAATTCCATCCTCTCTCCATTCGTGTTTGTGCAGTGCTTTGTCTATGGTTCCTGATTAGTGAGCAACCTTGTATAATCGATAATAATGATAGGAACTCTAACCAGTAAAACCATCATTGGGTGTATCTTTCTCGGTCTTTGGCTGTAATGAATTTCAAATCAAAATGTCTGGTGTCTTCAACCTCTTACACCCAACTCCGTAGTGACGGTGCTTGTTGTTGTCTCTAGTATATTGGGATCATGACCTTTGCCGCGTTCACTAGGCGTGGAATCACTGATCGTTTGTAGCTCTGCATCCCCAGTTAGGTGTGGTGAAGCAGGTAAATGGCTGGTTCCATCAGGGAAGGCTCCTCTGTGAGTTTTGCGATCACATGGCTGATTGCTTCCCTCGACGCAGCACCAGCAGGTATCTGGCGCGGTGGAATCACATCTGTGGAGGATTTGCGGAGTCAAGTACCAGCATGTAAAGACTTTATAGTTTTTGTATTAGGACAATCATTTTGTCCCATTCAGCTTCTGTGGATGATTCATCTTTTTCGCCCTCCTATCCTCTCTGACATGGGAGGGTTACTTGGTATCAGTAACGATAAACTGTTATAGATTGTGGAGATACCCTTGGGTACTGTAAAGAAACCTAGTCTATCAAATCCTCATTCAGTAGTTTCCTCCTGAACCGCCAGAGCATCAGTGAGTATAGCTCTCCGTTCGGTAGATGGAATAGACTAAATCCATACGAATACAAATATCTTTACAAGATAATTCCCTTAATAAAGCATACGATTCCCCAAACATCAGCCGAAGTCAAGAAGAAGGGTACAACAGAACTGGCTTTTAATGACCACACACAGGCTTTTATGCAAGTCCCCATGCAAGGGGACATCCCACAGGGAGGGACACAGTATAACCAATTGGTTACAGGAAAACAGTAAAACTAGTCCTGGAGATAATCAAGTCTGATAAAGTAATAACTTGATTATCTCTAGGCAGAAAAATCAAAATTTTCCCCAATATTCATAACACCCCTTTAGACATGGGGTATCCCCACAAATAATATGTCCCCTGATAGCCTTGATCTGGGTGACCAACATATTCAAATTTCACCCAGATCGGTTCAGGGATTCTCAAAAAGTGTGGAAGTCCTTTGTGACCGGCTAACCGCGAGGTGGCTGCCCAAAATAATTCCAGGAGTTTGGGTGGTTTTGCAAGTCTATTCAGTTAAGTGGTAAAAACCGAATAATTCCACAAATGGATTCCCCTGGCTCTTAGCAGCGATTGTTCCCCTCATTCGAATGCACAAAAGTATCGAATAGCGCTCTTCTAGCTATTCGGGAAATAGAGATCCAGTGTTCGCTTGTTGAGACCGGTGTTCGGGAAGTCGAGTGTCCGATTTTAGTTCCAGACACTCGATGACCAAGTCCCGCTGCCTTTGTTCGCCTGAAAAAAGATGGCCGCCGTTTTCTCAGCCACGTGGCGTTCGGTAGTACGAACGCTGGCTGCACAGATAGAGGGCTCATTGAAGCATTCTTTGAAGTTTAACGAGCCAGGGGGTGGTCTCTGTTCGGTAGTTATATCTACCGAATGAATATGGAAGAAATAGTACACATAAAGAGGGATTTCTTCACAGGTACCATCAATTCTCAGAGGCATAAGCTCTCAAAATCCATTGTATCCCTTATTAGGCATGGTTTCTGTGGGATTGAGGAGATGTATCGGGATAATTGTGATCTTGCCATGGCATGTTGGAACGAGCATCTTGCGTCTGGGAATAGTTCCTCCACTGGGAGCCCCTTCCCCTCAGGGCTCACCATATCTCTTACTCTATGGCAGGGGCTGTCACCCTTCAGGGTGTGCATGGGGCCCATGACCCCAGCCTGGAAAGCAGGATTATTTATTATGAGGAGCAGTGGGCTCGTTCTGTTGTCAGGAAAATTTTTGCCCCCCTACAGTGTCATAGGGTTAGGGTAGCCTTCACGAATGGGTTGGTGGTAGTGAGTTGCCCTCCATCTGCCTTGGCTATCCATGGTAGGGCTCTCAGGTCCGTGCGTATACTATCTGCCTCTAGCTAAATCCATTTTTTATCGCTGCCAGTTAGCGTCCAGCATCCAGCTGATTATTCTTGAGAAGTGCGTGGCTATGTAGTATTTTTCCACGTCCGGTAGTGCTAGTCCACTAAATTTTGGGAGCGTTAGTTGGGAATGTTCTGTTTTTCCATATGAACTTTCTGATTTCTGCTTTTAGAGTTTTAAAAAATGAGGCCAGACACCGTCTTGAATGCAAACAGTATCTTTGGCAATAATGTCATATTTACTGCGTTGACACGGCCTAGCCAGGAGATATAGTGTGCACTCAAGGTGTGTAGTTCCTCTGTTGCTTTCCTTAACAGCGATTGATAGTTATGAACAATTAGGTCAGTCGGGTCTTTCGTGAGCCATATCCCCAGGTACTCTATCCACTTGAAGAAGCCGTAGGCGAAAAAGGGTCTCAATATTTTATATTGTGTACTAATTAAAGGTTTTTGGTCACTACCCTGTTCCAATTATCTCTTTTCTTTTACACTGATTTTACGTCCTGGCATTTTACTTTTCTCGTACTCCAAGCAATCCTAGGTGGGGATCATACCACTAATGTTGATACCATAGAGCAGTTAGCCTGCTCTATCTTTGTAAGTACATTTTTATTCATTTTATCTATTGATATTTTTATATTAAGAGAACTATTAGTTGTCTTTCTATCCCTTTCCTGAGTTTTGCATATCACTCCTGAGGTGGACACTTGCTGCATATCCTATAAGTGGGGATTATACCGCTGTACGCCTATTACGCTAGAGCTGGTTATAGTTCGCATAAATGTGAGTGTACTACCATTATTTCTACTTAAAACATATGTCTAATCACATTTATTGCACTATCCACTGTCCTCCATTTTTTGTCTTTTATATATGCATACAGAGCGCTCAGATTAATCAACTCATCGTTTCAACTGAGGATCTTTCATTTTTCTATCAAGTACTTTATATTGACTCTCATCTACGACTTATAGTCACCTACGCAAGAGGATCTCTTACTAGGACTATCTATACTATTGATATTATCTGTATATATATTTTTAATCTTTGGCGCAACCTTTCCTTGTCTTGTCTTATATCCCCAGGTAATGCATGGTGGTGGTGCACCACTTAAGATGGAACTCCCTCAAGAGGTTTTGCCATTGTTTCTGAGTAACTGTGATTTCCAGAATTTCCGATTTTGTATAGTTGATCTGGAGATTCGAGACGTGGCCATATTCCGCAAACTGTTTCATGATCTCTGTCAGGGTGGTGGCCGGATTTGTCACTAGAAAGAGCAGGTCATCCGCATAGGCTAGTACTTTATGATGAGTTTTCCCTGTGTACAGTCCCTGGATGCCCGTTTTCTCCCATATCTTATTCAGGAATGGCTCGAGTGTCAGCACGTAGAGAAGAGGAGACAGGGGCAGCCCTGCCGCATTGCGTTGGAGATGGGGAATGGGTCTGAGAGGTCTCTGTTTCTTCGTAGCTGTGCATAGGGGTTATGGTACAGTGCTGATATCCATGACTCAGGGCTCTTATCGTGTTGTCCCTGACTTCTCTTCCGGGGATGAATCCAGTCTGGTCTGGCTCCAGGTTTTAGAGGAGAGATGCAATAGGCCAGGATCTTAGAGAGTAGTTTACGGTCCACATTCAAGAATGATATCAGCTGGTAGCTTTGACAGAGTGTCGGGTCTTGTTGTCCTTGGGTAGGAGCATGACATTGGCTGAAGAGTAGTGTGAAGTGAGTGATGCGCCATCCAATATTGAGTTAAATGCTATCAGAAGTTTCGGGAGTAGTTTGGGTGAGAACGTTTTGTAGTATAGAAGCGGGAGGCCATCTGGGCCCAGGGATTTGCCAGTTTGTGAGGTTTTGAGAAGTGCTAGTTCCTCCGATGTTAATGGTGCCTCTAGGAATTCGATGTCCTGGACGTCAAAGCAGGTCAGGTATGCTGAATTTAGATAGTGCTTCCTCGTGAGATTTGGTGTGGGTCCAATCAGTATCTGTGTGTAGATTATAGAGGGAACTGTAATATCGGTGGAATGTGCTGGAGATCTGGTTGGGGAAAGTGCATGGTCTGGGATGTGTCCTTGATTTTGAGTATGTATAGGTGCGTCTTGCGTCGCCTGAGCAGGTACGCCAATAGGCCCCTACATTTGTTTCCATGTTCATGGATCATGGATTGGAAGTGCTGGAATGAGCGTTTGATGGATTGGTTAATTAGGGTCGAGAGTTGAGTTCACTTCAGGAGAAGATCTCTTTATGTATCTTTTGCAAGTGTTTGTTTGTGAAGCCTCTCTAAGTCCGCTATAACTCTGCTCAGGTCGATGAGTGTTTGAGTCCATTCACATTTCCTTGCCAAGAATTTCACGATGAAGTGTTCACGGTACACTGCCTTGTGTGCCTCCCAGGTCATCATGACTGATACGTCTGGGGTGTCGTTGGTGGCGAAGTAATCTCTGAGTATCTGTTTTTGTGTCTTCGACTAGGGATGGATCTGAAAGGATGGACTCATTCAGGCGCCAAGACCTTTGGCGAGGGTGGAGCCGTGGTGATTGCAATTGCAGGCGCACCGGGCAATGATCGGACCAAGTCATTGGTAGGATGTACGATCCTTTAAGTAGTGGGAGGCTCAGAAATGGTACAAGAAAATAGCCCAACCTTGTGTAAGCATTGTGTGTGGCGGAATAAAATGTGTAATCACGGACTGTTGGGTTGAGTGCCCTCTAGCAATCTGTGAGTTGGTAGTTGTGGAGCAGTCTCATCGTCCTGGTGTGCCAATTGTCTGGTCATGGAGCAGTGGTTGAGCGTGTGTCCATCTCCAGGCAAAAGGGGAGGTTGAAGTCACCTCCAATCACCAAAGTGCCTAAATGAAAGAGCATTAGTTTACATAGCACAGTGCAGAGGAATAGGTACTGTATGCTTGAGGTATTGAGCTATTTTAAGAGTGGTCCTGCATGCCCATTCTAATGTATTACTTCTTATGTGTCACCTGTATGTATAATTTGATGTAAAATCAATAAAATACAAATCATACTTTTTTTTCTTTAAAAAAAAGCTAATTTGCATTCACCACATCCTCCATTCATTGTAAAGAATTATTTTCCTGGAACACTCTTGCCAAGCTCTCTCTGCAAACAAATTATGTTGGGGTCCTTGTGCAACAGCAACATTTCCATTGGTCCCTCTGAACTTCAATTTTTTTGTGACTCTAAATAGAAAATTTATATATGGCCAATGGTCACCTAGGTAAGATATCATCCTGGATCAGCATTCCAAAATAATCAGCTAATTAAGAAAGTGTGAGTTGGCAAATACCAGGACAGGCCAAAACATTGTTACAAAAATAAAGAAATGTTCATATACATTCTCTGTGTTCTGTTCCATTTCATTATAGTCTTTGTGCTTCCGAGATGATGCTCCTTAAGCCTCATCGAGGACTGCTAGAACTCCTCAAAGGACCACTCTAGGCACCCAGACCACTTCAGCTTAATGAAGTGGTCTGGGTGCCAGGTACCTCTAGGATTAACCCTTTTTTTTATAAACATAGCAGTTTCAGAGAAACTGCTGTTTATACTGAGGGTTAATCCAGCCTCCAGTGTGTCTCATTGACAGCCGCTAGAGGCGCTTGCGTGCTTCTCACTGTGAAAATCACAGTGAGAGCACGCAAGCGTCCATAGGAAAGCATTGTAAATGCTTTCCTATGCGACCGGCTGAATGCGCGCGCGCTCCTGCCGCGCATGCGCATTCAGCCGATGACGTCGCGAGCAAGGAGGAGAGGAGGAGTACAGCTCCCCGCCCGGCGCTGGAGAAAGGTAAGTGTTTAACCCCTTCCTCTCTCCAGAGCTCGGCGGGAGGGGGTCCCTGAGGGTGGGGGCACCCTCAGGGCACTATAGTGCCAGGAAAACGAGTATGTTTTCCTGGCACTATAGTGGTCCTTTAAGCATTTTAAGACTGCTAGAACTGGAATATTTGTAGTTTCCTCTGTGACAAAATGACAGTGATATTAAATATGGCCATTTCCTCTTATACAACACAGTTGTCAATTTTATTGGTCAATTTCAGACGGTCCATACAAGCAATTTGGGCAGCCCATCCCCCAGTTTATGTTGCAATAAAAAATTAAATCTATTTGCATGGTAAGGAGTAATGATGTGTGTCTTAGAGAAAAATAACAACTTTTTGGGTGGCTGAGAGACTGTGCAACTATCAATTTATTGGGTATAGATAACTAAGGATACCTTAGACTAATTTAATAGGATTTTTGACATCGCCCATTAGCTTTGCTTTGGTTCAGCAGATCCTAGACAACCATAATGATACGCGACCATATTGTTATGTCTTCTAGGGCTGTCATTGGGATGGAGTCTAGCCTCTTTAAAGTGGTTGTGTCCATATATGTATCTACAGGTTTATGTTTTTTGATCAAGGAGTGATGTCACATTGAATAATTGAATTAAGACTTGAGTACATGAGGTAAGGTGGGCAGAACCAAACAAGACCCGAGTTAAGCCTCATCATCTTTCAACTTTCACTGGCCAGATGCCAAGAGTCTCTTATATCAACAATAAGTATAATTATGCCAGCTATTGGAGGCGCGCTAACATGATAATTTTCAATACTGACACATAGCTGTGGTGGATAAAGGAGTCACTCCATCATATGAAAGATATTCCATCTTTTTTTCTCGCCATTTTGGGTTTAGAGCTATAAGAAGGCTTGCTAAAAATATCTCTTATATCGTATAAGCCTTAGCTTTGCTATGCTTATGCAACTCATGTCCCTTCTTTTTAGAAAGCTAGCTAAGCAAAACAAGATAAATATAACAAATAATGCCAAACAGTAGCAAATAATACTAAACATTTAGATGTTGCAACCATTTGCCGTTTGCTCCACCCTGTCTTGTAAGAAATTGTGTATATTATTTATTATTTATTTATAAAATATTTTACCAGGAAAGATACATTGAGATTTCTCTCGTTTTCAAGTATGTCCTGGGTCCACAAATCATTGCATTGTTACATTAGGTACAACAAAATACAAAAACAATATTAATACACAATATATACAAAATTTAACATAGAACAGGCAGGAAATATATAATCAACCATGACACGTGCATTCTGTTTTGAGGTATGTAGAGAGGGATCTCTTAAAAGACTTTAGGCTTAGGGAAGATTTTAAATTGTGCGGGAGGTCGTTCCACAATTGCGGCGCTCTGTAGGAGAAGGAGGATCGGGCCGCTTTCTTTTTGTATTGAGGTAGACTAAGTAAAGTGCTTGTACTGGATCGGAGGTTATAGAAAGTGGGAACAGCTGGGGAAAGCATTTTGTTCAGGTAGGGTGTGAGTTTCCCAGAAAAGCTCTTAAAAACAAGGCTGGAAAGATGAAGGGTGCGTCTGG
Organism: Pelobates cultripes; assembly: GCA_933207985.1. NCBI lineage: Eukaryota > Metazoa > Chordata > Amphibia > Anura > Pelobatidae > Pelobates > Pelobates cultripes. The sequence goes on along the minus strand of OW240919.1, from coordinate 28,994,320 downwards.
AATGTTGTAATACGACTGGTACAAAGCAGAAAGCCTTATTTATTAATTACCAGTGTTGTCATTTTTAAAAGATCTTGGTCAAACAGCAGGAAATGTCTCACCGTTTTAAAACCCACAAATTAGAAGTCTCACGCTGAAGATGTGGACATTCTATCTCGCTGAAACCTGTATTCTACTAAGAAACAAAGTCAATGTTCAACTTCCTATGGTTTGCCCTGATCTTGTTCTGACTTCTTTCTCTGTTAAACACAATCTTTGTAATTGTATATATAATTCAATAAAAATCTCACTTTCTAAGCTTGTGATCTGTCATAAACGTCTCACTATAGCCGTGTTGATCTCTGTATAAAATGCATCAAGGATGTACTGGTATTCTCATGGAATGTAAACTCGTTCAAGCAAGGCCTTCTTCTTTTTATTATAGTACAGCGCTGTGGAATATGTTGGCGCTAAATAAATGATAATATTAACAGTAGTTAAAGAAGCTCCTCTTGCACACATTTTGAAAAGCAGAGGAAAATGGGTCACCTTAATCAATGATTCCATGGGTATGCTCACACACATTGTGCACTGCACACGCGATGCATACCTGTCAATTTAGGAATGTGAGCAATTTTTTATGCAATATGCACTGATTTTTCAATTCTAAATCGATAATAATTAATGACTTTAATTGGTATTTAGATATGTAAGCAGTGGAGGTTCGTCGATAGGGGCACTCAGGGCAGCAACCCAATAGTTTTTTTTTTATGTGAAGGAAAATATTTGCATTTGTTTAGAAGCACTAGGATTCTTTTTCTAGAGGAGAGGGTGGTAAGCCTAAAAAAATGGGAAAAACAATAAATAAATTAGTGTCTTGTTAATTCTGTAGGTTAAATAGGTTTCAGTTCTGAAAGGTCCCTCCCCCTCATTAGTAGCTGTTTGAGAAGCTTGCTTGCAAACATGTAGGTATGTAAAAAAAAAAAAAAAAAAAAATAGGTCTGGTTTGAAATCTGCCCTATTTCAGCAGGTTTTGCACATGCCTAGTGTCATTTAAGAAGGAATTTCTGGAATTTCCATTGATCTACCATTCAGGCAGGAGAGCCAACTGCCCGTGAGTAGACACATGCTATTGGCCCCTCTATTCAGAGGCCATTATTGGTTCATAGTACCAGAAGCAAGAAGCCATCTTGGAAGTAACACAGAGAGACCAGAGGAGCAGCTGCTTGCCTCTGTCAAATGTAAGTGTATACTATTATATATTCCTCTTCCCCAATAGCCCTAGTGACTGCCTAAGGACTGATTAGGAAAGTGAATTTACTCAAATATAAAGTAAATACATGTAAAGCCAAGGAGGGCAAGGGGAGGGGGCATTTCTGATAGAGCACTGTGCTACATGTCACTAATAGTTTTAATAACAAATATCAAAAATAAAAACGAGGGTTGCACTCAATCACAAAAAACACAGGGTGTTAACTGAGTATGGGTCAGCATACCCACACATTTCAACCTGTTTTTCTTTTAATAGTTTTAATAAGTCCTACTGCACATACCATACCATATACCATCTTCTTTAAAGTGCTCAGTCACTCTGTAACTGAGACCCGAGACACTCATGATGTAGCTAGTTTAACAGTTGTGAAGATTCAAACTGCAGGACTGGGGCTGTGACTCTGAGGACTGATATGATTCTGAGTTTAATATATTTTAATCTGTAATCATTGTTGAATCTGTTAACCATGTCAGCTACTTCCTGGCTCTGTATTTCCACTGTAGATTAATTATATTGCCAGCTGCAATGATAATAAGGAGTCGTTCAGTATCCCGCTGCCCTTACCCTACGTACCCTGTGTGCTGAGAGCTAATAGTGAGTCAGGAGTAGCTGACATAGAGTCTATCAGTATCTTGATGCTTTAACCATGCACACACTGTGAGCTGAGGGCTAATGGGGTAGCTGAAATATTTCTTAACAGCAGACATATTTAATAGAAAGCTAAAGTTATCATAGAAGGACCACTACTAAAAATATCATGTAACGGAGAGCTAGGAGAGGGCTAGGAGTATTGAAAGAGAGAGCTAAATAATTTTACAGAAACATGTACTGTGTTGGGCTCTTTGTATTGCAGCTCTGTGTAATCCATAACAGTGAATCTGGCTGTGTTTGATAGTTATGGTGCCCAGCTCTGTGTTATTTCTCTGTCTTTTACTGTTGAATAGGTATATCTGTGGTCTTTCCAGCTCTGTCTATTGTGCTTGTATCTTTGTATTGTGCCCAGTTCTGTGTATTAAATCTCTGTTTCCCCAGCTCTGTGTATTGGATAGGTATCTTTATTTTTTTTTTGCCAAGCTGTGTATTGTTCGTCTATTTTTTTTAATCGTCTCTCTTTTTGGTTTGGTTAACTCTGTATTGTACCCACCTCAATGTATTTTATAGATATCTTTGTGTTGTGCCCAGCATGTGTTATTGTATGAGCATCTCTGTATTATAATCCGCTCTCTATGTTGTATGAGTATTTCTGTACCGTATAGGTAGGAGTATATTCTGGGGGAGGAATCTGATGGCCCACCATTTTAAAACTTCACTAAATATCTCATGTAAAATAAATATCTTTATATTATATATCAGATATGTTTTCTTGTGCAGTCCAATGTCCTTGTGTTTGGACTGTGAAAAAAAATGGATGGATCTTTTTCTATTTGCTCACAATGTCCATGTTTTGTGCATGAGAAAAGAGTGTATTACACAAAGAAACTTATATAGTGTTTATATTGGGGTGGACACAGAGCTCATTCTCAGTTCCATCCATTGTGTGGGTGGCGGTTCTGCTTGGCAGATGTACACTGATAAACATGCAAGCCTTCACAATAGATCAAGCAGGAGCAAGTGTTTGGCGATGACTTACACCATTTTTGCATGCCTTTTCTTTTTGCTTCCATGCTATTTGCTATTAATAAATTATGAAATCCCGGGAATGTATGAGGTGAAGGTTATGGCCACATTTGATCTGAATATTGCTAAGCATGGAAAACTTGTGTAAATCACATTTTTTTTTTTTGTGGAAAAATCACGTTTAACTTTTGTGCAAAGAAGAAAAAAAAAAGAACATTGCGTAGTGTTTTAAATCAGCACTATAATGTAAATGAATGTCGCATCACACGTTAAATGCATGGCGTATGCGCACATTGTCACTAATGATGCTGTATTTCAAATTGTTCCAGTGCACACCAAGGAACCAATGCATGCAGTATGCACACTTTTATTGCACACACAATTCGCACACGGTTCCTGTATATTATCACACACCATGTAGACCAACAACATATTTTATCTGTACAATGTCAATCCCTCAACCAAAAACTATACATATTGCATTTGTTTAACCCCACATGTACATACACACGAAGTGTGTATTTGTCACAACTCAGCAACAGAGGCGGGGCCTAATTGGGTATGGGGTGGGGCTAAAAGCACCCACTGCCCTTAGCATCTGCACAATAAGTGAGAAGCAGCTAGGAGCCCCTGCTTCCCCAATTACCAGGTACCAGGAACTGCAGTGCTTTCCCTCCTCACTCCAGTCCATAATGACAAGAGGTAAGTGTGTATGTGTGTGTAACTGTGTGTGTGTCTGACTGTTTGCCTGTAACTATATGTGTGTGTGACTGTATGCAACTGTGTGTGAAACTGCCTGTAACTGTGTGTGTGTGAGACTATCTGAAGCAGTGTGTGACAATCTGTAATTGTGTGTGTGTGTGTGCCTGTAACTGTGTGTGTAGCTGCCTTTAAGTTTGTGACTGCAAACTACAAACTGTGTATGTATATCTGTCTGCCTGTAACAATGTGTGTGTGTGTGTGTGTGTGACTGTATGCAACTGTGCATGAGACTGCCTGTAACTGTGTGTGTGAGAGACTATCTGAAGCAGTGTGTGACAATCTGTAATTGTGTGTGTGTGTGTGTGTGCCTGTAACTGTGTGTGTAACTGCCTTTAAGTTTGTGACTGCAAACTACAAACTGTGTATGTATATCTGTCTGCCTGTAACAATGTGTGTGTGTGACTGTGCCTATAACTCTTTGTGTGTGACTGTTTGTCTGTAACTATGTGAGTGTGACAGATTCCCCGCACATTGGACCACCAGCATGCCTCCTTATTTGCAAGGTAACGACAGGGAAAGGGGAATTAATATTTGTTCTGAAAAAATAATTCCTCTGCTTTTCTGAAATAAATAATTAATTTAATAAGCCCATATAGAAAAACTACACCCCTAGCCATGATTGTATCACACACAAATCATTTTGTAAAGCACTGAGGAATTAGTTGCACTATATACAGGCAAATAATAATAATCCATGCTGTATATACATGGTATTACACACAATCCATGCCATGTATAGATTGTATCACACACACAGTCCATGCTGTATATACATTGTATTACACACACACAATCCATACTGTATATACACTATATCACACAATCCATGCTGTATATACATTGTATCCCACAAACAATCCATGCTGTATATACATTGTATCACACACACAATCCATGCTGTATATACATTGTATCACACACAATCCATGCTGTTGTATATACATTGTATAACACACAATCCATGCTGTATATATACTGTATCACACACAATCCATGCTGTATATACACTGTATCACATACAATCCATGCCATATATACACTGTGTCAAACACAATCCATGCCGTATATACATTGTATCACACACACAATCCATGCTGTATATACATTGTATCACACACACAATCCATGCCGGATATACACTGTGTTACACACAATCCATGCCGTATATATACTGTATCACACACAATCCATGCCGTTTATACACTGTGTCACACACAATCCATGCCGTATATCCACTGTATCACACACAAAGTCCATGCTGTATATATACTGTATCACACACACAATCCATGCTGCATACACACTGTATCACACACAATCCATGCCGTATATACACTGTCACACACAATCCATGCTGTATATACACTGTATTACACACAGTCCATTCCCTATATACACTGTATCACACGCAATCCATGCCATATATACACTGTGTCACACACAATCCATGCCGTATATACATTGTATCACACACAATCCATGCCGTATATTATTTATTTATAAAATATTTTAGCAGGAAAGATACAAATGAGATTTCTCTCATTTTCAAGTATGTCCTGGGTCCACAAAACATTGCATTGATACATTAGGGTACAATAAAATACAAAAACAATATTAATACACAGCCTCAGCCTGTATATTGTGTCACACACAATCCATGCCGTATATACATTGTATCACACACAATCCATGCTGTATATACACTGTATCACACACACAATCAATGCTGTATATACACTGTGTCACACACAATCCGTGCTGTATATACATTGTATCACACAATCCATGCTGTATGTACACTGTATCACACACACACAATCAATGCTGTATATACACTGTGTGACACACAATCCATGCTGTATATACACTGTATCACATACAATTCATGCTGTATACACACTGTATCATACACAATTCATGCTGTATACACACTGTATCACACACAATCCATGCTGTATATACACTGTATCACATACAATCCATGCTGTACATACATTGTATCACACACACAATCCATGCTGTATATACACTGTGTCACACACAATCCATGCTGTATATACTCTGTATCACATACAAGCCATGCTGTATATACACTGTATCACACACAATCCATGCTGTATATACATTGTATCACACACAAAATCCATGCTGTATATACACTGTGTCACACACAATCCATGCTGTATATACTCTGTATCACATACAATCCATGCTGTATACACACTGTTTCACATACAATCCATGCTGTATATACACTGTGTCACACACAATCCATGCTGTATATACTCTGTATCACATACAAGCCCTGCTGTATACACACTGTATCACATACAATCCATGCGGTATATACACTGTATCACACACAATCCATGCTGTATATACATTGTATCACACACACAATCCATGCTGTATATACACTGTGTCACTCACAGTCCATGCTGTATAAACTCTGTGTCACTCACAGTCCATGCTGTATATACTCTGTATCACATACAATCCATGCTGTATACACACTGTATCACACACAATCCATGCTGTATACACACTGTATCACATACAATCCATGCTGTATATACACTGTATCACACACAATCCATGCTGTATATACATTGTATCACGCAGACCCCTCCCAACCCCCTGTAAGACCCTCCCCTGGTCCCTGTCATACAATCCTCCTCCAGCCTGCAGCCTGATCTCTTTCTATAGAGAGCCCAGGACTCCCCACTGAGCCTCACATGCAGTCACCGCCCGGAGCCCCCCACATGCCATCACCGCGTGGAGCCCCCTGACTGAGCACCATGGGCCGCAGGGGGGGCACTCCTGCCCCTCCGTACGGTGAGTCCCCAATCTGCTCTGCTATCTGCTATGGGGGCTGACACAGCGGGCAGGGTGGCATGATTTGGGCTAGCAATGAGAAGGATTTGGGCTCATTCTGTTTGTGCATGTCACTGCCAGGTACCTGGGTCCAGGTAGGCACAAATTGGGGTTCTGCGATTGGCAGTGTGTGACCTGACTGTTGTTTGGGGTTCAGGCTGGCAGGAATCTGGGGTTCATGGAGGCAGGTGATTGGGATCAGGTGACTCCAGGCATGTATGTGGGGTTCTTAAAGGTGCCATTGCGAGGGCTGACAGGTACAGGGGGTCCAGCTGCCAGTATATAAGGGTCAACATATCCTGGCTGGCAATTAATGTGGGCATATACCGGTATGTGGGGTTTAAACGATCATAGCTAGATGCTAGCAGGCATTTGGGGATCATGCGGACAGTTTAGGAGACTGGCAGGTATTTGGGGTTTATTCTTGCAGTGAATGGGACTGGCATATATTTGGGGTGCAGGCTGGCAGTAAAGAGGGGGCAGGTATTTGAGATTTATTATGACAGTGGGGGGGGGCAGATATTTTGAAATTTGTGGCTATGACAGTGGGGGGCAGAAATTTGGGATTTATTATGACAGTGCAGGGGGCAGGTATTTGAGATTTATTATGACAGTGGGGGCAGATATTTGAAATTTATTATTATGACAGTGGGGGCAGATATTTGGGATTTATTATGATGACAATGCAGGGGATATTTGGGATTTATTATGACAGTGCAGGGGCAGGTATTTGAGAGATTTATTATCACAGTGGGGGTATTTGAGATTGATCTTATGACAGTGGGGGAGGGGCAGGTATTTGAGATTTATTATATGACAGTGCGGGGGGCAGGTATTTGGGATTTATTATGACAATGGGGCCAGGTATTTGAGATTTATTATGACAGTGCGGGGGCAGGTATTTGAGATTTATTATGACAGTGCAGGGGGTAGCAGGTATTTGGGATTTCTTTGTGGCAGTTCAGGAGGTTGGCGGGTATTTTAGATGCATGGCTGGCAGTTCAAATGGCTTGCAGGTTTTTGGGGTACACGTTGGCTGTGCAGGGCAACAGAAGGTATTTTTTGTGGCAGTGTAGGGGGTGGGCAGATTTTTGGGGTGCTTGCAGTAGGGGGAAGTAGGGCTGGCAGGTATTTGGGGTTCATGCAGGCAAAGTGGGGGGCTAACAGGTATTTGCGGTTCATGCTGGCAGTGGTTGGCTGGCAGGTATTTGGGGTTCATGCAGGCAATGTGGGGGCTAACAGGTATTTGGGGTTCATGCTGGCAGTGGGGGCTAACAGGTATTTGGGATTCATGCAGGCAATGTGGGGGGTTGACAGGTATTTGTGATTCATGCAGGCAATGTGGGGGGTTGACAGGTATTTGTGATTCATGCAGGCAATGTGGGGGGTTGACAGGTATTTTGGGTTCATGCTGGCAATGTGGGGGGCTAACAGATAGTAATGCTGGAAGTAAAAGGAGCAGGCAGCAATCTCGGGTTCATGATCCTGTGCAATGGGCTGACAGGTATTTGGGGTATATTTTGGCAGAGCTGGGAGATATTTGGATTTATTCTGGCAATGCAGGGGTTAGTACATATTAGGTGACCTTATGGACCGGACAGGTATTTGGGGTTAATGCTGGCAGTACAGGGGGCTGGCATATGTTGAGTCTCATAATGCCAGTGCAGTGGTTGGGTTTACTTTTAGTGGGGCTGGCAAATAGTCACAGCTCTGTCATTGTTTGGATTTGGGATTGTGACATTTTAGTACATTAAGTATATTCAAATCCTAATTTATTTTAAGTATATATTGATGGCTATCAGGTGTTTGGGGTTTCTATTTCAACACCCTAATCCAGGACACGTTACTCAGACAGTGATCCCAATACCTCAAAGTACCCCAAAAACTGTTGCCTATTTTCTGTAGACATCTGCACCTCCCACCAAGCACAGCCAAACTTACTGATAATGACATGATTTAGAGGTTCCCTATCAGCTGATATGGGAGGAAAAGGCCTATAGATCATACAGTCACTTCATGTTCGAGAGGCACTAGATTTTGTAATGGAACCTCAAGGGTTAACCTAGGTGCTGAATATTTTCATATTGTATATTAGTACTGAATCGTTATTTTTGGTATCAGATCCCAGGGGCACTGGGTGTGAACAGACATCTACAGTAACATATGTGTCTCACTTGTATGTGGCAGAAGAGCTTGCAATCGGTTTAAACCCACAAACACAGCTCAGCTCAGAGCACAAACATTGTTTTTTACCAAGAAACATAATTCGTATGTATCACTCTGAGTAGAGCACATCATTATAATTATTTATTTTTTTAATAAAAATAATGTAAAAAATTATAAAACAAAAAGTCTACTGCAATTAAGATTATCGGCACTATTATTATTATTAGATAATTATTTTATCTATAAATATCTACTTATTCCATTGTTTACTCGCTAAATGTCTTGTGTATATTTGTGCACTAATTGTAGTCCATGTATTCTGTGAATCTCTAAGTTTTTCTTTGTGCTTACGCCCTTCCTATACACAATGCATTGTGCAATAACACCAGTCACAGAACATCTCCTTGTGTCCTTGTGCACTGAAAGTAGTCACTAAGCATCTCGGCATTCTTGTGAGCTAGCATCAAATGATGTGTTGTTGTATCCTTGTGCATTCACATCAGTCACAAAGCTTTTCATGTCCTTGTGTTCTCATACTAGCCATAGTGTCTCTGGACTCTTGTGCTTTCACACTTATCACAAAGATTCTGTTTGGCCATGTGCACTCATTCTAGACACAAAGTCTCTTGTGTATTTACACCTTGATCATTGTGCACTGACTCTGTTCACAAAGATCACTGTGTCCTTGTATTCTGTCACTGCCTGTCCTTATATTTATGCAGTTATTATTGTGTATCGGTTTGTTTCTGTATGCATATATATCTGTAACTGTCCATCATTTCCTAGTTCTTCAATAAGTAGAGGAGTCCTTTTTTACATCAATAATGTATATTTTATGAATAAAAAAAATCAGTTTTCACAAATGAGTTTTTATCATTTAAATTTATTTTTTTGAATATTAATCTGTGTGTCCATTTAATGGAAAACACTTGTGTATATCGGTGTACACAAATGTATCATTCTGTATTCTAAAGACTCAGATCATTATTAAACAGGCAGTAATTTATAATACCAGCCTGCCATGTTGTGCTGTGATTGCATTAACCAGTTAAGACTTTAGACTGATGGCTTATAGAGAAAGCGCTAATATCTCATCCTGCCTGTATCATTTACGAATAGCTTAAAATAACCAATTGCTAGTGCTGTTCGATTGGTTCCTGGGCTTTCTATCCTTCTGCTGAGAGAGTCCTTAGATGACCTGCACCTGCAGATACAGAGCTGTATTGCTGTGTAACAGAACAAGGTACTAATGGCTCAATAGCTGGAGATTTCACTTGTAATAAACTACATAATAAACAGAAAAGTTAGCACCTTTTATTGTATACCAATTTCAGCTGGTTTATGTGAAATTGCATAAGTATGCCCCAACGACCAGATTTAGGGTAACCAAGAAGAATTAATGCTATTGCAGTTGTATGGAGTCTGTGGTTCTGGGGTGAACGTTCATATATCAAAACGTCAGAAATTTCCTTAAAAAACACCTTAAAAAAATCATCGATTTTGGGTTACTGACCCAGTTATTTTTCTTAGTTTATCTAAAAAAAATTTACAGGAAGACTACAGGGAGTGCAGAATTATTAGGCAAATGAGTATTTTGACCACATCATCCTCTTTATGCATGTTGTCTTACTCCAAGCTGTATAGGCTCGAAAGCCTACTACCAATTAAGCATATTAGGTGATGTGCATCTCTGTAATGAAAAGGGGTGTGGTCTAATGACATCAACACCCTATATCAGGTGTGCATAATTATTAGGCAACTTACTTTCCTTTGGCAAAATGGGTCAAAAGAAGGACTTGATAGGCTCAGAAAAGTCAAAAATAGTGAGATATCTTGCAGAGGGATGCAGCACTCTTAAAATTGCAAAGCTTCTGAAGCGTGATCATCGAACAATCAAGCGTTTCATTCAAAATAGTCAACAGGGTCGCAAGAAGCGTGTGGAAAAACCAAGGCGCAAAATAACTGCCCATGAACTGAGAAAAGTCAAGCGTGCAGCTGCCACGATGCCACTTGCCACCAGTTTGGCCATATTTCAGAGCTGCAACATCACTGGAGTGCCCAAAAGCACAAGGTGTGCAATACTCAGAGACATGGCCAAGGTAAGAAAGGCTGAAAGGCGACCACCACTGAACAAGACACACAAGCTGAAACGTCAAGACTGGGCCAAGAAATATCTCAAGACTGATTTTTCTAAGGTTTTATGGACTGATGAAATGAGAGTGAGTCTTGATGGGCCAGATGGATGGGCCCGTGGCTGGATTGGTAAAGGGCAGAGAGCTCCAGTCCGACTCAGGCGCCAGCAAGGTGGAGGTGGAGTACTGGTTTGGGCTGGTATCATCAAAGATGAGCTTGTGGGGCCTTTTCGGGTTGAGGATGGAGTCAAGCTCAACTCCCAGTCCTACTGCCAGTTCCTGGAAGACACCTTCTTCAAGCAGTGGTACAGGAAGAAGTCTGCATCCTTCAAGAAAAACATGATTTTCATGCAGGACAATGCTCCATCACACGCGTCCAAGTACTCCACAGCGTGGCTGGCAAGAAAGGGTATAAAAGAAGAAAATCTAATGACATGGCCTCCTTGTTCACCTGATCTGAACCCCATTGAGAACCTGTGGTCCATCATCAAATGTGAGATTTACAAGGAGGGAAAACAGTACACCTCTCTGAACAGTGTCTGGGAGGCTGTGGTTGCTGCTGCACGCAATGTTGATGGTGAACAGATCAAAACACTGACAGAATCCATGGATGGCAGGCTTTTGAGTGTCCTTGCAAAGAAAGGTGGCTATATTGGTCACTGATTTGTTTTTGTTTTGTTTTTGAATGTCAGAAATGTATATTTGTGAATGTTGAGATGTTATATTGGTTTCACTGGTAATAATAAATAATTGAAATGGGTATATATTTGTTTTTTGTTAAGTTGCCTAATAATTATGCACAGTAATAGTCACCTGCACACACAGATATCCCCCTAACATAGCTAAAACTAAAAACAAACTAAAAACTACTTACAAAAATATTCAGCTTTGATATTAATGAGTTTTTTGGGTTCATTGAGAACATGGTTGTTGTTCAATAATAAAATTAATCCTCAAAAATACAACTTGCCTAATAATTCTGCACTCCCTGTATAGGCACCTGAGTCGTTTCCCTCAAATAGCAGAGTAAAACTTTTCTCTTAGAGAGATCATCTGATTGGTGCAGTGCAGCATTTTTTGCTGCACATGCACGCTAGCCTCCCAAAGCTTTCCAATGGGAAATTATTGGATTGGCTGAGATTATCGAAAGAGGCGGAGCTTCATGAAGGAGAACAGCGCGTTTTAGGCATTAAGTAAACTAGCCTTATTATACATGGCAGCGCTGGCCTGGACACCTCGGGTGCTATAGCATTAAAATACATATATTTGTATACTTAACACTATAGTATTTCTTTAAATTGTGACAAAGTGCATTGATTGTAAAATTGGAGCGCAGCAAGACGTTCTTACATACAGCACCCAGTCTGTGTCCTCTTTGCAGGTAGCGGGGACTAGCTAACTTCAAATACATCGTAGCTTCATGAAGGGCCAATTCACAGAGAACAGATTCATGACTTTTAGTGAAGAGATCTGAGGCCTCCAGCCAGTTTAATTATTAATATTTCCAAGACCAAAGTAGCTGAATTTGAGAATGTTTACAGTTTGACTATTTTCACCTTGAATTTGAAATTCACTTTGAATTCTCTCTTTAGTGTATAACCCCAGTGTCACAGTGTAATTTATAGACCATATTAGGGTTTAGGGATGGGCTTAGGACATGGTACAGAGCTAGTTTTAGGAGGGGTTTAATTCAATACAAGCAGGAGGGGTCATAAAATGTACCCCTGGGCTGAACCTCCGGGTCATGTTCCCACCTAGCAATGCCCCTGTTTGGGAGCCAGTTTGGATAACAGCACTATTGGGAACATTTGATCCTTAAGGCGTAAAAACCTGAGAAGGAACAGTGCGTCTTTAAATCAATCTTATCACCCAGGCAGAGCGTTTGCCAGATGGCTAGAGAGTAAAAATAGAAATATGCAGTGCATGGGAGGAATGTCAGTAGATTCAAAATCAAGAGATAAATGTGTTTAAATTAGCTCAACCTCTTCCGTGTGTAAATTAATCTTGAAGCATCGTGGAAACTAACATCACATGTGTACCCCATTCCATCAGTGCCCACTGCACAGGTGTACCCCATTATATAATCCACAGGCATATCACATCCAGTGCCCACTGCACATGTGTGACCCATTCTAACATCAACGGGCATATCACATCCAGTGCCCACTGCACATGTGTGCCCCATTCTAACATCCAAAGGCATATCACATCCAGTGCCCACTGCACATGTTTGCCGCATTCTACCATCCACAGGTATATCACATCCAGTGCCCACTGCACATGTGTGACCCATTCTAACATCAACGGGCATATCACATCCAGTGCCCACTGCACATGTGTGACCCATTCTAACATCAACGGGCATATGACATCCAGTGCCCACTGCACATCTGTGACCCATTCTAACATCAACGGGCATATCACATCCAGTGCCCACTGAACATGTGTGCCCCATTCTACCATCCACAGGTATATCACACCAAGTGCTCACTGCACATGTTTGCCCCATTCTACCATCCACAGGTATATCACATCCAGTGCCCACTGCACATGTGTGACCCATTCTAACATCAACGGGCATATCACATCCAGTGCTCACCCCATATGTTTGCCCAATTCTTACATCCACAGGTATATCGCATCCAGCGCTCACTGCACATGTGTGCCCCATTCTACCATCCACAGGTATATCACATCCAGGGCTCACTGCACATGTGTGCCCCATTCTACCATTCACAGGTATATCGCATCCAGTGCTCACCCCAGATGTGTGCCCCATTCTGCCATCCACAGGTATATCACATCCAGTGCTCACTGCACATGTGTGCCCCATTCTACCATCCACAGGTATATCGCATCCAGCGCTCACTGCACATGTGTGCCCCATTCTGCCATCCACAGGTATATCGCATCCAGCGCTCACTGCACATGTGTGCCCCATTCTGCCATCCACAGGTATATCACATCCAGCGCTCACTGCACATGTGTGCCCCATTCAACCATCCACAGGTATATCGCATCCAGTGCCCACTGCACATGCAACCTCAACTTGCATATCATATTCAGCACCAGCTACCTCCAGCACCCACCTACATATCACATTCAGTACAAAATGTATATTACTTAATTAACCAAAATGTACAACACATCCAACACCTACATCTCCCTCAACTATATGGCATCAATCTGTACGTTGCATCTGGAACCCACGTGTACTTTATATTCAGCGCTAGCAGGCACATCACGCTGCCTTTTCCTGAAAGCCGCTCTGTCACTTTGCAGGTTTTGCTTTGGAATAATTATTTTTTTTACTCCTCTATCTCCCCTTGCTTTTATGTAATGTTTTAATCCACCTTAGTTTATTTTAATTATATGTAAGAAGACGTAGGGACTTGTGTGGGGAGTGTGATATTTGTCAAATTTTGGCAATGAACGGAGCTTAAGCAAAGTTCCATTTCAATTGATAAACTAATTTACCCACCATTTATCAGTCAAACGAATCGGACAGAAGGGCAAACTGCAGACATCATGGACAGAGGAGAACAAAATGGAGGCAGTCAGGTTTTTAGATCTTGCGCAAGAAAGAAAAGATAATAAATGTAAAAAAAGGCAAATAGCTAAGTGGGAAGTATAATCATACGATACAAGAGGCATAAGGAAAGGAAAACTGGAAAAATTAAAATGTGACTGAGCCATATTAACATATTCAGCATTCACACATGTATATTATGCCAGGCGCCCATAAGACACTTGCCACAACAAATATACACATCTGATCTTTTGACATTGAGCATGGCACTGGCAACAAGAGGCCACATGGAAAGTGATGATAGTCAGGATTAAGTGTGCAGACCTCTATCATACCAATTACACGGGTAATGGGCAGCGATATGTAGGACACGGCATACAGTGACACACTAGGGGGACCACAAAGGTGCCAGGAGACAATTTCTTGTAGACAACGTGCTTGGGATTTGTTAATCTTTTTCACTTGTATCTATTATATCTCCATGACATCTTCAAGGGTTCATGTTTAAGAATGACAAGAACATTTTGTAAAGGCTGTGGAACATTTTCAGCTTTTGTGAGAAACAAAATATTAGCACATTGATTTCTGAGAACAACTTCGACCAATGTTGCTCAAATTCCATTGAATAAGGCCTCACTAGTGAAGAAACTGCTGATGAAAATATTGGATGCCTGGGGACATCTGTGTGACAATCCATTTACCTGTCTATATTTCAGATGTCATATGTGGGTGGGTGTTTAAAATGCCATCAAGGTACCCGCTCTTTCCATGCGGCTGATCTACGCTGATTCAATTTGATCAGACAGGCAGACAGCTGAGGGGGTGAATTAGAAACATAAAGCAGTCAGGGTGGAAGATTAAATGCGTGTAGATAAGACAATAAACTAAAACACAAACTAATTAATTGCAAAGGAAGTGAGAGCTGTTAAATAATCAGGGGATAATGAGTAAACACTTGTGGTGGGGATGGAAGGATAAGGAAGAGTGGGTGGAATGTAATACAATTTCAATATAATATTAATTTAACCCCTTTACTACTCTGTACGTGTCTCATCGAAAAAATGAAAATCCTTTTTACTTTACCCTGTGAGTGTGAGAGGAATTATGAGACTAAGACAGTATATTGTGTATATGCATCCATCTGGCACTCGGAGTAAAAACAACAATTACAATTAATTTTTTATTTTATGTAAAATCGGATTCAAGGTACATATGTGAAGACAGCAGAGTTAAATTATAAAGGGCTGATTGTAACAACATGCAGTTTGTTTGTAGTGATTCTGGTGTAAAGAGTGTGAATGCCGCCGGCTTGTATTTTTTTTTTTTTTTTTTGCCAAACCATTTTTGAGCAGTTTAAAAAAGAAATCAAAGCAAGGGCCTCCTAGCATCCACAGCTTATCCAGTGCCCACATACACATCACATTCAGTACCCTCATACATATCATATACAGTACCCACATGCACATCATATACAGTACCCGCCTACACATCATATCCAGTACCAACATGCAGTGATGTATTTAGGATTTGTGCTGCCCTGGGCAGGACAGTGCCCGGGCACTCCCCCCCCCCCCCAATTTAAATTTTCCATACCCCTTCCTGTCAAGACCGCACTTTGACTGACAGACGCATACACTCATTGACAGACACACACTGTCATACACACTGACAAACAATGACATACGCATACACACTCACTGATTTGACACACTGATAGTCAGACACACACTATTACTTGGACACACACTGACAGACGCACACCCTCACTGACAGATGCACACCCTCACTGACAGATGCACACTCTCACTGACAGATGCACACCCTCACTGACAGACAGCCACACAGTGACAGACATAAACACAATCACTCAGATACACACTGACAGCCAGACACACACAATCACACACACACTGACAGCCAGACACACACAATCACACACCCACACAGCCAGACACACACACTGACAGCCAGACACACACAATCACACATACAGACACACACACTGACAGCCAGACACACACAATCACACACCCACACAGCCAGACACACACACTGACAGCCAGACACACACAATTACTCAGACACACACTGACAGCCAGACACTGACAGCCAGACACACACACTATCACTCAGACACACTGACATGCACATACTGATAGCAAGACACACACAATCAGTCAGACACACACTGACAGCAAAACACACACAATCACTCAGACACACACTGCCAGCAAGACACACACAATCTAAGCAAGACTCACAATCACTCACACACACTGACAGACCCCCCCTCTCCCCAACATTAATTAATAAAGATAACTTTTTCTATTTTAGTTTAAATCCACCTAGCCTCCCTACCTTTGGAAGTAGAAATCCAGGCGGGCGGCACTGGCGAGGGAGCACTGATTAGTGAGCTGTCTCTGCTCAGCTTCCTCGCACGCCGCAGAGTGATGCTGGGAGCCGGAATATGCCAGTGCCGCCCGCCTGGATTTCTACTTAGCCGAATGCCACCAGGTTAACAAGGTATTTGCCTGGGCATTTGGGGGCGGCGTTTTTTGCGGCAAATACGTCCCTGCCCACATACACACCTGGCTGCCAGTACCCGCATGCACATCACATCCAGTACCCACATGCACATCACATCCAGTACCCGCATGCACATACATATCACATCCTGTACCCACATACACTCTCTAGTATCAGCATCCAGCAACTACATACACACTGCTTCCAACTCCCTATTGGACATCATCATGCAGGGCAAACAATGTTTAATATAAATTGTATTAAATATTCAACTCCCATATGACAGTTTTGTTCATATAGATGCTGAGTTGAATGTAATGTTTCAGTCCTCATAAAGTGGATGCAGTCTCATATGAATATAATAAAAGTTGCCTGACATAGTCCCCTACATTACAAAAGATCTGTTAGAATGGCTGCTCTGTTCATCCTCCGATGTGTGTTAAGACCGGGCGCCGTAGTCGCACACTGACATTTCATACTGGAACTTTAATATCACAGCTGTATACACAGAGGATCTTTGTTTAACAGGACAATTGGCAAAGCAAAGTACAATACAACAGTACAATTCGGTAACAGCAATCTTTAAAATTAATCCCTTCCATTCTTTTGCAAAGTACTGCCACTTAACAGGAATTTTAATATTATGTTTATATATCTCCTACTAATATGTTTGTAAAGACAAAGAAAAAAAAATCAAATAAAGCATAGAAATTCAAACGTTTGTATTTACGCTTAAACGGAAACTGATCACCTCCATCATGGCGCCCTGTCAACCATCATTATAAGATCTGGCTTTTGCTCCTGTTAGTCAGCATAGAGAGAGCAGAGCAAGTGGAGGAGAAACAGAAACAATGAAAAAGTAGTGCAAACGCATAAAAGGGGAGGAGTCACTAGCGGAATGCGCCGGCTAATCCCACTGGCTCTCATGGTGATTATCTCGCTTTTTGCACTTCAGATCACTTTCTAGAACAGAGCACTTTGATAGATTTTGCCCAGTGTTTTGCTTCTCCTCCTTCTGTCACCAGTATGGAATACGCACAGGCAACAGACATAAAATATGCACAGAACTGACATAAGGCAGCCCGGTGCAGAGTTTCAAGCTGCCTGAGTCACTTTTGCTTGGGGTGTAACTTGCCTCTGGGCACACAATTAAAAATAACTCTGGATGTGCAGTATTTCAAACTAAAACACTGCACATCTAGACCCCTACAGCCATGACCACTTAAAGAAGTGGTCATGGTTGTTGGAATAACCCTTTCAAAGAAAAAAAACCCATTTGTTCTGGTCCTTGATTGTATCAATGTGAAGTTATAACTTTGTACTTGGCTGACTTTTTCTATCATACCATTGTTTTAATGCTATACTCTGTAGAGGAACATGTCAAAACTATAACGATAAAAAAAAAAAAAAAAACGATTATAAGATGGAAAAACATGGTTAATACAGTTTATAGATGATTTCTTTTCAATGGTTTTTTTCAATGGTGTAACAGATGTGACAGTTTCTCTTTAAATTTGTATTATGTGTAGCCAGACTGCAAGTAAATGCATTAATTCAATTTTATTTAATAATGAAGACTTTTGATAATATTTATAAGGCATTTGCGTAGAATTTTAACCGTCCGAGATATGTGTCAAGACGTATCCCTGTCTTTCTACGTTATGTCACCACCTCTCTATCCATGAAAAGTTGATTCTTATGTTATCTGGGATCTGAATGAAAAGACAGATGGAAACAAGCTTATGTTGAACAGCCAGGTACGCAGTGTGATCCCACAACATCACATTACGAATAGAGGGGCCTGCAGCAAAGTTCTGCTCCATAGCACTGCCTCCCAACAGACACCAGGAGGCACCACCACTCCCTCTACGTAGCATGGTATAGCACTGTACTGGTGATGATTCCTTTAATAATAGGTGGCTGATTTGTGAATTGTCTGCATGATTTAAAATTAAAAATGAAAAACAAAATATCTTCCTAACCCTTTCACCAAGTATTAAACCCCCAACATCAGCATCCTGTGAATTGAGATGTCGGTGGGCAGAGCAAAACGAGATTGTCCAGTTGTACGAATTGTGTCAATGGTGTTGCCCAAAGGCGAGGACCCTCCTGGTAAAAGAGGCAAATCCATGTGAAGAACTGGCATGTCAGCGTGGCGTGTGCACATCAGGGTACCTGCCAATCACACAGGACAGCCCACTGACAGTGGACCATGTTTCAGTGCTCTCAGCAAATTCTAACACTCTTAGAGTAGCGTATTTGTCAAGCCTTGAGTGTGTGTACAAATAAAGACTTTAGAAGAGAGAGAACATTTTCCTTTGGGAAAATTGGAAATATAGGGTCTAAGTCTGCCTGGCCCCCCAGATGGCCCAGGCTCCTTTCATCAATTTTGGCTGTACCCTCTTTATAGCCGACTTGTCAAAACTACACACATATACACTTCAGCATTCAAACGACAACACTACACACAAATACACATCAGCATCTAAGCATAACACTGCACCCAAATACACTCCTGCATTCACATAATCCATACAAAAATATGCAAACATTCAAACACACGTACACTATTCACAAATGCAACAATGCAAGGATGGACGAATGGTAGATGCCTTAGGAATTGTGGGAGTTTTATGGCAGCTGAAAATCTACCTTTTGGCCATGTGGTTAGCGAAAAATGTTTTGCACCTGGGCCATCTTTTGTTAGTTCTGCCACTGCCTGTGCCCCTTCACTTTGTTGAGGAGGTTTTGTGGTCTTCACCAATATCAGGTGCAGATCACTCTAAGAGCTCCCTTGTTAAACTTTTCAATGACTCTGAGTGCCACAGCCCATGCTCCGAGTTATTGACTGTGCTCTGTGACCGTGAGGGAGCTCTTAAAATGATATTCACCCAATATTAGTGCAAAACACAATGCTCCTCCACCAAACAACATTGCTTTAGTGTGCATCCACTGGACCTCCAGAGATATCACCACCTTCTCTGACACACCAAGACACCTCTCTACACACAGCACCCATAATCCTCCACACACAATATTCAGCCACTGCACACAACACTCATGAAGAAACTCCATGGGTTTGTTTTGTGTCAGGTGCTTATGGTGTTTGGATGTTAATTAATTAACCATGTTTAATCAGATCATTTCCGAGACACAGAGACGCCTGGGCAGGTTTATTATTGTTTCTGTTGCAGACCACATGCTGGGGGTCTGGGTATAAATATGTGTGATTCCCTAATAAAGTGTCTTTGTTTACATCCTTTATCGAGTCTTTGCTGACGTTTGGGTGGACATGCTATAATCACTAAAGATTCAAGATTAGAAGGGCTGCTTGGTAGAGATACTCAGCCGGAGTATCTCACTCTACACTCTAACACACAGCACTCATTCTTTCCCACACACTCACAGAAACACAACCCAAAGCGTATCTAGGGCCATGGAAATCTTAATCATGCTGTATGAAAAGTAAAGAAGACTCATACAAAATGGCCCACAACTGGTTTGACACTCAGGCAATTTGCAAAAACATCAGGGTTTGTGGTGAAACACAAGGGAGAGAGTGAAGAGGGATGCCCATAGAGAACCGGTCTTCAAAAGAGCCAAAAACAGGATCCAACAAAAAACATAATAGTAGAGAAAAAACAACAACTCAGGACAACACCAAAACCGCCCATCAGACCAGGGACTGGCAAGAGGCATGTTGGTCAACTGATTGTATCTTATTTGTGACAGCAAACTATATTTCTGCGTTTCTATAAAGTGCACTGTTCAGAGAATGGATTTTGGTTGTCTTAGAGCTGGTAAACTAAGAGATGTTTAAGAGATGTTTAAATACTGATATAATATGATCATGGCCAGCAATGGAAAAGGTGTTAAGCAGGAAACATAACATTTGGTTTGCCAGATGATTTCCTATGTCTCAGACTCTACTTTTGCAATCTTCTCTCAGAGCCGTTACTACACGACATACTTACAATACATGATATGTCACATAAACCACTCCTTTAGGAGAAAAGAAAAATGGATGTTAGCAATGTCCTATTAATAAGCTTGTTTGCAGATGTACAGAAATGGTAATTGTTTAAGATTTAATCATAAAGTTATGTAGGGTTATCTTCACTAAAATAGGATTTTAAAGTTAACTTCAAACTTGAGTCTAGAATAGCCAAATCGGAAAAATCTTCTCAGTCCGCTATGTTTCTAGTTAAACTAGTTTGCGCCGACATTTACAATTCACTGCAAATTTAGCATTTCTGGGCAAAGAAGCTTGTGGTTTAGCGATCTGGCAGTTATTCACTAAACTAGAACTTTTGATGAACTGTCGTGGGGATTGCACAATTTTAGACAAAATAGGAAAGCCGAGTAGGAGAATAATTGCAAATTAGATATTTTGCCCCCAATTCCCTTGATTGTTCTCTACAAATTCTGATTTTGTACATAAACCTTTGTGTTCACGTCTTGCCATTATACCTTATGGGTTTCTAAATTCTATGATTTGCTCCAGAAAATAACTAACTGCAAGGCTAATGTATTATTTTTGTGTACTTTAAATCCGTGTGTTCAAACATTCCCTGTCCTGTAGAATACGAAAAAGAAAAGAGAATCTGCTGATCTATGTGTTAGTGGAACTTGATATTTTTAGTCCAAACAAGTCTAGTCTCCAGCGGAGCTTTTATTATTAGTAGTGCTATTTCGCATTCAAAGTTTTGTTTTCTTCTAACAGTACAAGTCTAGAGGTTTGGAATTTCGATTACAAGGGTTGAATCGCAGGCAATTTAGCGACATATTTAAAGCCTACCTAATCTGTTCGTATAAACAGGGTATTTAATAACATAGTACTTGGGGGAATTTTTCATATTTTCCCAGTATGGCCTTAAATTGCTAAAAAAAATATTGCTGATATATATAAATATATATAACAGGCAGATCATGATTTAGAATCCTGTACTGAGTTTGCCTCCTGGAGAATAATGCTTTGTTCACCTTGTTTGCATTTCGTTGGCCCTTAAACGTGGACATATTTATATATAGCTAAGTAATAAATAATCTGTGGGAAGACCAAACCTTACAAACCTCCCCACTGGCTACTGCAAGTTTAAAATGTACTGTTGCACATCAATTACATATCTCAAATCATGTGTCCTCAATTCTCACTGAATTACTAACTCAGCATGTATGGACATCCAGACTTCATCTCTCATAATAATATAATATATCATAATAATATATATATTAGTATTTATAGGCCCCAATATCTCTTGAACCAAGTGGCTACAGTCTAGGCATTGTGAGAGATAACCGTATAGTTTACTTGGTTTTTAGAGACAGTTTTCTATACATGGTGCTATTAGCTAAACTTTCACAATTTTTTGAGAAGAAAACAATTGTCGAGCGGTAAAATAAACTCCTTGGTTATACAAAGATTTTTTTTCTGTGATGCGTGTAATATAAGTTCTGTGGGTTACTTTGAAAAAGAACGAAATGATCGTATAAGATGATTCCCTTTGTCCTGAGCTATGGGAGTGTGTATTGATCTGTGATAAAAGCCATTGAAGATAAATTTGCAGAAATCTCTCTTCAGACAGTTGCTGAAATAAAACCGTTTACTCTACACAATGATCTTAAGCAATGAGACAGTATCTATTGCGTGATATCATCCTGAAGTGGTGTCATCAGTTAGTCTGCAGCAATACTCTGAAATAAAAAAACAAAACAAGAAAAATGTTTTCTTCAAATTTTAATATTGCGTGAATGGTGACATATTTTATACCAACATTGAACTTTAAAGGGAAACTAAAGTGCCAGGGAAATAAAGTAGCACCATAGCTGTGGATCAATAGAAATATTCTCAAGGACTAGGAACTGCTGTGGCTCAAAGGTAGAAATCAAAGTACCCAGGTTCAAATCCGCTGTTGGGCATTTCTTGGGAGACCACGTCTGGCCGTCTGGATGTCATGGTGAGAACTGTGACAGGACACCCCCTTTAACAACGACCTCTGCATGTAAACAGGCTCTTCATAATGGCAGCACACCTCATTGTTGGTTTCACTATCTGAATCAAGAAAGTCCTTGTAGTCAAAGTCCCCAGTGTGGAGTCCCTTTTCAGCGTGGGGCTCCTTAGTACCAGCTTCTAATACGGCTGGAGAACAGTCAAAGTCTTCTAAGATCTGGGAGCGGAGTTCGCGGCTATCAATGCCTTTTCGAACTTTTGTAAATCCTCTGTGTGGACTATAGTACCATTAGAAGCAAAGGCATAATCCGAAGGTAGATCTTCTTTGGGATGGCAGGAAGTAGTGATGGTTTTACTAGAAGTAACTTCAGGAGCAGATGCAGGTGACTCTAGAGCAGGAGACGGAGGTTTTCTCATAGAGGCCAAGCATGGGCAGGCATGATGGCTTCTTATAGGACGTAGAAAGGTAGTAGCCAGTCGGAGAGCTGGTGGCCTTGGAGGACGAACAGGACAAAGCATGATAAAATGCCCTATTTCTCCACAGTTAAAGCATATGCCATGGCTTCTCCTCCGGTCCCTTTCTTCACGCGTCATTTTGAATTGGACGAGTCCTATTTCCATAGGTTCTTCAGGATCGAGAGGAATATTGGTTGCCTCTGGATTTGTTCTAGGAACTGAACTATAACTATTCCTATTTAGAATTATTAAGTGGTGGTTTAGTGTAGCCCTCAAAAAAAGCATATTGCTAAATCAGCTGATGATAATATGAATAAATATCAAGTAGTAAAATATATTCACAAGGAATTTACTGGGAATAGTGACTAGCGATAATTAGTTTCTCATCAACTACACAATTGATCTATATGTAATGTTAAAATTAACATCATAACGATAGAGGGCCACATTATGCATAATCATAGATGGCAGTAGCAGAATCAATAATATGCAAAAAAAAAAATTTTTTTTATATCCTGAGCAGGACAGTCAGTTGGCATGAAGAGTTATGAGAAGGTTTAATTTCTATTGGAAAACAAATTAATAAAATTAATAGAGATTTCAGGTCACTGATGTCAGCGTTGTTCTTACTGATATTCGATATTGGAAAACAGTTCTAACAAAATGATAGAAAATGAATGTGTAAGACATCAGATGGATAAGAGAGCAGAAGGAGCGAATGGACCAAAAACATTATTATTAAAGGACCACTATAGTGCCAGGAAAACAAACTAGTTTTCCTGGCACTATATAGTGCTTAGGTCCCCCTGAAACTCAGGGCCCTCTGGGCCCCCCTGCCGCTGGACTCAAGGGGTTAAAACCCCTTCAGCCACTTACCTTAATCCAGTGCCGGGCTCCCTCGGCACTGGTGATCTCTCCTCCCCCTCTGATGTCAGTTCCCGAGTGGAGCCGAACGCGCATTCAAACCACCCATAGGAAAGCATTACTCAATGCTTTCCTGTGGACATTCTGCATGATCAATGCGATTTTCGCATTGAGCATCGCGGAAGCGCCTCTAGCGGCTGTCAGGAAGACTGCCACTAGAGGCTGGATTGACCCTGCAATGTAGACATTACAGTTTCTCTGAAACTGTTATGTTTACAGCTGTATGATTAAAACCTGGGGGACCTGGCACCTAGACCACTTCATTGAGCATAACTGGTCTGGGTGGCTATAGTGGTCCTTTAAGAGTGGATATATGGGGTAAAATGTAATTCTTTGTTTAATCCTTTTGGAGAGAGAGTCTTGAAGTAATAGATCCAGCGTGACTCTGCTCTCAACAGAATCTCCCTCTCTCTCCAAAAGAATTAAACAAAGAATTTAATTTTACCCCGTATATCCACTCTTAATAATAATAATAATAATAATAATTTTTTTTGGTCCATTCTCTCCTTCTGCTCTCTAATCAATCTACAACAAGGGGAACGTGCGTCGGGACAGTTTTATATGAGAGTGGTGGCATTGATCTAGGGATGATGCTGCAGCTTTTCTAACGACACTTTTTCTTACCACCCAATATTTTATTTTAAAATTATTCTTTTGCTATACTTTTTCCTCTCTTTTATCACTTACCTATTAGTTATCTCCTGTAGACAGTCAGGCAGGGGGGTTAAAATGTATTTAAGGAGTGCTCTCGAAGGCACGATATTATCTTCAGTTATCTTAGGGGTGCACAATAGGGATATCCTCTCTATCTAGACGTTCGATATATGTTTTTTAACCTTTTTCTCCCGTTG
Source organism: Pelobates cultripes (assembly GCA_933207985.1). Classification (NCBI taxonomy): domain Eukaryota; kingdom Metazoa; phylum Chordata; class Amphibia; order Anura; family Pelobatidae; genus Pelobates; species Pelobates cultripes. Next base: position 28,969,281 of record OW240919.1, on the reverse strand, counting down.
CCTTTTTCTGTCTGAATTGACATTTGCTTGATAGTTACATGGTTTCTATTATAGCTACGAGACTTACTTAATATACGCTTGGTAGTTACACTGTACCTGCGGTGGCTATGATATTCACGGCAGTTAAACTGTGTCCTAAAATAGCTACGACACTTACTACACACGCTTGTTAGACTCTCGTGTTATTTATTATCTTATTAAGTATTTTGTTTTTGTTTCTAGACTCTCAACGCTCACTGAGCCTCTCTTTGGTGCAAATAATTATTTGCACTTTTTTTTGATTATTTTTAGTTATGCTATTAAACGTTACATTTTAATTGTATATATCTTAGATTACTTTGGGTTGCTTCATATTATGAAAGTCAGAGTAGGAGCGTATTATCGCCACTTTCCTTTCATATATGTTCGTTTTGTTTAATTTGTTTATTATGTGATGCTTAGAGAAAGGATTGTACTTGGTCTGCAGTAAACTCACTGTAGACTCAAAGCCTATGTCTTTGTTCTTGTGTAGTGGGGAATTGGGATATTCTGCATTCATCATAGTTTATTTTATGGACATATGATTCCTGTTAAGCTCATGGAATTGGGTTTTTTTATGTCTTATTTTTGTTATTTTATCTTCTATTCATGCTTCTTTATGATATTTGTTTTCTACTGTCAATGGTTTAGGGTTAAATACCATTTAATTTTGTACACAGAAATCTGTGTAAACATTGATTATGCAAGGCCCATGTGATGGTATAATTACCAGAATTTACAAAAAAGTACAAACAAAGATTGGTAAACAAAATTCCTGAAGTTTTACTCGGAACGAAAAACAGTGTGCTTAAATATATGTGTTTCCTATGTGTAAAAGCATTCTGTCATTTATTTAAAGATACACTATAGTCACCAGAACAACTACAGCTTAATGTAGTTGTTCTGGTGAGTATAATAGCTCCCTTCAGGCATTTTCATGCAAACACTGCCTTTTCAAAGAGTGTTTACATTGCCCCTAGGGACATCTCCAAGTGGCCACTCCTCAGATGGCCACTGGAGGGGCTTCCTCGCACAGGGCTGCACAGTAGGCATCCCTTCCGTTCAGCATCCCCACGCTCTGCATGGAGATGCTGAATTTTCCTCATAGAGATGCATTGATTCAATGCATCTCTATGAGGAGGTGCTGATTGGCCAAAATGCCGTTTGGCCCCGCCTCCTTGATGATTTGGGAAAGCATTGGATTGGCTAAAAACAGCAATTTTGATGATGTCACCAAGGTGGCGGGGCCAGCGCCGGCAGACCTGTGGAGAGTTGAAAATAAGGTGCGTTTTAACCCATTCTGAGGGGGCTAAGGAGGGAGGCAAGTCACCTAAATGGTGGGTTTTCACTATAGGGTCAGGAATACATGTTTGTGTTTCTGACCCTATAGTGATCCTTTAATATTTTGCTTCTATTCATTGTCGAGATTGCTTTATATAGATTAATTTGTCCTGTTTTGGACTCTTTATATGTTAAGTGACAATGGAAAAATTATTATTTACTTCAAAAACAATCAAAAATGCTTGTGTACATGAATGGTGTGTGTGACTGGATGTATATTAAGGTGGCAAAGTATTTTCTTTCAAGGGAAGTCGGTGATGGAAAATATGTCAGTCTCTGAAATCAAGGTATTGGTAATGTGCAGGTTGATATTTCTTAGAAATGTTTATCGTTCAAGCACAAATGTAGTAGAGGTTTCTGTCTGTGGTGTCAATGGGTGCCGTCCGTGTATGTGGCTGCGTATGTGATGTATTTGTGATGTTGGTGTTTGTGCATTTGTGAGGAGTTTGTGTAGTGTGTGCATGTGTACATGTAGGATGCATGTTCGTGTTGAGATTTTGTGTGCACATGTTGTCTATGTATTTTAGGAGTATGTACGGTGCCTTGTGGTGTGAATGTGTGTTGGTTGTATGCGTGATCATGGGTTTTGTGTGTGTATATACATGTGAGGTATTTGTGTGAATAGTGAGTGTTTCAAATGTTTGTGTGTGTGTAGGTATAAAACATGTCAGACTTGCAGACATTCTTTCCATCGTTGTTCGTCCGTAAAAAGGACCATTCTGCATTTATTCAGAACAAAATGTGCATTTGTCAGGGTTCATAAAATGCATAATACATCTACAGATATAAAACCCAGTAATAAACAATGAATTTGACGACTAAATCTTATTTGTATCTGTCCCTTATCTCGTTCCTACAATATAATCAGAGATGGAATTACTTCACACAAAGCTTTGCAGATTTGAGGAGCCAGTCAGCTAGCGCTAAAGTGAACATTGACCTTTAAAAGTTTCAATATCAATGATTTGGTTTTGCAAACAATATTCAGCTTTTGGGATCACTGTGAAGAGCTGCATTGTAAAGTAAAAAATCATATCTCATCTCTTCCGTTGTGTTGGGTGGTCTGGTGGTCACAGAATGCCCAACTTTGAAATAATCTGTCCTACAATTTCACTTTAACCCCTTAAGGACACATGACGTGTGACATGTCATGATTCCCTTTTATTCCAGAAGTTTGATCCTTAAGGGGTTAAGTGAGTGGGCACTCTAATTCCCATAACTCCTACAGTGCAATGTAGTGGTTGTGGTATCAGGAGTCCCCTAGCACTGTCTCGCTGATAAGAGTCAAAATAGTTTTGAATGGTATGACACTTACCTGGATCCTTTTGGGGGCTTCAGTTCAGCCCCTCTTCACAGATATCGCTAAAGCAAAAATTCCTTCTTCTAAATTAGCAAATTGTCTTCGGATGGAATTAATGAATTGTTGGAATAAATCTCTGTAAATAAATATATTTAAATAAATAACTTTGTGTGGCCACAAAGAATACATTTCCAGTGTGCCCCGGATATCATGTATACATTTGAAATTTGTTCTCGAATATAGAGGTAGATTTTCACTTGTGTACATCTATGGGTTAAGTACCCTCTATTTCTTTTAAATTAAGTGATGATCTCATTTAATAGGCTGTAAATTTGTTTAAATCGGTTCAAATGACTTTTACTATCTCTCCTTCTGTACAATAAAATCCTATTCCCAGCAATTAATCTGTCTTTGTCTGTTTAACAGTCATTTCTCTATAAAGGATGCATCAAAATTAGGTCATATTCTTTTCTTAGAAGTGATGTCATTCACTTGGCACCTGGTACGCATGACATAGCCATTGTTGTTATATAGAGAGTGATATCAGCCAGCTGAATGGAAAACGCTGAATGGTAATCCTTTGCAGTGGATAAACAATGAATATTATTTGGATTTAAAGTGCGAGGTGTCAGGTTGAGGGTTGCAGAGCAAAACCCCCTAAAAGTAATAAGAAAAACTAATCTGTGAAAGTGGCTCTTCAGATGATCTCATCCTCTCATATTAAAGCATTTAACCTTAAATTATTCAACCTTGGCACTGCCTCTGGAAAGCCTAGGGGTTCACTAAACTGGGTTCTATCCAGTCATTATTTTAATTTCTTTAGATCAAAGCTGATCTATAGAATTGAAATTGTATCTTAATTGAAAGATACAGGACACATTTTATTGGTCCTCAGAGTCTATGACGTTAATGTTTTGTGACTGATTATAAATCACTTGATTTATTATTTAATACTGACCTTTTTAGTGTTATTTCTTCTTCAGCACACATTGGCAGTGTGTGTCCATTAATACCAATTATGTTTGATTGCTTTTAATGTAAAACCATGTTAATTAACTCTTTGTTGTGCATTGTAAGTGCAGTCTGAGAGATTTCTAAATCAGTAAATCTGATTGTAATAACTCCAACTATTAATAATGCCATGTATACACTCACAATTTGCATGTTTATATATCTGCTAATATCTGCATAGGACGGGGATTGCAGTCAGTGTGCTAGGTTTTATTTAATTGTTTTCTCCTGATCCCCTTACCATCCTTTTAAGAAGTAATATTTTATTGTGTTTTGTGTAACACTATGCTGTTATATTTTATATATTTTGTGTGGTTGCGTCACCACAAATTTAGTGTTTAATGTTATGTTGCTGGAGGCTAGACTTTGTGTTCAGTAACGCAGCTTTGGCATTTTTGCCCCCCACCGCCAAACATGAGTGTTGTCTCTGTTATGTTTTTTTTGGAGGGGAGAGGGGGGCTTGGTGTCAGTCTTTTGACCTGTGTGCTGAATCGATTGGGCCAGTGTCTTTGTAAAGACAATCAGTGAAAGTGATACCTACATGGAAGGAGTGGTCAGAGGAGGTGATATCTGCCTGTCTTGTGGAAAGAGGTCAAGCTTTTACCCTGAAAAATCTCGATGGTGGTCTCCAGTGGAGAAGGGACTGTAGACATAGTGGGACAAGTTTGAATCATAAGCTGAGGACCAGTCTACCCTGTTTCTATTACAATTGGTGTGCAGCAGCAGCAATTCCCCTTTTCTCAGGGTTTCCAAACTACCACGGGACACTGTCGCTGCAGTAGATTATTGACATTGTGCCAGGACGGAGAGTGAGTTTCATAAAAATGAAGGGAATCCCAACCCCATGCCTTCTATGGCCCTAAACCCCAACCAGGAGGTGGTTGTAGACACTATGGAAGGAAACTGTTACCAAATGAAAAAGTTGCCATACAATGCCTTTATGGTGTTTTCAAAGACTGAAGGGTAGAGTGATGGATATCTTCAAGATTGCGAAAGACGTGTGCTACAGGGCATTAGAAAAATAGAAAGGGTTAGTATAGGGTTAGTATTTTAGCCAGCGAATATTCAGTCGGGCAGAGGAAGAATATCGACATGGTGGCAAGGTGTCAGAGTGTTTGGACCGTTATACTGAGAACTGAATTCACTGGTTCTGTGAGTCAATAGTGTTTGTAAAGATTGTGTCAGGCAAACCCAGAGGTAATGATTTTTCATGCAAGAAGGAGTGTTCAGAGGAGGTGATATCTGTCTGCATGTTTTATTTCAGCAAAAATCAGCATGGCTTTATGAAGCACAGGTCATGTCAAACTAACTTGATTGCATTCTACGAAGAAGTAAGTAGAAGTATAGATCAGGGTGTTGCAGTGGATGTGTTCTATTTGGATTTTGCCATGGCATTTTATACAGTTCTACACAATAGATTAGTGTTCAAACTCAAAGAAGATTAAAGAAAAGAAAAGATTACATTTCTTGTTCTTGGGTAGAACATTGGCTTAAAAATAGAGTACAAAGAGTTGTCATTAATGGTAAATTTTCAAGCTGGACAGAGGTGGCTAGTGGTGTCCCTCAGGGTTCTGTTCTGGGACTCCTTCTAATTAACATGTTTATAAATGATCTTGAAAAAAGCATTGAAAATCATGTTTCAGTGTTTGCAGATGACACAAAAAACTCTAAAGTAATACAACGTGAGTAAGATATTACTTTGCTGCAGAGAGATTTAGATAGGCTGGGGGACTGGGCACTAAATTTAATGTAGAAAAATGCAGTTTGAAAAACTTCAATAAAAAATTTATATTGAAAAAGAAAAATGCAAAGTTATGCACTACGGCGTAGAGAATGTACAAGCAACGTATACCCTTAATGGAAGCGAATGAGGGATAACAACACACGAGAAGGACTTGGGAATTGGTATAGACAACAAACTATGCAACAATGTGCAATGTCAATCAGCAGTGGCCAAGGCTAGTAAGGTATTGTCATGCATGAAAAAGGGCATTCATTCTCAGGTCATGTATATGTATATTACCATTAACACCATGTGTATTCTACCAACATACCACTCATATTCTACCATTACTACTGTTTAGATTTTGCCAATCACGCCATGTATATTCTACCAATAACACCACATGTATTCTGCCAATAATACTGTGTATATTCTACCAGTCATACCATGTATATGTATAATGACAGTTCTGCTTTAAGGGATGTCACCTGTCACAAGCATCTTTTGTCTAATTTGAAAAAAGTTGGTGTTAAAATGGTCTGTTTTCCCTTAAATGTTGAATTGTTGCTAATTCAGCAGATTATCACTGTTTTATCACAATAAGACTTCAGTACGTCTCTCTCATTTCTGTCTTTTGCAGATTTCTGTAGAATACTTTGTCATTATTCGACCTGAACTTCCTCTAGTGTAGAAGATGTTTATCTCTAATCCAGAAAAGCCGTTTAAATTCAGCAGAGAATTTGCAAGATCTGGATTATATTGATCAGAGACTCTCCTAAACTGCTAATTTGTTAAGCATTGTTTAGAATCAGATAATCCCTGTGTGGAGGGAATAGAGACTAAAAACATATATTTTGGTCATTCAAGAGAATGTTAGAGGGAAACAGGGGTAGGTGGGCCCTATTTTACTTTATAAACATAGCACAAATAAAAATAAAATTCAAATAAAAATATACCACCATTTGAAACCTTGATACATCGTGCAGCATGGTGCTGTGTATGATTCTCTGCAGTGCTCAGTATTATCAGGGCTATTTAAGAACGTGAGAATTCCAAATTAAGTTAAAATGTAAAGTAGCCAAACAAAGCATCGCTGACTTTTTCCAGTTCAGCTATTTGACCTTAAATTTGAAATTCTATCTGAATTCAAGTAAAATTCAAATTTTAGTGAATAACCTTGTATATCTACAAATCTGTTTAAAATTGCAAATTAATTTTTTATACTTACAAATTTTTACTAAATCAGATTTCATATTTGAGGTCCATAGTTTTTATTTTTAAAATAAGTATTACACTCTCATATTGGTTAACACTGAGCTGTCTAGCATATGTACTGACATTTTAAAGGGACAGTAAACGTTCCAGAAATCCCACCTACAAACACATATTTTGCTGCACAGAATTTTTGCCACATTATTATTTTTTTTATTTTTATAATTCTTTATTTAGGTTGTTCATAGGGTAACAAACAAGGTTGCACTGCCATAACAGCTGGTGCAATCACATCATTAGACAGAGGTAAACACAAATGTGGCTTCATATACATGGCACATTTTTGTTATAATAGAGGAGTAAATACTGAGGCAGAAATCCTGGTCTAGACGAGCAATGTTATACATTCTTACATGAGGTTAACTAGCTAGACTAGAGTTTGGGAAAAATTTAAGATACAACATGCATGGTTGTACGCTAACATATATATGTGCGATTAGTCGATTCACTTAGAGAAATAAAATAAAACTAAAAAAGCTACAATTTCTGAAATTGTGTGAAGTGTTCTTGCCTATACCAGTAGTCTACAACTGGAGTGGGCGGAGTAACTGTTATTATTTATATAGCACATTTAATTGCAACGTTGTTGCCCAAAGTGCTTCACAGTTACGTTAAAACATACATTTATAAAAACATTAGCAGGTGTACAAAGGGCCCTGTCTATGACATCACTTGCTGCTCCAGCCTGGCACATGTCAGAGTATTTTGGCGGTTTCCATCTTTAAACAGTCGTATTGTAAAAACTATAAATCCTACAGTGAAGAGCTTTATATTGTGAGAATCACAAGACCCAGACCTACATTATGATGCATAGTATGCCTCTGAAGTATTAGAAATGAAGGCACAGTCGCAGTTTAGAAATTGCCCTTCAAGTTTCAGCTGGCTAGAGTGGAGTTTCAATGAATGTCAATAGACGGCGTGAGTTGCAAACAAATGGTCATATTGTGAAAACTATCAGGACTATGGCTTAGCCGTTGACATGTTTAGTGGCAGCAGGGATAGCTGAACGTTTTGATATAAGATTTGTGTAGGTGGGCCTGAAAATAAGGGAGTGGTGGCAGTTTAGAAATCATGTCCTGATTTTTCAGCTTTTGCCAGCTCCCACTCTAGTTTTGAACATTTTGCCATTCATTCCTATGGGACCAATTTCGCCACAAGAATGACGATATTCCATGAACCATTCGGCGAAACGTTCCACAAAGTAATAGCAATCCAATCGGGAACAATCCGCTCATTTCGATATATTACTGTCTATGTAGTGTAAAAACTGTGGGAGGAGTTAGGGTGGTAAATTTGGCTATAATAAAAATAATATATATGTGAGATAACATTAAGTGGTCTTGCTATGCAAGAACACTTAATAACAAAAGGAATACAAACATAGGATTTTGTGTGATGCATCTTGATCTGTATTGCCGTCCATGTGAGTGCTGCTAGTCAGATATGCAAGGGCACGTTTCAACTAGGCTACTCCATGTGGTAAGAGATGCACACAGTGCTGTTAGGTATTACACCTGGCTATGACAGCATTATACATGGGTGGCAAGTTAGACTAGATTCAGACAGGGGGAAGGAAAGGGGGGGAGTAATATGGTCGATGGACCATCCGTTTAGAGGGGTGTAATAAGCATACTAGCATTTTGTGATAACAATATAACTACAGAACAAGTTAATTAATTAACTAAGAAACCCTGGTACCACAGGGATATACCGTATTTATATTTATATGCTTTATTATCACAGAACAAAGAGTGGATGTTTTCAACCATATTTATTTCAAACTTGTAATTTTTAAAGGGTTATTCCAATCATTTTCACTATAACTTTATTTGAATTTATAATGCTCTCTTGGACACTAGTATCTTGGCCTTCCCCCCATTTTTCATAAGAAAAATCCCTCAAAAATAAGAGTAAACTTACTAGGAATCCAGCGCTTTTTGACGCCTGTTCGTCGCCATGTTACATCACTGCTTCTCATAGAGAAGCATTTAATTGGACCGATCTCCAGGCTCAGCGTACATGCATATGCCATGACCCTAGGAAGGAAGAGAGTGTCAGGTGGACAACCATAGAAAGCTGTAAAAATCCCCTCCTCTTCCTTTCTTCCCTTCCACTTCCTATCCAGCCTCACACACAGACAATGGAGGATCTGGGACAGCACTGAGTTTTACACCCTCTATTACTGATCCTGCAGCTCTGCTATTTAGGCTGATTGGACTACAGGGGGCACTGGCCAGGGCTCCTGGTACTTATCTCTTCCCAGCAGCCTATTTACGCACAAAAACACACATTATAAATTCTAAAAACAGGCGCCTGTAGGCAGGTGCCTACTCTGCTTTATGGGAATTATAGCAGTCCCGCTATAATTATTTATCGTCTAAATTCTGACCGAAACTTGCCTTTTAGTGAATAACCCTTGTGGTTGACACGATTACTGGAACAGCAAAAGGACAGTAAATGTTTAGATAGGATTTTAACACATTTAATAATAGCTTTTTTTATTGTTTGATTTAAATTGAAATCTACACTGTAGAAGTCAAGATAGATCATTTAATCTGATAAAACTAAGTGGTATTAGAAAAGAAAGCTTAATGGTGGATAATAAGAAAGCTCAGTTATCTGATATTGTCTTTCATGTGTTTATTATTAAATTGAACACTTTATTGGAATTTAATTAATAACCGGATCCCTGAAAAATCCCTTGTATCTTTGGCGAGACGCAACTAATGACAATTAATCACAATAATGAAAATTGGTTTAATTATTCATGATAACGGAGAGCTGAATCCCTGCTTTCAAATTAGTTCCTTCCTAAATTAAAGAGATTCTAATTGTATTCATATATATTTTTTATTATATTAATTTAAAACTACCATACTGCATTTTGTCCCACATATTTTTTTATTTCTTTAATAAATATATTGTTTTGTTTATATATTGTTTCTTCCATTTCCAGAGTTTTCGAAATTCTCTTAAAGATAAATTTTAGCCCAGTTAAACGAGTGAAAGATGGCTGCTGCCATGATGATACACATAGTATCTTCATGTGCCACGGAATCTCTTTGCATCCACAAGCAAAGGCTTACCTCTTTACATTTACATAGGAGATCCCTTCTGAGACTGCTTGACTCTCAGGCAACTTGTGATGTGAAATTAGCACCTGATAGCAAGTGATACTAGAAGAGTCTTGTACTCAATGAGCTAAAGGAATTTATTACATAATTGCCATCTCACTAGAATATTCCCAGTGTAAACTGCTGGGAAGTCAAAGTAAATTTTAAATTTCAGGTCACAAAAACTTGATTGGACAGTGCCATGTTTTAGCCCATCTAGATACCTTGTATATTACTGTCCAACTGTCCATTGTGCTTATTACGCTATTTAATGAGACATGATAGGCCCTCAGACCTCCTCATCTTAATGGTTATTTTAACATAGAAACATAGAAACATAGAATGTGACGGCAGATAAGAACCATTCGGCCCATCTAGTCTGCCCAATTTTCTAAATACTTTCATTAGTCCCTAGTCTTATCATATAGTTAGGATTGCCTTATGCCTATCCCACGCATGCTTAAACTCCTTTACTGTGTTAACCTCTACCACTTCAGCTGGAAGGCTATTCCATGCATCCACTATCCTCTCAGTAAAGTAATACTTCCTGATATTATTTTTAAACCTTTGTCCCTCTCATTTAAGACGATGTCCTCTTGTTGTGGTAGTTTTTCTTCTTTTAAATATAGTCTCCTCCTTTACTGTGTTGATTCCTTTTATATATTTAAATTTTGGTCCTGCAATGTGGGAGATACATCAATCTTTATATTGCAGGACTAAATACACCTCAAGACTGCCACTAGAGTCACTTCCACACCCACAACTGAGTCAGACTCGGTTCTTTGATTTTCATTTGTTTCACGCCAAAAATCCTCCAACACATTGAAGTTAGTGGTTCTTTACGAGAAGCATTTTATTGGAGAAATGCGGTGCTCGCTGCAAACGCGCATTTTGGCCACAAAGCTTCTCTATGAGAAGCATTGGATCGGACGGGAAAATTAAGTGGATTCAGCCTACAGGTAGACATAGGAAGTGGAGGGGGAGAGGTGCTGCAAGGACTGTGTCTTGGCGTTGGAAACAAAGTAAGTTAAACGCTTTGTTTTATTTCATTTAGGATGGGGCCAGATATCTAAATATGTACTAAAACACTATAGCATTGGGAATACATGTTTGTATTCCTAACACTATAGTGTTTCTCTAAACCTTTGCTTTTTGTTGCTATTCACCATCACAAACATTTTAAATTAAGAATGTAAAAGCTGAATTGAAAATATTCTCCTAGTCAGCTATGTGGTCAGCCTATCTATTAACCCAAAATCCGATATTCCTTTTGAATTCACTTTGAATTCAAGATAATTCACCCTTTAGTGGTTAACCTTGAGAGTGTATTCTACAGGGACACACATGCTAGATGTTGAGATTGTGGAAACACGCCAGAACCTATTGTTACCTGACTCAATGTGTCAGCATCTGGGGTTAATCCAATTTAAAATCCCTGTAGACCTCCATATGATGAACCGTCATTTAAAAGACCCTAGACATCACCACTGCTAACAAAGGAAATAAGCTATTTATTTAATGGACCAGTAGAGCTTTAGCAGGCAGCATCCACTTTGACCTTGATATGAGTCTATTTCCAGGTCAGTGTGCACCATACAATGTGCTCGTGGTTATTAAATTGCTGTTAAGGCACAGCTTGACAAGTATGAGGCTTCTACACATGGACAGAGCCATATACTTGCTGAATGTGATCATGCAATGCTGGGCATCAAATGCTCACACACACATGCACCTATGCTAATGAACCACAAGATGAAAATCTCTTCCCTCTTTAAAGAAACTGTATCAAAATAGACTTAAATGTGGCCTGTTATTTTTGCATCTAGGATGCTGACCCCTACTGGGAAAACAGAAAAATTGAAAAAGAATGTCTGGTTTTAGCTCATTCAACGTTACCTCTATGACTGCAATATGATCATGGCAAAAACTGGCTATAAACCATCGATATCTATTTTTCAAAAACCTCTCCTGTGTGCCCAAAGATCTACAGCGTATGTTGCTGACATTACAGAACTACTGCCGTTATATCAGTGACACACTCAGGAGAGGGATGGTAACTGCTGGCACACCTGATGGTAAAGAAAATCAATACACAGCCGGTATTGTTCAGTGGAAACATGACTTTAAGAAGGATGATCACGGTGACTATTTGAATGTCACAGGCAATCGGCTACTACAGATATGCCAGCACACATAAACTGATGACAGTTTGCAAGCGTTTTAAACTGTTAGAGCAGTGTTATCGGTTTCAAAGGATAAGGTGAAAGAATTCTAGAAGGCATTTGGAATGAATTGAAAATAAAATGCAGGAGAATTAAATTCAGATTATATACAAGTATTAACAGATGCTTAATGCACTCTAGGGCCCTGATTGACCTAGATTGTGTACATAGTAAAATGAACAACTACATATATGGAATTTACCAAGTGTTAATAAAATTACCCAATGTCTCTATAAATCATTTGGTGTTGTTATCTTCATTTCCAAATAATTCCTCATGGAAATATATAAATTAAAAAAGAAGAACCGGTGCTTGCTCGCAGCTGCTTGGTTTCAGGAAGCAATTAGTGGCTCTGGAGGCCCGGAGACCAGAGCCCTTGCCCACGTCATTAATTGGTGCCCAACCATGATGAGCTATACTTGGGCACCTCTCAACACAGCTCCTGGCAGCTCGCACTGCAGTAATGCATAACAACACTACAGAGCAGGTTAGGAGGGCACTGGGTTTAGAGCCAACCCAAGTACAGCTACTCATGGCTCCCTCTCTCCAGTGAACACCAGGGATGAGGCTTGGTTTTGACCAAGCTAGTCTATCAATACTCCTGATCTTCATGATCCTCACCTAGATAGTCTATTGTGGTTCCTCTTCTTTATAATCCTGACCTGGCTAATTTATTTGGGTAGTTGCATTTCTTGTTTCCCTGGCCTAGGCTTGTTATCTAACAAGACTTTTCTTTCTTGACATTGGTTAAGCCTAGGTGTTCCAAGGATGATTACTATATCTACGATCATTATTATCTTTTTGTCTCATTTGGTAGGCAGCTAACCTATACTTTGAGTGTTGGATCCCATTTGTAACCTGACCCTTGCCTGCGGGTGATAGAGCTGAGTTGTGCATGACTTGGCCAACTAAACAAAGTAGTCTCAAATTAAGGACCTTGATTCACATGAGGACAGTTGAGATGATTGGAAACTAAATACTTCTTTGTCAAGATTCCCACAGGCCAATAGCAAGACAGATTCTGAATTTAGCATTCTGAAGAATTGGTGCAAGATAACTAAGCATGTGGTGTCTAAAAGCTCCTCACTCACAAAACTTTGAATGGAAATGTTGGCATAGTTGATAGAAGCCTCTGCTTTAATAAAAATAAAAAATAAAAATAAATTTGTTGCATGCCTTTCTAATAGAAAAATATTGGTCTCTTCCAGCCATAACTGAGTAACAATTTGGAGAATTTTTTTTTTTTAAATCTGGAGATTTGTTTTAAAGTATTTATTTTTTAGCTTCTCTTTTTGCTTTTATTCCTTTATTTTTTTTAACTTCTCTTTTTACATGTTGTCAGTGTTAGCAATAGTTTATTTCAGCAGGACACTTTGTATTTTTTGGTTTCTGTATTCTTAAATAGCTTAGTTACAGTTACTTGTATGTTTTTATTAACAAGTGTACCATTCTGCAGAACATTTTAGCACTTTATAAATAATAACATATAGAGAGAGTTGTGTGCGTCTTTGGTGTCCCACTTCCTGTCCCCGAAGGCTCTTACAGTGTCAAGCATCAGGTTTCCATGGAAACTGTTTGCCTTGCAGAGTGAATGAAAAGTAACAATCGGACTGGGGGAGTTGAAGCAAATAGGACAAAGAGAGCGAGAGACAAGCATTGGAACAATTGAAAAAAAAGACACACAATTTTGCATGCGGAATGTGATTAGATAATAAAGAGCAGGAAAAAGGTCAATTTTTACTTTACTGCAAAAACATTATTATATGCATTAATGAGACAGGCAGACAAATGCCATAGGTCAAAGAAAATGCATCGGTCCTTTTGTGCAAAGACACTTTTCGTTTTCATTCATCTCTACGAATGTCAAAATTAGAAAGCAGAGGTCGAGCCTACAAGTTGCATTTCTTCACTGGCTCTTCTGCAATGTGTGAACCTTTAAAGGACCACTCCACACTTCCAACCCCTTTTTTTTTGTGTAAAGTTTTATCAGTTTATTTAAGTTTATCTCATAGATTGAAAAGTTTTTAGTTAAAAAAATAAATAAAAAAATTTACTGAGCAGGTAGCGAAACATCTAGTTACAAAACTGGGAAGTGCATGTAATCTGCTCTGTGGGTTGGGAGTCAAACATTCTTTTCATTATTAACCCAGCCTACTAACAGGAGCAGACGCCTCTCAAACAGGTTTATTTATATCTTAGTTAAACCGTGCTTTGTACGTATGTTCCTAGACTGGAAACGGCAGTTTAATATTTCAACTAAAAATAGTTTATAAGACGAAACACTGCATATTGATATGGGCAACACAGAGGAAGAAAATTACTATGGAAAACACGGTAGGAATAAAAATTAATATTTACCAGCATTCCAAAGGGTCATAGTACAACATATGAAACACTTAGTAACTTCTTTATAGGTTTAAAACCGTCTCTACTGGTTTATACCAAAAAGGTTGCAGAGTTTCTGTATCTTAAAAAGCCAGTTTCATACCTGCTTCCCGGGTACTTCCTTTGAAATTCAGAGCTGGTTGCTATTTCTATGTTCATACATTTTAAATGTTTTAATTAAAAGGCAATATAATTGTCAGAATGACAAATAGTGCTGAATATTTCTTGTTTGCAGCCAAATGACTGTATAGATTTTTAATGTGCCATGCGAGAAGAGAATTTTACTCTTTGAGATATTACGGATGTAGCATATAAATAATGTTCTTTGTGTAGTTTAATTTTTAATTTAGGTTATGTACATTTTAAAGCAAAATTCTTCAGACCAGTTTAAACTTTTGGAACTCCAGATGTTGTGGACTGCATCTCCCATAATACTCTTACAGCCGTAAAGCTGGCAAAGCATCAGGGGAGATGTAGTCCACAACATCTATGGTACCGAAGGTTGGCTACATTTTTGTTTTCTTTCACTGCTCTCTCGTCTCCCCATTGTTGCGGTGCATTAGAATTGTGCAAAAATGAGTTTCGGACAGTTTGTCCAAATCAAAATCTTTTCAAATTGCACCCAAACAAAATGGATTCATCTTTGCAATAATTTATTTTCCAGACAAACCGATTTTTACTTGGGTGTGGATTTGGACGAACCAGACAAAACAGATATTTGCACTATTGGTCATTGTAGTAAATGAAGATCCCAGGAACATCATATCCTGTGACTTCATTTACTTTTGCTTCTGTTTCCACAGAGGGCAAAAGTGATACAGATATTATACTATTAGTTCTTGTTAGTCTGACAGGTAAAGTGATATAGGGAAAGTGGAGGAGCCCCTGTTACGTGATCCACAGCTGCAGCCCTTGCTATGTTTTATACCACTTGGTTGGCAGACACACATTGTAATGGAAAATAAAATTCAAATGGCTCGTCTAGTGAGAGTAGACTATTACTGTGCCCTCCAGAACATGGGGACTGGTGTCTGATACTGCGATACTGAATTCCCCCTAGTATCCAATAAAACACGCATTTCTGTATTTAATTGCTGATGTGTTCAGTTGGTTGGACAAGTGCAAACCTTAAGTCTTTACATCATAACCTTAATCATTCAAGCACGGCTACGTATGTTTTTTTTCTACTTTGTAATTGGCCAATCTAGTGTTCCCTAATTCGAAATCACATTTTATTCTTGATTTTGTTTTATGCTCTGGGAAGCTGCATGTCTATTCAGAGCCGTCTTAAACTCTTCTCTGTACTAGTCTGTATGCATGCCTCCCAACCATCCAGATTTCGGTGCGACAGTCCTGATTTTCAGGTCCTGTCCCGCTGGCCCAACTTTATTTCTTGAAAACCGATAGTTGCTATTGTCTTCCCCGCATTCTGTGCATGGAGTGAAGCAGGGAAGACCTAATGTCATTTTTTAAACACGGTCTGACCCACAGTGCACGTATATGGCTGGTAGATCTTGTCATATACTAACTGTAGGGATGAGCTTCTTATTTATTTATTTATTTATTTTACACATATTTCATTTTAAAATATCAATTTCCTTTCTAAACTTGACGAAAGGATTATTATTTTAAAAATAGTTTTGAGTATTATTGAATGGCCATATCAGTTCAATCAGCAACACTAGGTAGGGTTTTCTGTTTGTAGAGGAGTGGTGAGTGGCTACCGCAGTATGTAGAAACCTAGATTCACTGGATAAAATCCATAAAGAACTCAGGTGTGACTACTTTCTAAGTAAAGTACTACTCATGATATACAAAGTAACATTCACACCTTCCTCCTAACAGTCTCTCTTTCCATACACCCATGGGTTCTCCTGTTTATTGATGTTCATTTTATGTACAATAATTTGGGATAAAGCCCAGCTCTGTTTTTTCCTATCTAGGTGCTGGTATAATTCTCTAGCATGTATTGTTTTGGGTATTTGTGCTCTAAATGCCTAATTTTAAATGTCCTGCTTTTAGTTCCCATTACTCGTGTCTCTTGAAGAATATTTCACACCCCATGAATAGGTAAGCTTTTTGCATAGGTTATAGTTTAGGGAACTATCTTTCCCTGATTACCTTTGTCAGATTCATTGTAGTTGCAAACATGTCTGGGCTATATCCTCATTCTGACAGTTAACACTCGATATGTACTCTCAACGCCATAGAAGAGCGTTTACTGAGTGATTGTGTGTGGTGTGCATGGGCGAAAGGCACTATGCTGTGACTCTTCTAAATATCTTTATACAGGGAGTGCAGAATTATTAGGCAAGTTGTATTTTTGAGGATTAATTTTATTATTGAACAACAACCATGTTCTCAATGAACCCAAAAAACTCATTAATATCAAAGCTGAATATTTTTGGAAGTAGTTTTTAGTTTGTTTTTAGTTATAGCTATGTTAGGGGGATATCTGTGTGTGCAGGTGACTATTACTGTGCATAATTATTAGGCAACTTAACAAAAAACAAATATATACCCATTTCAATTATTTATTATTACCAGTGAAACCAATATAACATCTCAACATTCACAAATATACATTTCTGACATTCAAAAACAAAACAAAAACAAATCAGTGACCAATATAGCCACCTTTCTTTGCAAGGACACTCAAAAGCCTGCCATCCATGGATTCTGTCAGTGTTTTGATCTGTTCACCATCAACATTGCGTGCAGCAGCAACCACAGCCTCCCAGACACTGTTCAGAGAGGTGTACTGTTTTCCCTCCTTGTAAATCTCACATTTGATGATGGACCACAGGTTCTCAATGGGGTTCAGATCAGGTGAACAAGGAGGCCATGTCATTAGATTTTCTTCTTTTATACCCTTTCTTGCCAGCCACGCTGTGGAGTACTTGGACGCGTGTGATGGAGCATTGTCCTGCATGAAAATCATGTTTTTCTTGAAGGATGCAGACTTCTTCCTGTACCACTGCTTGAAGAAGGTGTCTTCCAGGAACTGGCAGTAGGACTGGGAGTTGAGCTTGACTCCATCCTCAACCCGAAAAGGCCCCACAAGCTCATCTTTGATGATACCAGCCCAAACCAGTACTCCACCTCCACCTTGCTGGCGTCTGAGTCGGACTGGAGCTCTCTGCCCTTTACCAATCCAGCCACGGGCCCATCCATCTGGCCCATCAAGACTCACTCTCATTTCATCAGTCCATAAAACCTTAGAAAAATCAGTCTTGAGATATTTCTTGGCCCAGTCTTGACGTTTCAGCTTGTGTGTCTTGTTCAGTGGTGGTCGTCTTTCAGCCTTTCTTACCTTGGCCATGTCTCTGAGTATTGCACACCTTGTGCTTTTGGGCACTCCAGTGATGTTGCAGCTCTGAAATATGGCCAAACTGGTGGCAAGTGGCATCGTGGCAGCTGCACGCTTGACTTTTCTCAGTTCATGGGCAGTTATTTTGCGCCTTGGTTTTTCCACACGCTTCTTGCGACCCTGTTGACTATTTTGAATGAAACGCTTGATTGTTCGATGATCACGCTTCAGAAGCTTTGCAATTTTAAGAGTGCTGCATCCCTCTGCAAGATATCTCACTATTTTTGACTTTTCTGAGCCTGTCAAGTCCTTCTTTTGACCCATTTTGCCAAAGGAAAGGAAGTTGCCTAATAATTATGCACACCTGATATAGGGTGTTGATGTCATTAGACCACACCCCTTTTCATTACAGAGATGCACATCACCTAATATGCTTAATTGGTAGTAGGCTTTCGAGCCTATACAGCTTGGAGTAAGACAACATGCATAAAGAGGATGATGTGGTCAAAATACTCATTTGCCTAATAATTCTGCACTCCCTGTACAGTGGAACCTTGGAACTCGAAAGGTCCCATTGTTGAACACAAATTCTGAGTGTGGCAAACCTAGCCACTTGGGACTGTAAAAGACTATCTTATTCTAAATTGTGTTCGGGACTGTAAAATGGCTGTATCCCCTATTGTTAAGCTATGGGGATAAAGCATGCGTTTCCCGAACAGTAATCTACAACACTGTTCGGGAAATTCCCTAACTACCGAATGAGAGACCACACGAGGAGGTCGTGTGTCTCTCATTAACGGAATGAACATTGTTTCAAATTGATGTTAATGGTTTTCGTGTGGGGCCGCCGTTCGTATACCGAACACGTGGCGGCGGCGGCCATCTTTGTTCTCTAAACATTCAGCGGTGTTTGGTCGTAGAGTGCCTGGAACTAAAATCGGTCACTTGATTTCCAAACACCGCTGGACTCACAGGCCGTTCTGGAAATCCGCTCTTTCGCCAAAATGCTTAATTTCGTTTAATCTCTTCATTGAGACCTGGTTCAATTAAAACAGTATTTTGTATGGCGTTCAGCTATTTCTTCAGGGATTTGAGCGGTACTTCGTGAACATTCGGTCAAATCTGTGGGAAATTGTACACATTATGGATTTTAATGTAAAACACTATATCTTTCTGTACCAACTGTTAATGTAATTATCTGTGCCTGTTGATGTCATCACTGTCCCTGTACAGCAGGGGATGCTGGGAAACGACCTTGCATGGTCAGTTCCCCACACAGTCCACCTGATTAAAACCCCTGCTGAATCGGTCTGGAATCCCTGTGCAGGGAAAACTGTATAAATTTGGTGACTTTTCAATAAAGTCGTCTAGTCATTGGGAAAGGGTTTATACTACGCTATCTGTGTTCTGTATGCTGATTCCTGGTTAACAGCGGAGAGATCATGGATTAACCCTTACTGCTCCACCACACTGAGTAAAAAATGTTTCGGTACGCGAATGACAAGGCGTCGGCCTTGACATTTTTAGAACCAGGTCTGTAAGTGATAAGAAAACTAAAGCGAGAAAGAAATAGAGACCACCTAGCTTGTCTAGAAGATAATCGCTTGGCATATCCTATATATGCCAGGTTTTTGTGATAAGTAATGATCAAAAGGGGGTCCTTGGAACACTCTAAAAGATGTTGCCACTACTTGAGAGCTAGAATAATGGCCAACAACTCTCTATTGCCATTATCGTAATTGCGCTCAGAGGGGGCAACTTTCTAGAAAAGTAACCACAAGGATGTAACAGAGTTTCCTGGCTCTCACCCCTGTCTCTAAAGCATCAACCTCCAGGATGAAAGGCTTACTGGTGTCAGGATGTATCAATATGTCAGCAGTGGCAAACCGCTGTTTGAGAGTTTTAAAGGCTTCAATTGTCTCCTTAGACCATATCGTACTACTAGCCCCCTTGCGTGTTATATTGGTGATGGGGGCTATTACTGAAGAAAATCCCTTTATAAATCTTCTGTAATAATTGGCAAAACTAATGAACCTTTGAATGGCTTTCAACGCAGTGGGTAAAGGCCACTGTAGAACAGACTCTAGTTTTTTAGGATCCATCTTTAACCCTGAGGCAGAAATATTATATCCTAAAAACTGTACTTCAGACTGCTCAAAGATACATTTTTCCAATTTACAATAAAGTTGCTTTTTTAACAAAGTTTGCAGAACTTGTTTAACGTGATCGTGGTGAGACTGGAGGTCAGGAGAATAAATAAGGATATCATCCAGATGGACCAAGACAAAAATATATGACGTTCCCTCACAGTACGTAAAAAGGTGAATCTAGGAATAAAATCTATAGGTCGCACCACAAAAAACAATAAAAAGATATAATAAAACCAATGATAGATAAAAAATTATGAGGATATATCATACCACAATAGACTGTAGGGTAATTAAATTACAGTAATGTACTTACATATATCAATATAAGGTAAGATATATAGTCCCGATAAAAATGGGCAGATAGAAAACCATGTACACTTGCAGAAACTTGAGTTGACGTGAGTCTATACAGTTTGTAGATCTGGAAGTGGTCGGGTTCTCTTGTTCCAGGAAGAGATATGTGAATATAAAAAGGAAAATTCCAATAGTACAGACTGCAACTGAAAGTCAAGTGGAAAAGGAGAAAAACGTCACAGCAGGATGGTATTTGAACTCACCTATTGGACAGCTAGAACCAGCTCAGGTATAACTGGCATTCAGTGGCATCAATCCTCCACTGGTAGGATATAGGTGTTGACAAACAGAGGAGGTCCTCAGTATGGAGAGAAAAATAAAACCAGATATAGTGCTCACTGGTTATATAGTAAGGGATGTAGGTATAAGAATGTAGAATACTCACATTTGAGTGAGCAGGATATACTGCTCTCTGTAATAGCGTAGGTGGTATAATCCCCACCTGGGATTCTTGAGCGAGTGAGTGATCCAATGTTCGGTAACATTCTTCGATAATTCAATAGTGCCCACTCTTTTGGTGACATGCAATATGCACCTTTCATTACAATCCTTACCTCATTCTAATATTTCCCAATTAGCCCAGTCAATATGAGGGTTATGCTTGCTAAGCCATGGGAATCCTAATATGATAGTACAAGAAGGAGATGCAATTACCTGAAATGTAATTTCTTCCTTATGTAAGGCACCAATGGAAATATTAATAGGTAAGGTTTCATGTGTTATCAATGGTTGTGAGAGTGGTCTCCCATCAATAGCTTCAACAGCTAGGGGTGATAGTCTCTCCTTGATAGGCAGGGCCGGCCTTAGGGGTGTGCGAGCTGTGCGACCGCACAGGGCGCCATGGAACAGGGGGCGCCCTGTGGCCGACACAGCTCACTCATGGCCGGAGTGCAGGGGAGCTAAAAGAGGTACCTGGCTGGAGGATTAATTATTCTCCAGCCAGGTCTATTTAAAAAAAAAAAAAAAAAATCGCGGCAGAGGGGGCGGGGTTTACCGAGCGGCGGAGGCGGGGCTTATCGAGAGGCGGAGACGGGGCTAATACCTCCCGAAGCCCCTGCTGTACAGGAAGAGGGAAAGATGCTTCCCCATCAGCCAACTGCATCCACTGGAAAGAGGTAAGTGTGTGTGTGTGACTGTTTGCCTGTTTGTGTGACTGTCTGTGTGTGTGTGTGACTGTCTGTGTGACTGCCTGCCTGTGTGCGTGTGACTGTCTGTGTGTGTGTGTGTGTGACTGTCTGTGTGACTGCCTGTCCTTGTGTGTGTGTGTGTGTGTGTGACTGTCTGTCTCTGTGTGTGTGTGTGACTGTCTCTGTGTGTGACTGCCTGCCTGTGTGTGACTGTCTGTGTGTGTGACTGTCTGTCTGACTGCCCATGTATGTGACTGCCTGTGTGTGTGACTGTCTGTCTGTGTGACTGTCTGTCTGTGTGACTGCCCGTATGTGTGACTGCCTGTGTGTGTGAGACTGTCTGTCTGTGTGACTGTCTGTCTGTGTGACTGTCTGTGTGTGTGACTGTCTGTCTGTGTGTGTGACTGTCTGTCTGTGTGTGACTGCCTGTGTGTGTGACTGCCTGTATGTGACTGCCTGCCTGCCTGTGTGTGTCTGTCTGTAACTATCTGTCTGTGTGTGACTGCCTGCCTGTGTGTGTGACTTTCTATCTGTGTGACTGCCTGCCTGTGTGTGTATAACTGTCTATGTGTGTGTTACTGTGTGTCTGTCTGTGTGTGTGACTGCCTATGTGACTGTCTGTCTGTGTGTGTCGCTGTGCCATTGTTTGTGCCTGTGCCTGTATGTGTGACTGCCTTTAACTGAGTGTGTGTGTACATGCCTGTAACCGAGTTTAAATTTCCCCCACCCCTTCCTGTCAAGGCCGCACTTTGACTGACAGACGCTCACTCACTGACAGACGCACACTCACTGACAGACACACACTCTCATATACACTGACAAACAATGACATACACACATACACTATTACTTGGACACACACTGACAGATGCACACTCTCACTGACAGACACAAGCACTCACTGAAAGATGCACGACTCCACTGACCGACACATACACACTGACTGACACACACTCACTGACCGACACACACTCACTGACCGACACATACACACTCACTGACCTACACACTCACTGACCGACACATACACACTCACTGACTGACACATACACACTCACTGACTGACACATACACACTCACTGACTGACACATACACTCACTGACCAACACACACATTCACTCACAGACACACACAATTACACACTTACAGACACACACACACACACACACACACACACATTCACTTCAAAATAAACACTCACAGACACACACACAGACATTTCCACTAACACTCACAAACTAATATTTTTTACATTTATTTTAAATCCACCCAGCCTCCCTGGGAAAGCTGGAGTGGATTTCTTACCAGCAGTCCAGTGTGGCTGCTGGGCAGGCAGGCAGGGGGCGCACAGGCTGAGTAAGCAGCGCTTAGTGATGCCGGGAGCCGGACTGACGTCATATTCTGGCTCCCGGCTTCATTAAGCGGCGCAGAGGAAGCTGAGCAGGAAGAGCTCAGGTGAGTATGCTCCTTCGCTGCCCGCTGCCAGCCTTGGGGGGGCTCAAAAGTGGCCAGCCGGTCAGCTCTTGAGCCCCCCAGGATGCGAGGCAAGCAAGGGATCTGCCTGGGGGTTTGGAGGGATGCTTTTTTTTGCCGCCCCCTGCAAAGTGGCGCCCAAGGCAGATGCCTTGTTTGCCTCGTGATACACACGTCCCCGGTGCCTGTGTGTGTTACTGTATTCAGGCAACTTGGTGGGAGGTGGGGGGGGCGCCGTGAAGACTTTTTGCACAGGGCGCCTAATTGCCTAAGGCCGGCCCTGTTGATAGGTATAGTATTACCCTTGACAAATTGAACATCGATGAAGTTTCCAGCAGCACCTGAATCCATTAGAGCTTTGCATGAAAAGTTCTTTTTGTCAAAGGCGATAGAAATATCAAGGAGAAACCTATTTTTATTCTTTCCAGAGGACGTTTCCATTACACCTAAGACCTGCCTCCTTAAGGTGCTTAGGTGCGGTAGTTTTCTGGATGTATGGGACTATTGTTTCTCACATGTCCCTTCCTACCGCAGTATAGACATAGGCCTTCTTTTCTCCTATATTGTTTTTCTGCTTCCGACAGTCTAGTGACCCCCAACTGCATGGGTTCGGGTTCGGACTGTACAAGAATTTCAGGGACAATAGATCTGGAGAAACAAGGTGCTAGATGCATACTCATGTGTCTGGTCTTGTTTCTAGTAGCCTCTGTGGTTCTCAATCTATTATTAATCTGCATGACAAAAGTGATAAATTCATTAAGCTTTTTGGGTAAGTCTTTGGCTGCAATCTCATCTAGCATAGTTTCAGATAGTCCCTTTTTGAATGCAGAGATTAACCCACTATTAGTCCAGTCTACCTCGGAAGCTAGGGTACGAAATTCTATGGCATATTCCAAAATAGACCGGTTCCCTTGTCTGATATGCATCTGATATGCATCAACTCCCTTCTCTGCCTAAAGGTTCAAACGTAAGTTTGAATTCCGTAAGGAACTCCTGGTAATTGTGTTCCACGGTCCTATTACTCTCCTATAATGGATTGACCCAAGTTAAAGCTTTACATTTTAACTGATTCATTAGGTAACCAATTTTAGCGCTATCTGTGGGAAAAGATCCTGGTGAGGCCTCAAAATGATACTCCAGTTGGTTAAGAAATCCCCGGCATTCTTGAATATTACCATCAAAATGCAGGGGAGGAGATAGGGAGATAGTAGGTGCCTTGTGTAGTATAGGTGGAGGTACATAAGGTGGAGGTGAGGCCGCAGGTTGCAGGTGTGCTGTTCGGGTAAGAAGCGTACTGAAGGCCTGGGCAAATTGATCCATACAGTGATCATTATCCTCCAGATTCCTTTCACAAGCAGCTATGTGCTTACAGAATTCTACAGGATCTATGGCCATGTCGTAATGTCAGGATTACAGTATGATCCAGCACATAGAATTGTGTAACACAGAGGACAGATAGGTAATGTATACTGGACCTTAGAATGGCTAGACTAACGTACCAAAGAATAGTCAGGAATAGCCGAGGTCAAGAGTTACAGAAAGAGACACAACGATAAGGAAAAGCCAGGGTCAGGGATGCCAGAAAACAGGGAAGTCAAAATCAATGCCAAAGTCAAATAACCAGAAAAACCAGAATCAATAACATGCTCTTGAACAAACACAAGGGAAACCACAACAGGGCACAAAGCAAGAGGAGAAATGGGCCTAAATACCCCGCCTGTGGATCCGATTGGTTGTAACCGGCCTTTGACCCCAAAGACAGTTACCTGGTTCCTATCTGCATGGTTGCTGCTCAACACAAACCCTCCTGTGGATTGATTGCTGCTCGGCACAACTTTTCCTGTCAGGACAGTAATTTTGCTCGGCACAACCTTTCCTGTCAGAACAGTAAATGGCATTAATCACATTTTTATGTGCAGAATATGTGACAGCATCTACTTGTTGTTTAAACATCTGTACAGACTCTGATAAAACTACATCTCCAGGCAGAGAATTCCACATTCTTATTGTTATCACGGTAAAAATACCTTTCCTTTGCCTTAGACTAAATCTTCTTTATTCCAGTCTAAATGCATGACCTTGTTTCCTATGTATAGTCCTGTTTGTAAATACATTTCCACACAATGGTTTGTATTGGCCCTGTATATATTAGTATAATGTTACCAAATCCCCTTTGATGCAAAGTTTTTCTAAACTAAAGAGGTTTAAATTTGTTAACCTTTCTTCATAACTAAAATGTTCCATTTCTTTATTAATTTTGTAGCCCGCCTCTGCACTTTTTCTAGTAATATCCTTCTTTAGAACAGGTGCCCAAAATTGCACAGCATATTCAAGATGTGGTCTTACCAGTGATTTATAAAGAGGCAAATGTTATACTTATCCTGAGAATTAATGCCTTTTTCCAGCATGCCAATACCTTACTGGCCTTAGCTACTGCTGATTGACATTGCACATTGTTGCATAGTTTGTTGTCTATAACAATTTCCAAATCTTTCTCGTTCTAATTGTTTAAAAAAAAAAAAAAAAGGTTTAATACAAGCAAATTGCAGCATGAGTATAATTGCTAAAATATACTCCTTTAATTTGCAAATGTAGTGGACCACGAGTAACCCGACAGGTTACCTCCACTAGTTCCTTTTCTTCAGCCAGTCAGGAACCACTTAAAATGTACAGAGACCAATTTCCTCCCCCCAGTAACTGGGCGAGACCCTGTTCCGGAGGTACCACAACACTTTATTTACCACACACTGCTTTTTAAGAAAAACCCCATGCAAGGAGTGTACACCACACAGTCACAGTGTCCCCTCCCCAGTCCCTTTGTCCCCTGTTCCCGCCACCCAAGTACAGGTTCTCCCACTTCCGGTGACAAGGGGTCCTGTTCCCTTTGTCCTCTGTTCCTGCCACCCACATACAGGATTTCCCACAACCGGTGACAGGGAGTCTTCTTCCCATGAGCCTCTGCACCTGGTAGTCACAGCGTGGGAAAGCCACCTGCCTTTTTGACTACCAAATACAGAAAGCCCACCCAACCCAGCCATTGTCCCCAAAGGATGCCCACACCAACCCCATGTTGTGAGTTGTTAATGTTCTAATTGATTGGTGTGAACATTCCAAGGTGCACTAGGGAGGGCACTAGGATGGGCAGCAGTTCACGAATGTTCCCCCTGGATGGCGTTCGTCTATACGAACTGACGGCCACTCAGGGGACGGCACATGTTGAGGTGAGAACGTTCTAATGAGCATTCCAAATAGATTATTGGGGGGGGGTCCCCTTGGTGGAGGCACTCCTGAACGGGGAGCAGGCATTTTGTACGAACTCTCAGGGTAGTATACATAATAAAGACAGGGGGAATACACGAACAACCTGGGTTCCATCACAGCAAATATTTAAAAATATTTCATAATTACATTATAATTTAATATTAGTTACTTTACCTATGTATCTACACTTTCCCTCCCACTTTTTCAACCAGCCGAATTAAAATGAAGGCATGCATTTATTTGCACTCATTGGAATCGCCGAATTAGCTGAATGTTGGACTAATTTCGATTTGTTCTAAAACATGAGGAGGTAATTGAGTGATATGTCAAACAGCTAGAGATGCATCCTACAAAGTAAGATGGAAACTGGGTGGGTGGGTTAGTGCTTAGTGAGAATGTTTCTCTTTTTTTATATCGGATGGTTAAGTGGATAGAAGGCTTCTAAACAGGAATGGAGAATAGAACACAGGTGAAGATACTTACTGCTTAGAGGGACAAGGAATAGAGAAAGAGAGGGGCTACGTAAAGCAAACATTTGTTGTGTACAGAGTTAGTTTGTTGTATACAGCTGAAACATTTGCCAACCAAATTATATCACCCAAAATATTATTTACTACATGTACATTAAATACATTAAATATAGATGAAATACAATATTCTGCATAAACTATGAATTGTTTAATTAACTGGAAGAGGTTAATGAAACTAATATATAAATCTGGCATCATGTAAAGAAATCAGTATAGTCTTATACCTTACATGCATTTGAATATCTGTTTAACATTCTGTTTTATCTTCATTTCCTTCTGCATATGTTCCATCTTTGACTTTCAGTTTCATTACAACTTCACAGCTTCCATTGATTTTTTTTTCGATTTTTTTGTTTTGTTTTTTTACATGTAAAGTAGTTTTAGTTCTGATTGTTTGTGCGTTTAATTAGGTTGCAACGTTATTCTCCTTTGGGCATATTGGCCATACATTTCCTCCTACCGATTCTACACAATTCCAAGTTTAGTCAATAAGCAGGCATGGCTGTATGCACATAAATTATCCATAGTTAAACTTGGGTCTTATTATTGTTATTATTATTATTATTAGCAATCCGATAACTAACTGAGGGCTGGATTTAATATTATTAGGTGAACTTTCCAAATTATTTCATTATTTTTGGCTCCATTTTTAAACTGATTTAATTTTATAAAACATATTAAAATTGTATAATATTTTGGTATTTATTGATATGTTTTTTTATATATTATATATTTTTATATATTTAATTTGTTGACGAAATTATTTTAAAATTTTATCCAAAAACTATTATTTATGTAGAAAGCAAATCCAACAATTTTAACCCCTTTTATTCCAGAAGTTTGGTCCTTAAGGGGTTAAATTGAGTCCTTAGCAATGCTGTAGTGTAAAAATCTCACTAGTGACAGTTCTGATGTTTAGCTCCTCCTTATCCCATTACACCTGCTAGCGTTTAGTTGCTGCTCAATGTGTCAATATTGAATGCGTTTGAACAGATTGCAAGGCACTTCCATTCACATCACACAGTAGCAAAATGCCAGTGATCTCTCCGGGCTGGTAAGCCTGATAAGGGATTTCTGCTTCAACAATGAAAGTACAAAGTCTGAAGGTTAATGGGTTTGGAAACTGAACCTGCAGAAGCATCAAACACAGTATATTTTGTTTTGTGTGATTTTACTATATATATTTTTTTTTTCCGGTCCTTTAAATTTGTGATTTTATTAACTAAAAAATGACTTATAGTAATTCGCCAAGCTATGAATTGCCTGAAAATATTCCAGATTGTTTAGTGCAGGGGTAGGCAGCCTCCCATAATGCTTTTACCACCATAATGCTGGCAAAGCATCGGGGGAGATGTAGTCTGGCGTGCCCCATGTTGCCTACCCTGGTTTAGTGATTGCTCTCGCATGTGTTTGCACTACAAATACAGATTGTTAGAAGCCTAATAGCAAGCTAGCAGCATTGGAGCAATACACCATAATCTCTGATCTCTGAACTATTATAATGGGGCAGATGCAAGTATATTTAATTTGTCCATTGAAATACGATGGTGAAAAATTCCAAAATGTAATGTAATTTACCTGGCCAGGATTACCGCTATGGCAGCAAAGTCAAGCAGGTGGCAAATAGGTAATGGGTGACAACGGGCTCACTGTTATTATAGAAATCTGGAGATGTAATTTGTACACTTGTCACACTACCTCTCACTGCCATTCCTTTTTAGAGTCATTTTTGCAAGAGTAAATTAACATTGAAGTACATGATATATTTGGATTCACAAATGTAAATCATTCAAAATAGAGCGATGTGATGTGTTTGGTGTCAACACAGTGTGTGAACATGTGTAGCCAGCCCATGGATTACAGCTAAGATGGCAACATGTACCCATCCTCCCACTAATCTGCATAGTGGGACATGACTGGTGGCCCCACAATGCTTTGCAGTAAGAGTAGATAACATTAGCTATTAATAATAATACAATCTGGCTAATGTTCCATGTAATTCTGGACTCTAATGCTTTGCCACCCCCAGTTCCGTGCGTTCTTTTCTTATGGTTGAGGCTTTAACCTACTGTACATAACAGGGTTATTTACCATAACACACCTTTGACTAACATCATTTATCACATTTCTGACACCTTACCCCGATTAGGCCATGTAACATGAGCAGTTGTGAAATAAAATAGCACTGTATATAGAAGACTTTTAAAGAAAAGTTGAACTGTTTTTTCTCCTAACCTATTGACTAACTACAAGTTAACGTTGATTTAGATTAATTACTGATCATAAGGACTGTTTACTGAATAATGGAATTGAACTGTATCACAGATATACATGAGTAGTGTTATATATAAAGCTTTATCTGTAACACAGCTCACAGTTGCATTTAGAAGTTAAATAACTTTGTTTATGCATCCCTACCACACCTCCATACATGTGACTTGCACAGTCTTCCTAAACACTTCCTGTAAATTGAGCTCTAATGTTTAAACGTCCTTTATTGCACAACCTGTTTAATTCTTATCCCCCGCTCTGTTAATAGCCTTCTTGACCTTGCAGTAACCTTCTGTGTATGTGATTAAAGTTCACATTACAGAGCAGGGAATAAAACTTCTAAAGTAAGTGAGCATCTGATTTTCATGCAGGCTGTGTGTGTCACAGGGGATGTGTGGCTAGGACTGCATAAATAGAAACAAAATTGATTTAACTCCTAAATGGCAGTGGATTGAGCAATGAGACCACAGAGGCTGTTGGTTATGCATTCATAAGAGACACTGGTAGATAGTGAAGAAGCATATTAGGTTTTACTTGTGTGGATAAAGAGCAACAATTTATAACATATCAGTTGCTTAAAACAGCAGCCAGCAGGGTGAAAGATAAAAGGAAGAGAGACAAAGAGCAAGTGGAAAAAACAAAGGACCTCCTTCCTGTGAGTACCAACACGTTCATATACATGTATAAACAGTACTCTAAACTGCACAGTGCCATCTATAGCTCAAGTGCGAAGTATATACATGTTATGCAGTACATACTGTTGTATTTCCCAACAAAAGCATGATCTATCGATTGGCACATTGCAGTATTTTGCTGTGCATGCGTAATAGCCTCTTAATGTTTTCATGTGGCAAAGCATTAGATTGGCTGAGATCGTCAATTTTGATGATCTCAGCCAAGGAGGCAGAGCCAACTATGGCTATCTCAGATGGAGATGGCATAAAGGTAAGTTGTATTGCCCTTTTATAGGGGTACAAAGGGAGCCAGGGACCCAAAATGTGTTTTTTACACTATGGTGTCAGGAATACATATTTGTATACCTGACACTATAGTGTTCCTCTAACATTGACACTGAGCATCCCAGGACTGGCAGGTACACTTTATAAAGGAATGCCAACCAACCCCAATGTATTTTACCCATAGTTGGCTATTAATGAGTGGTACAATGATTGATTGACTAGGTTGAAGGAGCTGACTTGAATTGACCTCAAATGAATTCACTAACTTTCTTGCAAAAGTCACTTGAACATCAGGCATAGACGTGCGCCTGGGCACTCCCTAATCCCCACGGCACGCCTATGAAGTGAGACCGGCAGGGGAGATCTCAGGATCCCCCCTGTCGGCTCATCTCAGGATCCCCCCTGTCGGCCCTGTCGCTATCCGAGCGCCGGCTCTGCTCTAAGCCTCCCTCCCCACCGTCGCACATGCAGGGAGGGAGGCAGGAGAGGACCCGGAGAGCTATTGCCAGCAGCTCCTGCCGGGTTCCTCTCGCGAGATCTGAGCATTGAGTTCACTCAACACTGGACCACCAGGGAAGGCATCAAGGAAGGATCCCCCCTCCCTACATAAGATGAGAAGGGAGGGGGGATATTAAGTAATCCTCCCCCACCTCCACTGGACCACCAGGGAAGGCAGCAAGGAACAAGAATCCCCCTCCCTACATAAAGTAAGAAGGGAGAGGGGATATTAAGTAATGTACCCCCATCTCCACCCCCCACAATAACCCACACACATACAGCACCCACAGACATACACAGCACCTACACACATACAGCACCCACACACATACACAGCACCAACACACATACAGCACCCACATACATACACAGCACCCACACACATACACAGCACCCACACACATACACAGCACCAACACACATACAGCACCCACAGACATACACAGCACCCACACACATACACAGCACCAACACACA
>OW240919.1:28650905-28938385 GCA_933207985.1 Pelobates cultripes | reverse complement strand
CACAGACATACAGCACCCACAAAGCACCCACACACACAGCACCCACACACACAGCACCCACACACATACAGCACCCACACACATACACAGCACCTACACACATACAGGACCCTCACACATACACAGCACCAGCACACATACAGCACCCACAGACATGCACAGCACCTTCACACATATACAGCACCCTCATACAGCACCAACACACATACAGCACCCACAGACATACAGCAACCCACACACACAGCACCCACAGACACACAATGTTAACCTACAGACATAAAGCTAATCAACACACATACAGCACACACAGACACACACAGCACCCACACACATACACACCCATACACACACACAGCTAACCCACACACACACACAGCACCTCAACACACACACAGCACCCACACACATGGGCTGCTAACTAACACACACAGCTAACTCCATACACATACAGCACCCATAGACATACACAGCACCTACACACATACAGCACCCACAGACATTCACAGCACCTACACAGCACCCACACACATACAGCACCCACAGACATACCCAGCATCTACACACATACACAGCACCTACACACATACAGCACCCACAGACATACACAGCACCTACACACATACAGCACCCAAAGACATACACAGCACCTACACACATAAAGCACCCACAGACATACACAGCACCTACACACATAAAGCACCCACAGACATACAGCACCCACACACATACACAGCACCAACACACATACAGCACCCACACACATACACAGCCCCAATACACATTGAGCACCCACACACATACACAGCACCTACACACATACAGCACCTATACACATACAGCACCCATACACATACAGCACCCACACACATACACAGCACCAACACACATACAGCACCCACAGACATACACAGCACCAACACACAAACACAGCACCAACACACATACAGCACCCACAGACATACAGCACCTACACACATACAGCACCTATACACATATAGCAACCACACACATACACAGCACCAACACACATACAGCACCAACAGACATACACAGCACCTACACACATACAGCACCCACACACATACACAGCACCTACACACATACAGCACCCACACACATACACAGCACTCCACACACATACAGCACCCACACACATACAGCACCCACAGACATACACATAACTCCCACACACACACAGCACCCACACACATACACAGCACCAACACACATACAGCACCCACACACACACACAGCAACCCACAGACATACAGCACCCACACACACATACACAGCACCCAACACACACAAGCTGTTAACCCACACACACATACACAGCCCCAATACACATTGAGCACCCACACACATACACAGCACCTACACACATACAGCACCTATACACATACAGCACCCATACACATACAGCACCCACACACATACACAGCACCAACACACATACAGCACCCACAGACATACACAGCACCAACACACAAACACAGCACCAACACACATACAGCACCCACAGACATACAGCACCTACACACATACAGCACCTATACACATATAGCAACCACACACATACACAGCACCAACACACATACAGCACCAACAGACATACACAGCACCTACACACATACAGCACCCACAGGCATACACAGCACCTACACACATACAGCACCCACAGACATACACAGCACCTACAGACATACACAGCACCAACACACATACAGCACCCACAGACATATACAGCACCTACACACATACAGCACCTACACACATACAGCACCTATACACATACAGCACCCACACACATACACAGCACCAACACACATACAGCACCCACACACATACAGCACCTATACACATACAGCACCCACAGACATACACAGCACCCACACACATACACAGCACCAACACACATACAGCACCCACAGACAGCACCCACACACATACACAGCACCAACACACATTGAGCACCCACACACATGGGAACAAGAATCCCCCTCCCTACATAAAGTAAGAAGGGAGGGGGGATATTAAGTAATGTACCCCCACCTCCACCCCCCACAATCACCCACACACATACAGCACCCACAGACATACACAGCACCTACACACATACAGCACCCAACACACATACAACACCAACACACATACAGCACCCACACACATACAGCACCCACACACATACACAGCACCCACACACATACAGCACCCACAAACATACACAGCACCCACATACACAGCACCAACACACATACAGCACCCACACACATACACAGCACCAACACACATTGAGCACCCACACACATACACAGCACCTACACACATACACAGCACCAACACACATACAGCACACCTATGACGTCAGGCATTTTTGAAAATACAGTCTGTGTTTTGCTATACCCTTTACTAATTGTATGTGTTAGTGGAAAATTTGTTATATCCTGCTGAGACCCAGCCAATTAACTTGTGTCGTCTGTACTGGACATTTCGTTCACATGCATCTCCTTTTATTCTTTTGAGCTACTCTATCATTCCCTGTTGTATTATAAAGAGGACATCCTGGGCTTTCCAGTGATATGTCATTTGATAGGCCGGGATGTTTTCATCAAAATGGAAAGAAATTGGAAGTCAATTTTTTTCCTTGGTTCCTAGGAGGATATAAACAAATAATTAATCAATTATAATATAATAATAATCAACAATAATTATATCATAATGACTGCAATAATAATATTTTTATTAGCAGTGTCACTTTTTAGTTTTTTTAACCCCTTAAGGACGGTGGGCATGCTATATATATATATATATATATATATAAGAAAGTTATGGTGGGAAAAAAACCCTTCCACCTGAAGTCAGTGGATAGTCAATACATTGTTAAACATAGGTCTGCACACCAGTCAAACCATAAGACATGCTTTTTCCACAAAAATCTCAAATTTGCAGTGATGTTACTACTGCAAGGGATTCTGGGTGGACACAGGGCTCGAGTCCTGCAGGAACGCATGGGAACGGCGTTCCTGCACTTTTTCCACAGAAGGAACGCCGTTCCCGTTACCTGTCCTGCAGGACCGGCCCTGGTCCCTGCACTGAGGGGCCGTCACACGCTGTGTTCCTTCTCCAGCTATAACTCTCGCGAGACCCGCGGCTGTTACCATGGCAACGCTCCGCACAGGCGAGTCTCACGAGAGTTAGAGCTGGAGAGGGAACACAGCGTGTGATGGCTCTTGTGTGCAGCGGCTGGTTCCCTCCAGCATACCACCGGACCACCAGGCGATCTCCCCCCTCCCTGACAAGGTAAGAAGCAGGGAGGGGGGGATAAAATAAAAAAAAATATAGACACATAAAGTTAAAAAAAATGCTCCCCCCCCCCCACACACATCATCCAGCACTCACACACCCATCATCCAGCACTCACACACCCATCATCCAGCACACACACACACAATCCAGCACTCACACACCCATCATCCAGCACACACACACACAATCCAGCACTCACACACCCATCATCCAGCACTCACACACCCATCATCCAGCACTCACACACACATCATCCAGCACACACACATCATCCAGCACACACACACCCATCATCCAGCACTCACACACCCATCATCCAGCACTCACACACACATCATCCAGCACTCACACACACCCATCATCCAGCACTCTCACACCCATCATCCAGCACTCACACACCCATCATCCAGCACTCACACAAACACCCATCATCCAGCACTCACACAAACACCCATCATCCAGCACTCACACACTTGGGAATCTTGGGTGAGTTCCCACACTTTTTTCCCCAGGACTTGACCCCTGGGTGGACATATGCAAATTAGTTCAACAATGATATCAGGGTGTAGGTATCAGTCATATATCTAATGCTATAAACAGCAAAAAGTAAATGCACACCATTTTCGTTATAACATTTGTCTATCAAAGGCTTTCTTAATCTTAAAAACAAAGGTCTTACCCCAAATACCTATAATAATCAGCAGATTAAATCAACTAAGCAATTATCATATTTATCCTCATAACTTTGTTGTTGTAACTACGTGTAATTATGTGCATGTTTAAATCTTAGCTTTGTTTTTGTTTTTTTCTACTTTGTAGGCGAGCCAAGAAAGTTTGATCCAAAGTTTAAAGGACCCATTGGGAACAGGTAATCACTTGGTCTATTAACACATAAAGAAAGATACAATGAACGTTTGTCAATGTTTGTTTTGAGAAGTATATTTTGAGCTGCATTAAGTTCACTTGCTTTTAGAATATGTCAACCTGAGATTCTAGATTCCCAACATATTTGTTACTTAAATTATTCATGCATTTGGCAAAAACAAGGGTTTGATCACTATATACCAAATTTTTACAAACATTGTAAAGTTTTGGCAAAAACAGACAAGCTATGTTGGAGATTTTCTCCTACTGATCTGTTTTGACTTAAAGGATACTTGTCACCCAGATTTGCTAGCAAATGTATAGATTGGGAGAAAATACTATTTAAAGATAGGTCTTTCTCCCACTCTTCAGTCAAACCTTCATCGTAGACTTTATGCCGACATGCGCTGTGGTTGCTAAGGAAACTCGCTAGCCGACACTGCTAGTGCTGGCTAGTGAATATATTAACAGTGACGCCACTACTTTCAGACACCGGCATGTTGACTGTGGCGGAACATAATTTCGTATGTTTTATCTTTTATACGTTTGTGATATGTGGTATCCGAACACTCTACATTTGATTCCCGAGCGAGGACCACCCCGATACCCCATTAGAATGATCTCACATAGTAACATTGTTGCGAAACCACAAGGGAAGTAATTAATGCTTCACCTGGTTGGCCACCATTTTGTGTAACCTTTGTTTCCCGAATGTGGGCAGCGGCACTTGGTCGTTGAGTGCCTGGAACTCTTTTCGTCTAGGCACCCGCATGAAAGGTTATACCGCTGCCTGTTCTATTTCCCAACCAACTATGCGAACGACGTTTGGGAAATGGGAACTACCAACTGGGGGGAGCATTTGCCCCCTGAAATCAAGACAATCTCTTGCATGGTTATCGCACAGCAAGCTCCAAACAGGGACCGGCCGGAGCATTTATTTCCCTGGAACTGTTTCGGGTTATCACCTTGTGTCCAGCTGGTCAAAACTTTACCCCGGTGGCAATCCAATGCTACTGAACAGATCTGAATGATACTTTGGCCAGTTTGTACACTCAGATAAGAGCTATCCGGGGATATAACTTTTGTGGGTTGCTATTTATGATGGGGGTACTTTTGGGGTCCTGTATATTTTGTATAGGTTTTATAGGAGATAATTGAATTATAGTTTTTCTTCCGCAATAATCTCTCAGACACAAAAGACCCTGGGAAGGAAAACCCTGTAATGTTGTGTTAAAGACATCATGTTCGGGGTCTGTGCATAAAAGCTGTGTGTGGCCTGAATAAAATCAGTTGACTCCCAGAACTATGTTTCGTTTGGTTACTGGAGGAATGGATGCTTGCATGAGAGGAGATATTAGCGGAGGTAACCAGTCAGGTTACCCGTGGTCCCCTGCAGGCAACAAAACCAGTCTGTCGATGTCACTCACAAGGTTTGCCCATCTCCAAAAATGGCAAATCAAAGAAGACCAGAGCAAGAGCAGCGGATGGACCGGAGATGGGTGGCGCATGAAAAGTAACACGCACAAAGCTCTGATGGCAGTGACGGTACGGAATTGAGTATATCTTAATATTTTACATTGAATACATAATGTATCTCAGTGATTTATGATGTATTCAATATACGTGGGGCAATTTAAAGGAAGATGAGTTTTACATTACAGGTTCAGTTTAAAGATTGCAGCTCCCAGCTTAATTCTCTCGAATTTGCTGTTTAGCGAATGTAGAAATCTTTATGCATAAATTAGTTTTATCCGAATCAGCGTTGAACTAATTGAGTCTCCCGAGATTTACCTGTGAAGTCATATTCATTTAATAAGACTCCACAAATTCATCTGGACGAATTGATTTGTTCAGCACGGGTTTAAAAGGCTTTAGATTTGAACAAACTAATTTTTGCACAAGTCTAGAAATCATGTCCGAATTGACATGAATCAAATAGCAAATTTCCATTAAATAGCAGAAATCCAGCCTATTCTCCCGAAGAACATGTTGCAATGCCATCTTTATCAGTCAAATTGCAATCTGATGTGTAATGTGGGCTGTGTTGTGCCCTGTTACTTTTAAATTACATTTGCTGGAGTCAGATGGTGCAATTTCAATCTCACGGCTCAATTTCTCTGTTTATTTAACTGTTCGTAAACAGATTAACCCCTTCATTACCAGGGCAAATCAAACACCTTTATTTCAACTGACAGAGACAAAGGTTGAAGAGGTTATGAAATTATGCAGGAATAATAAAAAAGAAAATATACCTTTTCTATACTTTTTTTGTTAGTACAGTGAAGAGATGTAGAGGGAACCTGATGAAGGCAAAACAGGTGCTATTCAGGGGCAAAATCTGAGATCAATAGAACATGCCTCCCAATTTTCCCATTATCAGGTGCCTTTTGAAATTAAAGGAACACTACAGGTTCACTGTAGTGGTTATAGTGGTTATAGTGTTTCTTTAACAATATTTATGAACAGACTCTACTTTTTCAAGCTGTGGGAATCACATTACTTTGAACAATGATGCCAGCCTCGATAATACAGCTTTTGTTGAGCTTAAATACCCATTATCAGTTGTATAGATGTACTATAAGAACAGCCAAGCCTTGATTTGTTTTAGAAGAGACAAGTACGAAGATATTTCATATTTTTCAGACTTGTTATTTTATTAGTTATTCAACAACATTTACATGATCACACCTTGGTTCAGTGGAAGCCCCTGGGTTGACAGACAAATGGTTCCTGGCAGGGCCAGCGAGTGTAAATTTCACATTTGTATAAAATTCAAACCGTCCGTCACAAGAACATGACCACACATCGTGTCCCAAGGCTCCATTATCTGCCAAACAGATTGTTTTCCACTGTTCAAACAAGTTATATCTTACTTGCAGGCTTATTTATTAGAGTGTAAATAAAAATGTATTCAAAGTGGATTTTAAATGAATTTCAAGCTTAAGACTAAAATAGACAAACTGAAAACATAACTGACTTGGAGAATTTCATTATAATTCAATTCAATTGAAACATGACATTTAATTTTCAGTTATTGTTTTTTAGCATTTTAGCTAATAACTTTGTTAATTTCTTTTAAAGCATACTGTAGTGCCAGGAATACAATGCTGTATTCCTGGCACTACCGATCCCTCTACCTCCCCCCTCCCTCACGCCCCTTCCTATCCAGTAAATAACGGGTTAAAACCCCTTTATTTACTTACCTTATCCCAGCGTGATGTCCCTCTGCGCCGGGTCGAAGCTCCGCCCTCTCCTCTGTCCTGCGACATGTAATATGCATGCGGCCATGCGGGGTAAATGCCATAAGCGTATTAGACCTCCCCATAGGAAAGCATTGAAGCAATGCTTTCCTATGGGGAAAAATCTGACGCTGAGTCCAGAGTCAGATAACGGACCAAAATTCTGTTAAGATTCCGGAAGCGACCCCAGTGGCTCTCTGGTAGACAGCCACTGAGGGCAGACTTAGAGATGCAATGTAAGCATTTCAGTTCTCTGGACCTACAATGTTTAACATTGCAGCACTAGGTGCAAAAGGGACACAGCACCCAGATCACTTCAGAAGAGCTGAAGTGGTCTGGGTGCCTACAGTATCCCTTTAACTCTAATGGATTTGTTATATGCACTCAAAACTAAATGACAAGATATAGGCAAAAATAGCTGATACATTTAGGAAAAATTCTTGAACTCTATCGTCACAACTAAATTTTGCTTTTTGATTTTCAGTTCACTAAATTCACTATATTTAAAGTATTTTGTTGTTAAAGGGGAAATGTCACTTTAAAATTTTTATTTTTTTAATTCTTAATTTGTAAACTTTTTTTCATGTGATTTCTTTTTAAATATAGATTAAAGTTTTTGCATGTGACTTAAATTCAGTTCAGGCACAGTCAGGGCACACAATGCAAATAAGAAAGAGTAACAGACATTAACAGAGATTTTTAAAAAGGTATCAAAGGTTATTTTCATAGAATTTTTATGCATTTTCTGTTCTTGCCAATAACTTTGTATCTGCGCTACATTTTTCATGTTTGGCAGCCATCCTAAGAGTTTTGTCCTGTGCTTCTTTTTTTATTGTTTTAAATAATGGATTGATCTATAAAAAAAGTGGGGTGAGGATTTTTTCCCAACAAAATGTACGAGTGACCGAGTGGTGTATTTCCTGGAACAATTGAGCAGACTTCTTAGGTTTTCATTTTTGTTTAAAATTCTTCAAATTGTGAAATTGGCTTTTCATTCCAAGTAATATGACTCATTTGTCTTGTAAATGTAATTAAAGGTAAAGTCAACAGAAAAAAAGATGAGCAAAAAAAATTCTTAAAAAGTGGTAGAAAAACTGATTATTTTGGCGCGTTAGAGAAAAAGTAAAAAAAAAACCTGTAATCTAAAGGGTGTAGTTGAAGTTTTATACATGAAAAATTGGTGCATATTCACAAACCTAATGCAAATGTGAGAAGTTTAATAAATGATCCCCACTTATTCTCTTCTCTGTATGCTTTCGCTATGCTGACTGCCAGGTGCAAAGGACAGAGCTTGTAACAATGATTGCCGTCGAACCAAGATGGAGATTTCTATATTTAAAGGGACATTATAGTCATCAGAACAACTACAGATTGATTTAGTTGTTCTTTTGAGTATAGTTCTTTTGAGTATAGTTAGTCCATGCAGGCTTTTTGCTGTAAACACTGCCTTAAAGACAGTGTTTACATTCCTGCCTAGGGACACCTCCAGTGACCGTCACTCAGATGGCCACTAGTGGTGCTTCCTGGGTCAGCGCGGACAGTGCTGCACAATGTGCAGCAATGCCATTCAGCTTCTCTACCCTCTGCATGGAGGTGCTGAACATTCCTCAAAGAGAGGCATTGATTCAATGTATCTATATGAGGAGATGCTGATTGGCCAGCACAGTGTTTGACTCTGTCCTCTGCCTCGCCTCATTGGAGATCATTAGAATTGACTCCCATGGGAAAGCATTGGATTGCCTGAGATTGTCAATTGTGATGCTCTCAGCCAAGGAGGTGGATCAGGGGTGGAGCCAGCTCCAGCGGACCTGAGTGGCTCTGGAATGTCTTTAACTTATCTAAGGTGGCAAGGGGTACACATTTGTATTGCTGACCCTATAGTGCTCCTTTGATGTGATTTTTCAGACCTCACAAACACATGTATTTTAAATACAGGCGATAAGTAAGCATAACATTAAGAATCCTGGGCAGTGACAGCTCCCCTTTTAAAAACTATCAATTTTCATTGCTGAAGGCAGTGGCGGTACTACTGCTGTGGCAGGGGTCGCAACTGCGACTGGGCCTATCACTCCAGGGGCCCTGGCCGCCCTGCGGACCCCCGCGACCGGGTGCCTGCTGCCATGTGTTGCGGCCCTCGGCCCGCACGGTAGAACCACCGGGGCTGCACGTTAAGGGGTCCATCGGGTGGCCCATTTTGTTAGGGCCACCCGATGGCTATGAATTTCCAGGGGGCCCAATCAGCGCTGCGGCACTTTAACAGCGTGACCGGGCCCCCTGAGATTTCGTCATACGCTGGGAGGAAGTGGGTGTCCCGGTCACTCCTCCCAGCTTACAACGGGAGCCGCGTGGCAGGAAGGAGGAGGGAGTCAGAGTGGGAACATTGACTCCCATCAGGCTGAGCCACCACTGGACCCCAGGAAAGTGACTTAAATATTTTTATATGTGTGTGTATTTCTGTGTGTGTGTTTGGGTGTATGTGTGTCTGTATGTATGTGTGTGTGTTTGTCTGTGTGTCTATGTGTGTGTCTGCCGTATGGGAGGGGGAAGGTAGAGGTAAGGATGGAGTGGCAGGGGGTAAACGTATGGGGGGGCCCAGGGCAATTTTCGCACTGGGGCCCCGTAGTTTCTAGTTACACCTCTGGTTGAAGGTATACTGATCATCTTCTCCTGAATTAAAAGTTTAAGTATATGCTGTCTCCAGAGCTTTCTGTCCACAAATATAATATAGTATGGGCAAACCTTCTCAAAAACAGCTGTGTATCTGTGACTTTCGTAGCGTCTTGTGTTTGCTTAGTGGGCAGACACAACATTTATGAAAGAAAATAAATCTTGCAAAAATCTTATTTTGTGAAGTTTTGATCATGAGCTGTTACTTAGACTTACTGCCAGTGGTTTAATAAACTATATGGGGTTTACATAGCACAAGGGAGGCTTGTAACCAGAATCACTGTATTTACTGTTCTGAGTACGATAACACCCTGTTTCCGCACATCCTGGATTTTGAGAATCATTTTCTGTTATAAAATATATAGGTTATAACATTGTCATCATTACGTATTGTTTGCTGCTGGTTGCGTAAAAAATGAGTTA
This sequence comes from Pelobates cultripes, assembly GCA_933207985.1. Classification (NCBI taxonomy): domain Eukaryota; kingdom Metazoa; phylum Chordata; class Amphibia; order Anura; family Pelobatidae; genus Pelobates; species Pelobates cultripes. The sequence goes on along the minus strand of OW240919.1, from coordinate 28,927,886 downwards.
ATGGTGTACGTAGTCACGCAGTTTAATCCTATACATTGACTCTGCAGATTGGTGCTGGAATCTTGGCACACTTTAAGTGGTTATTTTATAAAAGTGTATATGTTGCGATAAAATGACATTGTAGCACTGTTTGGAGGATACGGTTTGTTGTTTACATTGTATTAGAAAATTCATGCAGTCCTTTTACTCTAATTGGTTTCTCTGTGACCATGCATCAATGACCTTGGTATAAAAGTAAAGACTAAAGACTTGTTTCACAAACAGCTACGTATGGAGCAACTGGACTCCAACTAGCACAGTAGTGTCCCATAATTCTATTCAAATATTTGTTATTGAATATTTATATTAGAACAAAATAAACATTGTGAGAATACAATTAGACTAAGGGAAAGGGTAAAGAAGGAAAGAAAGGGATAAAAAAAAAACAAAAAAAAACATTTCTCATACCTTCCACAATAAGGCGTACAAGTGTGAAAAAATATAAAATATTGTTCACAACACGCAGACTCTCAATATAAATATGACATCACTGCAACATTAGTATACAGTTGCAAGAAAAAGTATGTGAACCCTTTGGAATGATATGGATTTCTGCACAAATTGGTTATAAAATGTGATCTGATCATCATCTAAGTCACAACAATAGACAATCACAGTCTGCTTAACCCCTTAAGGACGGAGCCAAATGTACACGTTGTGAACAAAACAAAATGTAAACAAATTAAAGAAAAAATATCCAAAAAGTTACCTTACTAGAAGATAGCCAATAGAAAATGAACCCAGTCCAATCTCAGTAGTAAGTGTAGAAAATAACAAAATAATAAAACTTTATTAGAATAAAAGTAAAAACCTAGGGCTAACCAGAGATATCTAGAATCTGATGTGGAGAGAGGTATGACATGCTAAAAGGCTAATAAAAAGCCTAATGTGATCGCAGTCCCGAAAAAAACAAAAGGGACAATAAACTAAACAGTGAACACCTCAGGGAATAACAGCAAAGAGAGATTGGAGGAAAAAAGGAGGGAGGATAAATTGAATAGGTCCAGAGTATGCAGAGACCCAAAAGGGGATGTAAGACCCCAATTACCGTAAAGGGATGCAATTAGCAATACTAAACCCATAGACAAAAATCCTTTCCCAAGCCTAAAAAATACCAAATTGCAACCATCTCTCTAAGCTAACTCTCTATCTCCTATATAACACCTTCATGGGTGTTCTAGTCTAATATCTAGTCTAATATCTCGATCTAGACATCTAAGGTGCAAAGTGCTCGTATGTGCTAACAAACAAAAAACCCGACACGCGTTTCGGCGTGACCGCACGCCGTCCTCAGGGGTATTACAACAGAGGCTATCCTGGCAGTAAAATATATACCCATAATAATTTGCAAACACCTGAACGCCAGCCAATAGGTGCGTTCTGTTATTAAGTCACCACACCAATGGTGTTGTGGAGGCGTGGTATAGATACCAGTGCTCATGTGTCAGCCAATCAATGTATACAGCTATTCCGGTCGCCGCACCAATAGAGTTTGTAGGGGCGTGATTTACATGCTTACCCATAGAGTGACATCGTGGGCGGACGGAATCATCTAATTAGCCGATTCAAAAGGATTTTAACCCTTCATATTCCAACCTTGCTATCAATGCAAGCGCGTAATCATAGTGGCCCGAATTTACCAATACAGTGTAGCCAAATTAAGACCCTTAGTGTACCAAACTAGCAATTAAAATGCTAGACTTACATCACTAATGAAGTAGTCATATGCATCAAAGGAGCAACTAAATGGCCACCATCATATCTGAATACGAAGTTACCACTATGATGTATCAAGATTACAATACACAATGTTGCCAATACACATTACATTTAAACAGTATATACTCATACATAGTCTATGGCAAAAAGAATAGTATAACTAGCAGAACCATGATACAAACACCTTAGATAGTGGAAGGGTAAATATATATCTCACAAACTAATCATATAATGAGTATGGAATCAAGAGATAGCCAAAAGTAGATAAAAACTAATAAAGAATATATACATATATACAAACTTAACAAGAGATACCTTTAAAAACTATTACCATTCGATTAAATAAATGGGGAGTAAGAAAAACCTTCATTCAGCCCAAATGGAGACAAAGTTTTAAGACGGTAAATCCAAAAGGCCTCTCTTTGTCTTAATCTAAGATCCCAATTTCCTTTCCATGGTGGTTGTGGTATGTGTTCCAGACCCATAATGCGGATACCTGCTGAAGAGTGATTGTGATGTAAATGTAAGTGTCTTGAGACAGGTGTCTCCTGACAGAATTTACATGCTCTCGTATCCTAAGTCTAAAATGACGGAAGGTCTTGCCCACATATATAGGAGATAGAGAGTTAGTTTAGAGAGATGGTTGCAATTTGGGATTTTTTAGGCTTGGGAAAGGATTTTTGTCTATGGATTTAGTATTGCTAATTGCATCCCTTTACGGTAATTGGGGTCTTATATCCCCATTTGGGTCTCTGCATACTCTGGACCTATTCAGTTTATCCTCCCTCCTTTTTTCCTCCAATCTCTCTTTGCTGTTATTCCCTGAGGTGTTCACTGTTTAGTTTATTGTCCCTTTTGGTTTTTTTGGGACTGCGATCACATTAGGCTTTTTATTAGCCTTTTAGCATGTCATACCTCTCTCCACATCAGATTCTAGATATCTCTGGTTAGCCCTAGGTTTTTACTTTTATTCTAATAAAGTTTTGTTATTTTGTTATTTTCTACACTTACTACTGAGATTGGACTGGGTTCATTTTCTATTGGCTACTTTCTAGTAAAGTAACTTTTTGGATATTTTTTCTTTAATATATTATCTTTTGTGTTACCCCCTATTACCCAGTCTAGGTGACCGTATTTACTCGAGAGACGGGAGGTGGGTAGGTTTTCCCTTTCCTACCCTCTGGTCTCTTGTGCCTTTTATATATATTTTGATTTAAAATGTAAACAAAACCTGGCATTTGCGCTACATGTCTGTCCAACCGTAATTCACCTCTTTCATTGTAAGTGCACCCACCCTTATTATATATCATTTTATTCAGGGGAAACAGGGCTTTCATTTAATATCAAATATTTAGCTATGCAACATAATTTAATATGAAACAAATGGGAGAAAATACGATTTTTTTTATTTTTTTAGTTCTACATGACATTTTAACTGTCAATGTCTTAATACTGTTTGCTTTCACTGCAATAAAATACACATATTTGTATTCAGCAAAGTCTCACATGTAAGACAGTACCCCCTATGTACAGGTTTTATGGTGTTTTGGGAAGTTACAGGGTCAAATATAACACGTTACATTTGAAATTGAAATTTGCCAGATTGGTTACGTTGCCTTTGAGACTGTATAGTAGCCCAGGAATGAAATTTACACCCATAATGGCATACCATTTGCAATAGTAGACAACCCAAGGTATTGCAAATGGGGTATGTCCAGTCTTTTTTAGTAGCCATTTTGTCACAAACACTGGCCAAAGTTAGCGTTAGTATTTGTTTGTGTGTGAAAAATGCAAAAAACGCCAATTTTGGCCAGTGTTTGTGACTAAGACTGGACATACCCCGTTTGCAATACCTTGGGTTGTCTACTATTGCAAATGGTATGCCATCATAGGGGTAATTTTAATTCTTGGGCTGACATAGGGTCTCAAAGGCAACGTAACCAATCTGGCAAATTTTAATGTGAAAAAAATGAAACAAGCCTTATATTTGACGCTGTAACTTTTGAAAACACCATAAAACCTGTACATGAGGGGTACTGTTGTACTCGGGAGACTTCGCTGAACACAAATATTTGTGTTTCAAAACAGTAAAAAGTATTGCAGCAATAATATCGTCCGTGTAAGTGCTGTTTGTGCGTGAAAAATGCAAAAAACTTCACTTTTACTGGAGATATTATCATTGTAATACATTTTACTGTTTTGAAACACTAACATTTGTGTTCAGCGAAGTCTCCCGAGTAGAACAGTAACCCCCATGTACAGGTTTTATGGTGTCTTGGAAAGTTATAGGGTTAAATATAGTGCTAGCAAATTAAATTCCCTTTACTTTTGGCATGGGTTGTCAGGCAGGTCCCGCTAATTGTAATTAATTAAGATACCTAATTATGTAAAAATATTACATAAATATAAGTAGAATTGTTTTTGCAATTTGGTTCTTTGGGAAGTCTGAGCATATATTTATGTAAACCAGTTTGATAAGGATCATCCTTTATGTATATTGATTTATGTATATTCGTGTGTTGGGATGAATAATGGGTAATCGATTAATATTCCCTTCTTAGGGTTTCGTTTCATTTTCTAGTAATTAGTAACCAGAAAAGGTAAAATATTTAGGAACAGATAGAATGTTGTCAGCTTTGCGGTATAAACATTGTTGCCATTAGAATTCTTCCAGTGAAACTGTTTTAGATCCTCCGTGTATGTTTTTATCGATATCTTCACTTTACTGACGTTGTGATTGTTACTAGGCAACGGGGTTGTTTAGGTCACATGACACAACGTCATTACGCACGTAATGGCGGGCGCCAGTGGGCGTCTAACACAGGGCGGTTTGAATCGTAAGGGGTTCACTTTGATCATTGGGTAAGTTTACAAGATTCACAGGTATATATTGATTGTTTGTTACACTGTTGGGACATCTTGATAAAGACCGCGAGACGGTCGAAACGTTGATTGGTATGTTCACTATTTAATATAAGCAATTTTTATCAAGTCCAGTGAGTGCTCTCGTTTTTTGCTGTTTCTATATATATATATATACGAATGTGTATATATATATATATATATATGTATATACATATATATAATTTTTTTTAAATATTTTTTTATATATAGGTATATATATAGTGATATATACGTATATATTTATGTATATAGATATATATATATATTATTTTGTTCTATGTGTATTTTGATCTAAATATATATATATATTAATATCACAATACAGTTAGAACGAAATAACACACATCTATATATTTTTTAATTATTTATTTTTAATTATTTTTTAAATTTTATTTTTAACGTATTTACATATTTATTTTTTATATTAAATATAAATATATATATAACAATAATTATATATATATTTAATCAGTATCAGTCTACGTGTAATTTGATATTAATATATATAGTTATATATATATATTAATAGTAAAATACACCTAGACAGTGTATGTGTGTGTATGTATATGTTTATATATATATATTTAATTAAAAAAAAAAAATTATATATAGGTTTATATATAGTGATATATAGTGATATATATATATTTTTTTACACTTTATTAATTTTATTTGATTTGATTTCCAGCCAGCAGGGGGACTACCTGTCATTACAGGCAGTCCCCCTGCTGGCAATGCAGCAGGCAGCTAACCCGGCCATGTGATTGTGAGGTCCTCGCAAGGACCTCACTCTCACATGGCCGGGGGGGCTGCAGGAGGGAGGATCTGCTGTGGGGGGCTCCCTGGGAGTCCCCCCAACCGCGATTGCCGGCGTGGGATCGCCGGCGACCGGGTAAGTAAGAAAAAAACAGAGGGCGTACTATTACGCCCGGCAGCTTAGAGACGCTTAGAAAAGGGCGTAATAGTACGCCCTCCAGTCTGAAGGGGTTAAACTAATAACACACAAAGAATGAAATGTTGCCATGTTTTTATTGAACACACCATGTAAACATTCACAGTGCAGGTGGAAAAAGTATGTGAACCCCTAGACTAATGACATCTCCAAGAGCTAATTGGAGTGAGATGTCAGCCAACTGGAGTCCACTCAATGAGATGAGATTGGAGGTGTTGGTTACAGCTGCCCTGCCCTATAAAAAACACACACCAGTTCTGGGTTTGCTTTTCACAAGAAGCATTGCCTGATGTGAATGATGCCTCGCACAAAAGAGCTCTCAGAAGACCTATGATTAAGAATTGTTGACTTGCCTAAAGCTGGAAAGGGTTATAAAAGTATCTCCAAAAGCCTTGCTGTTCATCAGTCCATGGTAAGACAAATTGTCTATAAATGGAGAAAGTTCAGCACTGCTGCTACTCTCCCTAGGAGTGGCCGTCCTGTAAAGATGACTGCAAGAGCACAGCGCAGACTGCTCAATGAGGTGAAGAAGAATCCTAGAGTGTCAAGCTAAAGACTTACAAAAGTCACTGGCAAATGCTAACATCCCTGTTAGCGAATCTACAATACGTAAAACACTAAACAAGAATGGATTTCATGGGAGGATACCACAGAGGAAGCCACTGCTGTCCAAACAAAACATTGCTGCACGTTTACAGTTTGCACAAGAGCACCTGGATGTTCCACAGCAGTACTGGCAAAATATTCTGTGGACAGATGAAACCAAAGTTGAGTTGTTTGGAAGAAACACACAACACTATGTGTGGCAAAAAAAGGCACAGCACACCAACATCAAAACCTCATCCCAACTGTGAAGTATGGTGGTGGGGGCATCATGGTTTGGGGCTGCTTTGCCGCGTCAGAGCCTGGACGGATTGCTATCATCAAAGGAAAAATGAATTTCCAAGTTTATCAAGATATTTTGCAGGAGAACTTAAGGCCATCTGTCTACCTGCTGAAGCTCAACTGAAGATGGGTGTTGCAACAGGACAATGACCCAAAGCATAGAAGTAAATCAACAACAGAATAACTTAAACAGAAGAAAATATGCCTTTTGAAGTGGCCCAGTCAGAGTCCTGACCTCAACCCGATTGAGATGCTGTGGCATGACCTCAAGAAAGCGATTCACACCAGACATCCCAAGAATATTGCTGAACTGAAACAGGTCTGTAAAGAGGAATGGTCAAGAATTACTCCTAACCGTTGTGCACGTCTGATCTGCAACTACAGGAAACGTTTGGTTGAAGTTATTGATGCCAAAGGAGGTTCAACCAGTTATTAAATCCAAGGGTTCACATACTTTTTTCCACCTGCACTGTGAATATTTACATGGTGTGTTCAATAAAAACATGGCAACATTTCATTCTTTGTGTGTTATTAGTTTAAGCAGACTGTGATTGTCTGTTGTTGTGACTTATGATGATCACATTTTATGACCAATTTGTGCAGAAAGCCATATCATTCCAAAGGGTTCACATACTTTTTCTTGCAACTGTATGTAAATATAAATTGGAAATATATTCCACATGATATGCAACTGTGACAGAACATGATATATAAAAATAAATAAATGGAAGAATAGAAAAATCACCTGCATGGTAACATCTGCCCTTGATTTGATTATTTTGGATAAGCTTGTCAAATGATCAAAATCTGGCCTTTGTTTATTTGTTTGAATCACTGTCATAAATGATTCTAAACTTCTAGAAAAAAACATTTGAATTGATCTTTTCTATAGAAGTCACCATTAACGTCTATGGGGAATTTTGAAGACAAATCATTTGAAAAATTCTTAATAATAGATTGGAATAATTTCTGATGTTGATTCAAACAAATTCAATCGAGGCCTCTAGCCTTGAAATCGAGGCCTCTATCACGATCTGATAGAAAAAGCTTTTCATATGAAAAACCTCCCATAGACTGTAATGGTCACTCCTGCAGATAATTCATTTTAAATGTTTCTCTAACAGAATAGAATTATTCCTGGTTCTGATTCAAATGAAATTAAGGCCAAATTGTGATAATTTAAAAGCATATCCAAATGAATTAAATGAAGGCTTATGTGTATACATTTGTAATAGTAAATAGTGCGTACCCTGGTTCACCATTGCACACCTCCTGTAAAGCATAACACTGGCGTGTGGGCCAATGATGGCAGACCAGTGATAAGAGAGCATCACTGGTGCCACCCAAAGTATGGGCCCAACTGGAAAAAGGGACCAGCTCCCGCCAGAAGAATAGGCATGCTAACCTGGAGTGAATGCAGGCCAGGCTGAGATTGTCCGACACCATTAATGGTGGACCATGCAGAGAGAGCCTTTATGCTTCTTCGTCACTCAAATATCCCCTTTGTATTACTTTTATTTATTTTTTTATAACACCTCTTAAATACCTTTTTTGTTAAGTCTAGGACTAAGTAAACATAATATGAAAAAATCTTGGGAAAATATAGCTCCCCTTTAAGGGAAAACACGTTTTTATAACATCAGATGAGCTTCAGCTTTTTGTAATTAAGTGCCCTCTGTAAATAATGTGATGCATTATTCTAGTCACATGAGTAGATAGCGAGAATGCTATCTAGAATCAATATATGTGTATGAAGAGAAAAGCAGAGCAATCACTATAGAAGCCTATATACTGTTCATGGCTTTAAAACGTTGCCCCCGTAATCACTCCTTACATGTAACCCAGAGTACGAGATGAGTGAAAGTACCTGTAATAAAAAAACAAAGAAAAAGCACAATGTACAATTTAGATGATAAGAGTGAACCCTAACGCATTTAATGTAGAGCACCAAAAAGCTAAAGTTTTGGGACCTCTGTCCCTTTATCAATATACAATGCCCTTTCAAATACCTGTAAGGCTCATTAGGGGATATTTGTCAAGGCAAATTTTTTTTTTTATAAATAATGAGTAATCACCATTAAAACCAACAGTCTGTCTCTCATTATTTAGCACTTTGTACTTACCTTGATAAATAACCCCATTTTTTATATTAGGCTGGTTCTTGACTTTGGACTAGCTCCGTATAGGACTCGTGATAATGACCTAGGTAGGTCCAATTGATTTGGCAGATCATTTGCTGGTAACCCAATGGCAAACTCCCCACCATCCTAACGGTGTTCACCAATATCACAGAGTACATTCCCCTCTTTAGACAGCCTTACTGAGTATAAAGCATATCGTCAAAATCTGAGATAAGGAATTTGCTCAGAAAGCTGCTGGACTGGGCTGTATGTAAGTATCACAAAAGCAGGTTTCAGATCTGACCACTATTCGACTGGCTGTTCTCGATCATAAACATTGTCCAAGCTGTCTGATGGGCTTTGTGTGCCAAAGTGGTGGGATGGCGCACTGCTGACAGATGCCATAATTAAAATGATCTAAAAGAATTCCAAATATGTATCTATTTCAACATTTCTCGCTTGTAACAGCCAACCCCCACATCATTGCTATATCACAAGGACAATCATTCTTTATTTTGTCTTTCCAGTGTTCAAAGTAATTGTCTGTAAATGTGATCCAATGTAACCGCTAGTTTAATTAGCACATTCTAGATAATATGCTATTTTTTTCCTTTCGAAAGCATTTAAAAGTTGGTTTCGGCCAAACAAAGTTATGTCATCTTTATAATACTGTGCCAGCCTTAGTGCCAGTGATATTTTGCTTTATTGTAAGCATTTAAATTGTTGTTGTTCAATGTCTGTGTATAATCCTGAACATAAATTCTCTGTTTTAACTGTAAGACCAAGAAAGTCTGATGTATAAGACTTATCTCTTTCAATATATCTAAAATAGTGACATTTGTTTTTAGTGTTAAGTGATTTAGAGAGGAGAAGAGAAAAGAAAAAAAGGAAATCTAACCTTAAAACGGGCAGACAAATTTACAGAAAAACAAAATATCGAAACCATATAGGATATAAGAGGCTCTCCAAGACCAGATGATTAAAGTGGAAAGACAAAAAACTTATACCAAGACTTAACACAGCGTGGGGGGAGGGACCCCCACACTGTGGGTGATTAGTAAGGCTAATAGATTTAAATGAGATCCATACAGGTTTATTCAGTAACCATGAATGTTTCAATTTCACCAATGAATTTAAAACTCTAGGCCAAACTGAAAATGTTCTCAAAGTCAACTGCTTTCAGTTGAGCTATTTTGGCGTAATATTCGAGCCACCAATTGATAACCCTGTGACCTATTGCAAACAATCACTATAACAATTAAAAAAAAAAATAAAGGGAGCTGAAAACAATGTTTACACAAAGTGCAGCAATTCTAGATTCGAAGACCAAAGTAGAGGGTGCAAAAAAACAAAATTACTGCTAACTATGAACAATGAATGAATTAAAAACATTTAAAAGAACAGATGTTGTCTTTATATTTCAAGAAATAGTTAAAATGTTTTAGGCAGTCCCTGGATTATACAGATTACGACACTTGTTATTTGAAGTTTTTTTAATGAACTATTAGAAGTAAATGTATCGTCAACCGCCATATTGTAAGGTACTGATACAATATACTATGTACCCTGCCCAACATACTAAGCATTCGAAAGGAATGTGAAAGCGTTACATTCTTAATATCAGTTTATCTGATGAAACCACAATGAATACATGAAATTATTACACTACGACAGGTCTTACAGGGTTATTTAGTTAAGTTAGAATTGTTGAGAATTCACTATAAACTTCAAATTATCTTTATCAGACCATTACCTTTGATTTCATTGAGTTTCATGAAATGGTTTTAAAAATAGAAATTGATCAAATTGTTTTTGGTGGAAATATTTGTAGTCTATTTGATATCGAGCATATAGAATCTCCACATGACTACATATATGGCCAAAGGTGGATGAAATATTAAATAAAAACATAATATATGATATTATGTCATATTCCTCTGGTAGTTACTGTTTTTCTGATTTTAATGAAAACTTTGTTATTCTGTTTTTCACAAGTCAGAGACCCTCATATGGACATATTGCACATTTTAATACACCACCTCATTATTCTGTATAGCTTCATCCCATGATGATTCCTTTTACAGTAAAAGTCAATTTAGTAAAATGATTAAGACAATCCTTATGGGTGAGTGGGTTTCACTGCAGAAAATTTATGTGATTGTAATATGTTAGATTGTAATTTGGAAGCAGGTTTTTGTTGTAGAATAGAACCGTTTTTAATCAATAGAATTTTAAATTCATTAGGGACAATATATTTCGATTTCCTTGATGGATAGGCCCAGTGTATCAATAACATTAGTCACTGATGTATTGATGAGCCAACGTCTTCAATCCAAAAGCGGAAGTCAATTTAATCTCATCTACTTGAACTGATGTACAGTAAGATGTCTTGTTCATAATAACGGTATAATATATCCATTCTCTCTTTGCTGGAAAAAGAGGTGTAATAAAGTATCCAAGCCTATTAAGTGATTTTTTTTTCTATAATAATTTTCATTATGATAGACATCAGATAGTGAATGATTTATAAATAATAATTAGCTCATTTGTTAAATGCAAAAATTATTTGTGTTTTTAACAAAGTTGAAAGTTATTTTGCCAAATACATGAACATGTTTTTTTTTTCGATGTTATGACATTAATATTTCTAAAAAATATATAATTTGCCTAGTAATAAGTCACTTTTCTGTTGCACATATTTTACTTTTGTATTGATCATAAAAAAATAAATATATAAAATAATTGGATGTGGAAAAACTGTAATGGCTATTTTTATTACTGTTCCATTTTTCACAGTGATCATATAATATGAAATATTAAAGGGACACTATAGTCACCTGAACAACTTCAGTTTAATGAGGTTGTTCAGGTGATAACCATAGCTCCCTGCAGCATTTCTCATGTAAACACTGTATTTTCTGATGAAAATACAGTGTTTACATTGAACGCTAGGAACACCTCCAGTTGCAGTCACTCAGAGTGAACCAGAGGGACTTCTGAGTTGATGGAGGCATAATATGCCTCCATCCACTCAGATCTGCTCTCAGCAGAGCACAGGGCAGCACTGTGCACAGCATCCTGTGATTCAGTATCTCCTCCCTCTGTGTGCAGACACTGAACTTTCCTCAATTCATCTCTATGAGGAGATGCTGATTGGCCAGGGCTGTGTTTGAATCATGCTGGTTCTGCCCCTGATCTGCCTCTTTGTCAATCTCAGCCAATCCTATGGGGAAGCACTGTGATTGGATAAGGCTACCACATGTCAGCAGATTGCTTGTTTTTCTGAGTCTAACAGCATTCAGATTTACAGCTTCTGGCTTGAATACAGTAAGATTTTTACTATATTTATGGAGGCAAGAGGGGCCCAGGGGGGCTAGATGGTGGTGTTAACACTATAAGGTCAGGAATACATGTTTGTGTTCCTGACCCTATAGTGATCCTTTAATTGAAATTAATTCTGTCTTGAAAAAAATGCTATGTATATAGTGAAAATTCTGCTTTTTCAAAAGATTCAATGTTTACAGTAAGCCATAGCTCATATATATTGTTTTCTGGCCTTTTAGTGGCTACAATTTACTGTTTTTATCTCCTGCAATATAATGTATAAGGCAATGCCATCTCACAGAGCCCAATTTGGCAGGAATTATTTGGAAATGGAAAGCATTCTATCACCTTGTGATAAAATCTAATCACTTGCTTCAGCGTCAAGACTGATATCAGCACGGCGACAGGCGCCGACTGGGGAAAATCTCAGACAGGCAGGTCTGAATTTCACACAGTCTCCTGCTCTTTCAACAGTGCTGTTACAAATTTCAATAATTTAATATTTCTGGAAGCTAACTTTTTGTGACATGATTCATTTTTCTATCGCCTGAGGCAAATTCAAGTCAAATTGGAAATAAAACTTAAAAACTCTGCGTCGCACACTGCTACCATTATAAATGTGGTTGGAGACGCCTGACAGTTTTTGTAGCAAGGGGACAATAAAAGATGTGTTTTTATTTGTTAATTCTTTATTTTTAATTGTATATACTTGTTTTCACTTTCCCTGTGCCCCTCTATTAACTCATTAGAAAGTGGTAGCTTCAGTCAGTCACTTAGGAGCAATGGGTGCTCTGGGCAATTGTGAGGCAAAATTCTAAAGATATAGCAATCAGAGGAAGCATTCAGTTAGTTTCCATGGTAACTGCACATCTTTTTAAAACTTTTCCTGAAGTGTTCGCCTACGGTTACCTTCTGCTCTTACTATGGTCCTCTGCAATTAATGCAGTTAATGGTATTCATTGTCTGAAATTCAGGTAATTAAGACAGTTCTTCACTGGATTCTAACCCTGAGATCTGAGTTAATAAATACAAGTAATTGTGCCCTTACTCTAGAAATGTAAATGGTCAGGTACTTTGTGGTTGTAACATTGATATCTGATGAATTTAGTGTCTGTTTATTAAGCAGGTTTCCAGGAGGATACTATAGAAAGAATGGGAATAAATGATAATGATAGGTGAGGGTGCTAAAGCTATGGCCTAGGAGAGTAGATTCTATCCTGGAAAATAAACTGGACCATTATGGAAAATGGTAAGATGATTTGGTAAGCATGGCATTTGGGAATATCACACTTGTGATGAATTGAGGGAAATGGCATTGCTTTGACATGATGTATTGAGGGAAATGTACATGGTGCGGGACAGGGCCTGTACTATATTCTATACATTCATTATGGGATAGTGGAATGGGGGATATAAGCTAAGGGTAGTAGATAAGGGGTTGCCAGTGATCAAGTGAACTGTGTTATAGTGAAAGATTAATGGTGACAAATGGCTGTAATCTGTATGGAGGTGTTGTTTGTGAGAGGGCCTTTGGGGATGTTGTCTTTGGTGGGTGGTGCAGGGGCATCTATTGGTCCCATAGAGCATAATATCTTCAATTAAAATATTGTGACGGTTTATTTTGATACCTTAACCGTGTAGCTACAATTATTTGATTGGTTCGCACATTAACTAAGCCTTTTTTCTGCTAATATTCCTTTAACTAAATGAAAAATACTCTGAATACTCTGAATCACATGTCCCAATAGCAATATATTTATTTAATGATATTTTTATAGCTTGTTTCCGTTTCGACATAAAAATAAAGTATTACTGCTACGCTGGTTACAAATTGTGGTTTTAAACAATCTCAGTGCGTTGACCGATTAGGATGATAAAATATGTGCACAATTCCATCTTTTTCTAATAGCACAGCTGTATTTTAATGTACGCTGGCTTCATGTGATGATGAAAGAGAGAAATATATGCTGTTTGAAACAGAACCTGTATGAGCTGTATATTTACCAAAGGGGACAGATCGGGAAACTGTACTTGCACTACGGTTCTTTAACTAAGAGAAATAGTGTCTGCAATATGGATAATGATCATTTTAATGTAGGAGGAAGTTATAAATGCTGCTTGCTTTATAACCTGACTTCAGACCAAATTAGAATAGCCATTCCAGATTTCTGACTGTGCCCAGGTCTGGTCAGATTATTTTCCAGCATTGCTGTATCACCTTTAAAGGGACACTGTAGGCACTATGGCCAATTAATCTCATTGTTTTGGTTATAGTTCTAGAGCGCTGTCCCTTCTTTCCGCATTAAAAGATTTAGTTTAAAACTTTATATGGTTCTTTGACCTCCAATGGTCCAGACTCGTCTGTAAGGTGCCGCTTAAGCAGAGATTACAAACTTCCTTCTAGCCATGCTGATTCATACTAACAATAGGAGCTGTTATAGGCAAAAAATAGTAATTTGACACTCTCAGTCAATCACAGCTCCCGATTGCTGCTACCTTAACCCCAACAACACAGAGGAGAAGGGTTGCCATTCTCCATGATGCTCTATCTCAGCCATTCTCCGCAACGCTCTATCTCAGCCATTCTCCGTAATGCTCTATCTCAGCCATTCTCCGTAACGCTCTATCTCAGCCATTCTCCATGACGCTGTCTCTCAGCCATTCCCCATGACGCTCTGTCTCAGCCATTCCCCATGACGCTCTCTCAGCCATTCCCCACGACGCTCTCTCTCAGCCATTCCCCACGATGCTCTCTCTCAGCTATTCCCCACGATGCTCTCTCTCAGCCATTCCCCAAGACGCTCTCTCTCAGCCATTCCCCACGACGCTCTCTCTCAGCCATTCCCCACGACGCTCTCTCTCAGCCATTCCCCATGACGCTCTCTGAGCCATTCTCCATGATGCTTTTATCTTTGCCATTCTCCATGAATCTGTATCTCAGCCATTCTCCATGACGCTCTTTCTCAGCCATTCTCCATGATGCTCTATCTCAGTCATTCTCTATGATGCTCTGTCTCAGCCATTCCCCATGACGCTCTGTCTCAGCCATTCCCCATGACGCTCTCTCTCAGCCATTCCCCATGACGCTCTCTCTCAGCCATTCCCCATGACGCTCTATCTCAGCCATTCCCCATGACGCTCTCTCTCAGCCATTCCCCACGACGCTCTCTCTGAGCCATTCCCCACGACGCTCTCTCTCAGCCATTCCCCATGACGCTCTCTGAGCCATTCTCCATGATGCTTTTATCTTTGCCATTCTCCATGAATCTGTATCTCAGCCATTCTCTATAAAGTTCTTTCTCAGCCATCCCCTATGACGCTCTGTCTCAGCCTCTCTCTATCATTCTCTATGCCAGATATGATAATAAAAAGTGAAAAATATACAGTATATATTTTTATATAGATTATAAGATACATTTCTCCAACACACTTCCTATTTCAGAATAATCTTACCAATCTCAAGCTGCCATGTTTAGACTGTCCTTGAGTCCTTACACAGCAATCTGTCAAGATTCCATTTATCTTGGAATTCTTATGTAATGTTCAGTCAATCTATTAGGAACACATTATTTCCCCCTCACTTTGTTGGTTCTTTTTCTTTAATCTTTAAATACTGATAAATATAGAGCTGTTGTATTCTTTAACAGCTTGTGGTTTTTTTTTTTTATTTTAATGAATATTGGCACAGACATTAACAATGATCGATATTCTGCAGAAGGTCTGGAAATGATGGTATCAGATTTAATCATGCAATAAATTGTGAAACATATATAGATGGAAACAGAATGATTTCGAACCATACACGCAATATGCTCACTTCATCTCCAGCCAATGCATTGTTTGTACTGTTTGATGCTGTACATCGCGTATCTTAAACCACTCCACCACTCAGAGATTGCTGAACTACAACTCCCATGATTCTCTAGCCATTTACTGCTTTCAAAGAAGTTGGGAGTTGTGGGCCAGCAAGATCTGGGGAGGGGGAGGGGGGTCATTTTTTGAGATCCCTGCTGTACATTTATAAAATATCATACCTCCCACTCCCACCGGTCCCTATTTAGGAGGGACAATCCCTATTTTGGGCCCAAATTTCTCTGTCCCTCTATTCTATCCTAA
The DNA here is from genome assembly GCA_933207985.1 of Pelobates cultripes. Lineage (NCBI taxonomy): Eukaryota > Metazoa > Chordata > Amphibia > Anura > Pelobatidae > Pelobates > Pelobates cultripes. The sequence continues at coordinate 28,911,827 of OW240919.1, read as the reverse complement.
CCCCCCTTTTCTAGGAGCTCTATTTTGTTGGTGTGTCTGAGTGTATAGCAGAGCAATAATACTGCCAGTAATGTGTATTTAATCTACAATTAATGTGTTTAGAATTCAGTCTGTGTAAATAAGATACATTGCTCTTGTTCTAAAGTACAGCCGCTCCCCTGACCACACTCCAACTACATCCCTAAACTTAAAGGGACACTCTAGTCACCACAGCTTAAAGGGACACTATAGTCACCAGTGCAACTACATGTATTCCTGACCCTATACTATTAACACGACCATCTAGCCCCCCTGGGCCCCTCATGCCTCCATAAATATAGTAAAAATCTTACTGTATTCAAGCCAGAAGCTGTAAATCTGCATGCTGTTAGACTCAGGAAAAACAAGCAGTCTGTTGACATGTGATAGCCTGATCCAATCACAGTGCTTCCCCATAGGATTGGCTGAGACTGACAAGGAGGCAGATCAGGGGCAGAGCCAGCATGATTCAAACACAGCACTGGCCAATCAGCATCTCCTCATAGAAATGAATTGAATCAATGAATCTCTATGAGGAAAGTTCAGTGTCTGCATGCAATGGGAGGAGATACTGAATCACAGGATGCTTGTGCACAGCAGATCTGAGTGGATGGAGGCATATTATGCCTGTAACGGATCACCTGGCACCCCAACTGGGTACCTCCGTTAAAGGATGCTCCTAGCGTTTCCTGAGGACTCCAAGCACTCTGGCAGACACCACAATCACCGAACCAGAGAAGCGTATACCTTCTCTCAAGCATATAATGCTATAAACAGCTGAATAGGCAAAAACCATATGGATGGGTTTAGACTCCTAGCAGTCAAACTGGAACAGCATACAATAAATCCTTCCCCCAATAATGAGACGACACTTCACTTTGAGGGTTAAAACAGGAACTCTACTGCTGGCACACCCAGCCTGGTTTTTATTACAGCCTTTCACATACAGGACTGCCCACATGGAGGTATAAAACAACCAATCACATATCAGTTACATCCCAAATATTCCCTCCCCTTATCCTGAGAGGAAACTCAATTACACATACAGTTAAAACATACTTTCTACACAACTTTCATAACTTTAAAACCATACATCACATTCACATAAAATGTCATATTCACAATCAATCCATTCAGGGGAACAACATATTAAAAAATGGCATGAATCAGACCAGGGGTTCAAAAGTTAGTAAAAGTATATTTTGGGCCCTGGTTGGCACATGGATATCTGGCTCAAACAGGTTTTACAGAGCCCTCTATCCTGGAGACAATGGGGGAAAGTAATCCAATTATCCAGGGATAGAGGCAGACTCCATTGAGCACATGGTTGCAAAAAGACATAAAACACTTTAAAATACATAAAGTCACCTTTTACACATAACACACAGACATTTCACATATCCCCAGATAGCTGGGATCTGAGCGCACAAAACTACCGAATAGCGCTCAGATCCTATTCACACAGTTCAATTGCCATGGAGCCGAAGTCTTTAACTACACGAATGGGCTCCATGGCATAGCTATCTGGGTTAACACATTCACATACAGTCTGGTCCATAGTCCAAAGGCAAGAGACGGGCAAGCAGCCCCCTCCAAGGACACGTGGCGAGGTCGGTTTCGCCACAATGCCTCCATCAACTCAGAAGTCCCTCTGGTTCACTGTGAGTGACTGTAACTGGAGGTGTTCCTAGCTTTCAATGTAAACACTGTATTTTCTCAGAAAATACAGTGTTTACATGAGAAAGGCTGCAGGGAGCTATAGTTCTCACCTGAACAACCTCATTAAGCTGAAGTTGTTCAGGTGACTATAGTGTCCCTTTAATGTAATGGTCCTGGTGTCAGTAGCATGTCCCTGCAGCGTTAGCACTGTAAACGCAGATTTTTCAGAAAAATGGCAGTGTTTACATTGTTGCCCAGGAACACCTGTAGTGGCAGTCACTCAGACGCTGAATGTTCTCCATAGAGATGCATTGATTGAATGCCTCTCTTTGAGGAGATGCTGGTTGGCACATGCACAATAGCCTGTTTATGTTTTCCTATGGGACTGGTGATCTCAGCCATGGCAAGACCTGCGCATCATGGGAGCAAAGGGAAGTAAAATCACCTTTTTAATGCACAGAGAGAGGGTGGTCACCTAAACAGCTACATCAGCACTATAGTGTCAGGTATACATGTTTGTATTCCTAATCAGGGCCGGCGCATCCATAAGGCGGCACACTTGTTCCTGACACTATAGTGATCCTTTAAAGTGTCTGCCTTTATCCAATTGAAGCGTTGGGAGGTATGCAATAAGCATATTCTCTCCTGTCAGTTTAATATTTTTGTGTTGTTTAATATTGTTCATTGTACATACGATATGCACTTACTTGCTTGCAAAATGATTTATTTTTGTTATATTGTTTTATCAATAGACACTGTACAGATGTCCTTTGCTGCATTATATTTGTCATCGTGATCATAGGATACATTGCACTAGGAATAGTAGGTAAGTGTCTATTCCCTCCCCTTATCTATCCCGTGTATTCTCTATATTCCTGTTTCCAGGTATTAATCAGTCTGAGTATTATCCTCAAACCAGCAAGAGATTTGTTGATTTGTTTATTTCCTCAATGGAAGTGTAATAATAATAATAATAATAATAATAAAATAAATGAGAAATATACTAACTGAAGAAAATGTCTAAAAATTACTGATTTATTATTGATATATAGATTAAAATGCTGTCATGTTCTGTGAGCACGCTATAAAATATTGCAAACGTTTTTTGTACTTGTGAATCTGACACCATAACTGAAATGTGCAGAATAGAAGGCGAGATACGTTGCCTGTTAAATTATTAAATTGTGATGGTAAAAAAATAAGACACAGTTTAATGTTGCAATATATTTTCTTTGCAATTATATTATTTTCATGGCCCCGTGTCTATTTTAATAATTGTTTATGGAAATATTGCAAATAGTATTGCAGTTGTGAATGGTAGAAACAAAAAAAAGAGACCCTTCCTTAGTTTGGTAAAGAATATTATCCCTAAGAAACACTACACCTATTGCTCTGGGGTTGGTGTGACAATATATAAAAATGTATATAATATAAAACTTAACTTCTTTACTTTCACCAGTTAGAAGATTGCTCCTGTATCTTGAAGCTAATCACCTATTGCGTAGTATAGTTACAACTCTTCATTTATACAATGTTACAAAATTGTTCTAGCCCATTATTATGTCAATACACATATCCTCAGGAAAGGTGTTATAAGTGTCTCTAAATGCTGCCCAACCACTGATCTGTCCTATCAGCTCACCTTATATTCATTGCAATCTCTAAAAAATTGGTGTAGATGCAGACTGCAACCAGCTCAGTTTCAAGGATTTTAGGCTACATAGGCGAAGATGCTTTATGCCCCCACTCTCCTCGCACTCTTCTACCCCCTGATTGACAGTCTCTCACATAGGTATCATGAGCTTGTTGCCCTGCTCCTAGGATGTTTACGTGAGAGCTGCATAATCGTGAGTTTCACACCCGAAAGGCTTTTAATGTGGCTGTAGGCACAATATTTGAGATACACACTCTATTCCCTTCAAAAAAATTAAACAATACACACACACATTCTGTTGCACACATACATACACATCCTCAGAGAAACATAGACACATAAATACGTGCACCCATAAATACACATTTGCACACATACACACACATATAGATTGTCATAAATGCACCTAAACATTCTCACACACACAGTCTCACAAACAAACAAATTACTTTTTACCTTCCCTACCTCAACCATGGGGAGCTGGAGTGGATCCTGTCCCTGAAGGCTAATTGGGTCTGTCGGGATCAACGTGCTCTGTCTGAACAGCTCCCTTGCGCACCTCACAGTGACATTACTTGGCATGTTAGAGAGCTGTGCAGCCAGAACACAGTGTGACCACAGTTCCCTCGCTACCACCCCCGTTTTTCCCCCAGACCTGGTAAATTTTGGCAGAGTAACCACCTGTAGGTGCCCACTTTGCCATAGTGAAAGCCCAATAAGCACCCTGGGACACTTAGACTCACACGGGCCCTGAACGTAATAGTAAAGTGACTTTTATTACTAAAAGACACGTGAAATAAAAAATAAGCATTGTTTATTCAACATGAGGTACTATTTAAAGTACCCCTTAATGCGTATATTTACTGGTGATCTTGCCAGCACAGTTCCAAAGGTTCCTTTGTCACCCACACATTTTGTAGAAGTCAAGTCTGTTACGGTTACATAGCTCTAAATGGCTCTAACTCTGCCAAACCCATATTCACAGATGCTGTGTTTTGCATGAATGCTTTAGTAAATTGCACACAGCTTGGCAGTTGGGTTGTGAGCATATTGTGAGTGGATCTGGTGGGGGAGAAGATAGTGAATTCTGAATGGGATCGGATATGGAATCTTTTTTAGTGCCATTTAAATGGACACACCAAGCAGCAATATCCCTTTATCGTAATGAAATGATTTTGTGGCACAGATGCTGCACCTGCAGCCGTGCAAATGAAAATTGGGCGATTTCTGAGAGACATAAAAAGTTTACATTTTGCAGTTTTCACGTCTCCAGTGTCTGTCACTCAGGTAGGGCGACTTCCAGTTTTGAAACATGTTTCACTTCAAGCCAGAAATTGCATCTAAAATCTTAACGGAATACTCCAAACACCAAAACCACGCATGCACACAGTAGTAGTTATGGTACCCTCGCATTGTAAATAGTAAAACCATTTTAGAACAATTTTACTACTTACCTGGGGTCCACCGAGCAGTGCTGCCTTCTCACAGTCAGACGTGAAAACCGTTAGTTCCTGCATGGAGCTTCCATTAGCTCTCCTGAGCTTAACCCTGCAGTGCATGCACAGCTCATTGGCTGAGAGCATCAGCTGATCACTCTCAGCCAATAAACGAAGCCCTGCTCTGCCATGCCAAGCTCAGAGCTGAAAGCTTCCGGGCGAGAGGAGACAGGAAGTGGCATATGAATGGCCCTAGATAAGAAGTCAAACCATTACTAAATAATTTGACTACTTACAGTGAGGTTGCCAGGGATCCCCCCTTCAATTACATATATGGACCCCCATTTGCATCCATCCTTTAACTACCAATTTGGAGACATAATACAGAGAGCAAATTTGTGGAACAGTCACTATTTACAGCAACCATGAATTAAAAATTATCTGCCTTAGAAAGTATAATAAAATAAATAAATAAATGGCTTGTCACTTGGAAAACAATAGACTGTTGCAACGTTATATTATTTACTGAAATTAGAATGCAAATTTCAAAGCTAAAGGCATGAGCGGGAGGTGAGGACAGTGCCTGGTGACAATAGTAAATGTCACTAATACATCACACACGATGCAGGTTAATATATTGCAAGTAACCACATGATTTGCAAAGTACCAAGCTTAAAATGGGCAATAAAGCAGGTCGTTTCCCAGTAAGCAACGGACCTTGTCACATAAAATCCAAGATTCTATCGCCAGCAATTTGTGATTGACATTATTCTCTGCTTTACGTTGGAGCTGCTTGAAAAGTCACAGCAGGGCTACAACACAAATCAGTCCTAGACAAATCTATCCAGCTCCTTCTAATTAACTGACATGTGAGTGTTGAAAAACAATTAATATCAAGCCATGGAGAGGTTTCATTAGAAAGGGTGCTGTGAAATTCTTACGTATGGTTCAAGATAAACTCATGTCTTATACTGTATATCTGTTATTTTACTCCTCGTCAACTGGTTAAAGGGGAACTGTCTTTTCCCTGCAGAGAATATTATGTTTACGTATGTCAATTCATTAATAATCATGTTTCTGTGAGGTTCACAAAAATAAAATTAAATGTAGAAATCTACATTACTGTATTACTTGCATCCTAGAACTGGGTGCCATCACCTTGGATTCCTTTCAGTCATAATAATTATAAGATCAGTGCTAGAGAGGGCACAGGAAAAAGGAGGAACTTAAACAATGTTTCTATTTCTCCACCTTCAATGCATTGCATACCTTGTGTGTGTCTGGGCTAAACTGGATTGTGATGTCAATTGCTAAATCTTTGAAGGGACACTATAGTCACCAAAACAAATTTAGCTTAATGAAGCAGTTTTGGTGTATAGGTCATGAATTCTCTACTATTTATGAGTTAAATCACTTTATTTATGCAGTCCTAGCCACACCTCCCTGCATGTGACTTACACAGTCTTCCTAAACACTTCCTCTAAAGTGTCATCTAATGTCTACACTTCCTTTATTGCAAATTCTGTTTTATTTAGAATTATTTCCTGCTCTGTCAACAGCCTGCTAGACCTTGCAGTAGCCTCCTGTGTGTGATTCAAGTTCAATTTACAGAACAGGTGATAAAAATGTTTAACCCCTTAAGGACCGAGGACGGTTCAGGACCGTCATCGGCATTTTTACATTGCCGACCGGTTTCGGTCCTGAACCGTCCGAACGGTCCAATGTACTTACCTGATCGCCGTCGTTCCCTCGGCGGCGATCAGCGTGGCTCCCGTTGTGGGGTGACTGCCTGCAGCCCAGACAGTCTCCCCACACTGAATTAGGACCCCTGTGGCCATGTGATTGCTCAACACAATAGGTGTCCATGTGTCTGCCTGCAGGGGGACTGTCTGTGCTGACAGGCAGTCTCCCTGCTAGTGTAAAATAAAAAAATAAATAAAGTTAGTGTTAATTAAAAATAAAAAAAATTATATATGTGTATATATATATATATGTATATATATATGTACATATTAATATAAAAATACACTTAGTATGGCATTATATATATATGATATATAGACATATATTATATCTATATAATATATGTCTATATATCATATATATAATGCCATACTAAGTGTATTTTTATATTAATATGTACTTATATTAATATAAAACTACACTTATAATTAAATTACACACGTATATATATATAATATATAATAACTATATATATTATTATAAAATATAAATAATAAGTAATTTAAATTAAATAAAAAAAATTTAAAATAATAATAAAAATTTTAAAAAAAATTATATATCTATATGAAATTTTATTCTAACTGTATTTTAAAATTAATATATATATATATTTATATCAAAATACACTTAGAATGAATTTGTATATATATCTATGTATATATAAATAAATAAAAATAATACGAAATATACATATGTCAATATACAAAATTACATAAATAATTATATAAATATACACGTAGACTTCAAATATATAAATATGCATATATATTTAAATTCTACGTGCGTATTTATGTAATATTTTTACATAATTCAGTAATTTTATTGATTGCAATTTGAGGGACCTGCCTGCCAAACCAGGCCGAAATTCCAGAGAATTTAATTTGCTAGCACTGTATTTTACCCTGTAACGTTCTACGACACCCTAAAACCTGTACATGGGGGGTACTGTTTTACTCGGGAGACTTCGCTGAACACAAATATTAGTGATTCAAAACAGTAAAACATATCACAGCGATGATATTGTCAGTGAAAGTGACTTTTTTTGCATTTTTCACACACAAACAGCACTTTTACTGATGATATAATTGTTGTGATACGTTTTCCAGTTTTTAAACACTAATATTTGTGTTCAGCGATGTCTCCTGAGTAAAACAGTACCCCCCATGTACAAGTTTTATAGCATTTTTGAAAGTTACAAGGTCAAATATATGGGTCAAATATTTTTACATTGAAAATGGCCAGGTTGGTTACGTTGCCTTTGAGAGCATATGGTAGCCCAGGAATGAGAATTACCTCCATGATGGCATACCATTTGCAAAAGAAGACAACCCAAGGTATTGCAAATGGGGTATGTCCAGTCTTTTTAGTAACCACTTGGTCACAAACACTGGCCAAAATTAGCGTTCAATTTAGTTTTTTTACTTTTTTCAAACACAAACAAATATGAATGCTTACTTTGGCCAGTGTTTTCGACTAAGTGGCTACTAAAAAAGACTGGACATACCCCATATTAAATACCCTGGGTTGTCTACTTTAAAAAAAAATATGTACATGTGGTGTGTTATTCAGAGATATATCAGAGACAGATAATAGTGTTACAATGTCACTATTGATAAATTTTAAAAATGTATGTTTTGAAACCGCAATATCCTACTTTTACCTATAGCCCTATAACATGCAAAAAAAAAAGCAAAAAAGCACGTAAACACTGGGTATTTTTAAACTTTTTTCATTCGCTTTTGTAGATGAGCAAAAGATTTTTCAAGTAAAAGTCAAAAAACATCAATTCAATTTTTCATCATATTTTTTTATTTTTTTAAATTAAAATACATGAGATTATATAAATAATGGTATGTAAAGAAAGCCCCTTTTGTCCTGAAAAAAACCCCAATATATAATTTGTATGGGAACAGTAAATGAGAGAGCGGAAAATTACGGCCAAACACCAACACCACAAAAGTGTCAAAATATGCCTGGTCGCAAATGTACAACATCGCAAAAACAGTCCAGTCCTTAAGGGGTTAAAGTAAGTTACAAATGATTGAAAATGAAATAATTTTGTTTTCATGCAGGCTGTGTCAGTCACAGGCAGGGAAGGTGTGGCAAGGGCTGCATAAGCAGAAACAAAAGTGATGTAACTCATAAATGGCAGTAAATTAAGCAGTGAGACTGTAGGGGCATGATTTATAAAAATAAAAAAAAAAATAAACCTGCTTCATTAAGCTAAAGTTGTTTTGGTGACTTTAGACTTTTTTGTATCTGCCATTAGTGTCTATTTAGTAAATCAGGTAAATGATGTAGATGCATAGAATTTTGAAATCTGTCACATGTTTGAATTTGCAGCATGGATTCATGGGGATCCAAGGAAGATCGTCTACCCAACGGATAGCTATGGACAGTTTTGTGGACAAAAAGGAACCCCTAATGAGTGAGTCTTTTAATTTATGCTAATGATGCATGTCACCGATGCTGGTTATTGGCCATGAAGGAGAATATTATTTATTGTGGCTGTTCTGAGGAGTGACTGGCAAGCTTTGTATAAAGAACAGTTTTTCCAGGGAATTTCTAAGTACAGAACACCAATGGCATCCACCTGAACATTCCACTGGTATCCCTAGTGATTGCATCATATTTAGAACTTTGCTACAGAATTACTTTTTATATATTATCCCACTGTATGTGAGAAGGAATATTTGTGCATTGTACCATAGCTTGTCCTCCATCATATCACTCCTATGCATAGACATATAACCTACCAACAATTCTACTGTATTACACTGTGTACTGTGTGTCATGTTTATAAAGGCTGATTGTGGGAAAATGTATTGATGGCAATCTAATGTTAAAGGATCACTCTAAGCACCAGGATGCATTTGCATGGTTGCAAGATTATAGTACAGGGAGTATGGTGCACGGGATATCATACAAGCACACGCCATTTTGAGAATGGCTTATAATTGCAACAGATTTAATTGTCAGCTCCACTGCTCAGACACAGCAAGGAAGATTATTAATTCATCAGAGAGGCCCTAGCCATCCCCACAAAAGTGCAGCTAGTCGCTGGCTTTTCTGATCACTGCACAGAGTCTGCCTTATCAAACTGCAAACTGTACCGTGTATAAATTAATATATGTCCTGGTAAGGCTGGTATCAGTTTACTGAGCAGTTCGACTAATTCTGTGTGATGAGTGGAACTCCTACTGGAGGGGATAAACAATTTATCCCATAATCCTCTGCTGAACAGAGTTAAGAGATTAAATCAGAGCCCACAGACCAGAATGGGAGCACCCTGATTGGCAGAGACTCTTCCTGGTCTGGGAGGGGTTTTTCTGTCTCTGCAAACATCCTTTCTCTGCAATACAGCTACAGAATTATGCAGCAAACATTTTTATTTTAATTTATACATTTTTATGCATGTTTAATGCATCATCTATATATTATAGAAAGTGAATGGACTACTTATTTTTCCAGGATTTAAACGTTCTCAGATACGACAGTTCCTATTAAAATGTCAAAGCGAGTGGGAGTTAAATGCCTTCATTTTACTCCACAAAATCTGTTTTCGTGCAAAAGTTTTACAGAATAAAGATCACATTTATAGCGTTAGATAACATTCTTACTCTTTAAATAACCAGTCAAATAAGCCACTTCCTACAGTAACAGTCTGTGGGAAAATATGAAAAAAAGACATTTGTTTGCTGCCCCCTTGTGGACACTGATTTGTATGTATTTGTAGCAAGGAGCTGAGGAGCTGCTCTATGTTTCCCAATGTATTTTGTAATGCTTAATGTAGATAGTGTATTGAAAATGCAGACTTGGCAATGTCCATTATGTTCATGATGATGCTGGATTTAACCCCTTAAGGACCAAACTTCTGGAATAAAAGGGAATCATGACATGTCACACATGTCATGTGTCCTTAAGGGCTTAAAGAACATTACTGAATGGATTTAAAGTACAGTCAACAAATTAATTTAGAGTTTTTGCAGTATTTTTATTTTTTTGCAGTATTTCTTTTACAGTTTTTCCAATGCAACGAGTTAATGTTATAGTGCATGGGAGTGTCCCTTTAAATACTTTTTAAAAGACCAGAGGGTGTGCAAAATTGCAATTGTCCCATTCGGCTCCTTGCAGAATATTATGGTAAAAGTAGATAATCAGCTGATTTGCCAAAGATGGACACTCTTGATGTAAATATAGAAAGATTTTCTGTTTTGTATCCCATGATTATGGTGAATTATTTTGTGCTGCACGCACTGTATACAACTTCATTACGTCACTTTTTCCTGTTGCCATATTTCAGCAAAACAATAAACATGAAATAGTAATAAGTGCCTTAATACTGCTACAAAGTTATGAGTAACATCATAATTTCCCTTTGGAGATGTATTTGAGTGTATTTTTGTATATTATTTTACTGGGTACATATGGCCGTTGCACACAGAATAATGAATCTAATCTTTCCTCATTTTTAATCTATTTCTGTCCAGGAACAAGACGTACTTGATGTATTTTAACATCCTCCGCTGCGCAAGTCCTGTTGTGCTGATAAACCTGCAGTGCCCTACGACACAAGTAAGAGAAATGATAATAAAAAATACTGTGATTTTTTAATTTATTTTTTAATCAACAATGTGGATCTATTCCAATGGCAACATCTAGCTCGCCACCTCTTAAGACATTATTATTTACAAATACCACAGAGTTGCTGACAATTATATAATAATACGAACATTTTTGTAAAAATACTAAACTATCCTTGAATATAACATATCTAACTTTATCTTTGTATTTTCATATCCTTTTTGAGTTCTTCTAAGTTACCATATAATATTTACTATATTTTGATGCTGAGGGGAAACAGGGTCTAAAAGCTGTAAACACTATTAAACAATGAAGCATTGTTTGTAGCAATAGATATTGCTGAATAATAATTATTTATGTGTCCTACCCCATTATGAAATTTGGGACTTCGACACTTCGGATCTTCGGCAACTTCGGAACTTTGGCAACTTCGGCACGTCGGAATTTCAGAACTTCTCTTGCAGCTGCTTGGTAGATAACTCCCTAATTCCCACGGTATTAGGGAGTTATCTACCAAAAGGCTGAAAGACCTAAATTGGTCTTTCAGACAAATTTACTAATACTAAGTAAAGATTACTTAGTGTTAGTAAATTATGCCCCTATGCATGTCTAGTAAACAGTGAGTAGCCTGTGGCTGCTCACTGTTAAAAAAAAATAATAAAAAAAGGGTACCCCCTCCAGTGCCCCCACCCCCGAGCGGCGGGTGGGGGCCCTAAATTAGAATAAGGGGGAGACCTATTGCCCCCCCGGCCCCCACCCCTGAGTGGCGGATGGGGGCCCTAAAGTAAAATAATGGGGGGGGACCTATTGTCCTCCCCCCAGGCCCCCACCCCTGAGCAGGGGGTGGGGGCCCTAAATACTAATGAGGTGGGACCTAATGTCCTCCCCCTGGCCCCCACCACTGAGCAGTGAGTGAGGGCCCTAAATACTAATTAGGGGGGGACCTAATGTCCTCCCCCTGGCCCCCACCCCTGAGCGGTGGGTGGGGGCCCTAAATTAGAATGAGGGGGGACACCTAATGTCCTTCCCCCTGGCCCCCACCCACCGCTCAGGGGTGGGGGCCAGGGGGGAGGACATTAGGTCCCCCCCCATTACTTTACTTTAGGGCCCCCATCCACCGCTCATGGGTGGGGGCTGGGGGGGCAATAGGTTCCCCCTTCAGGTTAGGAGGGGGAGGGGGGACTTTTTTTTTTGTTTTGTTTTTTTAACAGTGAGCAGCCACAGGCTGCTCACTGTTTAATAGACATGTCCCTACTCGCGGTATAGCGAGTAGGGGCCTAATTTACTAATACTAAGTAATCTTTACTTAGTATTAGTAAATTTGTCTGAAAGACCAATTTAAGTCTTTCAGCCTTTTAGTAGATAGCTCCCTAATACCTTGGGAATTGGGGAGTTATCTACTTATTCATTCCTGTCATTACATTGACTGGCCAAGTAACTTACATTTTATATGAATGTGTGTTACTTGATTATTGTAAGTGTTGCAAATGCGAGTATGTCCCCTTCAGTCCGTACATCCTCCAACAGTCGTCAGAGGGGCGTACGCCCATTTTAACCAGCTGTACAGGGGTGGTGCGCCACCTAAAGAGGATCTTATACATCTGTTCTTGTGAGGTGAAACAGACAGAGACCTTCGCTGCGGCATCCCACATATCCTGCTATTCATCGCCATCAATGTCTCCCCCCCCACCAAGTCCCTCTACCACTTTTCGACACACCTTACCATGGACTTAGAGTCATAGTGTGTATTTATCACAACTCTGCAACAAATACAATATGCATTGTTTTTTGGTTGAGGGATTGACATTGTGCAGATAAAATATGTTGTTGGTGTGTGATAGTACACAGGAAACATGTGCAAATTGTGTGTGCACTATTGTGCGCATACAGCATGCATTATGTTTACTTTGTGTGCACTGGAACAAATAGGAAGTACAGCCATATTTCTAACATGCAGTCAAGCGTGACACTCAACAAACCCCTAGCCAGTTCAAATATTTTACGTTTTTCAGCTCAAGAACACCTGGTGCAACTAATGAAGCCCTTTTTATTTGCGTATTTGTGCTGTTGTGAGAGATTTTATTCAGGGGGTTGAATAATTTTTAGACTTAAGAAGTCATTATTCATTATAAGTTGCATTTCAAGTTAAATTTGGGGAAACCACCTAAAGTATTCGTTGTGTTGAGCTATTTCAATTGCTTTAGTTTGATTTGTTCATTGCAAACAGCTGAAATTCTGTATATTTTGCCAATAAACCTGATCTTGATTGATAAGCCTTCTTGAAGAAGGGAGCTTGCAGCAATTATTTGAAGGTTGAATACTGCACATAATATATGTCTGAGTATGTCTGCCTCTTTTCCAGCTCTGTGTCTCTAAGTGCCCAGATACCTTTGCTACCTACCGGGAAATAAGGTCTAATAAGAGCTACTGGGATTATTACAAACAGTTCTGCAAACCTGGATTTAATAGAGATGGGAAGGTGAGTGGCTAAGCAGAAATACACAAACTAAAAACAAATATTAATTTATAATATATCTGGAATGAAAGTGATGTATTAATAGGGGTTAAAAATGGAAAGTGTGGATCTGCTACGTTTGTTGCAGCCTCGTATACGAAACATACACTCATCAGCCACAACGTTAAAACCACTGATAGATTAAGTGAATCACATTGATGATATTGTTCCAGTGGCACCTGTGGAGGGGTGGGATATATTAGGCAGCAAGTGAGCAGTAAGCTCTTGGGTTTCATGTGTTGGAAGCAAGAATAATGGGCAAGCGATATCACGTACATGGCAATGGTGTTCCCTGACAGCTGTAGCCTCTTTCAGAAGGGATTAATTGAAGTGATTATTGTGTTGGGAGTCTCTGGCAATGGCCTTTCTTTTCATTGTTGAATGTTTTTTATATATATATATATATATATATATATATATATATATTTTATTGTTATACATTATTCCCCAGCAGACTACCCCCATGTTCAATGTTAGATAATGAGGAAGTATTAGCCTGAGCAGCAATGGATGGCTGTGATTGGCTGAGGGTGTCAGCTGACCGCATTCAGTAAACTGTTGGCATGATTTGATATGATTATAAGGAAGTGTATAATCTCTGCCTTAGCCACCACACCTCCAGTCAGGACTGGGCTGTGGGTACCCAGTTACTCTTATTTAATGTAAGACTAATTAAAAATGGTTTAGCAGTGAATGGAGGGCAATGCCAGAGGATTCCAGGTACTATAACTACTTCAGAAAATGGAATAGTATAGTGACTGCAGTGTCCCTTTAATAAAGTTGTGGGAGGAATCTAAACCAACTGACAGCTGCAAAAGAAAGCATTTAACAATGATTGACAGAGAGTCAAGATTTAAATATCTGTTTCCAGATTCATATTAAGTACAATGGTGTGGCTTGCTATGTTTACACATATTTGCTAAATATAAGGGAGAAATATTAAAAGAGATTGGATGTGATTGTTACACTTTAAGGTGAATTTGGGATATTTCTCTGCCGCTTCAGCAATGAACATAGTTACACTATTACTGCACCCCCTGTACATAGTTATAATAAAATATATTATGATAAGAAATATGATAAAGCATACATCTTGTAATAAGAATACGTTTCCACAATATATGTGATTACATCTATTCACTTACTGTGTTATTATCTCAGTCTGTTGCAGAGGTTCTAAGCAATGAAGATTGTCCTTCAATGTTAATTCCCAGCAGGCCTTGTAAGTGGCAGACATTTTATTATTTCATTATTTAATGTATAGTAAAGCACGTGCTTCTAGGCCTACATAGATGTCTATTAATATTTTAATAAATACTAATTATAATTACATAGTAATCTGGATTGAAAAAAAAGACTCAAGTCCATCGAGTTTATCCTTTAAAACACGTCTTTTTTTGCTGTTTTTTTATGATGTGATCCAAAATCACCACTTTCTCTCCCCACCCCCACCACCCCCCCCAAAAAACCAACAATTTAAAGCAATGGTCAATTATGGCAAAACAAGGGGGAATTAATTCCTTTTTGAGTCCATAACGGTAAGATTTATCTGCGATACAACAACCCACATACATGTTAATTGCATCCTTGAATATTCTTTTCTTGAAAAAAGAAAGCATCCAGACCTTTAATATATATATATATATATATATATATATATATATATATATATATATATATAATCTGATAAGACAGATTCTTCAGTCAGAGAATTCCACATGTTTATTGCTATAGCTGTAAAGAACCCTTTCCTCGGCTGTAAGTGAAAACTCCTTTCTTCCACTCTCAATGGGTGACCTCTTGTCTGTAGTATATTCCTGCTAATGAACAGGTTAGCACTCAGTGGTTTGTTCTGACCCTTTATATATTTGTTTTGTGCTACCTATCCCCTCTAGGATTACTTTTTTGCCTTTCTTCATAATTAATGATTTCCATACCCTTACTAATTTTGTAGCTCGCCTCTGCACTTTTTCTAGTTATGCAATATTCTTCTTTAAACCTGTTGCCCAATATCTTTCTTTAAACCTTATCAGCATTTGCAATCACAGATGGGCATTGTTCACTACTGCCTAGGTTATGATATATAATTGTTCCCAAGTCCTTTATATTTAACGTTATCCCTAACTCAACCCCATTTAATGTAGAAGTTGCTTGTAGATTCTTTATTCCAAAATGCTTGAGTTTGCCTTTATCTGTATTGAATCTCCTCTGCCGCTTGCCTATAGCCTGCCCAGTCCCCCAATTTATTCAAATCCCTCTGTAGATAAGTTATATCATGTTCAGACCTAGTTTTTGTGTCATCCGCAAACACCAACAAGTGACTCTCATTGTCCACTTAAAGAATATTAATAAACAGATTAAGGAGAACTGGACCCAGGACAGAACCCCGAGGCACTCTATCTTTAAGCTATTGTGAGATTCAATAACACAATTTGTCATCTACATCAATTCATTTTCACTTTCATTTTAACCTTTTGTGTGGAACTGTATCAAAATGCCTTAGCAAAATTCAAGTAATTCACATCTACTGGATCACCCTGAACTACTCACTTCTGAATGCAATTAAGTTAGTTTGCCATTATCTGTCTGTCATAAAACCACAATGATTCCTACTAATGATATTGTTGTTCAAAATGAATTCTTGATTATTATCCTTCAATAGCCCTTCAAATAATTACATGTTCATGGTTCTGTAGTTTCCAGGTTCAGCGCTTGACATTGTTACTAATTGTATATGTGTGTGTTTATATGATCAGAATCCTGTTCTGCAGAGGTTTCCCTGATTTCTCAACCAGAAATGGCGTGCTAATGGTCCAAATAAAAATCAAAGACGGAGATGATCAAATGAGAAATGTGACAGATCTTCGCGAGGCGGCAAAGTAAGCATTTATTAATTATTTAGCTTGGTAAACGTAGCCAAGGGATGAGTTTTCTTACAAGTGATTCATGTATTTTTTGTATAGTTGAAGATGCAGTAATGAACATTAACACATTCTAAAAAAAATTTTTTTAAAAGAAAAAGGAACTCAGTATGTATCAGATAGGAGATGGGCTTTGTACACTTCCTATGCACTTTGCACATGTAAAAAAAAACTTTAGAGATGAATGCTGCAGCATGATAAAAGATGGAAAGGAATTGTCTCACTGTTACACTGTAGCTTCCTCTTAGTGGATAAATGACTATAACAATAAAAAGCAATAGCAAAGGCATATTTTTAGAATCATTGGTGCAAACACATATTTATTATCGAAGAGCAATTAAAACCACAGGCATTTCAGGATCTACTCCTTTATCAATGAGAAAATGTGAGTAGTGGGATGTTGTGTGTGTCTAGGGGTGGCATAGGGGCTTTATTAAAATAATTATAATTAATAAATATAGTTTTTTTTTTACAAAAGATATTCAGTCACCCTACCTCTTTTTACCTGCAGGTAGGGGTCCTGGATAATGTCAGGGGGAGGGAACCTGCAGCTTCTTGTCTGCGCCACAATGCCAGTCTGACTGACCGTAACTTGGGAGACAGCAACATTTGGTCTGCACCTGGAAGAGGTGCAGACCAGAGTCTGCCTGGCTCTCCCACAGCATTAGAGCAGAACAGACTGTGTGGAGGGTCCCCACACCCGGGAACAAACTGACCACGCTGCCAAGTTCCCTCTCAATATTGGGCACTCTGTTCGTGACAAGTGCTCGATAGGTCAGTCCGTGCCTGCTATAAGCTAGAATCCAGCTGAACAGGTCTCCTGTGATCTGTGCATTGTGTGTTCCTGTATTAAATCACTGTTTTTTTTTGTTTAAACGTGTGTATGGAACAAGCATATATGAACTGACATCATCTGGTTTTATTTTCATGACAGCATTTATTTTGTCTTGTAGCCATGTAAGAGTCATTCAACATGGAACTAAAAGGTTAAAAAGCAAATGTTTTTCGTATATTTTGTTCATTGTACGATTACATGTGTTCAGCTGGGACACAGCAATACTAACTGCAGGAATATATCACGCACCAGGAGTTTTAAATCTAACAGAGAAAATAATACATCGTAATCAGACACAGGGAAACATCTGGCCACACCTCAGATAGCTGCTAGAGGTGCTTCATGGGGCAGTGCTGCATTCAGTGTCTCCTCCCTCTGCATGCAGACACTGAACTTTCCTCATAGAGATGCATTGATTCAATGTATCTCTATGAGGAGATGCTGATTGGCCAGGGCTGTGTCTGGCTTGTGCTGGCTCTGCTCTCCCCTAATATTCCTCATTGATAAGCATAGCCAATCCAATGCTATCCTATTGGAAAGGATTGTGATTAGTTCAGATCAACACTTCTAATGATGTCAACCAATGAGGCGGACCAGGGACAGAGACAGCAGCAGCAGACTGAAATTAAGGGGTAAGGGGGGGGGGAGGAGAATGCAGGGGGGCTAGATGGTGTTTTTAACACTATAGGGTCAGGAATGCATGTTTGTGTTCCTATCCATATAGTGTTTCTTCAACTCCTCAATCCCTGCACAGGCGTCGAAGGGACAGGGGGGTCCATAGCACTAGCTGTGTCTTGTCATGTAGGGGTCATAGGGTTTCTGACACATTTTATGTACTAGCGTTCTGTTGTTCTGATGAATAGATGGGCGATGGGTAGAGTGCTGCAATTGAGGTTTCCTATTCATTTCACTGCATTGAAAAGCAGCATCTCAGTCTACAGGACATTGCAGAGCATGCTACTGTATTGTAATTGACTGATTACAGCCAGCCAATCTAGATACAAAAAAAAAAAAAACACCCATAAGAGACAAGGAAATTAAATGTTCTTCCCTTCTGGGTAGTCCTACTGAAAAACAGATTTAGATCAAATTAAGTGTAGAACGTAAAGGGAAGAACAATTCTCGTTTATCTGTAACACAATGCTGTTTAGAACAGTAGAAGTTCGGAGAGGCTGTTAATCTGGGGAGAGGTATCTAACATAGAGTTGGAGGGGCCAGGACAGGGCTGTTAATCTGGGGAGATGTATCAAACATGGAGTTGGAGGGGCCAGGACAGGACTGTTAATCTGGGGGTATCTAACATGGAGTTGGAGGGGCCAGGACAGGGCTGTTAATCTGGGGAACTGTATCTAACATGGAGTTGGAGGGGCCAGGACAGGGCTGTTAATCTGGGGAGATGTATCCAACATGGAGTTGGAGGGGCCAGGACAGGGCTGTTAATCTGGGGAGATGTGTCTAACATGGAGTTGGAGGGGCCAGGACAGGGCTGTTAATCTGGGGAGATGTATCCAACATGGAGTTGGAGGGGCCAGGACAGGGCTGTTAATCTGGGGAGATGTATCTAACATGGAGTTGGAGGTGCCAGGACATGGCTGTTAATCTGGGGAGATATATCTAACATGGAGTTGGAGGGGCCAGGACAGGGCTGTTAATCTGGGGAGATGTATCTAACATGGAGTTGCAGGTGCCAGGACATGGCTGTTAATCTGTGGAGATGTATCTAACATGGAGTTGGAGGTGCCAGGACATGGCTGTTAATCTGGGGAGATGTATCTAACATGGAGTTGGAGGGGCCAGGATAGGGCTGTTAATCTGGGGAGATGTATCTAACATGGAGTTGGAGGTGCCAGGACATGGCTGTTAATCTGGGGAGATGTATCTAACATGGAGTTGCTTCCATGACATTCTTAGAATGGAAGACACTGTGGCATATAGGGGAGTTCAGACATTGCTGTGTTCCTTAGCTGAACTCAATGCATGCAGCCCGACACTCAAACTAGGAGTGTAATAATCGTACTGTTCGCGGGAACCATTTTCTTTCACAAGTTGCATTTAATGCGGTAATAACTGTGCGATGGTGGAAGAATCTGCCCATGTCCGATGGTGAAACACTCTACTGTGCTTTGGCTTTGTGCATGAGAAGGCAGTCTGATTAATGCTTGTTGTAAACTAGTTTGGTAAAGCGCTGGCACATGGCTAAAGTCACACTGTGGGCCCTATTCAATGTGGAAATAATAACAGAAATATTAATAACCATAAAGGACTGCTTCACGTAAATGGGAGGATTTGGGGGAATATTTGGTAGAATACAGTGGGGATCAACCACTATAATTTTTCCAGAGCCAATGCCTTTAAGCGGTGCTGATATTCTGTACATTTAACGTTTTGAAAAACGCAACACAAATCTGGCATTAACTGAACATGCGGTCAGCAATCACGCTCTTATCACTTTCAGGCATCCAGTACACGCCGAAATCAGTGAGATTCTAGCATGTACAGTGCCGTTACCAATAGCAGTGTGGTTGCCGCAATCACACTCATATCACTCTCAGGCAGCCAGTACAGGCCGGGTTCAGCAAGATCCTAGCATGTACAGTGCCGTTACCGCAATCACACTCCTATCACTCTCAGGCAGCCAGTACAGGCCGGGTTCAGCAAGATCCTAGCATGTACAGTGCCATTACCGCAATCACACTTCTATCACTCTCACGCAGCCAGTACAGGCTGGGTTCAGCAAGATCCTAGCATGTACAGTGCCGTTACCGACAGCAGTGTGGTTGATGCAATCATAGAAACATAGAAACATAGAATGTGACGGCAGATAAGAACCATTTGGCCCATCTAGTCTGCCCAATTTTCTAAATATTTTCATTAGTCCCTGGCCTTATCTTATAGTTAGGATAGCCTTATGCCTATCCCACGCATGCTTAAACTCCTTTACTGTGTTAACCTCTACCACTTCAGCTGGAAGGCTATTCCATGCATCCACTACCCTCTCAGTAAAGTAATACTTCCTGATATTATTTTTAAACCTTTGTCCCTCTAATTTAAGACTATGTCCTCTTGTTGTGGTAGTTTTTCTTCTTTTAAATATAGTCTCCTCCTTTACTGTGTTGATTCCCTTTATATATTTAAATGTTTCTATCATATCCCCCCTGTCTCGTCTTTCCTCCAATCACACTCCTATCACTCTCAGGCAGCCAACCCAGTAATTTATAGTAGATTATTCACTGTCTCACATCCTGGGATAAAGTGAGGTTGCCTCTTTGGCTGGCGGCTGGAGTTTCCGGATATGGAAGACGGTGTGTGGTGACTTGGAGAGTTGAGCAAGTTATGGGTAATATCGGTAAATTACAAGACCGAAACTGATAATCAGAAATATGCCAGATATCAGCTCTAATAATCGTCAAAACTGATAATCGGTCTAACCCTCAGAATGCAGATATTACTGTTCTGTTAAAGTACAGGAAACGTGGGAGTGGAATGTGAAATACAATTCCCATAACTACCTGTAATTCATAAGGAGAATCAATGGGTTTGTAGTTCAATAACGTCTTGGCTGGCTATATGCAGTTTTCAAAGTTCTATGAAGAGTATCTGAATATGTAAGATCTTTATTTGATTGACTAAAATGATGGCGAATTGACAAACTAATTACAACTTTTAGAACAAACTAGCCTGGATGCATGAAATATAGTATAAAAATACTGGAGATTTTTTCCATTTTGGCGTTATATTTGTATGTCAATTTTTTATTTTTTTTTTCACCCTTGTTTCCGTTGGAAAAGATTATTATAAGCAAGTTTTTTCTCTAAATCTTGTTTAGAGAATGACTAAAGACATGTTGAATATGGCCCTGTGAGTTTTATTTTAGTGACTGATAACTAAAAATCTTCACAGTTTATGTATAACATCTGTTTGCATCTCCTTTGCCTGCTACAAGCATACAGCGCAATACTAATGCGATCTTAACCAAGCCATTCGCAAAACGAGCTTAACTGGAGCATCCTTAGCCGTTTTACCAAACATTAACCCTGTAAGTGACAGAGAGGTGAGAAGCTGATAGCTTGTTGCTCCAACACATTGAAAAGTTAATGCATTTTGCTGTTGGGAAAACCTACAAAAAATGTCATGATTTTAAAACACTTTCCTTTTTTTCATAACCCAAGTGGTATCAATAATGTGCTCGATGCAAGGTCAGTCGGAATGAAGATATTCGAGGACTTTGCGAGCTCTTGGTACTGGATATTGATGTAAGTGATTCTTTTTCAACTTTTCCATCTAAGCGTAAACTTAAAAGCAGGATGTGCCGGACATATCTTAATTATTTGCAGGCTGGGACAGTTTATGGAAACACAATCTGACGAGAGGAATTTTTTTTTTTTTGATCTTAACGTGCTCATGTTTAACAAATCTATGCACTTTCCTATGTCAAGATACATAAACGATATTGCAAACAACAAATAATCTAATTTTCTCCGGAGACTTATACAGTCGATAGATCTCGCATACCTTCCTAACCCTAAACAAACAGACGCCAAAGTACTATAAAACATTACTTTCCTTAATGCTTTTTTTTTTTAAATTCTCTTTCCAGAGCCCTTTTTATTGCAATGGTTGTGAGCCTGCTTTTCTTAATACTACTGAGGTTCACAGCCGGCGTGTTTTTCTGGATTTTTATTTTTGGAGTGATTGGAGTTGTGGGGTATGGTAAGTGTAATATTTTACAAATTTATTTTAATTTGTGTGTGTTATAAAATGATCTCTCGCATATAAATTGTAGACTACTGACACTGAGAAATTGAGGACTTTTTCGTTTCAGAATTTGTAGGAACCAAAGCTAAACTTCTGTCTTCAAAACAATACGTTTGTCTGGTTCGAACACTAATATGTAAATAGTCAGAAACATAAAGTAAATGCAGAGTGAATTTCACAGTTTATATTCCTACTTAAGCCGTTTTAACTTAAAATGTGAAATTTACTTTTAATTCACGTTGAATTCTCAACAATCTACAAGTTGGTGAATAACTATATATATAAAAATGTTACTCTTTGTTGAATTAATTTGCATATGCCCACCCAGAATTGTTTGTAGTAGTAACAACACTGCAAATTTGAGATTTCTGAGGGAAAAGCAAGTCTTATGGCTTGGCTGGTGTTCAGATCTTTGTTTAACAATGTATTAACTATCCACAGACTTCAGATGGAAGGGGTTTTCATTCACAATTTTTCCCCATGTTTTTTGCTTTGCAAGTAACGCCAAGCCTCAATAGAAAGCCAATAACCAACCTCATGCTGATAAGTTGCATTAACAATGAAAACGCTGTCCATGAGTGGTTCCCTGGCTTTGCATCTCTTCCTGAGTTGTGTTTCAAAGCTGTTGTATACGACAAACACATACTCCAAGGAATCCATATTTAAAATGTAATAATGAGGCAACAATGTGATTCTATGTTGAACTAATTTACATATTCCCACCCAGAATCCTTTGAAGTAGTAACATCACTGCAAATTTGTGATTTCTGTTGGAAAAGCAAGTCTTATGGCATGACTGGTGTGCAGATCTCTGTTTAACAATGTATTAACTATCCACAGACTTCAGGTGGAAGGGGTTTTCAATCACAATTTTTTCCCCACCGTATTATTTTTGTTTTTTTGCTTCCCTATATATATATATTACATTTAAATTAATTGTCATCTGATCACCACTCACAAGTCTGTATATAAACCCAATAAAAGGGACAGGACCAGAGATGTAAGTTTCCTTATAAAAAAAAAAATGATCAGAAAAAAAAAATCTAAAATAATTGAATTGTAACTGATAACATCTTGACGTTGTATAGTCTGCCTTTAGATCCTTATGTAGTTATTTACTAATATATATGTATATTTATTTAAGGCCAGAGTGACCAAACTGGAGAAATTTAGCTATGCTTCCAGCTTGTCCACTTTGGATTCCTATTTAATTCCTCATAATTCTCACGTTAGTAAATAACCCTGACAGCATGGCAGGCCTAGTTATTTCTGTGTTTCGGTTTTCAACAAATATTTCCACATTTCCTTTACTGAAAACATTGAAAATCACCTTTAACTTTTGCGATGCTCTGATTTTTTTTAAATGTGTTTTGAATAACTAGCAAATGACATCATAGCTCCAACTCAGTTAAGTCTAGGCATAGTTAAGGCATGCAATGCAAATGAGGGAATACATTTTCTGCATAATGTATACTTTGAATGATATTTCCATAAATACTATGTTCTAATGCAGTTGTTATGATAAATGCTGCTCATGCGTGCCTGTTACTTTATAATTCTACAAGTGTGGTAATATGAATCTCTCCTATTCACAGAATAAACTGAGTCTGTGCTATTACTTGAAGTGCTTTGCTCTAATCGCATACTGTTACCATTTCCAGGCATATGGCGCTGTTTTTATGAATATTACAGCTTAAAAGGAGTCCCCGGGGCTAATTTAACCATATATGACATTGGATTGCAGACTGACTTCAGGGTGTATCTCGAACTGCAGCAAACATGGCTGGTATTCAGTAAGTACTATTGTGACGAGATTATGGCTGTTTGAAATGGTAAATCTGTTTCCTTAAATAAGTCTACCCATAACTGGACCTTAAAGGCACACTCTAGTCACCAGCTTAATGTTGTGGTTCTGTCACAAGGAGACTGTCCTTGCAAGATGAGTAGTGTAGACACTTCCTTGTCTTGAAATTATGGAACCCCACTATCCATCCTCTTTTCACTTATAGTGATGAGAGGCCCCCTCATTTTAGAGAGTGATTTCAAATCTCAGAAGACAGTGTCTATATGATATTTGAGAGGCACACAGCCTGTTTTAGGCCTCTATTTAATATTGTTTAGATAAAATTTCCATTAAAGACTTCACAGATTGTATGCATGATTTATATTTTATGTTAACGTTGTAGAGTCATGCATTTTTTAAATACATTTCCTAAATTTTCCATGCTAAGTCCATGGTGGTGTTTGTCACCAATTTTTGCATCAAAATAGCGATCTTGCTATGCATTGTGGGTGCTAGAGAACACTATGTTAGCAACACACTTGTTCTGCAGTGTGGCAATTGCTTTAGTCAAACTGGCCACATATGACAATGGATTAATGTAAAACATGCTACGGTGTAATAGTTTAGTCAATTTGATCTGGTGGGACAAAATATTAGACTTTAACATTGTATCTAGTTAAATTAAACAGATACATTTTCTTCCCTTTTGTTGGGTTTGTGAAATTCTAAATGATGGATCATTTTGTGCAGTGCTATAGCATGGGTTCTACGTTATCGATTAAATAACATTGTTAATTCTGACATGAGACTGAACTGGACTCTTTCCTTGCAGTGATAATTCTCTGCATCGTTGAGGTTATTATCATCCTGATGCTGATCTTCCTAAGAAACCGAATCCGAATTGCAATCGCACTTCTGAAAGAAGGAAGCAGGTAAATGGATTCCCTGATTACTGCTGAAATCTATATTTCACCCCTGCGTGGTGGGTGGGGGCCATAATGATAATGGGGGGGGACCTACTGTCCTCCCCCCCTAGGCCCCTGCCCCTGGGCGGCAGGTGGGGGCCATAATGATAATGAGGGGGGACCTACTCTCCTCCCTCCCCTGCCCCCACCCCTGGGCGGCAGGTGGGGGCCAAATGATAATGGGGGGACCTACTGTTCTCCCCCCCCGGCCCCCACCCCTGGGCGGCGGGTGGGGGCCATAAAGATAATGAGGGGGGACCTACTGTCCTTCCGGCCCCCACCCCTGGGCGGCAGGTGGGGGCCCTAAGTAAAATCCCCCCCCATCAAAGGTGACTAGGGGTCCCCAAGCCCCTAGTCACCCACCACCCCCACCCAAATAAAATGTCCCCTACCTACCCCCCTCACCCTAAAAAATAGTGAGGGGGGAATAAAATTACTAACCTGTAAAGTAAAATTAAACTTACCATTCGACGTCTTCATTTTTCAGCCCCCAAAAAGGCCAAATAAAAAACCATCATACCCGTCGAACTTAAAATAAAATAAAAAACCTGAGCGCAAAAAAAACCTGATGAAAAAGAAAAAACCTGAGCGCAAAAAAATAATCCATCTTCACCCATGGAGGGCTCCACGCAGACTGAGCTCCGCAGGGCAGGGGAAGGCTTATAAAGCCCTGCAATTAGGCTAAGAACACTCTGATTGGTGGGTTTAAGCCAATCAGAGTGCTCTTTGTCATTTTACACAGCGTGGGAAAATTCCAAAGAACTTTCCCATGCTGAGTAAAATGACACAGAGCACTGTGATTGGATGGCTTGAAATGGTCCCCCACCCCTCATTATCTTTATGGCCCCCACCCACCGCCCAGGGGTGGGGGCCTGGGGGGGAGGACAGTAGGTCCTCCCCCGTCATTATCATTGTGGCCCCCACCCGCCGCCCAGGGGTGGGGGCCTGGGGGGGGGGAGGACAGTAGGTCCCCCCCCTCATTATCATCATGGCCCCCACTCGCCGCCCAGGGGTGGGGGCCGGGGGGGCCATAGATCCCCCCTCGTTATCATCATGGCCCCCACCCGCCGCCCAGGGTTGGGGGGGGACAGTAGGTTCCCCCCCTCATTATCTTTATGGCCCCCACCCACCGCCCAGGGGTGGGGGCCGGGTGGTGAGGACAGTAGGTCCCCCCGCCATTATCATTATGGCCCCCACCCGCCACTCAAGGGTGGGGACCGGGGGGGGCGGTAGGTCCCCGTCCCCCCCCATTGTAATTTATGGCCCCCACCCGCCACTCAGGGGTGGGGACCGGATAATAGGGTCTTTTTTTCACTGTTTATAGCGAGTAGGGGCACTGGGGAGATTTTAATCTCCCTTATGCTATTATGGGGCTCATATTGACCCCCATAGAGTGAGGGGGGACCTGGGGGGCTTATGAAGTGGCGGGGAGCACTGCTCCCTGATGCTTCTATAGTTACATCTTACAAGGAGGGAGCTGTGCGCCTGTAGCTCCCTCCTTGTAATAAACTGCACAAACAAATGAACACTGATACTCAGTGTTAGTTTGTTCGGCTGATATTTCTATTCACTCATTTGTCTGTCTGATGAATGAATGAATAGATGAAATTCCCGTTCGCATGTCCAGGTGTTTCACTGGGCATGTGCGGGAATCTCACAGTCTGTCTAATGTGGGCAGATGATGTGTCCCACAGGGACTTCATCTACCCACACAAAGATGGCGGCGCCCTGAATCAAGATCGGGGCAGAAAATAAAGAATAAAAAATAGGTAATATGGGGGGTTTAGGGGCATTTGGGGGTGACTAAGGGGTCAATTAGAGATAGTGGAGGCGGGAGGGGGGTTAAAAAAAAAACCTGGATTCGGCATGACAGTGCCACTTTAATGTGGTATCTGATGACTAGAGTGAAGCTATTGTCCTACACTTAGGCTCCACCTGACATTTTCAGCTACGTGCATCTATCACCAGTAGAGGGAGCTGCAGATCTATTTTATTTCAGCAAGAAGCACTACTGTATATCTGAATAATGCACTTAAAATTATTTACTTGCTGACAAACAGATGTATTTTAAGGAACTTCTACAATTCTCTTTAAACTTATCTAGGATTCAGAATAATACGTTAGTTACATACTGGACAGCACACAGTAATACACTAACTCAGCCCTTTAGAATATAACTAAATCTAGCTAGATTAGTTATTTATATCTGCCTTAATCTTTAATATTGCCTGTCTCTACTTTTCATTTCAGGGCAATTGGATATGTCATGTCTTCGCTTTTTTACCCCATCATCACCTTTCTCCTAATTGCGATCTGTATCTCCTACTGGGCGGTCACTGCAGTGTATCCTCTTTGTCAGTAACAAATGTTGGGAGCACCTTGTCGTTATGGCATCACACTCTTACACCTAAGTTCCTGGGACTCGAAATATGCGTTTGATTGTATTCCTCAGCTCCCCAGATTTTACAAATATAAAAACGTAATCAATGTAACTGATTTTCCTTAATTTACAACAGTTTCATGGCCACTTCTGGGGAGGCCGTATACAAAGTTATGGGCAATAAAACGTTTTGCAACTACACTGGTTCTACATGCATCCCAGAGGTTAGTATGGTACATGGGGTTGTATTGTATATACCCAGAGAAATCCATGTACAGGTTGTGTGTCTGTGTACTACATGTACAGGTATGGGATGGCATCAATGAAATGTTTTAAAAAAGGAACGAAGATACTTAGCATAGCTTACAAAGGACGTGAAATAATCTGTTCACAAAAACAATGATTTATTTTTTATTTAAGGAATTAACACAGGTTGGTTTTTAAGTAAACTCACTAATTAATTTGTACACCAGAAATACATCTAACATTAGGTTTTGTCTGGTTTGAGACAATTGGTTTTATCTGTCAAATGCCAGTCTTAAACAATATATGGCTCTTATAGGGTTAATGTGGAACATGTTAGTGCTTTGAGAAAAAAAAGAAAATGAAAACAAATAAATAATTATACATATATAGTTTAGAATGTATTAGCTGTATTAGTCCAGTAGACAAGATGCCAAAATATCAGAGTACTGCAGTATGGAACGATACCTTTATTAAAAAACTAACATAACACTTAAAATACATTATTATTGTGAAGTAATGCTTCAGGCCTGAGGAAGTGAGTAAAACTCTTGAAAGCTGTCTTTTAAGTATTATGTTAGTCCAATAAAAAGAGTATCGTTGCATATTACAATACTCTGGTATATTGGCAGATGTGTGTGTATATATATATATATATAATTTAATTATTTATTGTTTTATCTTTGATGTAAGTGTTTTTCTGCATCTGTCTTGTATTTATATTGTTTTTTGTTTTCCCCCCAGACATTCAATACAACTAACATAATTAAGACGTGTCCAGGAACCAAGTGCACCTTTGCGTTTTACGGCGGTGAAAGCTTTTACTATCAGTATATCCTGATCTTTCAGCTCTCAAACTTGTTTGTCTTCTTATGGCTGGTGAATTTCTCCATTGCTTTGGGTCAGTGTACCCTAGCTGGTGCCTTTGCCTCCTATTATTGGGCTTTTAAAAAGCCAGCAGACATCCCAGCGTGTCCTCTTTTCTCCTCTTTTGGACGAGCAGTAAGGTGAGAAATGCGTTTGGTAACAGAAGCTACGCAGACATTTTGGTTTTAGTTTTTCAACCAAACGCAGTGTGTGTACACATGTTTTGTATCCTTTGTGGGTGTACTCACACGATGTAGTGAATGTTTTTTTTGGGTACACTTTTTAGTAAATGGTTTTTGGAGAGTCTAATTGGATAGTGTGCACTTTTTGGGGAGTGTGAGTTTCTTTATGATCCCAGGGATGGAGTGAATATAAACAAAACATTGCAATCTGTTGTCTCCTAAAGTAAATGCTCTAACCTTTTATCGTATCAGATACCACACGGGCTCTCTGGCATTAGGATCACTTATCCTCGCACTCGTTCAGTTTATCCGTATAGTATTGGAATATTTGGATCACAAACTCAAAGGTAAGAAGTCTTCATGCGTGAACATTGTCTTCTCAATGCATCTCTCACACTATGCTTGGTTTTAGCTTTTCGATGGTGAAGCAGTGTTAGTAGTGTGTTTAGACACTGTGAAGCTGAACAATTTAACACTTTTTTAAGAGAATTGCTAATACTAAGCTCACTTTCAGAAAAAACAAAACATTTTTTATTTATTCTCATTCATAACCAGTCTTCATTCTGAAATATGAAATATCTATTATTCGACTCCCTGACCATGCTCTGCTCCCAATGGGTTATTCATATATCCATTTAGTGGAGACCCCTTCAGTTCCCACTCCCTTTGGACCTTTCAATCCTTATTTCCAAGGGTTCTACTCATTTCTACATAATCTCTAGGGACCTATTAATTTCTATCCTAATTAGGGCCCTATTCATTTATATCTACGCATTTCTCTATGTCCTAAGGAGGAGCAGACCAGCAGAAAATATACACAACAGACTCGGCGGGCTTATGACTTGCTCTGCTTACTGAATAGTAGACATGTTCATTTGGTTTCAAACAAACTGCAATTCATCTGAATTTTTAGTGATAACCATACTCATTATCTAGCTAGGCCTCAGGTTGTGGGTGGTCTATAGGAAAGCTTGGTGTTGCCTCCACATCGCTTTTTACCTGACGGTGTACCGCTCTGTCTGAATTCTGTAATTCTGAATTGCCATGTGACCGAATAACAAAATAAATAAAATGGACAGAAATATTTTAATATCATTAGTGATTAAGTCTCCTGTCTGTGGCACCAAAAATGATAATAAATATAGCCACTTAATGTTGATTTTATATACAGATCAAATGAGAAGTGACCAACAGAGGGAAACATATATTTAATAAATATAACATATCAATATAGATTTTATTTTTGTATTGTTTCTCGTTTTTCCATTTATTGGTTACTTTTGTTTACTTGACCTGTAAATCAATTGGCAGGAAAATGCTCCTATCGTTGTACTTTAATAATTATATTATGTATATTTTGTAGTACACTGATTGGCCCATTTTAGTGCCCTTTTGGTTAATCCAAATCGCTTGTCCAGATAATCCTTCATATGTGCAAAATGTGTCTGAAATGAAAATTCCTATGGACAAATTTCAGGCCACACAAACAAAATATTTTTTTCCAGACAAAGAGATTCACCCGAACCAAATTTTTCTGTCATGCACAAGTCTATTGAGGAACAAATCTTGTTATAGACTTCAGCTAACGAATTACTGCTCAGTAAGCAGAGTAAATTCTGCTAGGAGAATTCAGCACAACATGTTCTTTTGAAATCCTGTTCATAGGCTGCATCTGTGCTGACCTCTAAATCTGATACAGTGTGAGCTGACTTTCCTGTCCTGCTGTTGGGTTGTGAGTGCCAATGAGGGCCTTTTTGAGGAACCAATTCAGTGTTTTCTATTTAGCAGAATGATAAGTAATGATGAGTAAGCAACATTATGGGCAACATTCTCCACAACAGCTGCAGTGCCAATGGTTCCCCATCACTGCTTTAGTTCATAACCCCACACATATCATATAACCGTTTCTCTCTCTCTCTCTCTAGCAAGTTAGTGAAATGCGTTTCCAATGATAGCTAAATGGTTATTCATCACAGCTGATAAAACACGTTTAATGTATTTGTTCCATTGCAATCTTACAGCTGCTATGTAAAGAACAATAATACAAGTTAGAAGGGATTAATTACATGTATTTCTTTCTGTAGCCGCCCAGAATTCCTTTGCAAAGTTCTTACTTTGCTGTCTGAAATGCTGCTTCTGGTGTTTGGAAAAATTTATAAAATTTATCAATCGAAACGCATATATCATGGTTTGTATCCTCTTTATTTGTTAATAAATTCAGTTAAATGCCCTCTGTCTTTGTTACGCTCACCCAGCTATGCTTATCTTACAGATCGCTATTTATGGGAAAAACTTCTGCACTTCAGCAAGAGATGCATTTTTTTTACTTATGCGGAATATAGTTCGGTGAGTTGGTGTCTTCCACCATGGGAGGGCTGGCAATTGGACACAGAGGACATTTCCCCCTAGGCTGCTGGCTTATAGGGGATGTGGTTTGAAGTGGCATGTTAAGCAGCATAACACCTATAACTAATTCTAGTCATTATCGTGCTATAAATCTATGGGCGCCGTCTCTGGTTTTACATCTGTCCCGTTGGTAGCGTTTAATACTCAAATCCTCTTCCCTCTGCAGTCACCCTGACATTAATAATTTGTATAGGTAATGTAATGTAATTTCTACAATGTCCAAGTGGCTGCAGCGGCCTGGGTGAGGGGGTAGACTCATAGAAACACAACTACCACAGCAAGCTGTTGAGATTGTGGTGCTTAAAGCGCTCCTTTATACTGTCTGTGTTTATGTAAATTGAGTCATTGTGAAGATTTGCAGAAATGTTGGCATCTCTAGAGTGCTACACCTTCCGATCTTTTATCATTAAATCTATCCTTTCTGTTTTACAAAATTAGAAGACATGCAGCTTGCATTCTGGCCACCAGGTGGCAGTACTAGATCCTTGAGCCTTTGTGATGGGGTGTGTGCCTCCACTGAAAGATTGCCCTTCTAAGCCGGTGTATATTATGCTGCCCATAGACAAACAGGACCTCCATAGGCCTGTTATATTGTATTATATTATATATTATATTATAGAAATACGATTATGCCTGGTTAGCTACTAATAGCAGTGTAAGAATCCTCACAATCTCTAAAATGGCACACAGCACCAAAAGATCCAGGAATATATTGGAATAGTAGCCGCTTGTGGGATATATGGCAAGACACTAAAATATGTCAGCAGTTATCCCCATCTTTAAATGGCTGGTTTCCATCCCAGAATACAGAAAGAAACAGAACAATCGTTTCATTTGCTGTAAAATGTATTTAATGTTGTTCTAAGGTGACATGTGGGTCTCAATAATCATTAAACTCGTCTGTTCTCAGGGTCGCTGTTTTGGACAAAGTAACTGATTTCTTACTGTTTTTGGGAAAGCTTCTTGTTGCTGGCTCTGTTGGTAAGTTTCTTATGAATTATCGAGGGAACTCTAAATTAGGAAACTCGTGGGATTTAGGGGCCAAGTCAGACATCCGTGCCGCATGCAGCCAGTGGGTTCTGCGAATGTTGGAAATATAGTTGAAGGATTGTCCAATATTAAGCACAGCTCTGCTGGAATCTTTCAAAAGTGCCATCTTAGGAGCCAATAATGCTGGAAGAGAAGGGCTATGAGAGGATCTCTCCCTCTGTGCTTTATCTAACATAAGCAGAAGGGGGCCAACAGAATCCGCAATTTTGAACTGTATATTGCGAAACGTCTGATCCATTGGATCCCCAGAAACACTGCTTCCTGTAATGGATGGATGAATGCTGATGTCTGCTAATTTGGGATCAAGTTACTCCAGGTCTAACTTAGTTAAGATCTGGGGTTCAGTTAACAGACCCCTGGAGTATGTACTGTGTTCTAAACTGTTTCTACACTGCACTTCTTTCAAAAAGCTGGTAATATAAAGATTCTGTAATGGGTCCAGGCATTCCATATTTAGTATTTTCTGTCTCAGTACTGTGCTAACATACTGCTCCATTCAATACCTCGCGTATCGTATGGTGGGGGACTTTACAGTATTAAACTGAAATATTGAATCGTGAGTAAGATAAAAAGCTGCTTTTTTTCTGATGATAAAACGTATTTAGACATCTTTATGCAGACCACAACGAAACAAAGGCAAAAACAGGCCAATAGGAGAACGTTTAATGTAAGAAATGGAGATTGTTTGACAATTACACACTGTGTGTCCAACCCCTTAACATACAGACACTTTCCTGAAAATCAGAACGTTCTTGGAGATCAGGCTCCGGCAGATTTAGTATCTTCTTTAGATCATGAAGATACTACAGTGGGTGGTGAAATATTGGCCAGCCAGTCATGATGAATTGGGGGGCGGGTGGGGTGGTCGGGGGCAGGGTGTCAGGTAGGCAAAGGCAAAAACTATTACATTTATAATTTAAACAAACGTACATTTATTAAAAACAAGTCAGAATTGTGTTGTTCACCTATATGGGTATCTCCTTTTTAGTGAAACACAAGCAATATTAATGGACCCGTAAACGTTTTTGGGCTAATTCGCAATTTCCTGATCAGTTCCCAGTAATTCTTGGTTTAGTGAGTAACACTAATAAAATATGGTAAAATATCCTTTTTAGATAAAATATAATAAAATATACTTTTTTCTTTGCAGGAGTCTTGGCTTTCTTTTTTTTTTCAAGAAGAATCCCGGGGATCAGCAGCGAAGCCCCAAATCTGAATTACTACTGGGTACCCCTGCTGGTGAGTTTAGTTTGCTACAAGTTCAATTAGCATAACATGCCTGCAGCACATTCCAGGCGGCTGGGAACTAATTACCGTATTTATCTATTAATTTATTTCAATTAATAAATCATGAATAAACCATAAAAATGGTTACATTCTATTCATTAAACGAACTAAAACAACATTACTTTGTAATTAACATTACCAGATGAAATAAAGAAAAACAAATAAAGAAAATTAGGCACAGAGTATGAACATTTTGCGCTGTGATAACCAAATCTATTTTCTAACACAGTAAATGTTGTTGTTTTTTTCATGTTTAAATCAAGAATAGAGAGGACAAGCATCATTGCAAATCCGGTAAACACCTATGTTTTAGAGCAGGTTTCCCTAAACTCCGGCCCTCCAGATGTTGCTGAACTACAACTCCCATGATTCTCAGCCTATCTATTTAATTCATAGAATCATGGGAGTTGTAGTTCAGCAACATCTGGAGGGGAAGCCTGTGTTAGAGTGAAAGCTTCCTTGCACACACCTTCGCTACCTTATTATACACCTAATAGCCTGCTGTGGTTTATTCACCATTTAAACATTCTGTGAACATTCAGGAAATTTTATTTGATCCAATTAATCTATTCTACCTGTATGGATTTCAGGCAGCATAACATACATTTTATTTTTAGTACCATATATATTTTTCTTAAAGGGACACTATAGCCACCAAAAGAACTTTAGCTTACTGAAGCAGTTTTGGTATATAAACCATGCCCTTGCAGTCTCCTTGCTTAATTCTCTGACATTTAAAAGTTAAGTAACTATGTTTATACATCTCTAGTCACACCACCCTGCATGTAATGTGCACAGCCTTCCTAAATACTTCCTGTAAGTGAGATGTAATATTTATACTTGCTTTATTACACAGTCTGTTTAATTTAGAATTTCTTATCTACAGCACTGTTAATAGCTTGCTAGACAGGTGATAAAAAGTAAGTTAACATCTGATTGAAAATAAAACCATTTTTTTAAACACAGGCTGTGAGAGTCACAGCCAGGTGAGGTGTGGCTAGGACTGCATGGACAGAAACAAAGGTGATTTAACAATATCTACTCAGAAACTGCATAATTAAGCTAAAATTGGTTTTGTAACAATAGTGTCCCTTTAGTGCATGGATCCTCAAACTTCGGCCCCCCAGATGTTGCTGAACTACAACTCCCATGACTCTCTGGCTATCTAGGTAATTAAAAGAATCATGGGAGTTGTAGTTCAGCAACATCTGGGGGGGCCGGAATTTGAGGACCCATGCTTTAGTGTATTAATTTAATAGTGTACAGCTAGTTATCTATGATTTGTTTTTCATGCTGTGGGATATGTTGGCGCTTTATAAATGCCAGTAATAAATAAAAATACATTTATTTATGAGTATACAGTTACCGTGTACAAAAATATATCGGCATAAACTGCCATAATGGACACAATACACACATTTTAAATGAGCAACAGTTTATCAATGACGTCAATAGCTACAACACTATAAATATAACAAAATGCTACGGAATCTGTTGGCGCTATATAAATGGCAATAATAATAATATGTTAAAATGTTTGTGTACAGTATAAATAAAAAAGACATAAAATATCTGATAAGCAGTAGTTTTGGCATCTTCCACAAGGTGGCGTGTGAGCCCAGAATGTCTGCAGGCTTTGTGAGAATTCAATGGTAATTCAAGGTGAATTTAAAATGTAAGGCCAGGCTAAACTAACTAAAAGCATAGCTTAGAGATTTTTTTACATTTAAACTATTTTTACCTTAAATTGTAAAATTTAAAAGCACTTATTGTGTGAATATTTAACAGTGTTCTGAAACGTGGCAGTTTTTTACATAGTAAATACGGCCATTTTCACTAAAATTTCCATTTCAGAAGACTGGCAGATTAATAGTGGCGGAAACATTCTGACACTTTTCTGTGGGAAAAAGTGGTGAAAACATTCATAAATTGATGATTTATCTCCTTAAGTCATCAGTAAAGTCTATGAGGCTTGTTGTGGATTAGAATTTAATTGGAGGGAGAAAAATGAGGTCATGGCTGATTGTGTTGGGATAATTAATGTGGGTAATTCATGTTTTAACCAAACTATTTATATTCACTACAGACTGTGATTGTAGGATCTTACCTGATCGCTCATGGATTCTTCAGTGTCTACGCAATGTGTGTCGACACACTTTTCCTGTGCTTTTGTAAGTATTTTTTTAAGTGTTTTTTTGCATATTTTTATGTCATTTTAAATAACATTTTTCAGAGGACACTCGTCTTTCTCAGTCCGAAAAACAGTCACAGCGCACTGTGCCAAATGTACATATGTGACCCATTAAATAATCCATGACCCGCTTTTGGCATATTTTCACATACACTTTGCATGTGATACCGATTTCAACATTTTACCCAGTAATGGAAACAATATCATTTGTTGTTAAAGGAAGACTGTCAGCATTTTCCCCACTATGCGCTATATTGCAATACATGCATATAAGCAAACACCTCATTTCAGACCCATCCTTAAAGGGCTACTCCAAGGATCATGACCACTTTAGACTGTATCCTGGTTTACCAATCATTAAAGGGCTACTCCAGTGATCATGACCACTTTGCACTGTATTCTGGTTAACTCATCATTAAAGGGTTTCTCCAAAGACCATGACTACTTCAGAGTGTTATCCCTATGCTGCCAGAGATGTAATAACACCTCCAGCAGCGGCATTGGGGCATATACAGTATTGGTGGCTGGTGACGATTAAAGATAGTGGGGCACTGCCCCTCTGACCAATTAAACCCATGAGATGCCATGCCATGTGCTGTCAGTAGCATCTCCATTCACGAGTGGAGTGCCAATGTCATAGTTGCAATCTATTTTTTAAGAAAAACAGCTGGGGCGTTTTCAAAGCATATGCATGGAGCTTCTGCACAAATAGCCTGGAAGTTAATCTGTCCCTCCCTTTATAGCCAGTCTATCCTAACACATGGCTAGTTGCCGTCATTCTGGGCTAACACATGCCAGGTTCAGCCAGTCTGGGCTACATACCTCGCAACATTTCAAATGGATAAAGAGGGCACTGTTATTTTAGGGGTGTGAGTGGGGGTGTAGTCAGTGGCAGGGCTGTTCTAAGACAATTTAGGTGACTTAGTATCAATTTAGAAAACTATATCGCTTTTTTTACACAGACTAAATTCTAAATACATTTAGTGTAGACACATTACTAGGAGTATTATTGCTAAGGAGGTCTTTATAGACTCAGACACACCAACAGTAAAGAGCTCCTAGAATAGAGGGACATCAGGATAGAAAAGAGGGACGGAGGGACGTAGGTGTAAATAGGAACACTTCGGAGGGACTAATACATGAATAGTTCCAGTCAATCTTAATAACACAGGGCTAGTTCCAGTCCGTCTTACTAAGACATAGCTAGTTCCAGTCCATCTTACTAACACAGGGCTAGGTCCAGTCCATATTACTAACACATGGCTAGTTCCAGTCAGTCTTACTAACACAGGGCTAGTTCCTCAGTCTTACTAACAAAGGGCTAGTTCCAGTCCGTCTTACTAACACAGGGCTAGTTCCAGTCAGTATTACTAACACAGGGCTAGTTCCAGTCCGTCTTACTAACACAAGGCTAGTTCCAGTCAGTCTTAGTAACACATGGCTAATTCCAGTCGATCTTACTAACACATGGCTAGTTCCAGTCGGTCTTACTAACACAGGGCTAGTTCCAGTCAGTCTTACTAACACAGGGCTAGTCTTTCCAATCTGTCTTACTAACACAGGGCTAGTTCCAGTCAGTCTTACTAACACAGGGCTTGTTCCAGCTAAGTCAGTCTTACTAACACGGGGCTAGTTCCAGTCAGTCTTACTAACACAGGGCTAGTTCCAGTCAGTCTTAGTAAGACTGGTTGGAACTAGCTAGGTCTTAGTAACACAGGGCTAGCTCCAGTCAGTCTTACTAACACAGGGCTAGTTCCAGTCAGTCTTAGTAAGACTGGTTGGAACTAGCTAGGTCTTAGTAACACAGGGCTAGCTCCAGTCAGTCTTACTAACACAGGGCTAGTTCCAGTCAGCCTGGGCTCAATACAGCCTGGGTTTGTTTCAGCCAATTTCGGTTAATGCTGATCTAGTTTCATCCAGCTCCTGCTTCCCCATCTGGGGGTATTGCCTCTCTACTTGTGCCTAGCTCTTAAAATTTTTGTCTGTGATTTCTGAATATTTCTTTATATAGGACTGCTATGTATTAAATTAAACATTTCAGCCCAGAAATTACACCTCTATTAATGCATTACTTGATGGCCAGGAAAGATTAACTCATCCCATACCGTGGTTGAATGCAGAATAAAGGCACCACGGATGAGTGGGCACATTGGTTCTCATTATTCCAGCAAAACAGCCTTAACTCAAACAATATAACAAACTTTGTCTATATAGAAAAGTTTGCCTGGGAGCATGGACCCAGGGATAAACCCTTTCTTAATTGCATTGAGGTACAGCGGGTCTGAATAGAATGTGGACATATCTGGGAGTACCTATGTATAACACTCCTATAAGCTGTATTGCTTGATTTAACATAAACAAAAATGTTTCTACCACAAGTCTGTGGCTGCCATTTTGTGCAGTGAAGAGGTGTTATCTGTAGATGGAGTTCTATCGATGATTTATCTGCTCTTTTCTCTCTCTTTGTTTCACTCCTGGCTTCTCTTGCTTTGCTGTTTGCCCCTACGTGACTCTTCTGTCAGGTGAAGATCTGGAGCGGAATAACGGATCTGCCTCCAGGCCTTACTACATGTCACCCAACCTGCATAGGATTCTGGGAAAGAAGGAACAGAAAACTAAGGCAAAATGCTAATTTATTGCACTTTCTATATTTAACAAAATGCACCTTTTAACATAACTGAATTATGCGAGGAGTACATGAAGCTTGGACGAAGGTTTCCAAATTGTACCCGAACAGCAGTCAAACAAGGACATGCTGGTCAGAGGGACCACAAACTGGCAGATGACGTAATATCTTGCAATTCAACATTACATTTTTAGTGCCTACATATAGGAAATGTTCCTATAAAACGCTTTTAGGGTCTTACTATTTTTATAAAGCTTTTTTTTCTGTATAACAGGAATGGGAGCTTTTTCTTTTTTTTTTTAAATCCTTTTCATAGAGAAATACTTGATATAAATGGTACTTTTTTATGACTAGCCATAAAAAATGCTTTTCTTTATAATGAGAGGTTTGGCAAACAAACTTTACTTTATCCGAATTTTTGGTGCTCGGTCCATTTTTGCACTTCACAGGGCAGCCATTTAAACTGTGATTTTAAGATGTGCCGATTGGATTCATGGTGTGATGATGTTTGACGGCCATTTTGAATCAGCAGGTGAAAACATTAGTGTGCCGCAAAATGGGACTGCAAAGTGTTGGTACTGACAGTCTGCTGCAGATACTCATTATTTAATGTGAGCAACTGTAATTTTATTTAATTACCTCCACATCCAACTGATCGCGAACAGTTTATATCGTCAACACTCAAAGTAGACGAACAATTGATATTTGGTATTCTTGAGACTAACTTTTCTAAAACTTGATTTATAATTTTTAAATTAAGAAACCTGATATGTTTTATTTGTTTGCTGCCTTCCTTGTTTGTATTGTTAAATAATCTTTGTAATAATTCTTTTTTACTGGTCTAAATGCACTCTGCCTGTCTGTGTGATCCTGCTATGATCACATTGTTTCTAGATGTATGAATAAGGAACTGTCACCAGGCAGGTGATGTAGGTGTGCTGAAAAATATATTATATGTGTATTTTTTACATTTAAAAAATTGAATTTTAGGGTACATTTTGACTCCATTTTTTTAATGTTCAGATTGGCGTTGCACACTACTTTGTGTTTTGTTTAACATCTAAAATGTTTTCTTTCCAATTCAAAGTTACTCGTGCTAACATTCATGGCTAGATTTGTCATAAGACCACCGATGCATCGGCCTTGGGGCAGCAAGTGGAAAAGGGGTGGAACTTCCCCTACTAGCAGTCATTTATTTATGCATTTTATTTTATTTTAGTCTGGTGCCAAACAATTTTAAGCTGTGCATGTGTTGAAATTTATTATTGCTTTTATTTGTGTGTGTGACTGTGTAAATGTATTTGTTTGTCAGTGTGTACCTATGAGTGATGTATGACTGTGAGTGTATGTCTGTGAGTGTGTATCTCATATTGTGTGTCTGTGTGATTGTTAAATGTATATGTGCATTTGGGAATGTTTTTCTACGTTTCTTTGAGTGTGTATCTATAAGTCTGTCTGAGCCATTTACTTTGACGGAATCGCCCCTTCACAGCCCTTACTCCCCCCCACATACAGCTGCTGTCTCTCTCACAACACACACGCCCATCTACCACCAACATATATAACAGTCCCTATTTCTCCCAAACACATACTACAGTACTAATGCCCTGCATACATACACTACAACTCCAGTTTACCACACACAAGCTACATTACTAATTCCCCCAATACACACACACTACAGACCCAATTTCCTCCCAAATACACACTACAGTCCCATTTCCCATCAAACACACACTAAATCCCTTATCCTCTTAAACACACACTAGAGCCCCTACATCGAAAACAGTCCCAACCACACACAACCCCCCTCTTGCACATGCAACACTGCAAGCAGTGTTCCCTCTCATACACAACCACACAAGGTGCATCCTCCCCCACACAACCCTGCA
The DNA here is from genome assembly GCA_933207985.1 of Pelobates cultripes. Taxonomy (NCBI): domain Eukaryota; kingdom Metazoa; phylum Chordata; class Amphibia; order Anura; family Pelobatidae; genus Pelobates; species Pelobates cultripes. The sequence continues at coordinate 28,871,835 of OW240919.1, read as the reverse complement.
AGCAATATCTGCAGAAAAAAGCAACTCCCCCAGTAGCCTACCACCATAAATGCACACAACAAAAAACCACCCAAGCACACGCAGGCCCAGAAGCAGCATTCACACTACAATAAGCCTCCCCACACACATATATACACCCAACTTCTTCCAGCCCTGTCCAACCTATCATCCAACCATCCACCTAATCACATTCACCATTTAATTTTACCCCAATCTAGTCACATTCACACATCCAATCAAAGACACCAAACTAGTAACATTCACACATCCAAAGACGCCAAACTAGTAACATTCACCTATCCAATCAAAGATCACATACACAAAATGTTTGTGTGTATAGATAAAATATATAATATGTGTATTTTTTTTACATTTAAAAGATGGAAATTTAGGGCACATTTTGACTCCATTTATTTATGTACAGATTAGTTTTGCACATTGCACCACTGATAATATATATGATAGAAAAAAAGGCTATGATAATTTAGTTCAGAATTTACAAGTTGATATATTATCAGAGCCCTATTCAGCACATTTTGTAATCCAATGCATTTCACTTACACAGCTAGCCAACAACTGTTTAACAAGATGCAATCACTTCTTGAGAATGCTAACTTTTTTGTGCATAAAATGTGCATTTTCTGATTTTACATACTTTGAGAGACTGAACAATTAAACTGTTTTCCAAACATGTCAGAGTGAGTGACAAACTTGAGTGTCACAGCAAGTCCTATGGCTCACTTCACATGGAGAACAGGAGGCCAGTCATTCTATGTTTACGCAGGGGAGGTGAAAAGGGTACATTCCAAAGGCTGGCAAAGCATCAAGAAAGTTGTGATTTTGTGTCATATAGGGATCTACTTGTCTGGTCAAATGAATAGCAGAGCTTGGAGGATTTACGGGACATTGTATTCAGTTGTATTTTCTGAGATATATATATATAAAAAGAAGGTTTGTATCAAGTATCAAAGTGCACAGTTTACCATCACAGAGCAAGATGCATCTCCTCCGAAAAGCAATTGGAGTTTCACCAATAGATATAAGTTGAAACAAATTTGTGTAGCAACATCTGTCCTTAAAGAAAGTGTCATCGTGTTTATTACTTAAAATAAATGATTACATGCAATATAGACTTGTTGTGTGTTGTGTATTATTTTGTAATGGAAAAGGTAATAATTCCTTTCAGTGAAACCCCTGGCTTAACCTTAATCTTGCCACCTAATGAGGCCATCTTTAGCCCTCTCTGGTCAAAAGCACAGGTTTTCTGCTAACACTATCTACAGTTTAAAGGCCTAAAACTGTCCCAGAGTGCACTTCTGTGATGCCCGACACTTGCACATTATGTGAGGGTTTGTGATAACCTGCTCTGTTTTTGATCTGATAAGCTGTGCTTCTACCATAAGGGTCTTACAGACGGCTGCCCCTATAGTGCAAGAGTAAACCAGGAGATGCATTGAAAATAGGTATTTACTTTCTGTATACATGAAATAATACACACATAGGCTATGATACATGTAATTTTTATTTTAAATAATGAAGGAAAACTGTTGTTATTTATCTCAGATGCTCACTTACATTTATGCGAGCCATCCTGCTCAACCCCTGCTCATTTGTTGCCTTTAGGGTGGCAACGGTCTCCTTCTACTTGTCCTTTCTCTAATGTACATTAATATACAAGAGAGAAAACTAATGAAGAAGATGGTTCTAATAGAATAATCTGATTTGTGAGTAGCTCTGGCAGATAAAATCAGACTCACATAATCCAGACAAAAAAACAATATCAAGTAGTAAACAAAGTGCAAAAAGACCTCAAACACAGCTTGATGTAAGTGCAGCGCTAAACAGTGTTATAAATTGTGATACACTTACTCCTTACAGTATATATGGGGTGTACATGTGAAAATAAACAGAAAAAAACCTATATAGAGTAGTATTGTCTGAAACGTTTAAGAATATATCGAATAAATAAGAAGAATAGGACTCACATTTAAAAGAGCCTTTTGTAAGGATATAGGCTCTAAACACAACAGCGTCTTTGCCTTTAAAGGTAGGCAATAATACCTACAGACTGAGGAAGCCGAAAAGGACAGCGAAACGCGTTTCTGAACAGAGGAGGGAGAGGATTCTTTTTTATAATACATATGTATATTTTATTTATGTTTATTTTATGTATTAATAAATTATATTGTTAGTTATCCATACTCCATCTCCTCTCCATATTTGTGGTATCCATAAGAGGGAAGTGTCATCTGGTTACTGATATCCATGCCTACAATACTTAGAGCCAGTTTAAAAGGCTCTAAATAAGGTGAGCAATTGAGCTTATACATTCAATCTGATTGTTTACTATTTGCTCATACTATCTGCACCAAGGAATCTCTTTATCTGTTTCATTTGGAGATATAATTCACCAACGAAAAGAAAGGAAGAACGCTCCTGTTTTGAAGGTATTATTGCCTACCTTTAAAGGCAAAGACGCTGTTGTGTTTAGAGCCTATATCCTTACAAAAGGCTCTTTTAAATGTGAGTCCTATTCTTATTTATTCGATATATTCTTAAACGTATCAGACAATACTACTCTATATACGTTTTTTTCTGTTTATGTACACCCCATATATACTGTAAGGGGTAAGTGTATCACAATTTATAACACTGTTTAGCGCTGCACTTACATCAAGCTGTGTTTGAGGTCTTTTTGCACTTTGTTCACTACTTGATATTGTTTTTTTGTATGTTTTATAATTATAGTGTCTCGTGGAGTATTCACTAAAAAGTGCACATAGCAGCTATATTCTATAATTCACACTAAACAATATTCTAAGCGTCTTTTTATCCACATCCACATCCACTTCTGTGTTTTTTTCACATAATACAGAGCCTATAATCTGACTCTGGGATAAACCATTGCTACAATTAACAGGGGTAAAAACTGGGGTGCAATAAATAAATCCAATAATAAATTCAACATAGGAAGTCAATGGTGGAACAGTATATAATGTGATTGCCTGTGTAAGATTTGCCTTAAGACAGTGACATCAGCAGTGACCCAACACAGCCCTAAACACATCATGATCTAGGTCAGAGATGCACTCTGCACATCTTCACAGGGGTGTATGGAGAAAAACACAGAGACTCCGTCAAACCAGGTTTATATTAGACTTGACTCAATATAATTATTCTAAGTCTGCAATCCTAAATGTGTCAGCATTATTGGAGCAGTGATTGGTGTCTAATAAAAGATATGTATATTGGATAAATCAAAGTCAATATCAGAATATTGTGTACTCTGATCTGAGACATTTCTTCATTCTCAGTCTGATCTGTGAAGTGTCTGTATTACATTTCCATGGCACAATGAAGAGGGGGCAGATAAGTATACCAGAATTCCCAGGTATTTCTGGAACCTAGCAAGTCCTCTAACTACTAACATATCCTACCTCCAGTTATTCCCTCAGTTTTATAAAGTAGACATAGTGTGTCCTTCTTGCATTATAGAAGCTGCAATAACAGAAGAATATATGCTAGTAATCCTAAAAAAACAAAACACCAAATCATGTAAGGAAACTAAAGTTGTTTGTGAGTGCCAAAATTAAGTAGACACTGCAATACTTTTTTCCAAATCTTGGTGGTAATTTCTAGTAGTTCCCAATACTCCCTGAACAGTCCAGGAAGCGGCTGACATATCCTAGCACATCAATTCCTATGGGATCCATAACTGAAGCACCCCCTGGCTGTCAATCAGAGAGCCAGGGAGGTTTGCTTCCGCTTTCTGTTAGATCCTTGGAGCTAACAGGAGTGACAGGTGAACTTGCCTTCTCTTATAGGAGTCAGTGAGCCTGTGCACGCACATTCCCTGGGTTCCGAGATCTTAACTGTACCCTTACAGACAGTCTCTCGGACGGTCCCTAAATGCAGACCCATGCAGAGATTACTTATGAAGCACAGTGCCAGCCACACAACCCTAGCGAGTCTAATGATGCAGAGTTTTGTAAAGATGGAATGTCCCTGTTGAATCTGTTTCCATTGTAACCACTTTTGAGACCCTGAAACACAGATACTTTAAACTGTTTAAGAAAAATTTGATATCAACAATGGGTTTTGCCTGTGCCGAGAAACTGCCCCATTCTTGGTTGCTTCAATTACACTTCACAATATTAATGCCAATTTCATGTTACCTGCATTGTTTGGCTGAGAGTGCTGTGGGCATTGCACTGTCAGACAATTATTGGTGTCTAGGTTGGTTAAAATTCACAGTGGAAAATGCAGGAATCCTTATTGTTAATTCCTTGTTATCAATGTTTCTGAAATGGGGCAATCAACCAACCCTGGGGAGACATTTGGTTTATATTAAACAGTTATTCATTAACCCCTTAAGGACCAAACTTCTGGAATAAAAGAGAATCATGACATGTCACACATGTCATGTGTCCTTAAGAGGTTAAATATCGAATTATTTTGGAAATCAAATTATAAAATGAAAACAGGCAATTGTAGCAGAGTGAGAGTCTATTCAAAGATCTGAACATTAAATGCAAGGCACACGTTTTAAAGACCTTGTCATCTTCCCATAACTGCCTGTTGGGTTTCTTTCACTCCCCAATCTTTTACAGGCATCTGAAGTTGATACAGTGCTTCATGAATGAGAATGCTGCCATAGCAACAGCAGTTTAACTTAAAGGCAAATGATGAATGTATTTTATATGCGGACTCACATTTCCATGGCAACCAGGGCCGGCCTTAGGGGTGTGCGAGCTGTGCGACCGCACAGGGCGCCATGGAACAGGGGGCGCCCTGTGGCCGACACAGCTCACTCATGGCCGGCCTCCACCCGGGTCTATTAAAAAAAAAAAAATATCGCGGCAGAGGGGGCGGGGTTTACCGAGCGGCGGAGGCGGGGCTTATCGAGAGGCGGAGACGGGGCTAATACCTCCCGAAGCCCCTGCTGTACAGGAAGAGGGAAAGATGCTTCACCATCAGCCAACTGCATCCACTGGAAAGAGGTAAGTGTGTGTGTGTGACTGTTTGCCTGTTTGTGTGACTGTCTGTGTGTGTGTGTGACTGTCTGTGTGACTGCCTGCCTGTGTGCGTGTGACTGTCTGTGTGCAGGGCCGGTGCTTGGATTTTTAGGTACATAGGCGAAGATGCCTTTTTCCGCCCCCCCGCACCCCCCCGAAAAAAAACATCTTCATCTATGTGCCTCTTAACCAGCCCCTCTCCCCTCCCTGACCATTAGTAGTCCCTTCCCTTCCCTGTCCCTTAGTGTTCTTCTCCCCTCCCCCCTCTTTTCCCTGTCTCTTGGTGTTTCTCTCCCATTCCCTCCCTGTCCCTTGGTGCACCCCACACCCCTTTAGTGGTCACACTCCCCTTCCTGGTGTGCCTCCTACCTCTATTGTTGCATTGCCGAGTGGAGCAGATCCCCTAAAGGAGCTTCAGTTTTCTGTACCCGGCCGGACTGACAGGGACTCTCTCTGTGAGCACCTCCTGTCAGTCTGGCCAGGTACAGGAAACAGAAGCTCCTGTACCGCGCTCTGCTCCACTACACTCTGTACACACTGACAGTCACACACTCAATGACAAACACACAGACGTCACTGACAGACACAGACTCATTGATCTGACACACACTCATTCATTGACACTGACAGACCCACACTGATTGACACTCATTGACAGACACACTGATAGTCACACACAGACTCAATGACAAACATACTCTCACTGATTTGACAGACAGACACACTCATACACTCGCACACACACTCATACAATCACTCACAGACACACACACTGTCACTCACAGACACACACACTTTGTCACTTACACACACTTTGTCACTTACACACACTTTGTCACTTACACTCACAGACGTACACACTTTGTCACTCACACACACTGTCACTCACAGACGTACACACTTTGTCACTCACACACACTGTCACTCACAGACGCACACACTTTGTCACTCACACACACTGTCACTCACAGACACACACATTGTCACACACACACTGTCACTCACACACACTGTCGCTCACAGACACACACACTCTGTCACTCACAGACACACACACACTGTCACTCACAGACACAGACACACACACACAGTCACTCACAGACACACACCCTGTCACTCACAGACACACACAGTCACTCACAGACACACACCCTGTCACTCCTACCAGACACACACACGCTGTCCTCACAGACACACACACAGTCACTCCACAGACCTGTCACTCACAGACACACACACTGTCACTCCACAGACACACACTGTCACTCCACAGACACACACACACAGACACACACTGTCACTCACAGACACACACACTGTCACTCCACAGACACACACTGTCACTCACAGACACACACACACAGTCACTCACAGACACACATACTGTCACTCACAGACACACACACACAGACACACACTGTCACTCACAGACACACACACACTGTCACTCACAGACACACACACACACGCAGACACACACTGTCACTCACAGACACACACACACAGTCACACACACACACACAGTCACACACAGACACACATCACATGCATTCACTAATTATTTTATAAATACATATTTTCCACCCAGCCTCCCTACCTGGAGAGCTGGTGTGGATTATGGATCGGTCCCTGGGGCTGCTGGGAGGCGTGCGGCAGTGCTGTGAACAGGCGCGGCGAGGGAGCTCTAATCTCCACCCTCTGCTCCCTTGCGGGCTGCCTTCTGATGCCGCGGGAGCCAGGTTGATGACGTCATATTCCGGCTCCCGCGGCATCAGTAGGCAGCGCGCGAGGGAGCAGAGGGTGGAGATTAGAGCTCCCTCGCCGCGCCTGTTCACAGCACTGCCGCGCCGGGGGTCGAGATGGTGGCCTGGCAGGAGGGAGAGCTTCCCTCCTGCCGGTCACTGAAATATTGCGCCCCCAGAGCCCGTGCGCCCTAAGGCGGCCGCCTGTGCCGCCTTATGGACGCGCCGGCCCTGTCTGTGTGTGTGTGTGTGTGTGTGTGACTGTCTGTGTGACTGCCTGTCCTTGTGTGTGTGTGTGTGACTGTCTGTCTCTGTGTGTGTGTGTGTGACTATCTCTATTAATAAATACCTGTGTGTGACTGTCTGTCTATTAATGACTATAACAATGTGACTGCCTGGCCAGTGTGACTGTCTGTCTGTCTTGACTGTCTGTCTGTGTGACTGCCGATGTGTGTGACTGCCCGGTATGTGTGTATTTTGCCTGTGTGTGTGAGACTGTCTGTCTGTGTGACTGTCTGTGTGTGTGACTGTCTGTCTGTGTGTGTGACTGCCTGTGTGTGTGACTGCCTGTGTGTGACTGCCTGCCTGCCTGTGTGTGTCTGTCTGTAACTATCTGTCTGTGTGTGACTGCCTGCCTGTGTGTGTGACTTTCTATCTGTGTGACTGCCTGCCTGTGTGTGTATAACTGTCTATGTGTGTTACTGTGTGTCTGTCTGTGTGTGTGACTGCCTATGTGACTGTCTGTCTGTGTGTGTCGCTATAGCTGTGCCATTGTTTGTGCCTGTGCCTGTATGTGTGACTGCCTTTAACTGAGTGTGTGTGTACATGCCTGTAACCGAGTTTAAATTTCCCCCACCCCTTCCTGTCAAGGCAGCACTTTGACTGACAGACGCTCACTCACTGACAGACGCACACTCACTGACAGACACACACTCACTGACAGACACACACTCTCATATACACTGACAAACAATGACATACACACATACACTATTACTTGGACACACACTGACAGATGCACACTCTCACTGACAGATGCAAGCACTCACTGAAAGATGCACGACTCCACTGACCGACACATACACACTGACTGACACACACTCACTGACCGACACACACTCACTGACCGACACACTCACTGACCGACACACACTCACTGACGACACATACACACTCACTGACGACACATACACACTCACTGACTGACACATACACACTCACTGACGACACATACACACTCACTGACTGACACATACACACTCACTGACTGACACATACACACTCACTGACTGACACATATACACTCACTGACCAACACACACACATTCACTTACAGACACACACAATTACACACTTACAGACACACACACACACACACACACACACACACATTCACTTCAAAATAAACACTCACAGACACACACACAGACATTTCCACTAACACTCACAAACTAATATTTTTTACATTTATTTTAAATCCACCCAGCCTCCTGGGAAAGCTGGAGTGGATTTCTTACCAGCAGTCCAGTGTGGCTGCTGGGCAGGCAGGCAGGGGGCGCACAGGCTGAGTAAGCAGCGCTTAGTGATGCCGGGAGCCGGACTGACGTCATATTCTGGCTCCCGGCTTCATTAAGCGGCGCAGAGGAAGCTGAGCAGGAAGAGCTCAGGTGAGTATGCTCCTTCGCTGCCCGCTGCCAGCCTTGGGGGGGCTCAAAAGTGGCCAGCCGGTCAGCTCTTGAGCCCCCCAGGATGCGAGGCAAGCAAGGGATCTGCCTGGGGGTTTGGAGGGATGCTTTTTTTTGCCGCCCCCTGCAAAGTGGCGCCCAAGGCAGATGCCTTGTTTGCCTCGTGATACACACGTCCCGGTGCCTGTGTGTGTTACTGTATTCAGGCAACTTGGTGGGAGGTGGGGGGGGCGCCGTGAAGACTTTTTGCACAGGGCGCCTAATTGCCTAAGGCCGGCCCTGATGGCAACATATAGGGCTGCTTTTCAAATAGTGTGATTGCACTGAGTGCAAATGAAGATTATCAAATAAGGGCATCATATTAGAAAGTCTTACTTGGTGTAATCAATTTAAAAAAAATAAAAAATAACACTGACAGGGTAATTAACTAAGGTGTGAATTCAAAGTAAATTTCAAACTTAAGGATAAAATTAAGGCCAATTTGGGAAAACACATTTAGTGAATGCTTTTTTTTTCTAGTGTAAAGGAAATGTAGGAAGTGCTTTAGGAACAAAGTAGCGTTGATAATTAATAAAATAGACTGATACAAAAACAAGCATTGGGTTTATTTTATTTATACACGTCAATGCATGCAGTTCTGTTGGACTGGGCCATATTATTTGAATATCGTGTTGTTCAGAAAGAAGTTAATTCTTAGTAGTGTCTTAGTAATGTACTTATTACATTCCACACAGTTTGTATCTGTCCTGTTACACTTTGAGTAACATTACCAAGGGCTTTTTACTCCCAATTTTAACAAGTTTCATTAGCCTCTCTACTGAAAAACATCCACAATAAAAGATATAAAACTGCAAGTTAATAAAAAGGATTGCATAATTGTATTTCATAATGCTTTAGTGGATAATACGAGGGTAGAAATGTGGGGGGTTTATGCGTTATAAAAACATGTAAATTTGCACGTCATATCCCAAGGAATGCAGAGTTACTGAACCTTGTACTATTTCTGCTCCTAGTGGAAGATTTAGAGAGACATGACGGGTCTGCAGAGAAACCTTTTTACATGAACAAATCACTCATGAAGATCCTGAACAAACACAACACACCAGTACCAGCACAGTAATACAAAAAAACCAAAAACAAAAACAGAGGGACCCTTATTTCCAGGCTGGTGTGACATGAATACAGGTGGAACATTTGTTTTATGATGGTCTTCGTTTTCAAGTTAACATGTATTATATGTGTATATCTTATACCAAATGCTTGTAGGCCAACTACAGGCGGAAAGTAGTGTATAGATTTGTAAAATATCCCATTTACTATTGCAGGAGCAAGATATTAATACAGACTCATTCAGGTTTGTGCATAGATGTATAAATCTTAATATATCAAAAATATGGTAAATCATTTTTATTGCCTAGAATAAAAGTGACTCGTTCAGAGAATTTTTTTTTTTTTTTTATCTTACGAGGACCAGTTATTCATTAACCCCTTCAGGACCAAACTTCTGGAATAAAATGGAATGACATGTAACATGTCAAGAGTACTTAAGAGGTTAAAGTGTGTATTTCAAAAGTTAGGGGGGAAAAAATTGCTGAATTTGAAGAGGATGGGGCAAAAAAAAAAAAAAAATAAGTCCCCTATGTTTTCAGATCTCATAAGTTCAGTTCCCTAACATTTCATACTTTAGTGGATAACCTTGTTACTCCATCATTAAGTGCCTTAACAGAAAGGGAAGGTTATTAGCAGTGTGAGTAATCTTGGCCCAGAAAATAAAAATTTGGAAAAAGCACATCCAGGAGAAGAAAGCAATGGTAGGTCTTTGCCTTTATCCATTGAAAAACCTGTTACCAATAAATAGGTCAAGGAGTTCATCGAACTCTTGCTCTTTAACTCCAACTCCCAAAATGGCCAGTCCTAAACCAAAATACATGGGAGTTGAGGTTAAACATAGAGGGTTACAGCCTCACACCAGGAATCTAGAATATATACTTAAAAAAAGTGATAAAAATAAACTGCTCAGTTCTAGTGGTTCTTTAAAAGGACAACTATTTTGTGATTATCGAATATACAAACTTGAACAATATCCTTTGCATATTATTTTGTAATTTATACGTACAATTAAAAAAACATTTTTCCATAGCGTCTCTTGTCTTACTATATGGGGGAAGTCGTATTTAAGATCCCCACTTATCTGACCCGAAAAAAAAAAGAAAATGTCTCAAATAGCTAGAATGTTTTCACAAATAGACATATTATGCACAAGAGCTAAGCATCTCCAAAAAAAAGTTTCCAATGATGCAGTGGATAAGTGAGGTTTCTGTTTATGGAAAGCCAATCCACCTGTAGGAAATGTGAGCTAGAAGATTGCATTCATAACAGAAAATTCAGTACAATAAGATCTTACATGTTAATCAAAAAAAAAAAGTCTCCCATGCCAAAAATAGTTCGGTGTTAACCAGTTCTCCCTCTTTACCTAAGATTTGTGCTCATATCATGCTGAAGCCTTGCACACAATATACCCCAGCATGCAAGTCATTTTTAAACTACCTTGCAATGCATCAATGTTTATGAATGGTATGCTCCATAAAGTAAACTTGTCGCAGGACGGCAGATTTTAACTTAAACAAATTAAACTCTAAGACACATACAGGACAGTGGTGTGTTCTCTGGTCCTAAAGGTGTGCAGGAAGATAGAGATTTATTTTTTTATTTTTTTTTTATTTAAAAACCAAAACAATTAAAATTGTAGATCTGCCTTGAGAATATACAAAGCTTAAATGTATAAAGTTGATACATTTCCATACTTATCTTTGTATGGTGAGCAATATAACCAAATATTGACGCAGAAGTGTATATGGGAGCATGGAGAGGTTGTGAGAACACACTATTTGTACAAGCCTCTGTCTTAGAGACTGTACTAAACTGTATCTAACCTAGATGTATTGCCAAAACCAGCATCACCTCAAAACAATAATATGACAATGTTTTAAACTATACATTTTATTCCTTTCTTGGGTCATTAGTGACCCAACAAACCACTCCGTGCTGCGCCAATTAAAGGGTCCCTTTAAGACCATCTGATTGAAATAGCATTTCACAACTATTTTTACAGAAGCACCTCTAGTGGCTGTTAGTATAACAGCCACAGAGGAATTTAAATCCTGCAAAGTAAACATTGTTTTTCCTGGGTAGAGTATTATGCAATAACCAAACGGAATAGGAGTGGGAAAATTAGGTGCTACCCTAAAGAGAGACTCTCCAAAATGTCAAAAATCACAAGTTTCTATGAACAGATGCACTCCAGCTAATTTAATTTCATATACAAACTCCATTGCTTACAGAATGAATGCACAATGTACAACAATCACACAAAATATATTCACTAAAAAGTGAAATAAGACTGGTATACAACTGGCCCTTGTGTCACATTTTAGTAACTCACATTGTGTGATTCTTGTACATGCCCTGATTCTGTGTGTAATAAAGATTATTTTGTATATGAAGATTAGTTGGAGTGCATCCTTTTGTTATTCGTTCCTGTAGAACAGCAATGTTTCACTTGCAGGGTTAAAACAAGAAGCACATGGCACACTGGTCACTTCATTGAGATCTAGTTAGGACAATGCAATAACTCCATCATAGAAGTGATACCTCATCCAAGCATTATGACAGAGGTAAGAAGGGACAAAAAGTTAACCATCAGTGGTGTATTCAGTTCAGATACCAGAAAAGCGTATATACAACAAGTGCACTGAAGAGTGTTGCGGAACAGTTTTCATAAATACATTTTTTGCTATGTAGCAAGGATTTCATCCTCTGCAATTAACAAGTAAGGCAATGCAAATTAATATACATGGAGCCTACCTTCAATTTTTATTATTTATTTTTTAATAGCTATTTAACATGTTTTAGATGTGACCAGGTAAAGCTCCATTGTCCATTATGGTGTGCTTCTGCTGTGCAAAATATTTTTTTTCCTGATTTTAAAATGTTTGATGATTTTGAACCTGGATTCTGTAAAGCGGTGATATTTTGCTTGGAAAAACACAAAAACTGATGGAACAATTATTCATAAAACGTGGTTATATTTTTTTAAATAAAAGTTTCCTGCAGCGTCTGAGTATCACACTTCCTGAAAAACATGTCAAGCTTAGTGCTGGTACCCTTTTCTGAAACCAACTAGATAGTTTCGTCTTGATAAACTGTCCACTTTTGTTGAATTAAAGATCCATTTTGCACCCAATAGTTTTGCTTAAGGACCAACAAATGTAGCAAGACACATTTCTTTCAGAGGATCAAGGACCTACCAGGCTCAATCCAGGCTCTTACGGCATCAAGTACCAGTTAAGCAGAATTAAACCCAGATTAGTTTCTTGGCAAGCATTAAAGGGACACCTGTAGTCACAAACCACTTCATTTTAAAGAATTGGACTGAATGCAGTGGTCACATCCTTTTAACGCTGCAATGTAAAATAATGCAGTTTTTAAATTGTTTTTTATTAGAAACTGCAATGTTTGCATTGCAGGTTACGCCCACATCTAGTGGCTGTCATACTAAATGCCACTAGAGGTGATTCTGCTGCACTCCCAGAGTGAAGCTCATGTGATGTGAAACCAATAGTACAATAGTAAAGCATTGACTGCAGTTCTTTCCTATAGGGAAGTTTGAATGCACGTGTGGCACTCACTGCACATGCACATGCACATTAGGTACCCAATCCTCCTCTATGAGGAACATTGGATTTCACCATTGCAGGACACGTAGAGGTGAGCAGCACTAAGTGTGTAGCAGCGCAGGAAAAAGATACGCAATTTTAATTAATTTTTTTTATAAAAATTTCTTAGTGCACATAGAACCATCCTTAACAAAGTTATCATTTGTCTCAGCAGCACAATGTTTTGAGTGACCATATAAAGCCAAACAGAGGGAGGAAAGTGACAGGATCATTTAAGACATTGAACCTTTTCTATTGGTAACCGCATTCTCCAGGAACTGATCAAGTCAGATATTTAAGAAAGAGTCTACAAATCTCAGACAGTTCCAATGTTAGCCATCACTAGACAAGTATTATGAAGTTCATGAAATGGAGATAAATCCAAGCTGCAGAATAAAAAATTAAGCTTTCTTTTGATTTGAAAAGTAGGAAAATAATGACCTTTAGCAATATGTACTCCAAGCTTTTATTCTGTTTATTTCAAGGAGACAAAAAAAAATAAACTGAATTTGCCAGTTCACAGATGCAAATTGAGAAGTTTAAAGTAACGCATACATATGCACTTTTGTAATAATTTACAGATACAAACTAAATGACAAAAACTACAATTTCACAAAAAAATTGTAAACATTTGTTGCACACCTGTCAGTCCTTTTTTTGGCTAAGTGCTCTTATGATGACAAATAAATTAAAACAAACAACTAATTTGGACTATTTCCAGACAGTACAAAAAAAAATAAAAAAAATTAAAGGATGCAGAAGTGGAAGAATTTAGTGGTACTTGACGAACAACCCTTTAATACTTACACACCCTAAAAAACATGGAATTCGACTGTGCATTGAAATTCCTTCACTGCAGACGGCTAGCGGAACTTTGGGTCTTTCAGCACCAAGTGGAGCCATACAAAATAACTTGTGCTCTTATTCAGATTGTATACACAATAAATGTTTCAATGTTATACCCAAACATTTACATTCTTGTTGGGGGGGAGAAATGTGGGGATCCTAGAAAAAGGTCTACGCGTGACTGATCGGTAGCTGTGTCATGGAGTGAGGCAGGAGAGACTGGAGACCAAGCGCAGATGGAGAATGAGCTGAAAGAGAAAGCAGGATTAGTGTAAGCAAAATTCTACTTAGCTGCAAGTCAAAACAAACTTATGAAGGAGCAGGTGGATCAGTCTAACCCTACTCACAATAGTCCCATGTCTCACCAATGATGGAGTCCATTCTATATTCACATGTAACTACAACCCTTCCATGAACTATTTACATTCTAGCTTTAAAACAATAGCAAGTGGAGAGCCATAGGGGAAGCCATGAGAAAGTGCTCAATGCAGATGTTGTCAGCTATCTTTATTTCCTCCGGCATAACCAGATTAACAAATAAATATGGTAGGCAGGAACAAAAAAGCCTAATACATTCAAGACCTGATCAGTCCTTACTGAAAGGCAAGAGGCTGGGAGGAACCTCTGCATCTGGCAGCTTCTAGGACTATTACGGTTTTTAAGTTATTTTTTTTTATATTGCTTAAACTAGAGTCCCAAATTTATCCTCCTCACATTAAGAGCCATTTATAATCCACTGGCAGTAAAGATCGGATCCATTAAAATCCTATGTCAGCTTAAAATGTGCCCTTTGTTTATATTAGAGTCCTGCTAAAGCCAAGTAGAACAATGACCATCAACATTCCATGCCAGAGCATGGTGCAAAACCCAGCAGCATCCCATGCCAGAGCATGGTGCAAAACCCAGCAGCATCCCATGCCAGAGCATGGTCTAAAATCCATCAACATCCCATGCCAGAGCATGGTCTAAAATCCATCAACATCCCATGCCAGAGCATGGTCTAAAATCCATCAACATCCCATGCCAGAGCATGGTCTAAAATCCATCAACATCCCATGCCAGAGCATGGTCTAAAATCCATCAACATCCCATGCCAGAGCATGGTCTAAAATCCATCAACATCCCAAGCCAGAGCATGGTCTAAAAATCAAGCAGCATCCCATGCCAGAGCATGGTCTAAAATCCAGCAGCATCCCATGCCAGAGCATGGTGCAAAACCCAGCAGCATCCCATGCCAGAGCATGGTCTAAAATCCATCAACATCCCATGCCAGAGCATGGCCTGCAAGGAGCAGAGCCTCTTGAAGACTTTCAGTCACAAAAAAGTATATACAAGAATACAAAAACAGATCCTAAGCTACAAAGAGTCTTACAGATCAGTCTGCAGCCACTCAAATATTGCTGAACTACAACTCCCATGATTCTTTCAATGAAACAGATAGCAAGTGAATCATGGGAGTTATAGTTCAGCAACATCTGGGGTGTGCAGGTCTGACAGCTCTACCCTGTAGAAATGAATGTCACCTGAGCATGCAACATGCGCATATACATCGACTTCAAGGCTGCACATTCTAGGCACAAGGCCATTGTTTAAATACATCATGTGCTAAACCTACTACAACAGTGTTAGCAAACTGTTTAATCTGGAGTTGTTAAAAGATCCATTTGCCAATTCCTGTCCTTCCATGGTTTTCACTGGAAACTATCCTAGGTTAATCGGGGGTTTTGAAAATAGTTCAGCAGTCATAATTCAAGCTGTAGGTTACAGTGTACCTGTTCAGGTTTCATTAACAAGTGAAGCAGATGTTAATAGGGCATCTGACATTTGACAAAGCTCTGGGGGCAGAGAGATGCACATTATGCGTGTAAGGTGAGGCAAGACAGAGGGGGAAAGAAATGCTAAGCGACTAAAAGTTACAAAAAGCCTTCCAAGGATTTTAAGATTTGATTTGTTTTAAGTGTTTTTAATTCTACTTGAGAAATAACAGTCTCTCTCTTTGGTCCGATCTATGCCGGGTGTATCCGCCGAACTCAAGGAGCTTGAATTCTCCAGGGCTTTTAAAGCGAGAGTGGCACACAATCCACTCAAATGCAGTGAGTTTGATACCATAAGTTTTATCTGTGAATGTCGACGCTCTGCACTATATGTTCTTATATTTGTATTAAAGAACGTTTTATTTAAGTATCATCAAGTTTGTATATGTTTGTTTTGAGCACCCACATTTTGGATTGTTTTATGTATGGGGGATATTTGCTTATATTCATTGTTGGCTGCTGCAATTTTGTCACAATAAGCACACACTGATTGCTATTTACTATTGATAGACTAGTTACACTGTTATTCTTGCAAGAAAGTGTTCTGCTTTGCACAAAATATTTTGCACTTTAACCCCTTAAGGACACGACATGTGTGACATGTCATGATTCCCTTTTATTCCAGAAGTTTGGTCCTTAAGGGGTTAAAGGGATATATACCTAATTTTTATTCCGCTGCTTTTTTAGATTGTTAAATATTTGTGAGCGCCTGTTTTATCCACTCATTATTGGTTATCTAAACCGTTTACTTGCTCGAGTGATTTGACTCTAATATCTCAAATGAGCAAATTACATTAACAAAAAAAAATAAAAAAAATAAAAAAAATAAAGCACTTTGCAATCCTTAATTTAAAAAATAAGTAAATTATTTTTTTCATTTTTTGGAAACTTGGGGGGACTCCTGTATTTAACAAGGGACAGTAGCACTAGAGCGCTAGATAAACAGATTTGCATTCTTAACACTGTATTGTCCCTTTAATCCCTACTTTTATACGTACAGCCTATGTAATATGGAGCCCTAAATCAATATGATACATGTTAGAATGTGTAGTTTGTGTGTTTATGGGTCAGCGTATCACAACCACATACAGTTGGAGCACACGGCACGCCACACATACATCACATAATGCCAGGACACACCATGTAATGCAAGTAGATTGGGCTACCACTTTAGTACCTTGGACTAGTAGATTAAAACCATAAAATACACACATACCTGTAGATTACTCTTCTATACAACATTACAAAGCATTCTCTCAATCAACACACATAAGATGGTTTCCTCTTAACCATTTTCCAGTATATGCCTTGACAATGGATTCAAAATGTATATAGATTACACAAATGTGTGGGGAAATAAAGAACACTGAGGTCTGGGACAGTCAGTTGATGCACAAATCTGTGTATTCTGCCGTTTGCCCATAACATTCAAATTATTTTTTGTTAACAGAAATGGGATTCATATATTAAAAATGTATGCTATTTTTTCAAGTGTTCCCTGGCTGGACAGTTTATCAGGGCCAAAAACAGGTTGAAACAATTAGATGAGAATATGGAAAATTAATACCACTTTAGACTATTAATCTGCAAGAAACATGCATTGGAATGTAAATCTCTCAGGCCATTATACAATTCCTATCCTAGAAATTCAATTTCCATAATATATTTAGTGGATTGAGGTTAGGAATGTATCACATGCCAGATTTAGCTCTTTGGGATGTTATTTTACACACGTTGAATATTAAACACTTTGCGGACAGAGTGGAATGGGGTGAATTTATTAACGGATTGATTTTGCATTAAAAAGTACATACCATCCATGTAACTATGCAAAGCAGTTAGCATCGGTCCATCTTGAGGTACATATGCAGAATAGGTCATTTCATCCAACATCGGTGGTGAAAGCCTTGAGGACTGTACGGCTGTCACTGGTGCAGTAGATGAATGATTAGGACTGACGTGTTTCTTGTGGCGTGCCCGACAATTCTGAAACCAAACCTGAAAATGGAAAAATGCCATGTCAAACAATAACCGCTCACAGCCACGATACAGCACAGTAAGTGTTACCATAACCACTATTAGATCTCTTGCAAATATCTAGTAACCATCTACAAACTAAAGATAAAAGAAAATTAAAATTACAAAATGAAAATAAGTTGTTTATTAAAGTCTTGGTAAAATGTTTCACCATGACGGCACCATTCAAAGTAGATGTTGTATTTAGGAAGTACCTGCACTCAGGATTCTGTGGACTGTAACCAAAATAACTTTTAGCCAAGTAAAAATGACTTAAAATGGACAGTAGTCCATAGTATCTCCAGTGTTCACAGTAAGGGATAAGTCTCCTTCAACCAAAATGCTCTTAAAAAAATGGGTTTATAGCTCGGAGAAGCCACCGTCCCAAAACCAAGACTGTGTCCTAAACAGTGAGGCAACATTATAGCAGCTGCTATTACTGTGAAAAAACCTTTAATACACGGTTTCCACAGCATCATACATAAATTTCAAATACTGATGCCATTTAGAGCAGGACCATTCAAATGGCTTGCTAGGCTCAAACAAAAGCTGTGCCAGCTACATTTGCTGGACACCCAGATCACTGCATAACTGCCTTATGGACTATTTCTCAGATGCTAAAATGTTCCATGTGGATGCACAAGAATTAGGCAAATTATTATTTTATTATTTATTTAGTGCCATATTCCGTAGCGCGGTATATGAAATCTATATCAAAGATCTTGACCTGTCAAATGCACTAAATACGGTTACTCTTTGGACATCAGAAAGTCTTTATACATAGACTTTCACATCAATCATTTACCTGTATTACACGCCTGCTTAGGCCTGTCCTTTCAGACAATTTCTGTAGGGTCTGTGCATCTGGGTTGTTGTCTTGGGCAAATTGTGCTTGCATGACCTGTAATGGCAATAATCACAGTAAAACCAGATGTCTGATTCGGTGTAGCATATTTGCACATGAAGGTGCCAGGTTAAAAATAAATAAAAATCCAAATCCACTCCTGTTTATTCTTTCATGAAAAATTGCCTTCCACAACTCATCATCCTAAATGCATTGGTCAGAAATAGCTAAAGGAAAAAAATGATATGGTTTCTTTCCAAGTTATTGCTATTTTGCACCTGTCCCACAAAATCTGTATAATACATTTAAGACACCAAATACAATTTTGAGAAATAAAATATAGTATTTATGAACAGTATTCAATGTCTGTTACAATCTGCAGTTGTGTGTATGTGTAGAATAAAACAAAAAATAACTCTTAAATGGCATGGCAAACAAAATAATCTGGATATTCAGACAATTACAAGATTGTAATCTCTCTCCAACTCATGAACACAAACCAAGGAACATTTGAACTCTGCATGAAGACCTAAAGAAAAACGTACTTGGAGCTGGTCTGCCGTGAAGCTGGTCCTTGCTCGCTTTGCAGGCTTAGGCTGATTAATGTCTTGTTCGGTTAACAAGGCTCCTTCTACACTAACTCGATTCCCTGAGATGAGAAGAAAATAAGATTCCGTTATTTTTCTCTATATCGTTCAGCTTTGAATAATTAGGCACCGATGTTTATCTTGGCTGAGCTGTTACGAGAACATACCATTTTCCACGGCTCTTTTTAAGTTGTCCAACATGCAGTCGTAATGCACTCGGCAAACCACTTTTTCTTCTACCAAAGCAAACTCTTCTCCCGTGGACAGCTGCCTCTTGCAAGAATAACAGGCAAAACACGCCAAGTGATAGACATTCCCCTTAGCTCGCCGAACCCAGTCAGTGGAATGGATGTGCCGTCCACATCGGGAACAGCGCGTTCCATATCGTCTAGTGGCACAAAGCACAGCAAAGACGTTACGCTTTCCACAGTCACAATCTGCAGACAGAATACCATGTGGAAACAGGCAAACACACAGCTATGATGAATACATACATGTATAGTACCTAAAATAATCAAGTTTGCAGAATATGTCTTTATCTTTGATGTAACAGCTGGTATGTCTTCCCAGGGAGGTTCTGCACACACTACAGGACAGACAACGGACGTGCCAACAGAGGTCATTCACCTGCGAAAGACAAGACCAATAAAAGTAATACTTTTAACTCCAAAGCCTCATCTCACACTCCCTTATAGGAACAGTGATTGTGATGCTCTACATTTAACATCCTGCAGTAACTCCAAAAAACTCCCAGGTACTGACTGAATCTTGGAAGATACTTCACCTAATGTATTCTTACATTGCTACTATATTATCATGTGTTACTATTGAATTGTTTCCAATTATACCTGTAGTTTGCCCCGGTAATTTTCTGTGCATGCAGTTTTTATCATCGTCATTTAATGTTTCTGACCAATATTTCATGTACACAGTTAAGATTTTGGGTGATATGATTTGGTTCAATTGTATACAATACATTGCAACTCTGCCTCCCCCCCCCCATCCACATAGGAAAATATTGTGTTCAATACTATCCTATGACCTTCCATGTCAAGTGACAGTTATTCCATGAGAGCAGCGGAAGCGCCTCTAGAGGCCATAAGGAGAGCAGCCACTAGGTGAATGTAACCCTGCAATGTAAAACACTTAAGTTTCTAAGAAAACAGAACAGCAATTTTTAATGATGCAGGGTTAAAGGACCACTATAGGCACCCAGACCACTTCAGCTTAATGAGGTGGTCTGGGTGCCTGGTCCAGCTAGGTTTAACCCTTTTTGCTATAAACAGTTTCAGAGAAACTGCTATGTTTACCTATGGGTTAATCCAGCCTCTAGTGGCTGTCTCATTGACAGCCGCTAAAGGGCTTCCGCGCTTCTCACTGTGAGAAGTGAGAAGACGCCTGCGTCCATAGGAAAGCATTGTGAATGCTTTCCTATGGACTGGCTGAATGCGCGGGCAGCTCCTGCCGCGCATGCGCATTCAGCCGAAGAGGAGGACGACAGCTCCCCGCCAGGGCTGGAGAAAGAGGTAAGTTTAACCCCTTCGTCCCCCGAGAGCCCGGCGGGAGGGGGGCCCTGAGGGTGGGGGCACCCTCAGGGCACTATAGTGCCAGGAAAACAAGTATGTTTTCCTGGCACTATAGTGGTCCTTTAAAGTTAAAAAGGACAGGACCACTGCACCCAGAGCACTTCATTGAGATTTAGTGGCCTTTTAAAAGGATAAACAGAAGTGGTTCCCAAACCAGTCCTCACAACCCACCAACAATCCAGATTTTGTCAGTACCTCCATTGGAATAATAATAAATAATAAAAAAATAAAAATAAAAAAATACATAAATCCAGGATTGTTGGTGGGCCATGAGGACTGGCTTGGGAACCAGTGATGTACATTGTTGCTTTTAAAATAGGTCATGCATGGTAGTCTGAAACCACAAAAAAAAAAATATTGTAAGTAATTTGTAAGTATTTGATTGAAGTGTTCAGCATATTTAACGCCCTCCACAAATTTTGTAAAAAACAGAAATGATTAAATTTCTAGGGTAATTTTTATTTTGCCATTTTTCTATTTTAATATCGTTTTTATGCACATCTCAAAGTCCTTTACAAAGTTTGGTTAATATTTTTCAATTTGCACATTTATAGAGAATCAAAGAAGGTTAACATTGGCAATTGAGGAGACGTCTCCCCACTTTAACCAGAAATACTATGTTGTACTGTCACATTAGCCCTTCATGCTCCTGCTTCAGACAATGACCTGGCCTGGATTCTATATTTTTCAAAAACCATTCCCCGTAAACATTTGAAATTAGGGATAACAGAAATCCTATGTGAAGGGGCACTCAATATATTTACAGTAATATTTTCTTAATGTTCTTCGAGCTAATGCCACATATTCTAAACTCAGTGAGTTTAATTAGGATTAACATAGCAAAGCCAAGTCATTGGGATGTGGGAAAACTGATTCAACGTCACAACATACTTGCATATACCAACAACAAAAAGTCATCTATCCACAAAAATTATTTAAAGTCATAAAAACATAGGGAGAAAGTTAGACACAATCTATAAAGAGAAACTGAGATTTAAATTCAACTAGGGTAAGTGATTCTCGACAGGTTAGTGGTCACAATAATCCTGTAAATCTTTGAATGTAACCGGTGTTATTAAAATCTGTCCCATTTCTATAAACCAGTCTAAAATTCATGATAGGCCCAGTTTTTACAGTCAGGGACAGATTTTAAACACAATTACCACTACATGTAACTGATTCTAAAGCATACATTTCAACCATTAACAGAACTTGCAAAAAAATGGTCAATACAATTTCCAACACGTGGTACAATAACGTTCTCTTGAGATAATATAGATAAAACTAAAAATTCTTTCTAGTTGTCTAATTATTGGAGGTCAGTTTTTGAATATGTTCTCAGATGCAAAATCCTACAAATGGGAATATAAACTTTGAATGTATACAGTAGTAAACACAAGTCCTGTGGTTAGTATTGAAAATAGCTCTAAAAATGTTGGGCCTCCATCTACAAACCAGTATCTCTACGTTGCTACTTACTGAAAGGTTAACATACGCCACCAAAAAAAAAAAAAAACCTGTTTGGGTCATGGACAATATAAATTCTTGATAAACTGAAATTCTGATCAACCCTCATGTAAATATAAAAAAAAAATTTAAAAAAAAATTTCGACATTCGTTGACGTGGATACATTAGGTAGGTGGTAAACGTACTTTTAAAACAGAATAAAACATGGCCAGTTATGGCTGCTTGAGAATTGTTTGAGTCCATCTGCACTGAGCAAATTGAGAACAGGATTTGCAAAATAAACCAGGGGATAGCAGGAAAAAAAAAAAAAAAAGTGCTCAAGCTACGCTACTTTCTGAAGTCTACTGCAGAGTGTTTTTAAAATGCAGCTTTCATTCACAGTTTCGTGAATAATTCCTTGAATTCAGTTACCTTACTGTTCCTGATTTATCTGGATTCCAACACAGGTACAAATTGTGTTTTCTTTCCCCCCCTCATTTAACTATCCATACCGTATCTTTTATTAGTTTCCCAGACACAAACACCGTATCTACACAAAATATATCCGGTCCTAAAAAGTGCGTGGGTTGGAGAAAAATTGAATATTTTGCATAAGCCGCACATTTTTTTTTTTTTTTAAAGAGCCTTTTCAGGAGCCATATATTTACCCCAATGGCCTGTCAAATTTCAATTACTGTGTGCAGATTTCAATTACTGCCGGAAAAAAATCTTGTAAAGAGTGGAATACGTTTTAAAAGCAAAGAAAAACAGAAAGTGAAAATCATTGGAAATAGTGCATGCTCTTAATTTAGCATTAACATTTAATTGTTTTCCCCAATTAAAGATCCTGTTACTGCAGTTATCTTGCTGCACGTGGCATTTAAATGCTCTAAAAATTACTGGTGCGACCGACTGCCAGATCCCAGGCTCAGTTTCCTTTATATGGGAATATTGGAAAAAATACACATTCTACAATGTCAGTTCCATCCCTGTTACTAGCCTCTAGCTAAAATGCATGTTTGTTTATGTGTGTGTTGGAATTTGTGAACTTTTTCTCAAAAGGAGCACAAAGTGCTAATACCAGATAATTAACCAAACACGTGCCGTAATGGCAGATGTGCAGTGGGGGTGGAATAAACACTAATAATAGAAATACAAATGGTTGCGATTTATATCATGTATGCTCGCATAACGAGGACAGATTCGAGAATGTAGCAAATCAACGCTAAACCACTAACTCGACTCAAACCCATATTGGTTTTTTTTAAATAAAAACCAAGAAGAAAGATAAAATCACACCATAAAAACCTTTGGTAAAATTTGATACAAGCATAAACTGGTGTCCCATCACTAACAAAGCAACACAAGCGTTAAAAAAATATAATTAAAAATTGTACATATGCAGTGACTATTTCTTTATGCAGATGCAAATCTATAAATCCTCACCTCTAGTAACAAAACAAGGATATAAGAAAATGGAATTCAAATTTGACTTTCTTTATGCTTCTCAAGATAGGCTTTTATCAATTGTTGTTCTGATTTCAATGTTATTTGCATAAAAGATTTTCTTTTGATAGCTGGATATGTTTATCAGTAAATCTGGCTAAATTAAGTCAGCAATTCTGTACCAAGTCTGATTAAGCAAATTACCTAACGAAAATTTGAAGCAGAGCAAAATGTAATGTGGTACATTAAACAAAATATAAATCTGCATTACAAAATGCAGGCCAAGAGTCACAGAATTGGAAAAAAGGAGAATTTTTTTTTTCTGCCAAAACAGACATCTGCAAATTGGTTTTTAACCCACTTCATCACAAATGTTATCGGAATGGAACCTGATGTTTAATTTAACACAGACTAGTGCATGCATCCGAACACCAGAAAAAAAAAAAACCCACAAAAAAACAAAAACAGACTTTCACTGAATCATCAGAATCACTACCAGGCTTCTGTGATCTCACCATCTCAGGGTAAAAGCTATGTTAACCCCTTCATAACAATACCAAAAACCTTTAAAATTCTGCCAAAGCAAGAAGTAATGAGGGGGTTAAATTATAGAGCGAGAACATACAATCAACATACAATCATCGAACGTTTTATGGAAAATACATTTTATCAAGGACAAAAATGTAATTTAAAAGCAAAAAGCAAAGGGAATTAAAAATAAATTCCCAGTTTAATGTCAAGTTTATTCAGTAATATGCGAATTGCTGGAATATCAATATTGAAGCAAAATATCTGAAATATTAGGATTTCATTTTGTTTATTTGGGGCTAAAATTAAATTCCCGATAATTCATATTTTTGTGCATAACTAAATTTTAGAGAATGTAATATTTTTTAAAATATATAACAGATTGTCAGCACTGGATAAATTGAACAATTATTACAGAGAATGAAGACTGAGACAAGATACTGATTTTGAGATCCCAGTCCACAAGTGTACAGTCTATATCAGCTGACAAATGCTGGACACGCTGATTGTCAGTCTGCATTTTAACCTCAATCTAGAATCCCAATAACTGTACAACAGAAAGCAGGTCCACAGTCTGTAGAACATCAGAAAACCAGCATCATGTAGATACAAGCCAATCATTTGAGATACTTCCTCCAACTGAACACCCAATACAAAAAAAATAGCACATGGCTAGCTACAGGGCAGCACAACACCATGAATACAAAATAAGAATGGCAAGAAAAATTCTCTCAACTTTTTACCTAATTCTGCAATTTTGGTCCAGAAAATTGTGATTTGATTGTAAATCAACAGTTTAGCAAAAAAAAAAAAAAAATCCTTATGCAACAGTGACATCTACATGTTTAAATACAAAGATTCGATAGGAATGATTAGTATGAAGGGTACACAGTGCATTAACCATAAATCCAAATACACTTAAATAATAAAGACATAAACCAGAGAAAGGTGCTCCCTCATCACAATTCCGTTCACTAATATATTTTTCTTAATAGAAACAGAGGAGAGAGAGAAAATTATATATATAACAGCAATATAAATAAATCCAGCCATACACAAGAGATTCCTAGTATAACACCCTACACACCCCAATATATCAAAAAGCATGAGAGGAAAGGAAAATAAGCTGTATAGCAATATGAACTGGGAATAAAAGAAAAAAGGGACAGACACCAAAAAAAAATTAAAACATTTTTAAAAAAAAAAAAATCTCTCTGAGCCTTTCTCAAGGAAGGAGACACATATGAACCACAAACCCTTTTATACCTTATTGGTGATTACCAAGAAAAGCGCTCACCAATGGTCACATGACTGCAAACATGCATAAAAGATAAATGAAAGAAAAAAAAAAAAAGAAAAGAAGAGGGGAAAGGAAGAATAAATTAATAAATCATCAATACCAGAAAGAATGTGCAATGAATAAACTTTGGATGTGATATCTGCAATATAAGAATCCAAATATAAAGCCAAGTATTCTGCACTCAGTCGAGATTTGGAATGCACATGTATTCCAACAAGATACAAAAAAAGCCCACATTCCCTAGAACAAAAGGGACAAGAAATTGTGGCATCAATAAGTGATCAAAACAAAAATACATGCAAGGGAAGGGTTGAAAACCTGTGATGATATGATCCAGATGCTCAAAAAAGTGTAAAAATAAAAAAAATAAGAAAGAAATCCAGTCAAGGCGTGGGACGCAATTGCGTTCCAATGGAAGGACATCCTACAAATGGCACCAAGAAAAGGCTTGGAACGCATATGCGTTCCAAATGACAATGATAACACACACTCGTTAGAGTCAAATACACATAGCATCCAAGTAAAACAAAAATAAGAATCCATGCAATATGATATATCATAGAAAACTATTTAAGAACATCTGATGTTGAATGTGGAATCGTGTGCATGTGTCAGTCACATGACATAATATACCTAAAACCATCCCACTAAAAACTAAATTACGAAGACCAGGGAAACTTTTTAGTGTGTCTTATATTTTTTTTCCCCAGTTCATTTTGGTATGCAATTTATTTTCTTTTTTCTCTCATGTTTTTTTGATACATTAGGCTTACTAGGCATATGGCTAGATTTACCGTCTTCTGATAAATATCTTGTGTGAATTTTTTTTAATTTTTTTTTTTTACTTTGTATTATGTATTTTTTCTATATACAGAGTATGCTCCTCTTTGCTTCTATAAGTTAGATTTTCCTTTGAAACTATGACCAACTATGAAGAAAAGCAGAACAGATTCTAAAAAAGGAAGTGTAGAGGAAACAATACAAGAAAGGTAAGTTTGGGGTGAGCGACACTGATAATATCGCTTCATACAAACTACATTATCTATGAATGGTATGAGTTGCTGGGGATACAAAGTAAATTATAAGAGAATAGCATGTTTTAGGCCAAAATACTCAAACAATTTTTTTTCAAGTAAATTTGGCTAACATTCTAAATTTATTTTAAATCTAATGAATTATCAGCAGTGGAAAAAAAAAAAAAATCTGACACCCTCCTCCCCTCAAAGCTATAAGTCTCCAGAACCGGTCTGGTAAAAGCATCTTACCTTTAGCAAGTATTTATCGACTATCTCCAAGCCGCAGCTGCTGCAGATACTCTTGCCCTGGGTAAGACCAGCTGATGTCATGGAACGAGGTGAAGACGATGACACAGGGGACAGAGGGGACGATGAACACGAATCTTCATCCAGAGCTGCTCCTGGACTTCCTTGGAGCTAATGGAAAGCATAACAGCATGAGAATAAGGAAGAACTGTGTGGGAGTTTCCACTGAATGTCTGTTCAGCCCACTAAACTGTTCACATGATTGGTACCACAATATTTAGTACCGGTACAGTTACTTTTTTTAGTTTTGATTTCTGCCACTAACTTCTCAGTACAAATGATAAATATTTCTCTCTGCTAAGCAACAATGATTTGCATGGTTACACTTAGATCAGAAAATGCTTTGATAAAGTATGCATTCTGCAGAATTGTAACAGGAATGCACCTGCAAATTAAACTGGTTTCCATGGTGATGGTACTAATTTGCTAATTGCAACACTGATAATTTTCACTCACTGTGTAAACTGCCAAAGCATCATGAGAGATGTAGTTACCAAAAGTCGAGGGACTACCACTTGGCCATTTCTGGTTTACACTTAAGTAGAATGAACTAATATATATATTTACTTTTTCCAAAGTGAATTTCATATCCAAGGCCACAATGGGAAAATTCAAGTCAGCAATGCTTCCAATACTTCCAGTTCCACCATTTTGGCCTTCAATTTGAAATTGTGGCAAATGCTAATTTAGTGGACCAGGTAAAAGAAAAAAAATAATCTGAGCTAGAAACATTGCTGCTGCCCTGAATAATTACAAAAAGGAAATTCAGTGACTTGTGTTTACTGGCAAATACTCCACTCCCTATCCATACAGGGTTATTTACCAAGCTTTAGATTGTAGCAAATGGAAATAAATATTTAGTAGATATATCCCAAATGAAAGCATGCATTTAAAGTGACACTCCAGGCACCCAGACCACTTCTGCCCATTGGAGTGGTCTGGGTGCCAACTCCCATCACACTTAACCCTGCAAGTGTAATTATTGCAGGTTTCATAAACTGCAATTATTACCTTGCAGGGTTAAGTCCTCTAGTGGCTGTCGTGTTCTTAATAATGCTTTCCTATGTGGAGGTCTAGTGCGCGCGGCCATTGCAGAGCATACGCATTAGGTCTCCCCCGCTGGCTGACGTTGGTGGGGGAAGAGCGTGGGTGGAGCCTGACCAAGCACCGAGGGACATCAGCGCTGGATTCAGGTAAGTCACTGAAAGGGTTTTAACCCCTTCAGCAACACGGGATGGGGGGTGGGCGGGAGGGGGCACTGAAGGATTCTGCATTGCCAGGAAAACGGGTTTGTTTTTCTGGCACCTGAGCGTCCCTTTAATTGTATCCTTTTTTTGTGGTATAACTAAAAATGCTTGCAAAACCTGCAGTTCTCTTGGCTGTTGCCTTTGCAAGCCCTCCCCTCCTAACCCCGCCCAGGCTCTCTGAGGCTGTCCAATCACAGACTTCCCAATGTAGCTCAATGAGAGGTCCTTTGCAAAGCAGGTATTCTGGGAAATTGCTGACTCTTGAGTTTAGCTCCACTGAGCTAACCAAACCAGGAAGTAATAGGACCGGCTGTCTGACAGCCAGAGTGTGTAAACAAGGTAATTTATAAAAAAGTGTCCAATTTCTATTAAAATTAGCACAATTTATAAATTGATAAGAGGACACACTCTTTGCACAAAACACTAAAGCAAGGCAAGCTGCTCTAGGGATTTGAGTTCCTTTAAAGAATTGTTCCAAATCAGTTATTTTGGCCTACCTTTTGCCAGCTAGCTATAGATTGAGATTATAACTCTCACAGGCAGCACCCAGCTTCCAGGCCTCACATATACAATTCCCCCTCAGTGCTCACATCTGTCACTGCCCACTAGAACATTTTTATATACAAACCACATCCAATACCCAATAACACCCTGCCACGTGGAACCACCACCCATCATACACATCTACCCTAATACTACAATTCAGCCACCAAGACTTCCTCACATACCACATAAATATCTACACCACCTCAATCCAACCTCTGGGGAAGCCCAACATCCACCATAGCACAACAACCATGTAACCCCCTCCACTTACCTCAATCCAGTCATGTGTCTCCCCCTTCCCCCCCCACACAATATCACCTCAATCCAGTCATGTGTCTCCCCCTTCCCCCCCCACACAATATCACCTCAATCCAGTCATGTGTCTCCCCCTTCCCCCCCAGATTTTATTATATGAAGAAGAAAAAAACCGGACAGCGAAATGGTTTATTACACAAATACACATACATTAGCAACAACAATAAGGTTTCAATAATTCATGCACAGATAACTTGTAAACTCTGATGGAATCCTTCAGACACCTCGAACAACCAGGTTAATATTAGTAAATACCGATAGAGGAACGGAAATAATCATATTCGAGCAATATACAGCAGATATACTTGCACATTATCACTGTGTACACACCTCACAGGTGTTAATAGGATACAGTTATTATATCCCATAGAAATTTTGCTGCCTTAAAATATTTATGAAGGTGTAGATATTTCACACAGAATCACTATCTTAAATAATACCCCAGTACACACTATGTATATATTACAATGTATCACCAATCCTATACCCGCGTTCACCCCGTGTATATATTGCACTGTATCACTAATCATCAATAATACCCCAGTACACACAGTGTATATATTACAATGTTTCACTAATACCCCAGTACACACAGTGTATATATTACACTGCATCACATACTAAATAATACCCCAGTACACACAGTGTATATATTACAATGTTTCACTAATACCCCAGTACACACAGTGTATATATTACACTGCATCACTAATACTAAATAATACCCCAGTACACAACGTGTATATATTACACTGCATCACTAATCCTAAATAATACCCCAGTACACACTGTGTATATATTACACTGCATCACTAATACTAAATAATACCCCAGTACACACCGTGTATATATTACACTGCATCACTAATCCTAAATAATACCCCAGTACACAGTGTATATATTACACTGCATCACTAATACTAAATAATACCCCAATACACAGTGTATATATTACACTGCATCACTAATACTAAATAATACCCCAATACACAGTGTATATATTACAATGTATCACCGATCCTATAACCGAGTACACACCGTGTATATATTACACTGTATCACTAATCCCAAATAATTCTTCAGTACACACCGTATCACTAATCCTAAATAATACCCCAGTACACACTATGTATATATTACAATGCATCAATAATACTAAATAATACCCCAGTACACACTATGTATATATTACACTGTATCACTAATCCTAAATAATATATACACAGTGTGTACTGTGGTATTATTTAGGATTAGTGATACATTGTAATATATACATGGTGTGTACTGGGGTATTATTTAGGATTAGTGATACATTGTAATATATACATGGTGTGTACTGGGGTATTATTTAGGATTAGTGATACATTGTAATATTTACATGGTGTGTACTGGGGTATTAGTATTAGTGATACATTGTAATATATACATGGTGTGTACTGGGTTATTACAATGTATCACTAGTCGTAAATAATACCCCACTGAGTATATATTACACTGTATCACTAATCCTAAATAATACCCCAGCACACACCATGTTTATATTACACTGTATCATTGATACTAAATAATACCCCAGTACACACCTTGTGTATATATAAATAAAACAAAGTGGCATTAGTCTGCATTAAGGATAGTGTACACACAAAGTATATATTACAAAGTAACACTAATCTGAAATACATCCTACTCACCATGTGTGTATTACAATGTATGGAATATTACTAGAGTACACACATTCAATATACTACACTGCGAGACCAAAATACCTACCAATCTACACAGCGGTTATTTCATTTCTAATTAACCCATTCTTCGAGAATCTGCGTAAAACCCGTGTGTTCTCCGAACAGAGCGATCCCCCTTATATCACATATATTATATATTGAGTGAGTTATTACATGCCCTTACCTTATCAGATGATACTGCAGGGATATCCTTATCTTCTAGTTTACACAAAAACATCTGCTCGCTCTTCCAATACATGGCCCGGCCAGACCAGCTCACACAATAACTCCACAAGGGCCCCAGCTCCGGAGTCCAGGTAAATCCAGGGCCCCAGATCCAAACACTATGCACCTACAACCCTCACCCCCTGGCAGCCCCCAGACCCAAACACTATTGCCCTAAAACCCTCACCCCCGGGCAGCCCCCAGACCCAAACACTACTGCCCTAAAACCCTCACCCAGTGGCAGCCCCCAGACCCAAACACTACTGCCCTAAAACCCTCACCCCCTGGCAGCCCCCAGACTCAAACACTACTGCCCTAAAACCCTCACCCCCTGGCAGCCCCCGGACCCAAACACTGCTGCCCTAGAACCCTCACCCCCAGAACCAATCACTAGTGCCTTAGAACCCTCAATAACTGACAGCACCCAGACCCCCTGGTTACTGGCACCCTGTCAATTTACACACTCTAGGAGTCAACAGTCTGACCTTCACAGCCAGATCAGACCCTGTTAGCCCTCTGACACCAGAAGTCAGCCTGCAGGCCTCCTATCCCGAGCAGCCACCCTGCAGCCCCTGACAGAGGACCCTCACACGCTGACAGTCAGTATGAAAGCTGGCAGGCTGCAGTAGGAATAAAAGTTTTGTTTTGGGGTGGGTGGGAGCTCTGCACACAGAGGGCTTAGCTTGCCCTGTGGCCCCACCTCCTGCTGACACTCCTCCCTCCCTGCCATACAAGGGGGTAATCAATCCAGCCAAAATACCCCTGAGATTTACCATGGGGGAGAGACTCAGAATGAACCTTAATATGTCCATTACCCCCCGGAGTCGTGTTACTCATCTCCCCCTACAGCAATGTAACTGCAGGGGCCAGGGCCTCCTCCAAGGGCCACAGGCTGAGACTGGCAACACTTGGGCACCTAGCTTCTGCCTGAGTTTGGCCACAGAGCTCCCCATTCTCTAGCCCAACAGCTATCCCTTTGCCAAATCTGCAAATCCTTATTATAAAGCTTACTCATTAGGATAAAAGGGGAACATGTGAGGCCCACAGTCCTGTGTGATGACTAGCATGGAAATCACGCTCCAAAAAGAAGCAGTATGTTGCTAATTAGCATCAAGCCCCCAGCCTGACACTGAGAAAGCTAAATAATTGGAGTAAGTACTCTAGCCCTGTCTGTCTGGGAGCAGTCTGGGATCACACAGCCCATGGGCACTGCCTGGCTCCCTTCTGACACAGCTTCTGCAACAGGTGAGGAGACGGTTTGGGGTACATCAGCCCATTCACAGGAGGTCAGATCTGTCCTTAATCACAGGCATGAGATACATAGACATATATTATATAGCATTTTATCTCTGGGGTAACATACATTCAGTCCCATTATGAAGGAAAAAAAAAATTGTATTTTTATTATATGTATTTTTTATTTTATTTTTTAATGATAAACTTTGAGTAACTGCTAATTTATTTTAAACCCAGTTTATAAATTTTATATAGTAATGAAACTGCTGTGCAATATGCTGCATGATCTATCTATCTATCTATCTATCTATCTATCTATCTATCCTCGACACCCGATTAAAACGAAGTAAGATGAAAACCTGGACGAGTTATTTCTGTTTCCAAATACATATTGAGAAAAGTCATGTTTTTATTGCAACCATAAGCCCCCAAATCTAATCCTGTTTTGGCAGTGTACCCCGAAATATAACTGTGCGTAGCTAATGGATCCGGCAAACAATGAATGGAGCCTGATACATAATCGAGTACAGTTTCAAATATTAAATTAATTGTAACGACTTGTTAATATTTCGCGATTAAGGTATTTGAGAAAACAATACTTTGCATTTTAACCGAAGATCCTGGTGTTTTTAGTGGTTAGTTAGTGTAATGTTTAAATAACGTTATTTTATTCTATATATGTGTGTGTGTGTGTGTGTGTGTGTGTGTGTGTTTTCTCTTATTTTAATTATTTATTTTAATCAAACCTGTTCGAACTATTTGCAGAAACAAAATAACGAAAAACTAAACATGACTAAGCTTTGTGCCCAGCTTTCCTCCCCCCCCTCCCCCCCCCTCTGTTTGCCCCTTTGCTAGCAGACTGGCAGTGTATAATATGGGTGCAATCACTGCACTGTTGAACTTGTACAAGATTGTATGACTTTTTATTGTGATTATTTTACTTTTTTTAAAAATGTTATTTCCAGAGATTTAATTTACCTGGTAAAAAAAAAAAAAAATATATATATATATATATATATATATATATATATATATATATATATATATATAGGATTAAATAAATAAAATCACACTGTACAAACACCCAGGAGAGTGCAATATATGTATATATCAAATCACTTGGTCCAGATGCCCATATACCCCCTGCAGAACTGGGCCTATGCCTTTTCTTTCTCTGCTAAGGTCCATGTGGTCTATTATTGCTGTAGGTTCTTCCCCAAATGTTGCCAGGCAAAAAGTGACCCAGGTACACTGAGAGCCCCCTCACTCAGCTATAAACTATTTAATCTCATAATGCAGGTACTCTTACCCAAATCAAAAAGGGTAGATCTCTCCCTCACACACAGCTCACTCTGCAGGCAATACCTGCTCTCCCTCATCAGCTTGGCACAATATACCATTACTAGATCCTGTTAATAGAAACTTGATATTTAAATGCAATAAATCTGAATTAGCAAATTATTACTTAAGTCGTTAAACCGAGCTCCATCAAGCATTTTCATGCTGCACACAGGGGATAAACACATGTTTGGCCTGATTCTGTGGATGCATTGGTATAATTGGGGCAGGACTGTAATGCAGAGAATTATAGTCATTTTTTTTTTTTTTTTACCCCAAATCATCACTAAGGACTTTTCTTTGATATGATCTGATTTTACACCTTGCACAAGTGTTGCTTATCCTGCTGCAATAATAAGTATTTTGGACTGATATTATAATTATTATTTAGGAAGAAATTAAAATATCTAACTACTTGGGATATATATATATATCTATTGGTGTGAGAATACAATACTTTTTTAGAAATCTTTGCTTGGGGAGAATCATTGCAGAATTTAAAATTAAATAGATATTATCTGATTTTTGTGTGTGGAATAAGTGATAAAAAAAAAAAACCCATGTATTTCTAACTACTTGGGATATATATATATATATTCTATTGGTGTGAGAATACAATAATTTTTTAGAAATCTTTGCTTGGGGAGAATCATTGCAGAATTTAAAATTAAATAGATATTATCTGATTTTTGTGTGTGGAATAAGTGATAAAAAACCCCCATGTATTTCTATTTGTATGAAATTTCAACTTCTGGAAATTAGGCTGATCTGTAATTAAAATATCATTTAAATTGAAAACAACCAATTGTTTTTTCATTGTGATATTTCAGTTACATTTCGTAGATGTATAAAAAAAAAAAAAAACATATTTGATGTGCTTTGTGTACTGACTCAGAATATTGTACACTTTAATGTTAAAAACACGTATTTAATAATTATCACTATAGTGAATAATAGAAACTGCAATTACCGAGTTACACATTTAATGTGAAAGAAATTCTTTAAATCACAGATATATTCAAAATGTATCTCCCAATAAACCCTCCTTCCTTCGTTGCTGAGAAATCAGACTA
Source organism: Pelobates cultripes (assembly GCA_933207985.1). Lineage (NCBI taxonomy): Eukaryota > Metazoa > Chordata > Amphibia > Anura > Pelobatidae > Pelobates > Pelobates cultripes. Next base: position 28,837,238 of record OW240919.1, on the reverse strand, counting down.
CATTTTTTTGAAGTTCTACGATCATTGAAACCCATTACAATTTAGATTGGTCAGAAAGCGTGAAAATCCCAAATTAAATATCAGACCTCTCTCCTGCTATTATTGGGGACCATACAATGTGTATTAACTAGGGCCTGCAGGAAAACAAGTATAAGAGAACTGAATAAAGGGAGATGTATATCTCTTTCACTTTGCTAAAAAATAAATTAAAAAAACGAGAAAGTATTTTATGTTTATGATGGATATAAGTATATAATGTGCTTGTAAATGTTTATAAAATCTATCTATTCTTATTCTTATGATTATTGCCATTTATATAGCGCTAACAGATTCCGTAGCGCTTTACAATATTATGAGAGGGGGAATGTAACTATAAAAAGGACAATTACAAGAAAAATTTACAGGAACGATAGGTTGAAGAGGACCCTGCTCAAACGGGCTTATAGTCTATCCATCTATCCATCTATCTATCTATCTATCTATCTATCCTATCCAGTCTCTTGTAAAACAATCTTTTGTTGCACAATATTAATGTAATTATAGATATTTAAACATTTATATTATATTTGATTAGAATAGGCTGACATGAATACAGCATAATGATGTACAGTGGACGTCTATAATCTGATTACTATTACAATAATCTTAGCAGAATCTGATAATATCCCAAGCCATTATTGCTAACATTTGGCTCCTTAGCTTTCGGGGACTCCTATCCTATGATGCCCAGCCAGCCATCCCTGCCCTCAGGTATGTAACACATGTCTAAAAAGGTCTGTTCTATACCTTGTCAACATTATAGTGACATATCCCAGTGCAATAATAATAACAATTCCGTATGTTTTTATTAGTATGTAGTAATTCAGTAATATAATAAATCGATTTATTCTATAAATATAGTGATTTATCCCAACATAATAGTAAACCAATATATTCTATTGCTATCCACATGCATCCTATTACAATAAATATTCAGCATGTTCTATACGTAGATTATACCTTAGTATAGTAACAATCCAGTTTCTCCTATACATTATGAAATATCCCAGTTCAATGATAATTCACTACGTTCTAGTTGTTGTACCCCAGTATAATAATAACCCCGCTTATTCTATTAACAGTCTGCATCTCAGTATGATATTAACCCAGTGTATTCTGTCAGTATAGTGACATATTACAGAAAATGAATAACCCAGTTTATTTGAGTGTATTATTATATTGCAGAGCAATTTAGTATGCCCCATTAGTATATTGCAATCCAATAAAATAACAGCCAAGATTATTCTATTAATTTAATACAGCTATATCGTAATATAATATAATACGGTGTGGTCTATTAGTATATTGAACCCAAATCATGGATTCGAGTATAATAAGAAGCCAGTTCATTCTCCTGGTAAAGTGATGTGTTTTTAATAATTCTGTGTTTTCTATTTGAATATTGTACCCTAATAGAATAACCCAGTTTATTTTATTACAATGGGGGTACACCCAAGTAAAATACTAACAGTTTCTTTTTTTTTTCTAATGATATATGCCTGTAGTAATAATTCAGTATGTTCTATCAGTATTTTGGACCAGTAAAATGATAAACCCAATTTATATCTTTAGTATAGTCCTGTATCACATCACAATATCCAGTTGACTCTTTTAGGTTAATGGTGCACCTCAGTATACTAACCGTAACCCTAACACAATTTATTCTATTACCATAGTGATATAATTCCAGTATTATAATATTGCAGTTTCTTATTTATATAGTTGGGTATCCCAGTTGAATAATAATTCAATCTAGTCTAATAACTCGGTGTACCAGTGTTATAAATTTGTATATTGTACTAGAGCACTGTACCAAGTGTTATAAATTTGTATACCCCTGTGTAACTATTGAGCACTGTACCCCGGTGTAATAATTCAGTATATTATATTAAAGCATTGTACCCCTGTGTAATAATTCAATATATTATATTAAAGCATTGTACCCCTGTGTAATAATTCAGTATATTGTATTAAAGCACTGTACCCCGGTGTAATAATTCAGTATATTATATTAAAGCATTGTACCCCTGTGTAATAATTCAATATATTATATTAAAGCATTGTACCCCTGTGTAATAATTCAGTATATTGTATTAAAGCACTGTACCCCGGTGTAATAATTCAGTATATTATATTAAAGCATTGTACCCCTGTGTAATAATTCAATATATTATATTAAAGCATTGTACCCCTGTGTAATAATTCAGTATATTGTATTAAAGCACTGTACCCCGGTGTAATAATTCAGTATATTATATTAAAGCATTGTACCCCTGTGTAATAATTCAATATATTATATTAAAGCATTGTACCCCTGTGTAATAGTTCAGTATATTGTATTAAATCACTGTACCCCGGTGTAATAAGTCAGTATATTGTATTAAAGCATTGTATCACGGTGTAATAATTCAATATATTGTATTAAATCACTGTACCCCGGTGTAATAATTCAATATATTCAAGCACTGTCCCCTGTGTAATAATTCACTATATTGTATTAAAGCACTGTACAACGGTGTAACAATTCAGTTTATTGTATAAAAGCAATGCACCCCGTGTAATAATTCCGTATATTGTAAAAAAGCACTGTACTCCGGTGTAATAATTCCTTATATTCCATTAAAGCACTGTACCCCTGTGTACTAATTCACTATATTATATTAAAGCACTCTACCCCGGTGTAATAATTCAATATTATATTAAATCACTGTACCCCGGTGTAATAATTCAGTATATTCCATCATATCTGGTTAATAAATGACTAATTATTAATAATAAGCGTTTGTAAGTTACTGATTATTACAACATATAACATAATTACCACATATGACATTTATTCACTATGTATACTCGATAAGCCGATAATTATTACACCACAAATCAATGTTAACTGATTATCACCTTCTATATTATTTAATATGCAACCATATATTCCAACACATCCCATTAACAAACAACTAATTTTTAAATTTCATATCATTTAATACACAACAAAATAATTTGTTAATTAATTTGTTAATCATTACAGTTCAAAGGTGGGGGATATTTGAAACTGCTTTATCTACACAATATGTCTATACCGAGTGCTTTTTGGGACATTTTCTGACACTTTATCATTGTTAGTGTAAAGAAACAACCCCTCCCCCCCCTCGCCCCCCCCGTCCCCCAGAAGGTTTATTCCCTAATCATCGACTTTTGGTGAAATAAATCGATTTCTAAATCTCAGGCTTTAATGCCCAACCTGTGACCAGAGCTCAGTTGGAGACTTTTTTTCAAGATCAGCTGTTTTGGCATAACTTTTGCCATTTGGATTTCAATTCACCCAATTCGCTGTTTAGTGAATATATATGCTGATCAATTTCTTTTAATAATTTGCTGATGTGAGTGCACTTCCTGCATTCTATGATATTTACTGTAATTATAACATGCGTATATTCTATTACACCTATTATTCCCCTTAGCCCCTGGCACTGACTGATTAATGAGACCACTCTAACCTGATCTGACATTTTACAATCCTTAATAACTCGTGGGAGGGATTCTATCTGTGATCTACCTGGAGTGATACTTTGTGTCATTGATCAAACTGGAGGGATCCAATCTGTGATCTACCTTAAGGAATGATTTCTGTCTGTGATCAACCTTGAAGAATCCTTCCTTTATGTGATCTAGCTGGAGGGGACCTGTCTGTGTTCTAAGTTCAGGGAATCCTTTTTTGACTGATCTTGATTGAGAAATCACACCTGTCCATATTGTACTTCTAATTGGAATTCTCTGTCTGTAGGCTCATTGGTAAGCCTAGCTGCCTGTGATCGGAATGTTCTGAGAGATCACAAATATCTGTGAAATCATTGAAGAAATCTGGGAGGATCCAAAATATTTTAGAATATTTTGGGTTTGTTTAACAAAACATTGAATGTGTCTGTAGTTTTCAGAAATCCACAAATTGCACCTGAAACTGAAATTTAGGCATTCACCATAACATCATTTTGCAGGCTAGTTCCAAGTGTGCATGTTTAGAGCAGTTTGGAATCTGCATGGAATTTTGAAGTTTAAGAAAATTTTTTAGCAAAATGCAGTGAATTATTTGTTTATCAAACAACTGATTACCCCCCATTTGACCATTAGGGGTGCATGTGAAGATTATTGCAGGAACTCCCCCATTTTCCTAGCTACATGTTTATAAAATGTACCTAATAGTTTTCAGTAACCATGGATGGGGGAAAGAATCCTCTAGAACAGGCATAGGCAAAATTCGGCACTCCAGATGTTTTGGACTACACCTCCCATGATGCTTTGCCAGCATTATGGGCGTAAGAGTATTATGGGGGATGTAATCTACAACTTCTGGAGCGCCGACGAATGCCTATCCCTGCTTCTAGAAGATAATCTAGTGGGGGTAATGAGAGTGGTAATATCTTCCCAGTCATGACCATGTAGCTTTTAATAGAATGTGTTTTACAGGTTAAGAAAATGGGAAAACAAAATCTATCATAAAGGGGTTGGTTATATTCTCCACATAGTTTGTGTATTTAATTTTATTTTTTACTACATTTCAAATATCAGTGGAAAGACTGAAATCTACAACAAATGTTAACATTTATATACGATTGAGTACTTTTTTTTTGTGTGAGAAATTAAATACTTCAAATATTAAAAAGGTGAGGTCAGCTAGCTTAACCCTTTCAGTGCCTGAGGTGAACCAGCGACTCCCAATGCTTTGCAATGTCCTGGTCATATCCCTGGCCGTCACAGTTAAACACACCTATATGCCTCTTGTATTAATAGTCTCTCCAGTGATATTGTATCAATTTGTCTATAGTGAACAACATGGTGTAATGTATGCTCCCTAAGGAGTCCTGGGTTTGTTATGAAAGGATACCCCCACTCCCCCTTTTGCTCTGGTTTTGGTTTCTGTGCAGCATCTCTTACACTGTCCCCATGTTGTGATATAGCCGGATAGGCCTCCCTTATTTTTAGTTTATTTAATAAATGGTGGCCACTTGTGTTGGTTTTGGAGGAGTGTTTGCACATTTTGGCCGGTAGGAGATCGTAAGTTTTGTAAATATGTAACAGAATACCCCAGTCTTTCCCCACCCCACATTTTGACAAAGAATGGTGGTTTGGTGAATTCTCATTTATGTGACGCAACAAACTCTAGTAATACTACAGCTCATTGTTGTGGTTATGGTTCTATGATTCTGAGCTCTGCCTACGGCCTGGCCTGCCTGCAGCTGCAACGAAAATACAGAAATGAAATTTATATATTTCCAGGTACGGATTCATCCAGTCTAGGTGGCGTAGTGCTAGTGACAAACTGGGTCCCATTTATATAACTTTAGTCAGCTCAATGTTTTGGGGATAAAAAAAACTTAAACTAAGGAAGGGTTATTATATCCAAATCCAAATATATCCAAATCATTGGCCTGAAAATAACGGTTTAGTGTTGAGAGGGACAGCAAAACTGTCACACTCCGATTTAACCTTTTAAAAATTATTTTTGTATTTTTTTTTAACTTCTAGAGTCGGTTATATAGTTTTTTTTTTTCTCTTTTGTTTTGTGCACACGTTGGGTGGCAGGCTGTGCCCTGCGGATGGGTACAAGAGGCGGTTGGCATACCTAATGTCTCTTTGTATTTACCTAAGATAACATGTGGAATAAAACATTTGAACATTTTCACGTTAACCCTTTAACGCTCATAGAAGTTCACATATGTCTGGCTCTCAGTGGGTTAATTAAGCAGCTGACATCCTGCAGCGGTATCTTGTAATCGTTCCCTCATGGCCGGTAGGAAATCTCTTGACCTTGGGCTTTAAGGTGTGACTCCCAAGAGGATACAGTTGCCCCCAGACCTTGGATTTTGGCAATGGCCTTTACCCCCCAGGGTGGATGTTTATCTTTGCTCTCATTCTGTTTAGACACAATTTTAACTCAATGTCTGCCAGCGGGCTGTACAAAGCATTCATATTTTTCTGTTCTCCAACAGGATTTAAGGTAGTCACCAAGATTTTATTTTATTAGTGTCAGTCACTTGGGATTGTTTACTAAAGTAAGAATTCAATGTGAATTTCAAATTCAAGGTAAAAATAGCCAAATTGGGAAAATAAATCTGTCAACTAAACTTCACAAACATGTCCTTAAAGAGGAATTCTTATTTGTGCATTTATTGCAAAAATTTGTAAATAAGAAGCAATATGTTAGAAATGGATCATACGATTATTTTTCTTAAATGAAATATAAATCATATAAAAATATTGCTTTACTTTATTAACAAAATGTAGATTTTTATGTAGTCAAGGCATTGTCTGGCAGATAACGTAGATCAGCTGTGTCCCATGATGCTGTGTCCCTGATTTGTGAAAATAAATATTTTATCAATGGGTGGTTTTCTACAATGTAAGTGTGACGTTTTGGAAGTGCTGCAGAGATAAATTTGATGCACATATTGCTCCATTAAACACCTTAACCGCATTTACAGGAGCGAGGGAAAGAGGACCTGTTCCTGTAGAAAAATAACAGCTCCACTTAAAGAAAGCTTAAATCTCCTGCTTGAATTCAATCAGCAGATGGCACGAAGTGTCAAAATCATTGTGGCAATGCCCCGTATGAAGATTCATGTCAGAGGAGTAATCACATCATGTTAAATGTGAAAAGCCATGAGGTGCGTATGCAATCAAGTAAGGGCAAGTAGGGGGCCTGAAAGTTATATGCCTGTAGGCTCTCTTAATAAGTAATTCCATGCCAGCCTATGATGCTTATACAATAGTACAGAGGTAGGCAACCTTTGGCACTCCAGATATTATGGACTACATTCCCCATAATGCTCTTACACCCATAATGCTGGCAAAGCATCATGGGAGGTGCCGAAGGTTGACTATGCCTGCAACGGTAAATCAATATGGCTACTCCAGCCATAAAATTGGTTAACTATTATGTGTTATGACTGTCATATTGTATGTTTTTGCTGGGAACATTTAGGGACAGAGTCTCTGTTAAAGGAATAGTCTAACATTAAAAATATAAATATGTATATCTAATGTTCGTGGTTTTTCTATCTATGTAGAGAGTTTCAGTGATGACAATCTCCGCCAATCCAATACAGCTCCATATTGAAGCATTGGGTGACTACTATGCATGCGCAAAAATTACTATGCTGCACCAATCAGCAACTTTTAATAGAGATTCATTAGCTCAATGCATCTCTATGGGGTGCATATGGTGTCGCCATGCAGAGTGTGAAGTTGACGAATGTCTGTCGTGCAAAGTTTGCAGGACCGCACCAGGGAGGGCGTCTTGCGACTGCCTGAGTGACAGCTGTTAGAGGTGTCTTAAGCAAGCGATGTTAACACTGCCTTATCTTAGAAAAGGCAGTGTTTACATTGCTGAGACTGCAGAGACAGTCTGTTTGCACCAGAATCACATTAAAGGGAACCTGTCATGCCTCTATATACTTTAGCTCTTTTAAAAGAGCTTACAAGTTCATCTATACATTGTGCTAGAAGTTATAGTACATCTCTGGAACAGTGTTTCAATGACAAAAATAGAGGTGAATATCATATAGAATGTATAGTGTATACCTGAAATAATAGTCTATGAAAGTGGCAAAGGGTAACAGTAACATAATGGTAAAAGATACATGGAATAGCATTCCAGTGAGTGTAGTAAGTGCTAACTTTAATGTGGAACAGCTTGTATGTATCTTTAAAAGCATTCATGTGGTAGTTGTACATGGAAGAGGTTCTATTTCAACTGTCAAAAGTAAAGACAAATAAGTCAATGGGACCTGATGGAATACACCCAAAGCTATTAAAAGAGCTTAGTGGTGTACTAGCAAAACCATTAACAGATTTATTTAACCAATCATTGTTAACAGGAGTAGTCCCAGAAGATTGGAAGTTAGCGAATGTTGTGCCCATTTACAAGAAAGGTAATAGGGAGGAGTCGGGCAACTATAGGCCAGTAAGCCTTACTTCAGTAGTGGGGAAAGTGATGGAAACCATGTTAAAGGATAGGATTGATGAACATCTAAAAACACATGGATTTCAAGATCAGAGACAACATGGGTTTACTTCAGGGAGATCATGCCAAACTAATCTTATTGATTTTTTTGATTGGGTAACTAAAACTATAGATCAGGGTGGTGCAGTAGACATTGCTTACCTAGATTTCAGTAAGGCTTTTGACACTGTTGCACATAGAAGGCTTATCAATAAACTGCAATCTTTAAGTTTGGATTCAAATATTGTTGAATGGGTAAGGCAGTGGCTGAGTGACAGGCAACAGAGGGTTGTAGTTAATGGAATATATTCGAAGCTTGGACTTGTCACCAGTGGGGTACCTCAGGGATCTGTACTTGGACCCATTCTCTTTAATATTTTTATTAGTGATATTGCAGAAGGTCTTGATGGTAAGGTATGTCTTTTTGCTGATGATACTAAGATATGTAACAGGGTTGATGTTCCAGGAGGGATAAGCCAAATGACAAATGATTTAGGTAAACTAGAAAAATGGTCAGAATTGTGGCAACTGACATTTAATGTGGATAAGTGCAAGATAATGCATCTTGGACGTAAAAACCCAAGGGCAGAGTACAGAATATTTGATAGAGTCCTAACCTCAACATATGAGGAAAGGGATTTAGGGGTGATTATTTCTGATGACTTAAAGGTAGGCAGACAATGTAATAGAGCAGCAGGAAATGCTAGCAGAATGCTTGGTTGTATAGGGAGAGGTATTAGCAGTAGAAAGAGGGAAGTGCTCATGCCATTGTACAGAACACTGGTGAGACCTCACTTGGAGTATTGTACACAGTACTGGAGACCGTATCTTCAGAAGGATATTGATACCTTAGAGAGGGTTCAGAGAAGGGCTACTAAACTGGTTCATGGATTGCGGGATAAAACTTACCAGGAAAGGTTAAAGGATCTTAACATGTATAGCTTGGAGGAAAGACGAGACAGGGGGGATATGATAGAAACATTTAAATATATAAAGGGAATCAACACAGTAAAGGAGGAGACTATATTTAAAAGAAGAAAAACTACCACAACAAGAGGACATAGTCTTAAATTAGAGGGACAAAGGTTTAAAAATAATATCAGGAAGTATTACTTTACTGAGAGGGTAGTGGATGCATGGAATAGCCTTCCAGCTGAAGTGGTAGAGGTTAACACAGTAAAGGAGTTTAAGCATGCATGGGATAGGCATAAGGCTATCCTAACTATAAGATAAGGCTAGGGACTAATGAAAGTTTTTAGAAAATTGGGCAGACTAGATGGGCCGAATGGTTCTTATCTGCCGTCACATTCTATGTTTCTATGTTTCTATGTTTCTAACAGCTCTAAAAGGTAGTATATACATGGAATGGTCTTCCAGTACAAGAAGATAGGGCAGACTGTGATATAAAATGGTTAGCCAGTATTTAAAATAGCCTTGCAGTGTAAAAGGTAAAGGCTAACCGTGACATTAAAACTTTAGTGGATACCTGTAATAGCCTTTCAGTGTAAGTATTAGGCTAACAGCTTAAAGGAAATCATTGGATGGGATGTGCATAGGGCCATACTGGAGAAGAGCCTAATGTTTAATTTATAGAGTTTAAACGTGTTTCTTTACAAGAAAATAAACAATGATTACAAAACGTTTTCACAAGAATAACTTTAAAGGGACATACAGTCACTAGAACCACTACAGCTTAATGTGATGGTTCTGGTGTCTATAGCAAATATTATGTCCCTGCAGGCGGATCAATGTAAAGGCTTCCTTTTCAGACAAAAAGCAGTGTTTCCATTGCTCCCTAGGAACACCTCTAGTGGCAGTCACTCAGACAGCTTCCTGGGTGCAGTGCTGCACAGTGTGATGCACTGCGTGGAGGGGTTGTACATTCCACATAGAGATGCATTGATTCAATGCATCTTAATGAAGAGATGCTGATTGGCTCAGCATAGCGTTTATCTGCGCATGCACAATAGCCTCCGCATGCTTTCCTATGTGAAATAATTGGGAGGGCTGAGATCATCAAGACAGATGATCTCAGCCATGAAGGTGGAGCCAGATGGGGCCAGCTGTAGTGAAACTGGCTTGGCATGGGAGAAAAGGTGAGAAAAATCACCTTTTTACTGAGATCGGAGGGGGGCGGTTACCTAAACAGTCACGTGAGGGCTATGTCAGGAATACATTTTGTTTTCCTGACATAATAGTGTTCCTTTAATGTGTCAAAACAGGTACTCGAAGTGAAAATAAATCTAAAAAGTTTGAATTCTGACATTTAACTACTACAAATGGAATATCAGGAATTTTACCAGGAAATTGCAAATTTAAGCCCAAATTAGCTGCGATTGTGAACTTTTCTATTTTGGCTGACAATTTACAATGGCCTTCCCCAAGGTAGTAAATAAACATTCTGTTTCACAACCAAAACAACGTTTTACAAAAATGTTGTTTGTCTCGTGCCACGTGGTATTTAACATATTAAACCTCTGCGCTCTATAGATTGAAGAACTTGCGCTATCCCAGCTGGTTTCGAGTTTGCCATTCTATGTTGAAAGGATTTCTCATTTCCATTTATAACATTAGAACCTGTTTATTTGAAGAAGTTGGAATAAGTTTACACATCCACATTCCTCTTCAGCCAAATCTTTCTCTACTATCGTGAATGAAAAAAAAAATTAACATTCAAAAACAAACTCATGTTAATGTTAACAGATAAAAGTAAAACAAGCCTGGATTGTAATTTAATAAATTAACAAAATTTAAAATGAAAAAGAATGTGGTATAAATTGCAGTTATTCCTTTGTGCTTTTTCTTTTTTTTTTGGTTACATTGTGAATAAATATTGTTTTATTTTCCATGGTAACTGAAAAAGAAAACCCAGATGTCAAATAAAATATGAGATCTTTTTGAAAACTTCTTTGTCAGGTCAGCGCAAAGTCAAGTAAGCAAGACCGCTCAAAAAAACACTCCTTTGCTATGTGGGTGAGTGGGATTAGCACAGAGTTGTATAATCGAAAACTAAAGTTATATCTAAATTAACCATTAAATGTAAATCATAATTTTATAGTAAATTATGCTGAATAAATGAGGAGTGGCATAGAGCTACCGTGACCTTTTTCCTATGGTTAAAGTGAATGCTATTTTTGATTAATTCTGCATTTTAACACCAGCTCATGTCCAGATTTTAGTAAGTTACAGGGTTCAAATAAGACTTCAAACTTAAAGGGACACTATAGTCACCATAACGACTACAGCTTAATGTTACTGGTTAATAAAGTCAGTCCCTTCAGGCTTTTTTCAGAGAACAGTGTTTTCAGAGAAAATGCAGTGTGTACATTATAGCCTAGGGATATCTCCAGTGGCCACTGTTCAGATGGCTACTAGAGGTGCTTCCCGGGGCAGTGCTGCACACTCTGCAGAACTGCCATTCAGTGTCTCCTCCTTCTGCATGGAGACATTGAATTTTCCTCGTAGAGATGCTGACAGACCAGGGTGGGGTTTGGCTCCATCCCCGGCCCACCTCCTTGGCTGGGATAATCAAGTTTGCCAATCTCAGCCAAACCAATGCTGTCCTATGGGATGCTTTCCTATGGGAAAGCATTGTGATTGACTGAGATCATCACTTCTGATGATGTCAGCCAAAGAGGCAGATCGGGGCAGAGCCATCAACAGCATACTGACAGGCACACAGAGGTGCCGCAGAATGTTTTCCCGGTGCTATGATTATAGTACCAGGAAAACAGTACTGCTGAATATTGGCCCGGTTGTATGCCACAATCCTTTAAGACTGCGACCGGGCCCCTGTAATGTCGGCTGGCTGGGAGGAAGGGACAGCCTCTCACTTCCTTCCAGCGTCATGCCGGGAAACAGCGGGGTAGGGAGAGGAGGCAGCTGCAGCATGAGGAGAGAGGAGCACTAAGAGCTCAAGACCCCTCACTCACATCATCATCAGCAGAACTCCAAGCCACCTGCAGCGGTCTGCAAGAGTATCACGGCCACGGATTCCCTTTTCCCAATACACAACACAAGTAAATCCAAAGGCACAAATATCACAGCTGTTCCATAACCCTCCATATATGAGCCAAGGCTTAATGCTGGGAGAAGACTGCTTTATTGGGAGCCATGCATGGCTTTTTATGCACAAACCCCAAAACAGGGTTTCTCACACAGAAAATGCAGGGAAATCCCACCCATGACCCTCTGTGCCTGAGAGATTATTATTGGAATACACATAGCTAATTAAATTATCTCTTAGGACAGAAAAATCTAACATTTACTAACCACCCCAAAAGTACCCCCCAAATACATGGAAACCCCACAAAAGTCACATCCCCAGATAGGCTGGATCTGGGCGAACCATATATCCGTTTTGAATCGCCATCACGGGGAATTTTTGACCGGTATGCCGCGAGGTTGAAGCCCAAAATAGTTCCAGGGAAATTGTGGCAAGAGCCAGTCTCCATTTGTGGGTTTTTTGAATGAAAACCATATAAAGTAGAGGAAAGCTGGTTCATGTATTATACTCCCGGTGTTCGGTATTCTGTAACTCCCGAATGACGTTTGTCTAAGTAAACTGGAACGGGCCGTAGGTCCATGGTAACCAGTGTTCATGGGAGTGCCTGGCCGAAATGAGTTTCAGGCACTCAATGATCACGTCCCTCTGCCAGCGTTCGGGAGTCAAGATGGCCACCATCCATTGTCCCCGCCATGTGTGTTCGTATGTACGAAATTGCGGCCACCCAGTGGAGCATTCTATTAATAATTTCCTTTGCTGTTTTCGTACAAGACCCATAACGTTCCACACTCTAATGGGTCTCGGGGGTGGTCTCGGTTTGGAAACTGAACAAATTAGATGAAATAAACAAAAGCACGAATCCAAACAGCCAAAGTGAGCTAGAGTGATGGGGTATTCCTTCACACCACCCTCCTGGACTCACAAGGTAAGTTAACCGGAGGGTGGCTGGAGATATTAAAAATGTCACTTGTGTATGTATGAGTGTGTGTCAATGTATGAGTGTGTGTATGTGTGTGTGTATGTGTCAGGTTGTGCATCTGTGTGTGTGTGTATACATGTCAATTTGCTTCCTTGTCAGTGTGTGTCTGTGTGTGCGCACATATCTGTGTGTCAGGAAATGCTCCTGTGTATGTGCATCTGTGTGTCATTGTGTGTTTTTATGTCAGTGTGGGTATCTGTATCATGCATGTGTGTGTATATGTTTGTCAGGATCCTATCCTAACAAACAAGACTTTTTGTTCCGTTTATTCTGTTCCTTTAAAACCAAGTTCCTGCACTGATTATGTTTGACCACTAGCTGCCTTCCTTGCCTCTAGTTCTGAAAACTTACCTTATAATCCTCACCTAACTGGACTAATTGAGCAACTTACAAAAGGCTACACCCTAGGCATGTACATGGGGAAAATTTTCGGTTCGGCATTCCGAAATTCGGGACTTCTGCAATTCGGAACTTCGGCAACTTCGGCACTTCGGAATTTCGGGACTTCGGTACTTCTCTTGCAGCCGCTTAGTAGATAACTCCCTAATTCCCACTGTATTAGGGAGTAATCTACCAAAAGGCTGAAAGACTAATTTTGATTTTTCAGCCTTTTGGTAGATAACTCCCTAATACTTAGTATCAGCAAATTCTTCCCCTACTCGCTATACCGCGAATAGGGGCATGTCTATTAAACAGTGAGCAGCCTGTGACCAATCAGAGAGCTGTGTAAAATGACACAGAACACTGATTGGTGGATTTCAAGCCAACCAATCAGAGTGCTGTGACAAGTAAATGTAGAGAAGTGCGTCGGTTATTATGGATTTTTTATTTGACCTTTTTTAGGGCTGAAAAAATAAGATTTTAGAAGAAAGAAAACATCAAATGGTAATTTTTTTTTTTTTTTTTTTTTACAGGTACTTAGTTTAAGGTCCCCCCCCCTCATTATTTTTAGGGTGAGGGGGATAGGTAGGGGTTAATTCTTTTTTGGGGGGGTAACTAGGGGTTTGGGGACCCCTAGTCACCTGGGGGGTAACATTTTTATTTAGGGCCCCCACCTGCCACTCAGGGGTGGGGGCCGGGGGGAGGCAATAGGTCCCCCCATTTGGTATTTAGGGCCCCCACCCACCGCTCTGGGGTGGGGGCCAGGGGGACATAAGGTCCTCCCCTTATTAGTATTTAGGGCCCTCACCCGTCGCACAGGGGTGGGAGCCAGGGGGGAGGACATTTGGTCCCCCTCCTTATTAGTATTTAGGGCCCCCACCCACTGCTCAGGGTGGGGCCCCGGGGGGAGGACATAAGGTCCCCCCCCTTATTAGTATTTAGGGCCCCTACCCACCGCTCAAGGGTGGGGGCCAGGGGGTAGGACATTAGGTCCCCCCCTTATTTTACTGTAGGGCCCCCACCCACCACTCAGGGGTGGGGGCCAGGAAGGAGGAAATTAGGTCTCTTAGCATTTTAGTAGATAGCTCCCTAATACCGTGGGAATTAGGGAGTTATCTACTTATTCATTCCTGTCATTACACTGACTGGCTAAGTAACTTACATTTTATATGAATGGATGTTACTTGATTGTTGTAAGTATTGCAAATGCTTACAGCTGAATCCTGGCTATGTTTGTACACTTTTTATTTAAAATTGTATACAGTGTAACATTCTTCTTCTTCCACTTGGTAAGTATATTAGTTCTTGTGCTTTAGAACTTGGGCAACTTTGGAACTTCGACACTTCGGAAATTTGGGAATATCAGAACTTCGGGAATTCGACCATTCGGCAATTCATCTATTCGGACATTCGGAAGTACCCGAATGTCCGAATTGCCCAAAAATATCCGAATTCACATTCGGACTGAAACGAATTGCACATGTCTACTACAACCAACTCACCACATGGCCTTTACATTGAAGTTAATGCTCATCCTGAACAGGGGCGGGCTGGGCCGGGGGGCAGGGAGGCAATTGCCCCCCAGGCCGCCCTAAATCATTTTAAAACCAGCTGCTGCAGGGCCGGTCCTAATGCTGCAGCTGCCTGAGCGCTCTGTTAAGAGCCTCTGGTGGCTGCAACACAGCTTCTCCCTTCCCCTCCTCTGTAGCGTGGCCGAGCTCTTCTCCGGTCCGCGGTGCCTGGCCGGAGAGATAGGAAGGTGCACACTCAGTCATTCAGTGTGCACTTCCTGTCAGTCCGGCCAGGTAGAGGAAACAAACTCCGGGCGGAACAGTAGTTTCTGTTTCCTGTAACTGAGTGTGCACCTTCCTATCACTCTGGCCGGGCATCGCAGACCGGAGAGGAGCTCGGCCACGCTACAGGGAAGGGGAGGTGAAGGGGGGAGCGGGAGTAAGAAGTAGAAGGGGAGGGGTAAAAAGAAGGGGAGAGGTAAAAAGAAGGGGGTGGGGTAAGAAGAAGGGGTGGGTAAGAAGAAAGGGGTATAAAGAAGGGGTAAGAAGAAGAAGAAGGGGGTAAGAAGAAGAAGGAGGGGTTAAGAAGGGGTGGGTAAGAAGAAGTATAAAGAAGGGGTAAGAAGAAGAAGAAGGGGGTAAGAAGAAAGGGGTAAAAGAAGGGTGGGTAAGAAGAGGGGTAAGAAGGGGGGTAGAGAGGGGTAAAAAGAAGGGGGTAAAAGAAGGGGTAAGAAGAAGAAGGCGGGAGTAAGAAGAAGAAGGAGGAGTAAGAAGAAAGGGGGTAAGAAGAACAAGGGGGAGTAAGAAGAAGAACGAATGGGGAGTAAGAAGAAGAACAAGGGGGGTAAGAAGAACAAGGAGGGATAAGAAGAATGGGGGTAAGAAGAACAGGTGGGTTAGTAAGAAGAACAAGGAGGGAAGTAAGAAGAACACATGGAGGAGGGGGGAGAGTGAGGGTGAGGAGAAGTGGAGATGAGGAGAACGGGGGCTGAGAAGAACACAGGGAGGGTGGGTGGTGAGGAGAACACAGGGAGGCAGGGCTGCCATCAGAGATTTTGGGGCCCCTGACAAAGCACAAGGCCTTATGGGCATACTCACCGTCAGAGTGGGTCTGCCCCATTCAACTTCTGGGTCTCCAAATTGGGCACATGGCCTGAGCTTGCCCTTTATGCCTTGGAGGTGCTGGCCTGCCCTGCAGCCAGTGTATTGTCTGAACGTGTGTTTAGCACGGCAGGGGGCATTATCACAGACAAGCGCAGCCGCCTGTCCACAGCCAACGTGAACAAGCTCACGTTTATTAAAATGAACCAGGCATGGATCCCACCAGACTTGTCTGTACCTTGTGCAGAATAGACACTTATACCGGCCTCACCCAGCCATTGTTATACTCAAGTGCACTTATTCTTTGTTTTTCTTTTTTTTTATATGTCCCAATATTTTGGGGGCTACCCCAATTCAAAAAAAACAGTGTTGGCTACCTCCTCCACTGCCGCTTCCACCTACACCGCCACGGTCACCACCTCCTCAACCTATGGGTCACATAGTATAAACTATGTACACAATAGCAGAGACTTGTGAAGGCCTTTTCTCCATGCATCAGAAGTTGAGCTCAGTTTGAACAATGAAAGAAAATACCCTGCACTCCAACCCTCTCTCAAATCGATAATTCTGGGGATCCTCCTGATAGCCATGATTTAGATTTTGATTTATGTTCTTCCAAAGCTAAAATCAAAGATTCCATCTAGTGCTATTTTATGGCTCAGCTGTATTTTTAATTTTTAGGTATTTTATGTTATTTTAAGTGATTTCCCTATCCACATTTGTTTGCAGGGCACTTGTCCTACTTTTAACCCAATCTTACTTCCTTTTGCAGCCCTCTAGCCCTTTCCAGGAATTTTAGAGGCATTTTTGTGCCCAAAAGTTCGGGTCCCCAATGACTTCAACAGGGTTCGGGTTCGGGTTCAAGTTCGATCCCTAACCTGGACTTTTTTTCAAAGTTCAGCCGAACCCGCCGGACCCGAACATCCAGGTGTCCACTCAACTCTAGTGGTGAGTTATAATTAAAAATGCAAAATTTAGGCCGCAATACCTAATTTTGAAAAATTTTCTACTACAGTCACAGCTTTTCAACGCAATTCTCTCCCATATACTCTTTAGCGAACAAACCCTAGAGAAGTAATTGGGATTTCAAAAAGAATAGATCTACAACAGGCTGTTTAACAGTGAAATAAACATTGATTCTTAATGAATACAGATAATATTGACCTATTTCCTTCTATTACACTATTGCATTACCATAATAGATTAATGAAATGATTCCAGTGTGGCTCTCGTTCTGTTACATCTGTTGGATTGAACGTTGGTGTATTCATTGTTCTTGTTTGACTCCTTTAAACCGTTTTATCTGAAAGGATGTCCCATTATAGTGTTGCTCATGAAAATGGATCACAGATAGTTAAATCCATAATTTATATGGAAACAATTTAATTTTCCATGCAATGATTTATTACATTATTGTCTTTTTATGATTGTTTTATTGCTATAATCTAAACATTTTAGAGGTGTTAAATGCTATTTAATATTCTAGCTATTGCATTTTTGTGGGTAACCATAACTATGTGGAAGAGGCTACAAATATAAAAAGTCTATTATAGCCAGAGTATTCCATATCTCAATTACCCCTAATACCCCCATAATGGTGTAACACAATCTATCAATGATTCACTTTACTTGAAAAAAAGGTTAGTAATTCCAAATGTGGCCACAAGGGGCACTAGTAAACATGTAGTCGGGTCCAAATTCAGGATTTCTAGTCTGATTTGGACCTATTAATTATTCCTCTAGGACGTTCAGGATATTCTGCAATAGTTATGGCTAGGAAAATAACAGTGGAACTGCAAGTCTACGACAGTTGGGGATCTAACGTTTGGTCACTCCTTCTCTATAGGCAACTATCAACTATTCCTGCTTTATTGACATTTAAATAACACCTGTCTGGATGCAATTATTTGTTTATCAATTAAATTTAGAATTTAAGGGAAATTTCAAATTTAACCCCTTAAGGACCGGACTGTTTTTGCGATGTTGAACATTTGCGACCAGGCCTCTTTTTACACTTTTGTGGTGTTTGTGTTTAGCTGTAATTTTCCGCTCTCTCATTTACTGTTCCCATACAAATTATATATTGTTTTTTTTCAGGACAAAAAGGGCTTTCTTTACATACCATTATTTATATAATCTCATGTAATTTAATTTTAAAAAAATAATAAATTTTAATGGTGGAAAAATGTGAAAAAATATTTTTTTTAACTTTTACTTGAAAAATATTTTACTTATCTACAAAAGCTAATGAAAAAAACTGCTAAATAGATTCAAAAATTTGTCCTGAGTTTAAAAATACCCAGTGTTTACCTGCTTTTTTTTTGCAAGTTATAGGGCTATAAGAACAAGTAGGATATTGCGGTTTCAAAACATACATTTTTTAAATTTATCAATAGTGACATTGTAACACTATTATCTGTCATAAATCTCTGAATAACACCCCACATGAATGTATTTAGTGAAAGTAGACAACCCAGGGTATTCAATATGGGGTATGTCCAGTCTTTTTTAAGTAGCCACTTAGTCACACTGGCCAAAGTTAGTATTCATATTTGTTTGTGTGTGAAAAAAGTAAAAAACTAAATTGAATGCTAATTTTGGCCAGTGTTTGTGACTAAGTGGCTACTAAAAACGGCTGGACATACCCCATTTGCAATACCTTGGGTTGTCTACTATTGCAAATGGTATGTCATCATGGGGTAATTTTCATTCCTGCGCTACCATACGGTCTGAAAGGCAACGTAACCAATCTGGCAAATTTCAATGTGAAAAAAATGAAATGCAAGCCTTATATTTGACTCTCTAACTTTTGGAAACACCATAAAACCTGTACATGAGGGGTACTGTTATACTCAGGAGACTCTGCTGAACACAAATATTAGTGTTTCAAAACAGTAAAACATATCACAACAATTATTTCGTCAGTGTAAGTGCCATTTGTGTGTGAAAAATGCAAAAAATGTCACTTTCACTAATGATATCATCATTGTAATACATTTTACTGTTTTGAAACACTAATATTTGTGTTCAGCAAAGTCTTCCGAGTAAAACAGTACCCCCTATGTACAGGTTTTATAGTGTCTTGGAAAGTTACAGAGTTAAATATAGTGCTAGCAAATTAAATTCCCTGGACTTTCGGCCTGGGTTGTCAGGCAGGTCCCGCAAATTGTAATTAATAAAATGACCTTATTATGTAAAATTATTACATAAATATATACGTAGAATTGTGTGTGTGTGTGTGTGTGTGTGTATATATATATATATATATATATATATATATATATATATATATATATATATATATATATATATATATATATAGATATATTGATATATATGTGTGTATATATATATAGTTCGCTCTGTGTATTTTGATATCAATATATATATATCAATTTTAAAATACAGTTAGAATGAAATTACACATATATATATTGTCAATTCACCTTGAGGAAAGCCCCGGACGTGGGCTGAAACGTCGGTGTGATGATTATATAATATGCTTTGAATAAAGCGATTTTTTTTTTTTTTCAAACTTCAAGTCCGTGAGTGCAAGCTATTTCATATATCTGTATACTATTTGGCTTTGGCTTAAAGCACCCGGCCTTTATATATTTAATACAGCCTGAGTGCAAGGATATCAGCTTTTTTTCTATCTATCTATATATATATATACTTAGATCATATATCTAATAAATATATATTTGATCTAAGTATATATCAGTTAGTTTTAAATGTTTTATTATTTTTTTTCAGGCAGCAGGGGGAGTACCTGTCATTACAGGCACTCCCCCTGCTGGCATTGCCTTGGACGGCTATGCCGTCCATGTGATTGCGAGGTCGCAAGGACCTCGCGATCACATGGCTCAAGGGGGCCAAAACAGATGGAGGGTGACCGGGTAAGTAGAAAGGACGGCGGGGACGTGCTATGCCACCCCCGGCGTTTAGAGACAGGTCTCTAAGGACGGCATAGCACGCCCGCCGTCCTTAAGGGGTTAAAGAAACACTTCAATGGTCAAAAACTATAAATAAGAAATCACTATTTCATGGATATATCTCCAATGAAAATATGCCTGCATTTTTTTCACTGGGGGTATATCTAAAAACAGCTTGTAAAAACTGAAAATCTCTTGGCTCATTGAGCAGCCTCTAAATTTAAAAGTCCCTTGTGGCTCAAAATCAATTTAACAAGCTGGTCAGGCAAGCCAGGGAATCCACGGCTATGGGGAGAATGCTGGCACGCTCTAGTAGAGGATGCCTCCCACTTTCGTTGGAAGGAGAAGATAACTCGCAGCTGTCTGAGGCGTTTCCTCAATTATTTAGAAAAGTGCAAATTTCAAATAGAAATCAGCACATTTATAAACTGCCAATAAAAGCTGAAGTGCTTTGTGTGTGAAGAGTCCCTTTAAATATTATTGTGGCAAAAAACCCAACCTGTGTCATTTTTTTTTTTTGTACCTGGGCACTTTCCTTGGTTTGTTTCTTTATACATTTTTACAAAAAACATTATAGTGGATGTGAGAAAATCAGCCTTTTATAACTTAGTTCGTCCAACATTTCAGATTTTTGTTTATATTCTGTTTGGTAGTTCTCAAACTACCGAACAACCGACCACCCCTTTGACTCATTATTACTATAGCCGAAAGCCACGTGGAAGAGAAAAAGGCGGCCATCTTGTTTGCACGAAAGGAGGCAGCGGGACTTGGTCTTCAAGTGTCTGGAACTAAAATCGGACACTCGACTTCCGGAAACACCGGTCAAACTGACGAATGCCTGCTTCCTTTTCCCGAACAGCTAGGAGAGCGCTGTTCAGTAGTTTGGTTCCCACGAACTAGGGGAACAATCGCTGCTATGAGCCAGAGGGATCCATTTGTGTCTTTGTTCGGTTTTATGACTTAACGAAATAGACCGACCGCACAGCCTAAACTCATGGAACTGTTCTGGGCAGAAGCCTCGCGTGAAATTCAAAAACCCCTGAACCGATCTGGGTGATTTTTGGATATGTTGGTCACCCAGATCAGGGCTATCAGGGGCTGTGACATTTGTGGGGGTCCTGTATGTTTTGGGGTGTTTTCCAGATATTGTGAAAATTGTGAACATTGTGTCCCAGAGATAATTAAGTTATTACTTTATCTGACCCAATTATCTCCAGGCAGAGAGAGGATTAACTGTTTGTACTGGGAGTGTCAGTGTTTTGCTCTTGGTACCTGATTAATGCTTTGGGGAAATTCAGCTTGAGCACTTCATCTACTCTGGAATAATAGATGAACGGAGATCCAAACGGCGAGCTATAATCACTCTTGCTCTTAGCCGTTCGGGTAAAAACTGACGAACACCTAGCTACCACTTCAGGGTTCGTTACAGTGGATGCTAAATATATTATAGTAACTGCCCAAGAATGATGGGAGTTTGTGCACAGAATTAATATATCATTGATTTCTCTGGCATGTCATTACCTTCCTACAGTGCAGTCGACTACCACATGTGATCCCTATTTATTTTAATTTGTTTGCGGGTGAGGGGTGAGAATTAACACTTCTGCGGCATGAGGAAGTTTCCTTCTAAGCTGAAAGCAGACTTGAAATTGTCAGGTGAGCTTACACTTTAGTCTTAAAAACTTCTGTTATTTAAATTAACGCTATAGACACCAACACTACTTAAGCGTAATAAAGCAGTTTGGGTGTATAGATCATGCCTCTGCAGTCTCACTGCTAAATTCTCTACTATTCAGTAGTTCTACACTAAAACTGCTTCATTAACCTAAAATAGTTTAGATGACTATAGTATACCTTTAAGTGTATATTGAGGTTTGGGATAATGAGTAGTTAAGTTGTTTTTGTCTTGGATAGTAGAAACAAAGTGTATGATAAAGCAAAGCTTTATTGCGACAATACTTCTACTGCACAGAACATACTTTTTTTTTTTGTTTCTGAAAAGTTGTGTTGTAGTGATTTTGTATATAAAACACATGGTGTGACAGTACAATGTAAATAGTAACCGCAAAACAAAAATGAAAATAACCCGTATAACAATGTACATACGTGACAATCCTAAATCCATTGAGGTCACGCAGGACCCAATGATATGAACCGCCATATGTAGTACATAACATGCTCTATGTACAGATCAAACGGGAAAAGGGGAAAGTGTAAACCAGGTGGGGAGGGGAACCATATAGAAATGTAATGGTCGTTCTACTTTATGAATTGTAAGTTGTGAAAGTACCAAAGCATAGTTGAACCAATATCCCATATATATTCAAAAGAGGCCATGTTTAGTGGTGGGGAGCAAAAGACTTTGGAGAAAGGTCTATTTATTAATATTATTATAATAGTAGTAGGAGTAGTAGTATTTATATATTGCGACCACTATATTCCACCGCTTCTTTCACCACGCTATACATTAAAAGGGGAATTTAACAAAGGAGACAATAATTAAATATTACAGGAACATTAGGTTTATGAGGACCCTGCTCAAATGGGCTTAAAGTCTAGAGGAGGTGGGGGCATAGAACACAATAGGACATATGTAGATCAAAATGAATAGAGAAAGACAAGAACAGCCTAGCTATGTGAAGAGGAAGGAAAAAAAAGGAAAAATCTCAATCGACAAAATAAATAAATAATATATATATATTTCTCCATGTATTTCATTAAGTGGAACCAATAGCAGAACTCTGTATGCCCTCTGTAGAGGTTACATAGGGTGGTGTCTGTTCTAAAGGAATGGATATTCTTGCCCCAGACTGATGCCATTAAACTCAATGACAAAGATGGGCCTGTTTTTATTTTTTTCTGAGACAGTGGAAACATTTAAAATACTTTTATATACTCACTTTTGTTCTTGTTTTTTTTTCTTCTTTTAAGCACATCTGTTTTTTATCTTTTTTTTTTTTGTTGTTGTTGTGTTGAGTTAGCCGAATTTCATACCCTGTGAGGACTGCAACATTTCTTAGGGAGTCTAACCCTAAAATTCTTTATTTCTAACCGTGAATTTCTCGTTCTCTTCGCTATAAACATTTACATGTTTACATTTGATGACAGACGTGCACAGTTACACAATTATCTGCTTATAGAAACCATTTCAAAGGATGACTTTGTAATACTCCAAAAAAGGCATACTATATATACAATGGAAACTTGATATGCATTTTCTTTATTAATGTAATTGCATTTGTATTCTTTAGTTAAGAAACAAATATTTATTTTATACGTATATTTATATGTGTGTATGTGTGTTTGTGTATGTATATTTATGTATATATCAATATTTATGTATATACATGGAGTTTTTTATTTTTTTATAACCCTTTGAGTTCTAGAGGTAGTGGCTGTTACACTCCCAAATTTATTAGAGAGTCAATAAATGGCATTTTAAGATTTAGAGAAACCTGACTTCCTTAAGTCATATGGGGATAACAGCAAGCATTTGTTGCAGTTAGTGATGTCTCTTCTGTTTTGTTGCCAAGTATGAATACATTTTTTGTTATTTTTAAAAGGTCACAAAGTACTCTGACATCTTCGTAACAAGTAGTAACTGTTGCAAGTGCTCACCTGGGAGTGAATAAGTATAATTACAACCAGAATGAGTCCATCAATCACCAAACAACAAAGGCCGGGAGAACAGCTGCCCACAAACTGCCCATAAGTCCTGGTGCAACGACCCATAAAAAAAGGCCTTGCCCTATCCTGGGCCCCTTGAGATTGGACGAATATGGCAATATGATGCTTCAGTGACACTCTGTAACTCTCTCTATGAAATCTGTGTACTTACGGACACACCAGTACCTAGTTTGGAGAGGACAAGTTGACACTAGTCACAGCAAGGTGTGTTAGAATTATAGCTATATTTGGGACTCTGCGGACGATTTACTGTTTTAAGTGGTATAAAACAAATGCAATTTCCTTGTTTAAAGTTCACGGTAGCTGTATACATTCGTTTGAAAGTAGAAGTCCTGCGCTCATACTCCCATCACTCCTGGACAGCAGAAACGACCATAGTACACATCAGCCCCAAAACATTCAGTAAAAAACAAAGAAAAAAGTTACCTGCGCTTTTCCCAAATTCCTATGCATATTTAAACCAATAGAGGTTATTTAGTTTCTCCAATGGTCATTAGAGACTTTAGCCCACCTGCCACGTCAAGGCAAACCTCTTAGGTGGGTCCTATACCTTTTTGTATCACATAGCTGTGTTACAATACTGCCACCCATCCCATGTGTTCCTTTTTAGGGGTTAATAAGCTTGTAGGGGTGTATATATAAAAAAATAAATAAATAAATAAATGAATACCCCTTTCTGTCTTATTAGAAAGATCTTTGCCAGAAGCTCAAGGAAGCAAGGTGAAAGGTTAGTGTAGGACCCACCTGGGAGGTTTGCCTTGACGTGGCAGGTGGGCTAAAGTCTCTCATGGCCATTGGAGAAAGTAAATAACCTCATTTGCTTAGCATTCATGCTGTAACAATGAGATGTAAATTTAAGCAATATATGTTTATAAAAAGAATTCACCAAGAATAGTTTCTGAGATGCGTGACAATTTTTGTATAGGACATTGAATATGACATGAGCCTGACAGCCTTCATCCTGATACTACAATATTAACAGTTTCCATGCCAACACATCAGCCTCCACTAACCAATAACACAGTGTCAACAGTCTCCACGCTGATACTTTTACCGTATGCATTTCCCAAAACCTGCGTTATTCACTTTGACCTATCTTAGTTGAGTACCAGCAATTGAAATGGTCGTGCCTGCATTATCCATTTCATAACTCCCATGTGGCACATGCAAGGTTAAGGGGCCGTAAAGGAAGCTTTGCCTGGGCAGAGGTTAAACAATAACCCAGACATGTTCTGCTCTCTGTCTGCCTGCCCCCAGTCTCATAAGGATGTTTCTTCTAAGGATAAACTGCAATTAGCCCTTAATTACAGGTGCACCAAAGTCTGAGTATTGATACCATCCGGCTCAAGTTTACAGTGGGAGTGACTATCTAACAACAACAAAGGGCTGGTTGAGTGGATATCAAAATAAATTTTAAAAGCATAAAGTGTTCTGTGTAATGCAGATACAGTTTTCATTATGGGAACACTCCAAGCACCATAACCACTACACAGCGCTGTTGTTCCGGGAGTGCTCTGGTGCACCCCATCCCCAATGTAATTAGTCAAACACTTTTTGAACCAAGTGATCAGCAGGTATGTATTGTAGATACTAATTTTATTTTTTTTAAACAATCAGAAATCCTAGAAGTTTTAAATGTGGTTACTTTCTCTAAATTTAATACACATTTAATTTTACTATAATGGGCAGGGCAAGTGATAGCTGTTTAAACTGCATCAATGTTTACAGTATTTGATAGAATGCTACAATTACAAAATATATTTGTAATAATACCCCTGACATTCGACTTACCTGTGCCAGGGATATGCACCTAACCACATACCTCTGCCATAACTTCAGCTCTATTTATGATTGGTCAGAAACGGAAAGCTAATCGGGGTGTTTGGAAAATTTGTTGGAAAAAATTGAAAAAAATCTCGGTGTGGTCAGTCTAAGTTCTCTGATAATATATGCTCTATGCTTGGGTTATCCTGCATGCAGTTCTCTGCAGATAATACTTTATAATTATATTTGTAAAAAACAAATGCAGCAGCAATCAGACTGCCTTTATGAATGTGGACAAGGTTACTCTCATTGACCTCCTAACTCGATACAGGTTGTGTGGGTGACAAGTCCGTAGTTCTTCAAGACTAGAGGCTAGGCCACTGGCTTTGGCTTTAGTAAATTTAAAATCCAACTGCAGAACATAGGCTGAAATTGCCAAGCTGTGGTTAAGCTTCATTGCAGAATGTTTCTAAATTATCAAAATACATTTCAATTCAATACAGTTTTATGATTAGTGTATAAAATCCTTCATGTTCATGCATGTTCTGTTTTGACTTAACATTTTTATTTCATTTGGGCCTTAAATTGCATTCAGGTAAAACTTCATAAGATCAAATAGTGACAGAGCTTTCTTTATCTTCGCTGTAACTATAAAAGAGCATATGAGAGATTGCCATTGGATGCGAATACCACCTTACAACTTGATTGGACGATTTGGGAAGAAGATATTAGGCATCAATATCCTATTTAGTTCTTCCCCCCCCCCAGCCGGTCACTAAACACTGTTACATATTTTTATTGTTAATTCACTTCGCACCTCATTATGGTTGCGCAATAAGGCACTACCAATGGTAAAGTTATACTTATTATTGTACAATTTCTTTAAATTATTTATGACTTTTCCTTTTTAAATAGTATTGGATGATTAATAGTACCTATATATTTACCCCTTTTCCATTTAATTGATATAATATTATTATTGTTTGGTTTATTATGATAATTAAAATGTTCAATAAAACATTTGAAAAGGAAAATAGCACGTGAGAAAAAAAAACATTTAAACAAATGAGCTGATGTAATAGTTTTATAATGAAACTCAACACATCTGTTCATAATATAATATATACCTTTTTTCCCTTTTCTTTTTTTACTCGGGGTCATGTACGGCTTTAAAGAAATGCTCTTTTTGAGTTATTTGGATAATACACATTTTCTTTATATCTGGCCTCGCACAGAAAGGGCACATTCAAAAATCTGACTTCCTCCAAATCTGGCTCTCCAAGAGTTAATGGCAGATCGTTTGGTAAGGATGGCTTGGTAATTAATACATAAACACAGTCACGGAGCTAAACTAAAGCTTTGGAAGACTAATGCATGTTGTCTGGTGATAAAGATTATTTGCAAAACATCCCAAATTATCTCCAGAGATTTGGCTGAAGTATGAAAATGTCAAAAAGGAAAAGCAATTCAATTTTCTCTGTTTTTCTTGTTGGAGGTATAATGCGATCAGATTACTTAGCCTTGTACTTGGACTCTTCTGTACAAATGTGGCCAAATTCACTAAATATAAGAAAGATATTACATCTTTCACAATCTGCACAGATGTCTTATAACTTTTTGTTTAGGCTTGATGGGTCGTCACGCCTGAACACACGAAGTGTGCAATATCTGTGGCTTCCAGAAAAAGATTTAAAGGAATGCTATAGCATTAGGAATACACACATGTATTCCTAACTCAATAAAACCCTACTAACTATTGAGGTTTCATGCCCTCCCATCTGCAATAAAAAGATTTATCAACTTATAGCCCTTGCCGCACTGGTCTCCTTGCTGATGGTCCTGCCTCCTTGGCCTGGATCATAAATCTTGATGATCTCAGGAAATTCTAAGATTCCCCATAGTGAAGCATTGGGAGGCTTGTGCGCATGTTCAATGCGCCAATTAAGTGCTCATTTGATTGAGAACAGAGTCTGACACGGTTTTCACAGAAGACGTGCCTCTAGTGGTTGTCAGGAAGATATCCACTGGAGGTGTGTTAACCCTGCAATCATAACATTGCTGTATCTACTAAACAGCCGGGTTTTACCTTACAGGGTTAATACTAAAGGACCATTGTGACCAGACCACTTCATTAAAATGGGTGCTTTCAGTTGTCCTTTAGTTGCTGTAGATGGTATAGGGTGCTGTGGTCAAGTTACTTACTTACCCAACGAGCATTTATAATGTGATACTAGTGCTGCACTGTCCATCCGGGGCTAGAATTCTATTTCAGGAGCCTGATACTGAGAATTTTTAGATTACAGTTATGTGCAGAATATGACTGCTGGATGTATACGAATGTTGTGTGTGAATGCTGTGGAAAGAGTCTAGAAACAAAGTGTAGCGCGTGAATGGGGTGTGCAAGGTTTTAATAATGAGCGCAAGGCGGAGGGAATGTATATCCTCCAAAAATGATGCTCCTGCTAAGGAGCGATCAGAGCGTTCATGTGCTGAAAAAGGGAAAGTGAATTAATGTAGTTCCATTGTGAGACCTACTTGATAAAATTACATTTCTCTTCTGCAGTCCATGAGTTCTACATTGCAGAGCAGCACTTTACATGTACTGACCATCAGAATGAGCAGTGGAGGCTTGTCCAGTTTATACGTGGGGGAAAAAAGTTGCAGTAGTTTAAAAACACTCACTCTCTTATCCTCAAGGTGTGTTAAACATGCAGTCAGGGAGGATTCATCACCTTTCCAGATAAAGAGAATATCATCTATGTATCGGCAATAGGCTACCAGATTTGCACACAACCTATGATGTTCAAAAATATGTCTCTGTTCCCACAGAGACATAAACAAGTTGGCGTAACTCGGTGCGAATCTGGTGCCCATCGACATACCACACAATTGAAGATAAAAAGTATCTTTGTACCAAAAATAATTAGTTAGTATCCAGTGGATTCCTTTTAATATAAAGTCAATTTGAGCTGATGGAAATTTATCTGAAGTTTCTCAAAAGTACCTGGTTTCTTCACAGCCTCTGTCATGCGTGATAATTGTATACAAGTGTTTGTGTTGTGTCCAACTCTGTGTATTGTAGAGGTATGTTTGTGTTGTGTCCAGCTCTGTGTTTTGTATCTTTTGTTTTCAGCCGCCCCGTTTGTGGTGTGGTTACTTCTGTATAATACTCAGCTCTACGTATTTTATAGATCTCTTTATGTTGTGCCCAGCTTGTTTTTTCTTGTATGAGCATCTCTGTATTATACTCAGCTCTCTATATTGTATGAGTACCTCTATATTGTAGAGGGAGGAGAAAATTCTGGGGAGGAGTCTGGTGGCTCACCATGTTAAAACTTCACCAGCCGCCACTGAGAATGGGGTTGTGATATTTGTTGAGAAAACCATGGTGTATCTAGCAGCCCTAGATAACACATCATCTACTCTCTGTACTGGTTATCTTTAAAATAGTGAGTATGCTTGCAGACTCTTAAAGCCACACACAGGCTGGGCTCCAGCTATCTGAAAGGGCTGTCCCAAAGTGGCAATTCCAAACCGCAAATTAAGGACAACTGAGGGCATGAAGAGACCTGTTGGCAACAAGTGGTACTCGAGAATTATTCCCACTCTGCTCTAAACCTGTTGAACGCTCACCCCCTTCAGTCTTCAGTGATAATATGAAGAAGAATAGCCTGAAAACCCTTTCGTTCCACTAGTGTTTGAAAAACACCCATCAGAACACTTTAACTCCTTCACTCCCAGCCCCATGCATTCATCTAATTTTGTTTGTAATGGAAACAAAATTATTTTACATTAAAAGCAAATAGGTGCAAAATGGGCCAATTAGTGTACTGCTATATATATATATTTTTTTATATTTAGTAGTACACCAATACAAGCATTTGTTTCGCCACTTGATTCACGGATCATGTAAAAAAAGTGACCAACAGAGGAGCAGTAAAAAAAAATCTATAGATTTGTGTTGTGTATATTTAATAAATATATATAATTTTTTTTATTTTTTACTTTTTTCCCTTCTATTCCTTCTTTACACTCTGCTTACTTCTCACTTAATATGGGAATAAAATCAACATTTATTGGCTGTCTCTTAACCATAAATATTTCTTTCCACCGATCAATCGCTTATTTTGTTTTACGCCATGGATGGACAATACAACGGAGGCAAACCCATCACATGTTCTCTGCCACCAAGTCTCAAAATAAACCCACCGCACAAATATTACCTTCTGCCACCCTGTGTTAAAAGGCAATAGAGTAAAACCCACCGTATTCTGTGCATTCTCTCTGTCACCATATGTTAGAGGGCAAGACAAAGCTTGCAACCTGCTACAACGTATCACAATAGATTATAAACCGGCCAATAGGACAGGGGTAGGCAACCGTTGGCACTCCAGATGTTTTGCACTACGTCTCCCATAGTGCTCTTACAGCCATAATGCTGGCAAAGCATCATAGTAGGTGTAGTCCACAACATCTGGAGTGCCGAAGGTTGCCTACCCCTGCATTAGAGTATCTTCTCATTAATGGAAGTAAAAAGATAGGTGCATTTTTCTGCTAAACACTGAATGATCTGGAATCATGCAAAGTTTTTTTTCTAAATTAGTCACTAAAATGTCAATCCAGGTGATTCGTCTCTGAAAATACCATTAATGCGTCGTATATACTAGACGTTCCTCACAATGAAAATACCAACAGGTGGCTGTTTGGCCATGCTCTCTCCCCATGGAAGCTGTCTCTTCTCGCTTAGTTGCCTGTAGGTCCTTCCAGAGAGAAATCTCTTTCACCCATCATTCTGTCACAACATGGCGGTCTGATTTCTTGTGTTTTCAAACAATGGTGTTCCCTCACCAGGCCATGACAAAGATAACAGTTTGAGGGTCACTAGCATTCTGTCACATTCCAAGTTATCTGACAGCTCTGAGCTTTTGTTACGGTTTCATTACCTTCTGCAATACTTCTACACCTGACCAGGCGAAAGAGCAGCTGTTTGAAGAATCTGTTTTGCACCTCTTCTAGAGGAATGTGTGAGTGTTAAAAATCCACTCATGCACTAAAACCACCTACCAAACAGGCAGATTTCCTAATAACACAAACGTTTGAATTTTTTTTTTTTTTGGACTGGATAATTTGTTTTGCTAATAAACTATCATTAACATATATCAAAACTGAATATCATATTAACGTATTAAAAAAGTCAAGCAAATAAAATAATAGAAAAAAAATCCCTCACCTTTCAGCAGCCTGTATTTCTGCTTTAAATACCTATCCAGAAGAGGTTTAAGGGATTTGTAGTTAATTCAATAGCCACAGTTCCACTCATTTCAAAGGATAAGTGAATTTGCTCAATAATCTTATATCAGCCATTCAATAGCATAGTCACAAGAGACAGGCTTAGAACTGGAGCAGTTAATGCAAATGACTGCAGTTATAAGTCACTCTCGAATGGGCGATGGTGCAATATACTCTCTCTACACCAAAGTTTTTGCAATAATGCAAAGTTGTCTAATCTTGTCTAGTCTTGTTGTCTAGGTTTGAAAAAAAGACTAAAGTCTATCATGTTCAACTGTGAAGCCAATTTTATTTGCTGTTGATCCAAAAGAAGGCAAAAATATCATATCCCCTCTGAGGAACCTTTTTTCTAAAGAACACCAATACAGTTTTTCTAGTGTGTCCTCGTAACTAAGGTTTTCCATCCGTCTTACTACTTTTTGTAGCTTGCCTCTTTACTTTTTCTAGTTTTGCAATATCCTTTTTTAAAACTGGTGCCCACAATTATACCCCATATTCAAGGTGGAATCTGACCATTAAATTTGGAAAGAGGCAAAATTATATTTGGACCCCTCTTTATACACAATACCCCTTTTTATACACATACTGTTGCCTAATTTGTAATCTCTATAAATGTTCCCAAGTCCTTTTCAATTAATGTTTTCCTTACCTCAACCCCATTTAATGTATAAGTGGTTTGTGGGTTCCTTATTCCAAAATGCATGATTTTGCATTTATCTGTATTGAATCTCATCTGTCACTAGCCGGACCAGTCCCCCAATTTATTAAAATCCCTCTGTAGAGAAGTTCAAGTTCAGATTGTATTTTCTGATCTAGTTTTGTGTCATCTGCAAATACTGTCCATACGACTTTTAATGTCCACTTTATAAATAGATTAAAGAGAAGTTGACACAGGACAGAACCCTGAAGCACTCTTCTTGCCACTTTTGTCCAATTTGAAAAGTTTCCTTTTACAACTGCACTGTATTTTTAAGCCAGTATTCTATCCACGAATACAATTTTTAATCTAAACCAACTGATTTCAATTTTACAAGTAACCTTTTTGTGTGGAACTGTAGCAAATGCCTTGACAAAATCCAAGTAGACGACATCTACTGAAACAACCTGATTTTATATTTCTACTAATTTCATAGAATGCAGTTAAATTTGTTTGGCATTACCTGTGTTTCATAAAACCATGTTGATTCCTGCTATCTATATTTTTGATCAAATTTAATTATTTAATATTATCCCTTAACAGCCCTTAAAATAATTTCCCAACCACAGGTGCTAAACTCATGGGTCTGTAGTTTCTGGTTTGAGCCTTTGAATCTTTTTTAAATATATGCACCACATCTGCCTTTCTCCAATTCTCTGGTACAATTCCTAAAAGAAAAGGATCCTGAAATAAACAAAACAGTGGTATGGATATTTCTACATTAAGCTCCCTAAGCACATGTGGGTGAATACCATCTGGCTTTGGTGCTTTGTTTGCATTAACTTTATTTAATTTCTGAAGCACTTTATCCTGTGTTAACCAATCAATTGTAAAGTTAGTTATGTATATGGGTGGCATTTGGGGGCAATATTTTTCCTTGGATGCCAGAAGCTAAATGAGCCTGGGACAACCCTGGATCCAAGTAATAGTAAAATATAATCTCATTTAAAATGAACTATATTCATTATTAGAATTCTACCCAAACACATGCTTTATGAGCTTTGTTTAACAATTAATGCAAAAAATATAGAGTCCTTCCTGAGACTAGCTGACCAAATCCCATTGGGGGTATGTAGAGATGTGTAGTATGAACTATGCAATGGAAATGGGATATCAAAAGGCAGAGGGAAGTTATCTCTCATGTTTTAATTGGTGTTGAAGTTATCTTCTGCAGGTGAGGATTCTGGAACTGAGGCTATTGGCGCGGGGTGGAGGCACCATTTCACCCTTGGACCTAGACAGAACAAGATTTTGAAGCAGCCCAGGTAATCACTTACACTTTCTGTTGATGGTTATAGGTAACATTGTTACTGCCCATTTCATAGTTTTTTTGTTTTGTTCGTATATATCTTGATTTGTTGCAGAAATATTTTTGTTAGAGGGCCTGATATTGACTTATTGGGATTACGTACAAAAATACTCTGTTCTAAAAGGTGGTTCAAAGTACCATTCATTTGGTGACTGCTACTTTTTTCATATTTGCAACACTTTTCAGAGCAGACGTTTTTTTTGGTTAATTTAACACCATAGCCACCCTTTAAGCTTCCTGGTTTGACATTCGTGTTGTGTCTAAAGTTTCACAAAAAGATTAAATAAACATCCTCACAGGTATTTGATTTGGCCGTGGTTTGTTTAAATTTGCATCTTGAGACTTTTGAAATGGTTTACTTAAGAATTAATAGACATCTTTACATTGCATAGAATGAAAAGCACACAGCAGCGCAAATGCTAAGCTTTGTTTTAACGCATCAGTCACTACATGAAAAATACAGAAGTGTGTAATAGCTGTATATAACTACTGTAGGGATTATTCACTAAACTGCAAATGGTAGTGAAATAAAAATGGGACTGGAAAATTCAGGTTAAAATTGTTGATTTGGATAAATTCCAATATAGTCAGAACTATTTTAGCCAAAGTCTTGCAATTCAATTTGAACTAATGATAATTTGGTGTTTAGTGAATAAACCCCTGTTATTTACCAAAAGAAGAAAATGCACTATTGAATATAGCTTAGCTCATCCAGCCCTGATTGATTATGTCTAGGGTATTAACCACTTCCCTGCTAAGCGGTTTGCAGAAAAAACACCCCCAGTATTTTGGATGTCCTGTAAAGTAATGTTTCCTTTTGTAATTTCAGTATGCCTAGATAGGATATTATTTAATAAAAAAAAAAAAAAAAGTTAAATGTTTTTACAGAAAAATAATTTACCAATTAATGAGGCTAGGGCTACACATAGAACAATAGAGTTGAGAAATGTTATTTATTTACAATATATAACATAGACTTTTCCCTCACATATGCTCTAATCCTCTCACCTATACATTATCCAATATTCTCAGTTGTGTGTATACCGTCATGAGAAAAAGAAAGTACACACTCTTTGAATTCTATGGTTTTTACATATCCGGACATAATAGCAATCTGTTCCTTAGCAGGTCTTCAAATGAGGTAAATGCAAGCTCAGATGAACCACAACACATGACCTATTACACCATGTCTTTAGTTGTTTACAGGAACATTCCACTTCCCAAATGTGCCAAATAAAATCACTGTTTAGTTTAAATACCTCCAATGAATACATGCATGAATTTTTCATGCATATATTGATTGGTTGCATATCATGAGAACATGCAAAGGCTGCAGATCTTATAAACTGCAGCCTTACCAAGCCCATCTCCTTTCCCCCCAGAAGTGACTTTCAGTCTCTTCACGAGGAAATAGCCAAACATATGCCTCTCATTGAAAAGTTTCTGTATTGGTGCCCACAGGCATACGCCAGCACCAATGTGCGCATGTCTTGTCTGGAATCTGGAGGAGCTGATCTGAGGTCTGTTTGGAACTTTTGTGCCTGCCACTTCCATTAGCTCAGGGGAACTAACAGAAGGAGGCTGAAAAACTCCCTGGCTGCTTGATTGACAGCTAGGGGGAGTTCTCTAGTTAATTTATAAAAGTTCCGATTCCTCATAGAAATCTGCACTTTTATAAACTGGGGTTAAACAAGGCTACTCCTCACCCATGAAGTGCTTTTGGGGTGCGGAGTGGTCCTTTAACAAAAATAAAGGCAAAATGAAGAAGCCATGTGTGAAAAACTAAGTACTCCCTTACTGCTTCCACCTTACTGCCACTGATTAATTAATCATCAACAAGTGTGACCATATCTGTAAAAGCCAAAGTTTCAGCAGTTTGCTGGACTGGAGCATTCAGGTGTGACAGGAGGAAAGACATCAGCAATGATCTTAGATAAGCAATTGTTCCTGCCCATCAAACTGGGAAGAGTTATGAGGTAATTTCCAAACAATTTAGAGTCTATTATTCTACAGTGAGAACGATTATTCAAAAGTGGAAAACACTGAGGACAGTTGCCTATCTTCCCATGAGTGGACATCTCTGCAAATTTACCTCAAGGTCAGACCATGCAATACTCAAACAAATTGTAAAAAACAAACAAACAAGAATTACATCTCAGACTCTGCAGGCCTCAGTTAGCATGCTAATCTTAAAGTTCATGACAACTGAAAGACTAAACAAGTATGGTTTGTTTGGAAAGATTGCCAGGAGAGAGTCTCTTCTCTCTAAAAAGAACCATGGCAGCATGGCTTAGGTTTGCAAAGTTTCATCTGAACAAACCACAAGACTTTTGGAACAATATTTTTTGGACTTTACAAAATTAAACAGAGTGGAGGCCTAATATAGAATAAATCATGAGGGCAGTGACGGGGTTAACCCTGATTAGGAATACAAAGGAAAGAAATACTGTCCTAAATAGGGAATAATTAAAACTTACTATAGAAGGACAGCTGTCAATATGGTTGGCTATTAGGTTTATGCCAAAATAAAATGCTGTCTACAGGTGCCCTCGAAGGCACAGCTATACTTATAGGGAGATTTGTATCTTTCATTAGAAACTTTAATTCTGCATATACTAGAACTACACAGCATTTTTGTTTGGCATAAACCTAATGGCCAACCATACTGACAGCTGTCCTTCTATAGTAACTTATATCTCTAAGCTTTACATTGCTATCTGTCTCTAACGCTAACTAGCACTAATAGACTCTCCAGCATTGCCTACTATTCAGCCAACGCTTGGAATTAGTAGGCAGACCGGATAATATTCTTTTTGTTTAGCTATATTTATTTGACAGGCACCTTTACTGTGCATGCTGCTTGAATTTATGCTGGACAATTATCATTTAGGTTTCTGGTAACATATATGTATCTATGCTTTTTCAGTTGACACAGTTATTGCACAACGCAACATTTATTAGCTACTCTACTGTTACATTCTCTAGAGCAGTGTTTCCCATCCCAGTCCTCAAGGCACACCTACCAGTCCAGGATTTAGGGATTACCCAGTTGTGTCTAAGGTGTTTTTTACAAAGAAGAAAAAAAACACCTTAGACACAACTGGGTAATCCCTAAATCCTGGACTGGTAGGTGTGCCTTGAGGACTGGGTTGGGAAACACTGCTCTAGAGATCTAGTCCAGACGTATCTCTCAGCAATCATACCTCTATCTTTATAGCTAGGCATATTTACTCTTCTTGAGTCTGTCTACAGTGACATTTTCATTAATGTCAATCAGTTTAATATTGTTTTAGTTTCACGTATTATCTCTCTTTAATCCTTTTTTTTTATATTTGTTTTTTTTGAGTAATCTTCACTTTCTATAGTAACTATTTGTATTTATTTATTTTATCATGATTAATAGTTGTTTTAACTATTCCCTATTTAGGACAGTGTTTTTTCCTCTTTCCTTAATATTTTTTGGACAGACAAGACCAAAGTGATGATGTTTGTCCATAATACACAGCACCACATTTGACAAAAATCAAACACAGCATGTCAGCACAAACACCTCGTACCAACTGTCAAGCATGGTGGTGGAGGGGTGATGATCTAGGCTTGTTTTGCAGCCACATGACCTGGGATCATTGCAGCAATTGATACGACCACAAACTCCTCTGTCTACCAAAGTATTCTAGAGTCAAATGTGAGGCCATCTGTCCAACAGCTAAAGCTTGGCCGAAATTGGGTCATGCAACAGGACAATGATCCCAAGCACACCAGCATATCTACTGCAACAGAATGGCCCAGCCAAAGTCCAGACCTCAATCAGAAATGATGTGGTGGAACCTTAAGAGAGCTGTGCATAAACAAATGCCAGCAAACCTCATTGAACTTAAGCAAAATTGTAAAAAAGAATGGACTAAAATTCCTCCACAACAATATGAGAGGCTGATAAAGTAATTTATTTCTGTATGATTTTAAGTTATTGCTGCTAAAGGTGGCTTTACAAGCTATTGAATCATAAGGGAATTTAGTTTTTCACACAAGACTTCTCCATTTTGGCTTTATTTTTGTTAAATCATGACATGGTGTAATATGTCATGTGTTGTTGTTCATCTGAGCTTGTATTTACCTAATTTTGACAGGCTTAGGAACAAATTAATGTTATTCTATCCAGATATGTAAAACCATAGAATTCAAAGAGAATGTACTTTCTTTTTCCCATGACTGTACATTGCCCACTCATTTTTCACTCACTAATCACCTGGATGAAAAGACTTCTGAGTCCATGAATGCTTTTTTTTGTTGTAAAATGCAAATACATTGATCATCGGATTCAAATTAAGCACGTTGACCTGGAAATGTTGAACATTTAAAATGTCACTTTCATTACAATGATGATATGTCACCACACCACATGTGGATGTAAATTATACTTCTGTACCACATGTATTAGATTAAAGAAAATGTCAAATTAGGGTGTGTTCAGTGAATAATCCAGTAAATCCTTTGAACCCTAACGTGATAATTCAACCAGATATTGTGGACTGTAACCGCTGTCACTCTCAGCCAGACTTCACCACTCCAGTCCTATTCCCATGTAATCCTTATGCTACAGATCTATTAATACAATCATCTTCCTTAAAAGGACACTATAGTCACCCAGACCACGTCAGCTCAATGGTCTGGGTGCTAGGTCCCTCAGGTTTTAACCCTTCAGATGCAAACCTAGCAGTTTCAGAGAAACTGATATGTTTACATTTGGGGTTAATCCAGCCTCTAGTGGCTGTTTTATGGACAGCCACTAGAGGCGAATCTGCGACGCTGGAGGCATATTTCGCCTCCATCGCGCAGAGCGTCCATAGGAAAGCATTAAGAAATGCTTTCCTATGGACACTTTGAATGTGCGCGGCACATGCCGTGCATGTGCATTCGGCTCCGCTGATGTCGGACGGGGGAGCTGACGTCGGCGGGAGAGGAGAGGTCACCAGCACCGAGGGAGCCCGGCGCTGGATTAAGGTAAACTGCTGAAGGGGTTTTAATCCCTTCAGCGCCATGGGAGGGGGACCCTGAGGGTGGGGGCACCCCCAGGGCACTATTTGTTTTCCTGACACTATATAGTGATCCTTTAAGCTAACTACCTTAACCCTAACATTTTCCCAATCTAATTCTAACCTTCACATCAGCATAATTATCATTATTATTATAAATGACGTTGTCAATAATGAAGACATTTTAGCTTCAATTCATAGCACCAAAGACACACATCATGGTGCCAATAAAAAATAGTTTTTCATGACACTTGACTGTTTTAGTGTAATGATTTGTGAAATAACTGTAGTGTTAAAAGGGATATGTCTTTATGCATTTAATTCCACACTCCTATAAAAATGTGAATTATAATTAAAATCTAGGTATGTGGATTCTGTTCAAGTGTACGTGCCATGGTAACTGTGGTTTACTAGAAAGCACCAGGAAATGTGAATATTCTGATAGTGTTTTAGAATGAAATGATGGTATCGAACAGGAAACAGGAAACTGAATTCAGAGCGGGGCTGTGGAATTGATGTCTAAACAGATCCTTTATCTATAGCAACAATTCCCATCTGTTTCAAGATTCCATCACAGAACACAAGTTTCTCGGTTCCATTAACTTGGCTAATGGATCGCCATCCCCAAAGGCGTTGAAGAATATCTTCCTCTTGTTATTTCAAGTTTATTCCTAAAAGTCAAATGCACATAAAACAATAAGTTAATGGTGACAGCTAAATAAAGAATTTCATCCATTTGAAATGTTCAAAGAAACCTACTTCATGGATTCAACCCTCCAAAAATACATGCAAAGCTTTGATTTGGGGAAACAAACTTCCACAATAAACTTGTAGGCCACACAATGGTTTCAGAACGGATGAACAGCGGATGCAAGTGTGCTTTTAATCCCACACAGACTGAGGGAAAAGAACATTTAACACAAACAACTGAATATCAGTATTTCGGGAGGAAGATCACAGAAATAATATATTTTCTACATTCTCTTGGTTTTGCGATAATTACAGTACACCAGTATTTGTATTGTGTGGTTTTGCACATAAAACACATTCTGTTTTTTTGAAGATCACCAAAAAAACAAAAAACAAAACAAAACGAATACACTTCCAATCCTCTAGCCGCTAGCAACGTCAATGTACTCCATTTTAAATCAAGCAATGTGTGTGCAGGAAGGCAGAGGTGTGGCCATGTTAACTAAACAATGAATAATGAAAAATGTACATGATAGTTACAAAATGTAGGCCAAATTAGGCATGTTTTCATTATTTAGTTAATAACCCAATGTTTTAAGGGTGCAAACAGAAATGCAGCTTAAAAAAAGGTACAATAAAGAAATATTGTTTCAGTCACCCCATTGGTAATATATGTGATTTTTGATGATGCTCACTTTTCAATAAAACTATTCATTTCTGTTTGGAGACTGTCTTGTAACATAAACCTCACACACTGATCACCACTTGGTATGATAGATTTGCGTTTTGCTTGGAAAAAATTCAACTGGCATTTTAATGAAGAAGTGAGTGCTTGTTTTGTCATAGTTTGAGCATTGCTACGTGTAATCGCTTATGTTAATTTTGTTCCTCTCCGCATTCGACACCTGCAGGGAGGGGCTGCCCCCAAATTAGTTTGTTGAGTGTGTAGGCAGCTGTCTGTCTCTGTATCTTCATCCATGCTCGGAGCAGCTGCTTGAAGAACACACAGGCCAGACACACATTTTGATTTTAATTTCACTTTTCCTTAAGTATTTTTTCCACTGACTCATTTTTTTTTTCTGTTTGTCCCTTGAATCAATCAGATTACATAGTCACTTAGCAATTTCGCCTGGAATAAAATCCAGATCCACCAATTTTAACCTTTCGCACATCCATGTTAACATTGTTAATCCAAAAGAAGGCAAAAAATAAATAAATAAGATAAAAATCCCACAATAATGCATATTCCATATTTGCTTCAAAAAGTGCGGATTTTCTTCTTGACCCCAAAATGACAAATCCATTTCTCTGAGGTTACAGGCATTAATGATATCTTTCGTACTTTGCTAAAAATGTATCCAGATGAATTTTTAAAGACATTTGTTTACTCTGGAATATACGTAGACAGGATCCGTAGACTGGGAATTTATTCCTTGACTCTCGATGGATGATTCCGAAGAGCTTGTACAGTTCTGTTAATGAACAGATTACCAGAGGGCTCTTTGTATGACACGTACATTTGAAATGCTGCATTTGGAAAAGCTGGTTTTAAATGTGGCTATAAAATAGGACAATGTTGTAAAGACAGTACAAAACTAACATGACGCACAATAACACTGGTAACCAGGGTTTAGGGACTGGCCTGCCTTTCAGGTTTAGGACTGGGATTAGTTGAATTTAAGTGCATGTTTTGAATTCGTAACATCTGCCCCACAAAACAAAGTGTGTTGTACCTACCACATGGCTAAAGGTTTGTTGTTACAATTATTGAACCGAGTGGTTAAGTCATTGCGAACTAGAACTTGTTGACCTTTGTAAACAGTCATGTGAAGATTTATTTTCACCTGTAACTTAAAACCAAATTTCAAGTCATTGGATATTCCAGCAGAGCTATCCAACCATGCAAGACATGAACCTGCCAGGACTTTATTAATGTGTAAACCCTTTGAGGACGGAGGCAATTGTACCAGTTCAGACCAAAACAAGCCCTGGAATTTGTGCTATATGTCGTTCATCCACAATTTACCTCTTTCGTAATAAGTGCCCCCACATT
Organism: Pelobates cultripes; assembly: GCA_933207985.1. Lineage (NCBI taxonomy): Eukaryota > Metazoa > Chordata > Amphibia > Anura > Pelobatidae > Pelobates > Pelobates cultripes. Next base: position 28,796,765 of record OW240919.1, on the reverse strand, counting down.
TATAATATATAATTTTATTCAGGAGAAATAGGGCGTTCATTTCCCATCAAATATTTATATATGAAACATAATTTAATATGAATAAAATCTAAACCAAGTGTGAGAAATTAAGAAATTATTTTATTTTCCAAGTTCTGCATGGCATTTTAATCGTGAAAGTCATCACACTATGAGCGTTTACTGCAAAAAAATACGCATATTTGTATGCTATGATGACCCATGAGTACAATGCTGCCTTCCAGGTACAGGTGTTTTGGAAAGGTACAGGGTCAAATAAAGAGCTTGCCCATTTCAGTTTTTACACATTGAAATTTGCCAGATTGATTATGTTGCCATTGAGACTGTATGCCAGCCCAGGAATGAGAATTACCCCCATCATGGCATACCATCTGCAAAAGTATTCAAAATGGGGTATGTCTAGTCCCTTTTAGGAGCCACTTTTTTAAGAAGCCACAAATGACGGCCAAAATTAGTGTTCATATTTGTTTTTTTGCATTTTCCATTAAAAACAAAAAACGCACTTTCACTGATGATGATATTACTATTATATGTTCTACTGCTCAAAAGCACTTCTTCTGTAAGTAAACGGAGTCCATCACAAGAACACATGTTTGGCCTTTTTTGGGGCTGAAAACAGATAATTTTAGAAGAAAACATCAAATGGTAAGTTTTTTTTTTTTTTTTCAGGTACTTAGTTAAATGGTCCCCCCTCATTATTTTTAAGGTGAGGGGGGTAGGTAGGGGTTAATATTTTGGGGGGAGAGGGTGACAAGGGGTTTGGGGACCCCTAGTCACCCGGGGAGGGGGGGTTATTTTTTTATTTAGGGCCCCCACCCACCCACCGCTCAGGGGTGGGGGCAAAGGGGAAGGACATTAGGTCCCCCCTAATTAGTATTTTAGAGCCCCCACCCACCGCTCAGGGGTGGTGGCCAGGGGGAGGACATTAGGTCCTCCCCCCCTCATTCTAATTTAGGGCCCCCACCCACCGCTCAGTGGTCGGGGCCAGGGGGAGGACATTAGGTCCCCCCAATTAGTATGTAGGGCCCCCACCCACCGCTCAGGGGTGTGGGCCAGGGGGGAGGACTTTAGGTCCCCCCAATTAGTATTTAGGGCCCCCACCCACCGCTCAGGGGTGGGGGCCAGGAGGGAGGACATTAGGTCCCCCCCTAATTAGTATTTAGGGCCCACACCCTCCGCTCAGGGGTGGGGGCCAGGGGGGAGGACATTAGGTCCTCCCTTCAGGTTAGGAGGAGGAGGGGAAAGTTTTTTTTTTATAGACATGCCCCTACTCGCGGTATAGCGAGTAGGGGTATAATTTACTAATACTAAGTAATATTTACTTAGTATTAGTAAATTTGGCAGAAAGACCTATTCAGGTCTTTCAGCCTTTTAGTAGATAGCTCCCTAATACCGTGGGAATTAGGGAGTTATCTACTTATTCATTCCTGTCATTACACTGACTGGCCAAGTAACTTACATTTTATATGAATGTAAGTTACTTGATTGTTGTAATTGTTGCAAATGCTTACAACTGAATCCTGGCTATGTTTGTATGCTTTTTATTTAAAATTGTGTAACATTTTTCTTCTGTGTTTCGGGACTTTCGGCATTTAGGCAATTCGGAACTTCGGCAACTTCGGAACATCGGCACTTCGACAATTCGAATACTCGGAAGTACCCGAATGTCCGAATTTCCCGAAATTCGGCCGAATTCATATTCGGCCCGAAACGAATTGCACATGTCTAAAAATGCCATCCATAATAAGCACTGACTTCAAGCACTGCACAGAACTTATCGGTCAGTCTGGTTAGTCAGTAATAGTCTACTCAGAAAACTGGTACGTATCTAAAATTTACAGAATTGTACTAACCATTGAAAATCCTCTATAATTTGTAATAACCTTTCCCCCCCTTCAGTTAAACACACACATCATACCATATCAACCCATGGATATAAAAAAGAAGTTAATAATAGTATATACAGTAATACTAATAAAGCTACAGGAATTTAATAACACCGCTCATTATATAATAACTGTGCCACAAGAATTTTAAAATAGCACACATAACATTCTAATCATACCAAAGGATAATTAACGTGTGAATTTCCTTTCAATAATATTACATATTATATTCCTCTTATAATATTTTAAAATGCTACGGAATCTGTTGGCGCTATATAAATGGCAATAATAATACAGATATTTAATTTTGCAAGCAAGTCGATTCTATAAATATTTGCTAAGATGAAATTCTTACTGAAGGACATTAAAGTGTCATCACAAGCTTACTTTTCTCCTATTCTTTATTCTTCTCTCCCTCTTTCAGAATCTGTTCTTCTTTTATTGGTTTCTGATCTATTTCTCTTTGAAAACACAAGACAAAGTAGGGACTACGCTTGACACATCTTACCTTTTTCAGATAACATTTTCCCACAATACTTACATTTCATCTAGACGATCCGCTGTAGCCTTGCGAGATCACCTCTCTTCATTTCCAAATTCCGCAAATGCCCAGTACAACTGCCTTGGCTTACTGGCCATGCATATGCAGAGTTCCAGAGCATCACAGAGTGCTGGACATCCATACATCACCATATATGGTCATAGGGTGTCCATTAAGGACTCCACATGGCCATTGATGACTGATCTGCGTCAAGCATATGCGGGAATTGGAACTCTTTGCATGCCAAGGGTAGACAAGAGCAAATGTGAGTACATCACTGAAAGTAACTTGAAGATGGCCTCACCTTTAACCCCTTAAGGACACATGACATGTGTGACATGTCATGATTCCCTTTTATTCCAGAAGTTTGGTCCTTAAGGGGTTAAATAGGGTCTTGTGAAGTGGACCACGACTAACCTAAAAGTGATTTAGGGGGAAAATCTCAATATTAAATAGATTGGGAAGAAACTAAGGATTTGTAGATGGGAGACACAAAAAAATTGGGGTATGGCTGTAACAGAACTGCTTTAAAAACACACAATCAGTGACACACTCTGCTCTAAATCAATACTACAAAGTAAGTAATAAAAATAATCTTATTGATTTGACAGAGATAATGATTGCGTTGAATTCATTACATTAACTAGGGTCTCCTTTAGGTCAATCCACAAGTGGACTTATATCAAACATTCACACTTTATTTAGGGAGTCCAATACAGGAAAGGGAACCAGATATTTTTGTTTAAAAAAAAATAGCAACATTTTTCCCAATACACGCTTACACTGTTATATATCTTTTATAATATATAACATGATATTTTAAAATTGAAACCAATGCAAGACCCTGCCAGGCCTATTGGAAACAAATATAACATATTTTACTAAATGAAACGATTTGTAGTTGGGATTTAAAGTGAGTAGAGATGCAGCCAGACACTTGGGTTTAAATTGAGCCAAAATGTAGGCTCGCATGTGTGTTCTCTCGTGTCGCTCACAGTGTTTACAACAGAGTAATGTGGCCCCTGGGCGTGGCCCTTGTTGACATGGCAAATTAAGTTACTTGTGGTTCTTTCATATGGGTTTGTGGCTTTTAAGAGAAGTCAGATTTCAGGACACGATAAATAGGATAGGGCATTAAACATGTAGAAAAGCGGCAGCCGTTTAACAGATTACTGACATACTCTCTTAAAACACTAATTATATTCATACAGATACAGAGATTTTACGATTTCAAACATAGACTTCTCATTTAAGCCAGATGCAGCCAATCTCGTTTGATATAAGCTGGAGACGATAATTTCATATTTGCAATACTGCGCAAGCGTTCTTAAATTGGCACACAAAGTAATTTGTTTACTTCTTGTGAACAACATAAAATCTTAATCTCCTGCCTCTGTGCTCATTAAAATATGGCATATCTATGATTTAAATGCCAGGCACAGACACCTACAATGTACCCCCTTTATAAGAAAAGTGTGGAAGAAACAGTGCTACAGTACTGATCACAAAGGGAGATAAAGTTGCACACCTGAAGAGAAGGGTAACCCTCAGACCCTTCAAAAAATGGAGAGAACAAAAGACAACAAATACAGGGTGTGCTAAGTGAAACAATGGGAGATGATCAAGATAGAAAAAAAAGTATCTTTTGCATACAATGTAGACCTTGGGTGTATATGCTTTTGTTCTTGCTTTGAATTCTCAGTGGTCGAATATGAAATACAAAAGCAGAGAACGGTTTTGCACTATTGGTCTCCCTTCTCTGCTTTTGTATTTCATATTCGACCACTGAGAACTCAAAGCAAGAACAAAAGAATATACACCCAAGGTCTACATTGTATCCAAAAGATACTTTTTTTAATCTATCTTGATCATCTCCCATTGTTTCACATAGCGCACCCTGTATTTGTTGTCTAATGTACCCCCTTTACCTGTATTATGGTGCATTGAATAATTTCTGTGAGATTTACTAAGAATCAAGCTATATATAATACATAGTTCACCATAGCCATATAATATATATACATACATATATATATCTTTATTTTATATTCTGTCATGGAACTCTCTGATAATACAACATAATACCTAACTTACTTTTCATTAAGGGTCAAAAAAAGCTAAATTAATTGTAGTACTATGAAAAATAGTTAACATACATGTTCTTGGAAAATTTAACCTGTGGTACATTCCTCCCTATATTGCCAACAGAAATCTATTTATTGAACATTTCATTCAAAAATCTGGATAATTAATAGAGAGCTGGTAATCTCTTGACCGGTGTAACTACCTCCAGATTTCTGGAAAAAATTTTGAGTTATTGAAACATTTTTGCAAGGTTTTGCTTGCATTCTTTGCGTTGAGAAATAATGTTGGACTATAAAACAGAAAAGGTCTGACTCATATCTGATATTCCAATGCATCCCAAACATAGTTGATGGGGTGGCAAGAAGGTTATTTTCATGTGGAAACTGTAAATGGTCTGCAGAAAACTGTTGCTGGAATTGTGGAAATAGAATTGTCCTCGATGGCCATTAAGACATCTTTTCACTAGGATTGGGAGGCCAAGGCAAAATGATTAAATATAAGCCCCCATTACTATTCTTTCATCAAAAAACTAAGTTGTTACTGTGAAGTCCGTCTGGTTGCACTCTCTGGCATAATACAAAAGTAATTATCCTTCGAAAAAGTACTAAAGAGACCCTGTAGTCACCAGAGCAACTACCGCTTTTTTGTATTTGTTCTGGTGAGTAGAATCATTAGGCTTTTTGCAGTAAATTCTGTTTTTTTTTCAGAGAAAATCCAGTGTTTACATTACAGCCTAGTGATAACTCCACCAGACACTCTTCAGATGGCTACTAGAGGAGCTTCCTGGTGCAGTGCTGCACAGTGTGACTGACATCCAGTGTCTCCACCCTCTGCATGGAGACACTGAACTTTCTTGAGATGCTGATTGGCCAAGGCTGTGTTTGACTTGTGCTGGCTCTGCCCCTGATCTTCCTCCTTGACAGTCTCAGCCAATCCAATGCTTTACTATGGGAAAGCATTGTCATTGGCTCAGATCACCACTTCCGATGATATCAGCCAAGGAGTGGGGGCGGGTGCTATATGGCTTTTTTAACACTATAGGGTCAGGAATACCTGTTTTTGTTACTGACTGTACAGTGATCCTTTAATTACTCCAGAGAGTACACTTCCACTGCTCAGTGTCTAGAGGTGGTAAGACTTACACCTACAAGGTCAAGGCTTAACACTGGAATGATGATTTTAGACTCGTCTACTGCATTTGGTCCATTGAAACACATTTCATGAGGCTCTGAATGAGCAGTTCATGTGTTTACATTGCCTCCACAGTTTGGAATTCAGCAGCAAGCTTTGCAGCTGAGGACAGACTGTATTTAAGTGCTCTACATGATTCAACACTCAATGTTCCCAGTCTGTGGGTTTTTGCAGCCTTCCAGTTTATGTATAAGCTGTTGTTACTCATAGACATGTACATTTCTCAGTGTTTAGGCTCTGAAAGGACAGAAATTCAACAAACTCACTTGCTGCTAAGCAGATATTCTTTAACATCATTGTGTTCTTCCATATGAAGCATTCTACGACTATCCGATTCTTAAAATGTCATAGATTTGCACTTGTTTTTATACACCTGCTAGGAATGGATATAACTGAGTGCTCAAGCAGACCTTGTGTTTTATTTTCTGGCCGCAAATATACAAATCTTTATATGGTTTATGCAATTATTGAGTATAATTAAATATAGCATTAAAAAAAGAAAAGAAAAGAATTATATAAATTTTATCATAATGCACATAATAAAAAAAAAGCATGCAAAGTTAACAACACAAATGTCATATAAACATTTAACACATGTATATAAATCACAATTGTAAAATATTAACAAAAGAACTGAACGGTGAATTGCCTAAATCAAAATAAAAAATAAAAAGTAAAAAATTCTCCCTAAACACACCAGATATTTCTCTTGGGACTTTAATGGGTTTAGTCTGTCGGATTTCCTTTGCAATGACATTATCAGAAGAAATTGCCCTGTATCATTACTACTGGTCAATGAGCTTTGACAGGACTCGTTTCTCTCTGCTTTGCTATACAAAAGGTTTGCATGCGATTCTCTGCAACAGGAAAGTCTTGTCTAGACGTGCTCTTTTGAAGTTACTCTACCTCTCTCCTCAAGTCCAATGAGTTGCACTCTTTGTACTTTCCAGAGCGAGCACTCTAAAAATTGTTGGTGTTTTACTTATTTCAAGTATTTACTGTACAGCTCAACACTCAGGCAAAGGAAACTACTGTATGGAAGTCTATTTAATGAGCTTCATTCCAATCATGGGTGGTCGGAGTTTGAGGTTTGACTCAGTCAGAATGGAATTATGCAAACTGTAGAGAGCGCGGGTTCTGAGGATTACTGGGAATAGCATGTTTAATGATCATAGTTTTTGAGGCACAGAACTGAACACATCATCGGCTATAACGAAAAAATACATTCTGTATCAGATTTCTATTTTTGAAAGGCATTCATTTTACACACTGTGCCCAGCACACAGGCCATTTTTTTTTTTTTTATTACACTCATTTTGCTTAAGACCACTGACCCGAGAAAACACTTTTTGTAGATTTTATTTCAGCAGTTTTAATTTACTGACTGTAGTTCTAGTTTATTTATTTGCACTTCAAGATTTTGTCTCATAATGCACTAGGGCTCACTAAATTAAAGAGACTTCCAAGGTCTAGTTGACGTCCCACTTTCAAAGGGATTTAATTTTTTTTTTACTCCTGCATTTAAAAGGTATTTAAAAAAAAACAAAAAAAAAATACTAAAAAGAAAATAATAATTTATACTGATTATAGAAATACACAACTCCTGCAGTAAATATTGCATGCAAGCACAAGCAATCAACTTTATGTCTTTAAAAGACTACAAGTTACTACAACAAGAGGACATTGTCTTAAATTATATGGGCAAAGGCTTAAAAATAATATCAGGAAGTATTACTTTACTGAGAGGGTAGAGGATGCATGGAATAGCCTTCCAGTTGAAGTGGTAGAGGTTAACACAGTGAAGGAGTTTAAGCATGCGTGGTATAGGCATAAGGCTATCCTAGCTAAAAGATAAGGCCAGGGGCTAATGAAAGTACACTGGACAAAATTATAAACACAACACATTTGTTTTTGCCCCCATTTTTCATGAGCTGAACTCTAAGATCTAACACTTTTTCAATATGCACAAAAGGACGATTTCTCTCAAATATTGTTTACAAATCTGTCTAAATCTGTTAGTGAGCACGTCTCGAGTCTTTGCTGAGATAATCCATCCACCTCAGAGGTGTGGAATATCAAGATGCTGATTAGACAGCATGATTATTGCAAAGGTGTGCCTTAGGCTGGCCAAAATAAAATGCCACACAGCGCAATGCCACAGATGTTGCAAGTTTTGAGGGAGTGTGCAATTGGCATGCCGACTGCAGGAATGGCCACCAGAGCTGTTGCTCGTGAATTGAATGTTAATTTCTCTATCATAAGCCGTCTCCAAAAGCGTTTCAGAGAATTTGGCAGTACATTCAACCGGCCTCAAAATCGCAGACCACATTTAGCCACACTAGTGCAGGACCTCCACATCCAGCATCTTCATCTCTAAATGTGCAGTTTTACTGTCCGCGAGGGGGCCATGCATTATCATGCTGCAACATAAGGTGATGGTCGTAGATGAATGGCACAACAATAGGCCTCAGGATCTTGTCACGGTATCTCTGTGCATTCAAAATACCATCAATAAAATGCACATGTGTTCGTTGTCCCTAACATACGCCTGCTAATACCACAATCCCACTGCCACCATGGGCCACTCAATCCACAATATTGACATCAGCAAACCCACACAACGCCATATATGCTGCCTGCCATCTGCCATGTACAGTGAAAACCGGGATTCATCTGTGAAGAGAACACCTCTCCAAAGTGCAAGACGCCATTGAATGTGAGCATTTGCCCACTCAAGTCGGTTACGACGACGAACAGCAGTCAGGTCAAAACCCCGATGACAATGACGAGGATGCAGATGAGCTTCCCTGACATGGTTTCTGACAGTTTGTGCAGAAATTCTTTAGTTATGCAAACCGATTGTTGCAGCAGCTGTCGGGGTGGCTGGTCCCGGGTGGCTTGGAGGTGAAGATGCTGGATGTGGAGGTCCTGGGCTGGTGTGGTTACAAGTGGTCTGTGGCTGTGAGGCCGGTTGGATGTACTGCCAAATTCTCTGAAACAACTTTGGAGATGGCTTATGGTAGAGAAATGAACATTAAATTCATGGGCAACAGCTATGGTAGACATTCCTGCAGCCAGCATGCAAATTGCACGCTCCCTCAAAACTTGCAACATCATTTTTTGGCCAGCCTAAGGCACACCTTTGCAATAATCATGCTGTCTAATCAGCATCTTGATATGCCACACCTGTGAGGTGGATGGATTATCTTGGCAAAGGTGAAGTGCTCAATAACACAGATTTAGACAGATTGGTGAACAATATTTGAGAGAAATATGCCTTTTGTGTACATAGAAAAAGTCTTAGATCTTTGTGTTCAGCTCATGAAAAATGGGCGCAAAAACAAAAGTGTTGCGTTTATAATTTTGCTTAGTGTATTTAGAAAATTGGGCAGACTAGATGGGCCAAATGGTTCTTATCTGCTGTCACATTCTATGTTTCTATGCATGATCACGTGATACTGCACATGCAAATGCCACGGGCAACCATTAATAATTATATTATGCTAGACAAGTTGCCTTACCTTAAAAGTACACTCCTGGCTCCAATACAACTTTAAAGGAACACTCTAGACCCCTAAAAAACTTTAGCTTGCTGAAGTTCTTTATGTGTGAAGAGTGTTTCTATGGGAAAGCATTGGATTGGCTGAGATCATCAAGTTTGATTATCTCAGCCAAGAGGGCAGAGCATGGGTGGAGCCAGGGCAATGGACCCGCACATCGCTGGAAGAAAGGTGAGTAATCTCACCTTTCCCTGTTCTGACAGAAACCTTGGGGCCCTAAATATTGCTTTTACCGCTATAGAGACAGGAATACATGTTTGTATTCCTGTCACTATAGTGTTCCTTTAAAGGGAGACTCCAGGCAACCAGATCACTTCTGCCCATTGGAGTGGTCTGGGTGCCAACTCCCACTACCCTTAACCCTGCAACTGTAAATATTGCAGTTTTCATAAACTGCAATGTTTACCTTGCAAGGTTAAGTCCTCCTCTAGTGGCTGTCTACTAGAGTGGCATTTTCTACTAGAGGACACTTCTGTGTTTATAGAACATGAAAAGTGTGTTATAACGACGCTGGATGTCCTCACGCTATGTGAGGACCTCCAGCATTGCCGAAATACCATAGGAAAGCATTGAAGCATTATTCAATGCTTTCCTATGGGGAGGTCTAATGCGTGTGCGTATTGCCGCGCATGCGCATTAAGTCTCCCCCGCCGCCGGCTGCGCATGCGCAATAGGTCTCCCCCTGCCCGATGACGTCGGCAAGGGAGGAGCGTCGGCGGAAGCTGACCCAGCGCCAAGGGACATCGGCGCTGAATACAGGTAAGTCACTGTTTTAACCCCTACAGCAACTTGGTATGGGGGGTGGGAGGGAGAGGGGAGCAGCAGTGCCAGGAAAACAGTTTGTTTTCCGGGCACTGGAGAGTCCCTATAAGATAAAATTTCCTCCATGGTAAGCATGGTTAGCAAATGGAAATGAGCAGGGCCGGTACAAGGATTTTTGGGTACACAGGCACCCCCCCAAAAGCATCTTAACCTGTGTGCCTTTTAACCCGCCTTTTGTTTCTTATCCCCTTCTTTAAATATCTTACCCCCTTTAGTGTATCTCATCCCCTATTTACATCTCTTATAAGCCCCCTTTGTGTGCCTTACTCCCCCCAGCCCCTTTGTGTGTCTCCTTCAGCCCCTTTGTGTCTTTTACTCTTACCATCTCCTTTGTGTGTTTCTCTTTCACCACCAGGCCGTCTATCTCCCCCCAGCCCCTCTGTTTCTATTTTTCCTTTTCTCCAGCCCCTCTGTGTCTCTTTCACCCCCAGCCCCTTTGTATTTCCACCCCCAGGACCTTCTGTGTGTCGCTTTGTGTCGCAGTGTTCCTCTCTCCTCCCCTCTATGTCCATTAGTGATCCACTCCCCTCTTGTACCTTAATTGTCCTCTCCCCTTCCCTTCCTGTCCATTAGTGGTACTCTTACCTGTCCCTTAGTTTTCCTCTCCTCTCCATGTCCCTTAGTGTTCGTCTTCCCTCCCTTCCCTGTCCCTTATTGTTCCTCTCCCCTCCCACCCCTGTCCCTTAGTGTTACTCTCCCCTCCCTCCCCTGTCCCTTAGTGTTCCTCCTCTCCCCTCCATTCCCTGTCCTTTAGTGTTCCTCTTCCCCCATTACTTGTCGCTTATTGCCCCTCCATCACCCCTAATGTTCTTCTCTGCCTCCCCAGTGTTCCTCCCCCTTCCCTCTTTTTTAGTGTTCTTTCCCCCCTCCCCTGTTCTATAGTGTTCTTCCCCCCTCCCCTGCCCCATAGTGTTCTTTCCCTCTCTTCCCTGTCCCATAGTGTTCTACCTCCTTCCCTGTCCCATAGTGGTCTTCTCCCCACTGTCCTATAGTATTCTCCCCCCCCCTTCCCCATTGTGTTTCCCCCCCTCCACTGTCCCATAGTGTTCTTCCCCCTCCACTGTCCCATAATCTTCTTTCCCCCCCTCCCCTGTCTCATAGTATTCTTCCCCCTTCCCCTGTCCCATAGTTTTCTCCCCTCCCTCCCCTGTCCCTGTCCCTGTGCCGCATTATGGATGTGCCAGCCCTGGATATGAATCAAAATAAGAACCTTTATACACACCATAATGTATAACATGGTACTTTGAAAATGTATTTTAAACTTTATAAATAGGTATGGTAAAGCCAATTCTCGCCTCTTGAAATAATGTAACAAATCTTAATTACCACATGTGCTTAGGGATTTAGAAATTTGAGAGATACCATTGCAACACCTACTTAGTGTTTTCACTTCACTCCAATCCCCATTGCGCACGTGTGCACATTAGTACATGCACATACATTGTATAACGGAATCTACTCAAAAATCCCTGTGAGGGTTGGGGTGAAGACTGAACCAAAGAGAGGATCTCTCTATGTCAACATTGTGTCAACATGTTCTTGGTTCTACTCCACAGAAAGGTGCCTAACCACCCACTACACAGCCTTTCTTTTATTGACTCCATATTAATAACCTACAAATATTGGATATCAATGGAGATTTTATTCAGTGCATTCAGACAGAATCTGGATAGTCTTGAGTGTTATATAAACTTCAAGGATCTGGTATGGGAATGCTTTGAACAAAGATGAATCTTATTGTAATTCCCAAGCAGTTTAGTCATTTTATCAGGCATCCAAATTTTCTGCAGCGAGAGGAAATACTCAGTAAAAATCTTAAATACTACATACCTTCATCTGGTAATGATTTGTCATTGACCATGTTATGGGCTTTCTGCCAGGGCATCTGTTGCCAAACTAAGGTAGACAAGGGAATACAATGATTATCAGGAGAAGAGGAAATATATTGAATGGGATGACCCAAGAACGGCTTCAGTTAAAGTTCTAGAATAAAATCTCAGAAAACAAAAGCTGTGGTGGGCAATGCAACCAGGGAATACATTGCAATCTCACTTGACATTTCAGTGTGATTTTCTAATTATTTCATTTATTACACTATAATTTAAAAGCAAATGCATTCAAGTGTGTAGCTACTTTTTACTGCCATTAAAAGTTGCAAGTCCAAATTACTGACCGGGGCAATAAAACAATTGTCATTTCTAAACATAGGTTCTGCAAAGCATGCACATCCTACCAATTACTCACATGTGGAAATTAAGGACATTGTAATAAAGTTATATAAGCAAATTAATGAGAGGATTCTGGGAGATTAGTTCTGCATTCCTTGCTGTGAGGTCCTTGCATGTTTATGAAGTATTTAAATTGCAAATGGTTGGTAATTACAGAGATGAATTAAACTTTTTCATGTGTGGCTTGTGAAAAATATACTTTTCATTTTTTTTCCCAGTGAGAATTCCGATTTCTATCCTGAAAAAACCCCCATGTAATTAGACGTTCGCCTTAAATGCTAATATTTCATTATAGGCAATTGCATTTAGGAGAAAAAAAAAATCTTCATTACACCTTTAAATAATGTGAACATTGCACACATTTTAAATTCAAAAAAATATAGCATGTCTCTTTGTCATACTAAAAATACATAATATGTATGATATAAAACTTTTTACAGGGTCATTATATTTTAGAAATATTCTATATCCAAGTATGTAAAATGAGCAGATCTATTAAGCATTCAATACTAATGTGTACAAAGACAATCACGTGCGTTAAAAATGTGTTTGTATACCTGGAAATATTATGTGGTTTTTAAACCTTTATTTTTCTTTGCTAAAACATGTCATGGTTAAAGAGTTAAAACCATTAGTCAGGAGTATCTACATCTCCTTGGAGCTGGCTTTAGAGATGAAGTGGTCATTGCACTTTGAAAATCTTAATTGTGGGTTTGGCGGAGAGATCAGGAAAATGCACAAGGATTAATCAATGCTTTTTCCCCATTTCACTTTCAATTACAACATGATCTAAGCAGTGATGGTCTTGCATTTTTAAGTTAATGTACCAAATATATACAGCACTCTACTTAAATTTCAACTGTTCCACATGGGATCAAACCATTTCTACGAAGCAGGATGTTATTGTGCTGGGCAGCTTCTCGCATGTTTTGGGTGAGACTCTTCCACAAAGTGACAGCTGATAGGTCTGCAAACTTAAGATTCCAACTTTGAGCTTTATTTTCAGATTCCATAACCTTCTTAGGAGGGCCACCAAAATGATGGGATTCCTGGGTTTAGACACAATGGCACCCTGGCATACAAAGTAAGTCAGGAGAAGTGGTATGTTGAGGTGTCCTGAGGCCAGGGCCGCCATCAGGGGGTGACAACCAATGATGCTCTGGCAGTCCCGGGCCCCACTTTCTTTCTCTGCACGAATATCGCTATCTATGTGTGCAGCTGCGGGCCCCCGGTTCCCTGTTACCACAGAGGGGGCCCAGGCAGCACATTGCTTCTCCTCTTCTCTTCTTTCTTCTAATAACTCTCGCGAGACCCGGTTACCATGGCAACGCTCCGCGGGTCTCGCAAGAGTTATTAGAAGAGAGGAGAAGAGAAGAGGAGAAGCTGTGTGCTGCCTGGGCCCCCTCTGCGGTAACAGGGAGCCAGGGGCCCCCCATGCCACCGGACCACCAGGGATGGAATCTCCCCCCCTGTGGACACAGGTAAGCAGGGAGGGGGGAGAAATATTAAATGTAATTTAATAAAAAATTTATGTGAAAATGCCCCTTCCTCCCCCTTTCCCCCCAGATTGCACATTTACACACACACTGCATACACTAAAACAACACACACACACTGCATAAACTAACACAACACACACACTGCATCCGCTACACTAACACACACTCTGCATACACTAATACAACACACACTCTGCATACACTAACACAACACACACACTGCATACATTAACACAACACACACACTGCATACACTAACACAGCGCACACACACTGCATACACTAACACAACACACACACTGCATACACTAACACAACATACACACTAACACAGCACACACACACTGCATACACGAACTCAACACACACATTGCGTACACTAACAAAACACACACACTAACAAAACACACACACTGCATACACTAACACAACACACACTCTGCATACACTAACACAACACACACTCTGCATACATTAATACAACACACACTCTGCATACACTAACACACGCACTGCATACACTAGTACAACACACACACACTGCATACACTAATACAACATACACTCTGCATACACTACACACTAACACACTCACTGCATCCACTATACTGACACACACTCTGCATTCGCTACACATTAACACACTCTGCATTCACTACACTACACACACTCTGCATCCGCTACACTAACACACACTCTGCATCCGCTACACACTAACACACTCTCTGCATTCACTACACTAACACACACTCTGCATCCGCTACACACTAACACACTCTCTGCATTCACTACACATTAACACACTCTCTGCATTCACTACACATTAACACATCACTACACTAACACACACTCTGCATTCACTACACATTAACACACACTCTGCATTCACTACAAATTTACACACACTACATTCATTACACTGACACACTCTGCATTCACTACACACTAACACACACATTGCATTCATTACACACTAACACACACTCTGCATTCACTAAACTATGCACACACTCTGGATTCACTATATTGACACATACTCTGCATTCATACCACTAACATACACTCTGCATTAACTGTACACACAGCATCCACTACACAAACATCCTGTATTCACAGTACACACACTACATCCACCACACATTGAAACACTCAGCATTCACTATACACAGACACTGCGTCTAATACACACACTACATCCACTACAGACACTGCATCCACTAAACACATTTCATCTAGTACATACAAACACTACATCCACTACACAAACACACACTACATCACTATACACACACTACATCCACTACTCAAACACACTCTGCGTTCACTATACACACTGCATCTGCTACACAAACACACATTCTGCATTCACTGCACAAACCGTATCTAATACACACAAACACTACATCCATTACACATATTCTAATTCACTTCCACTATACACACCACATTCAGTCCTGCATCATTGTCAGCGGACCAGGTAGGGCGTGGGCGGCCCGGGAGGGAGGGAGGTGTGGGGGGAGGAAGGGAGGGGGCCAGACCTTGTGCTTTGTCAGGGGCCCCAAAATTTCTGATGGAGGCCCTGCCTGAGGCTATTGAACACTGGTTGAAAACCACCAACCTAGAAATCGAAATCTTAATACAGAGTTGCCACTGTTACGTTCTATATCTTCTGGGAAATCACCTAGTAACACCTTGTTACTGCTCCAGATCCTTCCTGGAATTGCTCTCAAAGCATGTCAGGTGGTGCTGCTTATGTGAGCACACAATAATCACACATTACGTCCTTGCTGTGAGGTGTGTAGATGAGTAGAGGAGGATATTTGAGAACATTTTGTCCATGTGTTAACCCCTTCAGTCCGTTTTCTTGTTGCCTGAAATTACTACTTTTTTCTCCATTGTTCAATATGCCTCGAGAAATGTAATATAGACTATAGAAGGCAAAATGGGGATGGATTTCAGCAAAGGGTTAATTTAAAACCAGAAGTACACTCTCTTTGTTTAACCACTTAAGGACTGGACTGTTTTTGCGATGTTGAACATTTGCGACCAGGCCTCTTTTTACACTTTTGTGGTGTTTGTGTTTAGCTGTAATTTTCCGCTCTCTCATTTACTGTTCCCATACAAATTATATATTGTTTTTTTCAGGACAAAAAGGGCTTTCTTTACATACCATTATTTATATAATCTCATGTAATTTAATTTAAAAAAAATATGATGAAAAACTGAAAAAAAATACATGTTTTTTGACTTTTACTTGAAAAATCTTTTACTCATCTACAAAAGGGAATGAAAAAAACTGCTAAATAGATTCAAAATTTTGTCCTGAGTTTAAAAATACCCAGTGTTTACATGATTTTTTCTTTTTTTTTTGCAAGTTATAGGGCTATAGGGACAAGTAGGATATTGCGGTTTCAAAACATACATTTTTAAAATGTATTAATAGTGACATTGTAACACTATTATCTGTTATAAATCTCTGAATAACACCCCACATGTACATATTTTTTTTAAAGTAGACAACCCAGGGCATTCAATATGGAGTATGTCCAGTCTTTTTTAGTAGCCACTTAGTCGAAAACACTGGCCAAAGTTAGCATTCATATTTGTTTGTGTGTGAAAAAAGTAAAAAACTAAATTGAACGCTAATTTTGGCCAGTGTTTGTTACTAAGTGGCTACTAAAAAAGACTGGACATACCCCATTTGCAATACTTTGGGTTGTCTTCTTTTGCAAATGGTATGCATTCCTGGGCTACCATACGCTCTCAAAGGCAACGTAACCAACCTGGCCTTTTTCAATGTAAAAATATTTGACCCATATATTTGACCATGTAACTTTCAAAAATGCTATAAAACCTGTACATGGGGGGTACTGTTATACTCGGGAGACTTTGCTGAACACAAATATTAGTGTTTCAAATGTATCACAACAATTATATCATCAGTAAAAATGCTGTTTGCGTGTGAAAAATGCAAAAAAAAAAGTCACTTTCACTGACAGTATCATCGCTGTGATATGTTTTACTGTTTTGAATCACTAATATTTGTGTTCAGCGAAGTCTCCCGAAGTCCCCCGAGTAAAACAGAACCCCCCATGTACAGGTTTTAGGGTGTCATAGAAAGTTACAGGGTAAAATATAGTTCTAGCAAATTAAATTCTCTGGACTTTCGGCCTGGGTTGGCATAATAAAAATATTACATAAATACGCACGTAGAATTTAAATATATATGCATATTTATATATTTGAAGTCTACGTGTATATTTATATAATTATTTATGTAATTTTGTATATGGACATATGTATATTTCGTATTATTTTTATTTATTTATATATACATAGATATATATGCAATTTCATTCTAAGTGTATTTTGATATAAATATATATATATATTACTATCAAAATACAGTTAGAATAAAATTTCATATAGATATATATATATATTTATTTTTATTATTATTTTTACATGTTTTTATTTAATTAAAATTACTTATTATTTGTATTTTATAATAATATTTATATACAATATATATAGTTATATATATTATATATATATACGTGTGTAATTTAATTATAAGTGTATTTTTATATTAATATATGTACATATTAATATAAAAATACACTTAGTATGACATTATATATATATGATATATAGGCATATATTATATAGATATAATATATGCCTATATATCATATATATACACATATATAATTATTAGTTTTTTATTAACATTAACCTTTATTTTTTTAATGATTTTACACTAGCAGGGAGACTGCCTGTCAGCACAGGCAGTCCCCCTGCAGGCAGACACATGGACACCTATTGTGACCATGTGACTGCTCTGTTGAGCGATCACATTGCCCCAGGGGTCCTAATCCAGCGCGGGGAGACTGTCTATGCTGCAGGCAGTCTCCCCACAATGGGAGCAACGCCGATTGCCGCCTATGGAACGACGGCGATCGGGTAAGTACATTGGACCATTAGGATGGTTCAGGACCGTCACCGGTAGGCAACACAAAAATGCTGATGACGGTCCTGAACCGTCCTCGGTCCTGAAGGGGTTAAAACTACAATCCTGCTGTGGAAACTTCGACAACTTCTGTACCAGAACATCTGAACCAGGCTTGCTATACTCAATGTCTCTCCGACAACAGTTTGAAGATGTTCGATTTCACAGGGAAATGGTTTATTAGATTAGGGGTGAGTGATAGAAAAATATGTGTGGGACTCACTCCCTGGGTTGTGCATTGTCTTAATCCTTCCCGTCTGACAACGTGTAACCTTGTCTATAAATGTTTTATAAAATGCACAACATTTCATAATAATCCTGACCCACTTATGGAGAATACATAAAGTTATACCGTTTTCTACAGGTAAAATTATATATTATTAGTAGGAAGACTATTAGCAGAATCGGATAAACAACTCTTTTAAAAATTTTTTTTTTTTTTATCTTTCTTAAACAGTAAAAGATATGATCTCAAAAGATACATCAGATATTCGGGGGAATTTGTCAGCTCGCTTCACCCTGATTCCTACATCCATGGCTGTTTACTATACATTGTTCTATGTAGATACTTGGTGTAACTGTATGTATGTGGACATTATGCAGACATTATTTTTACGTAATGGTGGCATTTAGGAAAGATGTCTTTCCAAAAATATCACCAGGTTTCTTATAAACTCCCATAAGCAAAGCGTGCAACCATTTTTACTTATATATTTTGTCACTTGTATCATTTGTAGCAAAAATAGTGCTTCTATGAAACATTTTAGATGAATAAAATGTTTTACTTTATAAACTTAACTGTATTAATTATGATGTTTTATTGTTCAGTTATCCCTTAAAGGGATTCTATGGTGTTCGGAATACAGAGTACCCCACATGACCAATAAAGGGCTAAAAACTCTTTAGTATTTTACTAAATTTACTCACACGGTTCCAGCTATCTCCCTTGATGCTGGGTCGGTGCTCTGCCTCGTCTGACATCATCCGACCTAATGAGCATGCATGGCTAGCCTGAAATGCATTAGGCCCTCCCCATCGGAAAGCGTTAAATCAATGCTTTCCTATGGGCATTTCACCGACCTTGGACGTCCTCATGCAGAGGTAGAGGACCTCAAGCATCATTTAAGAGACTTAAGCATCATTTAAACGCCTCTAGTGTATGTCTAGTAAACAGCCATTAGAGGCTGTCTTAGTCCCGCAATGTGAAGCCTAGATTTCTGTGGCAATATATGCATCTCAAATCTAAAGGGATTGTTACTAGGAATACTACTGAAATAATATCAAACAATAAAATGATACAATAAAAATAGATGTCAACACACAAAATGCTATTTAAAATCTTTTAACGCTATTTACATCCACCTCGGTAGCAAAATAGGTGCATTTAGTTATACCACGTGTACAGATTATGCTCCAGCATATTATTAACTCCTGACCACACAGCACCCTTGTATTCTTTGCAATAGCACGGGGCTACCTTCTGAAAATGGGGACTTTTATTTTCTGTGGGCTTCAAGGAGTCAGCCAAACTTCTCCTTGCCAGACAGTGTTTACACAGCTTTAAAGAAGAGAAAAAAAGAAATTTAGACCAGAGTCAACACAAGTGTTGCATAGAATTGCACAGGTAGCTGTGTCTATTCACACTCTTAGTGTACAGAGGGAGCTAATCTGTTCTGCGGTCAGATGATGTATAGAATTGTTGACAGCTGAAGCTAATCTTAAAAATACATAATTTCCCTAACTCTTTAAAGCAAACGTTCTCAGAAGGTTGTTCTTTATTTATTCTTGGCATGTTCTGAACAATGATGCGGTGGAGAGCTTAGTGCTAAAATAATAGACTTCTGTCAGGTCAAAAAATAAATAAAAATGCAGAGACATACAGTACTCAAAACTCCAACTCCCTGTTACTCCCATTTATCATTCTGACACACTAAATATGAGAGGTGTCTCTTTCACAGTGTTCTAAAAAAGAGCAAAGATCTTGTTAGACTACGCATGAATGCATGTTGGAATTGGCCTTTGGAATATGCTATCATTATGCGTAAAATACATTTCATAACAATAAAAAATTTATAGTGATTTCAGATCTCCATGCTGAAATCAATCATTCCATTAATGTGACGAGTTCTTTATAGTCACTTCCTGTCTGCTAAAATAAAAAAAGAAATTCTAAACATTTTTTATGTTTAGAAAAAATATATGAAAAATTTTTAATTTACAGAAAGAATTAAAATATATAGGGCCATAAATATTTCTTTCTCTTGTCAAGGTTCCCAGAACAACCTGCATGCTTTGCTGGATGCATTTGGAAGGGGAAGCTATGGGGTGGTGAAATGGTGGGTTCTGTATCAGATTGGAAGTAGAAATAAAGGAAAAGGGGTTAGAAGGTTGAAACTTCTATCTAACCCTTATGGTGAAGGGCTAAGATATAAATAAATAGGAGTAACACCTACCCCTATATAAACACTAGATGAGATCTAATGACTTTGCTGAAAATGGGAAAAATGATATATAGTGTAGTATGATTTTAAAAAAGAGGAATACGAAAAACATACAATGGTCAAACTCACAAGTATAGAGCCAAAAAGTCGACTGGCTCAAATCTCGAATGCCTTAGTGTATTAAGGTGACACCTTCCCTCTTCTCTTCTTTAAAAATACACTTGCTTAGAGCCACCGGGAAACCTGGCTCTAGGTGTAAATGCTCGTAGCCCACATCGACCGCACTGGCAATTGGTGCGGGTCAGACGGCGGGAACGTATGAAGAGGAAGTCGGGGATTCAAAGCTTTGCCTTTTTAGAGAAGTAACACCTCTAGTGGCAGTCACTCAGATGGCTACTAGAGGTGCTTCTTGGACAGTGTGCAGCACTAACGTTCAACGTCTCCACGGTCTGTATGGAGACTCTGAACAGTTCTCATAGAGATGCATTGATTCAATGCATCTCTATGAGGAGTTGCTGATTGGAGCAGCGCAGTGTTTTGCTGCGCATGCATTATATCCTCCCAATTCTTTCTTATGAGAAAGCATTAGATTGGCCGAGATCATGAAATTTGATGATCTTAGCCAAGAGAGTGGAGCCAGAAACGTCGCTGGAATAAAAGGTGAGTAAAACACCTTCTTAACAAGGTTAAGGGAGGCTAGGGACCTAGAGCTATAGTAATTCTTGACATTACAGTGTTCCTTTAAAAACTAAGTTAATTCCATTGTTTGCATTGTTCTGCTATGTTATCACAGATCCGCTTTGTATATTGATCTGTAAAATGCAGCATTCGACAAATTATTAGTTCCAAACTTTCACTCTCTCCTAGAAATGCACACAACCCGGCCATATTCTTAAATACATTTAGAAATCATTTGTTTAAGATTCAAATTAATTCCTCCAATTGTGAAAAGTTCTGGATGAACTGTTATATTGACACTCTTTAGCTGGTCTGTTGCACACAAATGTGTCTGTTGCACATACATACTCACTGTGTGTGGGGGACAATTTTTAAATGTAATGTCAAGTTATCTGCCCTTTCCATAAGTCTGCTTTCTCTGCCAATGATGCTAACCTGATTTTTAAATTTGTGTAACTTTTTCCAATTTTCTTTTTTTTTTTTTTTGCAATTAAGAAAAATAAAAGAGTGTCTCTCACTACAGGAGATCTGAGAAGCGAACTGTATAAGCTGTATGCCTGCCCTATGTTAACTTGATACATGTTTTACCATTGTGCTATAATTAGCGATTTTCCATGTTTTGCAATAAAGCGAAAAAAATAAAAATATATATATATATATATTGAGGATCTCTCACTACGGGTGCTGTGGGCGACAATCATAAAGTGGATTTGATAAGTGAGGAACTGAGGAGGAACAAAAAACTGCTTTGCATTTTAAAATGTAAATATGTTTCCCTAATTTTAAATTATTGTGAAAATAATATATTTAAAGAAGAAAAAAATGAAAAGAAAGCACTGTCACTTTATATCAATAATAAAATAAACATCTTGTAATATTTGTAATATGATTAAGGTTTTTTGTTTTAATTTAAACCGTGTGAGAATTTTCTTTTTTTTTTCTTTCTCTCATAAATTTATTTCAGCGAAGCAAATGTATATAAAAAAAGGTGAAAAAATAGGAGAATGTCAGTGTTTGTTTAAGGAACATAAAAGCTGAGAATCTGACAACGTGGAGGTGTTGACAGTAATCTGGGGAATTATGCACACAGCGGAGAGGCAGCAAGGCATGGAGACCAGCCTGGCAGTTTACCTGTGATTTTTACCTTAAAAAACAGCTTTTTTCAGTTCAGTGCAAATGTAAAGAAGAAATGAACACAATCTGAGAACTTGTGACGAGACCTACAGGTCGAATCCCAATAATAAGATCACCCATTGACTTTTACTAACTGACAAATAACTTTCTTCCCTCACATGGTGCAGGCTTATTCTCCAGTCTATAATAGCTCTTTCTCCAGTCACTGACTCTCAGATATGTAAGGATTGTACCAGTGTGTGGTAACCTACCTACCTATAGGTAGAATGTTTCCTAAAGGATCACTATAGTGTCAGGAAAACAAATCGGTTTTCCTGACACTTTAGTACCCTGAGGGTGCCCCCACCCTCAGGGTCCCCCTCCCATGGTGCTGAAGGGGTTAAATCCCCTTCAGTTACTCACCTTCTTCCACCGTTCTCTTACCTCTCCTCCCGCGCCGACGTCAGCTGTTTCCAGTTTGATATCAGCGGAGCGGAATGTGCATGCGCGGCAGTGCCGCACGCGCATTCAAACTGTCCATAGGAAAGCATTTTTCAATGCTTTCCTATGGACGCTCAGCGTGATGGAGGCATAATATGACAATTCGACACATTACATTAGGGATTTTTACAACGTATATACATGCATTCACACATTAAATAAGAGTTTTTTACAAAGTACATACATGCATCCACAAATGACATCAGGGATTTTCAAGGAAATTACCGCATCTGCCTGCTACATAAATACAATCCCACACTGTAATCCTCTATCTACAAAGTACATACATGCATCCACACTACGTCAGCAACTAGACTACAATTATCTATATAGCTCTAACATGCATCTACAAACACCATATGTCCATTCAAACAAAACATAAATGCATCTCAAAATAGACAGAGTATAATGAAACGTGTTAACAGAGAACAGCTCCACTGATTCTACACCACTATACACCAGGGAATGTTATAATTCCATTTTCCTGTGTGTATCTGAATGTTTTTATATGAATGCATGAGAATGTGTGTGGGATTGTTTGTCTATGTATGTATGCAGCAGCACAACTAGCAACAACATTGCCTCGGGGAAAAGATTTAAAGAAGGACTCTCACATACACCGCCATTTGTGAGACGTGTGTCCTGACTGTGTGTAATTAGGCTAAGTGTGATTTTGCGTGGGGCTTGGCTGAGTGTTATTGTGTGTTTGTGTGTGTGCGGATAAACTGCAATGTGTACATTGAAGCAGTGGTGTATCCTGGTTTTGTGCTGCCCTAGGCATGACAAAACTCTAGCATCTTTAACACCTCACAGGAAAACATTGAATCAGTGCTCTTCTATAAGAAAGGCCAAATACACGGGACACTAGCTGCGCATAAGCATTCGTTTTCCTCTCTGCAATGACGTAAGAGGAAGCAGAGACAGAGTCACCCACAAGGCCCGTTTTAAACCCCTTTAATTTCCATGGAGGTGAGGGGTAAGAAGGACACAGCTTTGTATTCCTAACATGATAGTGTTCCTTTAAAATGGTTTTGGTACATTTTATCTCTATTACTTTGACTTGGTAACAGAACGCCTCTGTAAATTTATTTGAGAGCCCAATGTAGACAATAAAAAAATAAACGTTAAAAAGAATTAACTGAAATGGTACAGGGACAATGAAAAGCCTCCTGTATTTGTGCTGTACCATACAAATCCTGCAAACCGCACTTATTTGCTTAAATAATATTGATATTCGACATGCAAACGATTAAAACCAATAAGTTATGACTCAGTGCTGTGTGTACTGTATCTGACAGTTAAATATTATTTCACTACGGGTGAATTAAACTTTTTGCTAATGTTGTAATAGCTCATAGTAAAAAGATACAAAAAATAAATTTACATTTATAGAATTTAAAGGGGAAAAATTCAGTTTTAAATTTTCACTGTAATTTGTTTTTTAATGAATAAACCCTAAACTGCTAATTCTCATGTCTACACCTGGTAATTTTAAGAATTTAAGTGGATTTAGGCCAAACTGGGGTTAAATGCTTTCACTTACTAAACCACCTGGGGACAAAAGTGAGGACAACTTACCATGCAACATTCATTAACATTTTGCAAAAGTAACTATATGTGAACAGTCCTGAATAATTCTACTTCTATTAATTTGCTACTATATAAGGTACAAAGGCTTTTATTAGTGAAAATAGTAGTAAATTAAAGCTTTACAAACGTTAAGAAAAATAGTAGATCACCAAGCATCCTCCTACTCAGCTATAGTCACAGCTTGACTATTTTAGTCTTAAAGGGATATTATAGGCATCAAAACAATTGTAGCTTAATGAAGTTATTTTGGTGTATAGATCATGCCCCTGCAGTCTCACTGCTCAATTCTCTGCCATTTAGGAAGTAAATCCCTTTGTTTATAGAGCCTGAGTCAGACTGCAAAGGCAAGATCCACAAACCAAAACTGCTGTTTTAATATCTATAGTATCCTTTTATTATAAAATTCAGGCTTTACATGTGTCAGACCCTTTCTAAAAAGGCCATCAAGCAAAGCTGAACACAAAATGTAGAGTGAAAAAGGAAGGTGGAGGGGGGGGAGGTAAAGTCTGAAACATGGGGATTTACTGGGCAAAGACCACAACTGCATGAAAATCCATGTAGGTAAAGAAATAACCTTTACTGAACCTCCAAAAGATGACCGGTTGTTGCCTTGTTTTCTCGGGAACTGTTTTGGGGTATCACCTCATGGCCGACCAATCAAAACTTCATTGGAATGGCGTTCCCGAACCACCGAAGGGATCTGAGGGATAGTTTGGCAAAGTGGGCACTCAGATACAAGCTATTCGGTGATATGACTTTCGTGGGGTTCTGAAGTTGTTCAAATGGATTTCTGGATGTTTTAAAATATTGTAGATTTTTCTGTGCCTGAGAGATAATAATTTTTTCTCACGCAATTATCTCTCAGGCACAGAGGATCATGGGAAGCAAAGCCGTTTAATTGTGACTAAGAAACCCCATGCTAGGGACAATTTATAAAAGCTGTGTGTACCAGGAATAAAAGCAGTTGTACTCCCAGAACTGTGTGTCGCTCAGTTGCAGGGGAGGAGGTGGGATATTTTATTTGGCGTTTTTCTTGTTCCTGATTTTCTTTTGTGGATCCAGCGGAGAAGAGTCCCTGCTAGGGCTAGAGTTCTGCTACACACTGGTTGTGACGAATTCTGTAAGTCCAAAACCTATATGAATTAAATGGATAATGGACTAACAGTTTTGCTTGACTTCGGTGTTCTGACAGTGGTGCCAAAAAAAGGTGATGATTTATGGGAAAAAAGATGATTAATGTCTAGGGGACAGCCATGAAATATTGATTTTATTCACAGATCAAATGAGAATTGAAAAATAGAGGGGAAAAAAGGAGGGGCAGTAAAAACAAACAAACTCCATCTATATTTGGATATTATTAGAAAACGTGTATGAAGTGGTCTGTCTGAATTAACTTCCTTTCAGTTCAAAAATGGACGAACTGATCCATTTGTGTTTTACCTGTGGAGTGTTATTCACTGAATAAAGCTCACAGGTAAATCCTGGACAGATCTATTCCTTGGGTCTGGATTAAGGGAATTTAATTTGCTCCAAGTGTCAATTAGATTGACTATGGGACTTCAAATTATATTTTACATATAACAGATTTTTTTACTCACCGGATCTGTGAATTAAATGTAGGGAAAATGTGCCTATTAGTGTTCTGCAAAATAGATACATAATATATATATTGGACTCATTTTGCATTATTTTGGCCTGTTCAAATCCAAAATCACCCAACACCAATTTTTTTTTTGTAGGTGGTGACTTGACAACCGACGTGCAGACTTTAGGAAATCATAGCAGCATCAGCTGAATTGGATTTTCTTTTACCAATTCATCTATTTTTGAGTAAGTTTTAGAACTTGGCTGACACATTTCTACAAAAATCAAATGTAACAAAGCATTGATTGGGGTTTATTCACTAAACTGTGAACTGAAATGTAAATCGCAAAATATTCAACCTGAGACCATATGTGAGTTGGAGACTTCCTCCATAAAAGGTTCCATACATTTTGCAACTGTTTTCAAGCCCCTACAGGTCATTATTTAGTTAATAAAACACCCCATAGTATATGCATGGAAGGCATCTGACTCACGAGTTAAAGGTGTGAAATATTAACTGTTAGAAACGAGAGTTTGAAAACTTTACTCCAAGTCGTGTTATTTCACCAGAGAAATGTGTAGCCATTGCATAACCTAGGGGCACAAATCAGGATTATTTAAGTCTCAGATCGATGTCAAACGTCAGTTTAATTTTTGCTCAAACATGAAAAAAAAATTGTTATTCCGCTCATTGCGTATGCATATTCAATGTTTCCTTTTGCCTGAGGTAAATTTGTTATGAGATTGAAAGCTGAGCGGATTTATTTCTGAAGCGTGATATCCATTAAGTTAATTTGAGAATCAAAAGAAAATAATTGTTCACAAATTAGAATAATTCTATTTGTACAACAATGGTGCATTTTTATTACCTTATGATCATGCTCGTACACAGTTCACATCACAATTAGCAGTAATTAATGCTAACAAATGTCTGAATGCTTTTATGGCAAATTCTGGGCTATCACAGCTATTATGCTGGGTATAACAGGTTGTGCATCCAAGGAGAAATCTGATTGCCATTTGCCACTTTGGAGTCGAGAACAGATTTTTTTTCCTTTTTTGTAGCACAATTGAAAATCACTTCAAATGTAGTTTTTTTCTGTCTTCATTCATACCAACAGCTGACAAAGTTATTCACTAAAGTGTGAAATTCAAAATGAATTAAAGCGGAAGTTTTAGACAACAATAGCTGAACTGAAATGATTCTGCTAATTCAGATATGGTTTCAGTACGAATATTGTGGTCCAAAATTTACCATTTATTTTTAATTCTCAACAATGGACTTTTTAGTGAATATTCCTTTTAGTTTCCTGAAGGCAACACTGTAAACACATTAGTAGACTTGAGAATTTGGAATTTGGGTCAGTTGGCTGTTTTTCCGAATTCTGCATCTCTGAAAAGCCATATGGATGTGTAATTGAGCATTGCTGGCAGTGGTTGTGCATGGCAAGCGCCTGCTCTGCAGTTTTTGTACATTGATGAGGTGTGGGCGTGAGGGGTCTGCTAGGATCACTGTGTAATGATTGCCCAGGTCTCTCCGGTGCTCTGTATTGAGGCTTGGACTCCGGGATGTGGCATCACCACAACCCTGCCATTTGTACAGAGCTGCAGGGAGCTTAGGAATCAGTGATGAGAGATCCCACTAGCAAATCACTGGACCCAAGGGATAAGGTTCCACCGCAGCTCTCCCTTTCAAGGTAAGAAAAGGAAGATTGGTTTAAAAAATGAAATAAAATGAATGTATGAATGTGTGTAAGAGTCTGTGTGTATACGAGTATGGGGGTTTTGTATATCTGTGTATATATGAATGTGTGTGTGTGTGTTTATATATATATATATATATATATATATATGAGTCTTTGTGTGTATGAGTGTGTGTGTGTGCATAAGTGTGTTAATGTCTGAATGGGTTTGTGTAGTATTTGTATGTATGAGCCTGTTTGTGTGCATATGTGTCTATGTGTATTAGTCTGTATGTATGTATATTATTATTGTTATTATTATTATTGGTATTTATATAGCGCCAACTAATTCCGCAGCGGTTTACAATATTATGAAAGGGGCCGAAATTTACAATAAATGAGAAAGTTACACAGTGACACAGGAACAATAGGTAGATGAGGACCCTGCTCAAACGAACTTACAGTCTAGAGGAGGTGGGGTACAAATACACAACAGGGCAGCGAGGGTGACAGCCACCATATAAAGTGGAAAAGTAGCAGAGCTGGAGGTGAGAAAAAATCAAGGAAAAAGCAGATGAGAAATAATTTAAATTTAAGGATATGAGGGAATGGCAGAGATCAGATAGGTAAAAGTCATAAATAGGGAACATCATAAATTAACAAGGCTATCATCTACCGCTCCTCCCCCCACCCCCCCCGGTTATCCTAGACTATTCATTGAGCTCTTTTCTTCCTGGCTTCCCCACTTCCTCTCATGTAGCACTCCTTCCCTTATACTTGGGGATTTCAATATCCCAATCAATAACCCCAATTGCACTGATACCTCTCGTCTGCTCTCTGTCCAATTTAGCAATCCTTACAGCAGGAAACACTCTTGATCTTGCCTTCACCAACCTCTGTACTGCCTCTAATCTCTCCAATATTCCCTTTCCTCTATCTGACCACCATCTGCTGACTTTTGACATTGGCATACCTAAGACCCAATTGACACCACCATCTGAACATCACTCACAGAAACCTCCAATGTCTTGACCTAGAGCATTTCTCCACTAATCTCCAAACTCTCCTTTTACCTATCTCAAACCTCACCTGTCCTAGTTCTGCAACCTCCTTCTACAATTCCACCCTCTCCTCTCAACTAGACATCATGGCACCTTGTACATTTAAACGCGGCAGGCCCCCCCAACAACAACCCTGGTACACTAAGCTCACTCGATACCTCCAAAAATGCTCCAGAACTGCTGAACGCTGTTGGAGAAAGTCTCACTGTGCATCTGATTTTCTCCACTATAAATTTATGCTGAGCTCATACAGCTTGGCTCTTTCCTCTGCAAAAGTTAATTACTTCAATACCCTCATAACCACACTCTCCCACGAACCCAAACTACTATTTCAAACATTTAACTCTCTTCTTCGTCCTGCTGTTCCTCCTCCAACTACTAACTTGACCACCTCAGACTTTGCAACTCACTTCCCTGACAAGATCTCTACAATCAGAGAAGAGATCTCTCATCTTTCTTCTTCCCCTTACAATACTTCCCCTAACTTCACTCCCTCTGCTGTTCTATGTTCATTCGCACCCGCTACATTGGAAGAGGTTTATGCTCTGCTCCAGTCCTCCCGCCCCACCACCTGCTCCCTAGATCCAATTCCCTCACATATCATCCGTACTCTGTCTTCTCCACCTCTCACTAAAATTCTCAATCTCTCTCTCTCCTCTGGTATATTTCCATTGCCCTTCAAACATGCAACTGTAACCCCAATTCTACAGAAGCCCAATCTTGACTCTAACTCCCCATCCAACTATCGTCCTATCTCGCTACTGCCTTTTGCATCCAAAATCCTTGAAAAAATTGTGTATGCGATATTGACAGAATTCCTCGAGTTCAACTCTCTGCTAGACCCGCTTCAGTCTGGTTTCCATGCTAAGCACTCTGTGGAAACGGCACTGACCAAAGTATCCAATGATCTACTCGCTGCAAAATCTCGTGGTCACTACTCTATCCTAATTCTCCTTGACCTGTCTGCGGCTTTTGACACTGTTGATCATCAACAGCTTCTTCTCATCCTCCGCAATATCGGTCTACAAGATATTGTTCTCTCCTGGTGCTCCTCCTACCTCTCCCAGCGCTCTTTCAGTGTTTCTTTCTCTGGCTCTGCTTCCTCTCCCCAACTCCTCTCTGTTAGTGTCCCCCAAGGTTCAGTCCTTGGTCCCCTACTGTTCTCCATCTATACTGCCTCCCTTGATAAACTCATTAGCTCCTTTGGCTTCCAATATCATTTCTATGCAGATGACACGCAAATCTACCTGTCCTCTCCTGATCTCTCCCCGTCCCTCAGTGTCTCTGACTGCCTCTCTGCTGTTTCTAACTGGATGGCTGCCCACTTCCTTAAACTAAACTTGACCAAAACTGAAATTCTGGTCTTTCCTCCCTCAAGTGTTGTTACTCCTGTCTCTGTCTCCCTCCAAGTCAATGGTGCTACCATCAACTCCACCACGCAGGCTCGCTGCCTAGGTGTTCTCTTTGACTCCAACCTCTCCTTCAAGCCTCATGTTCAATCTATCGCCAAATCCTGTCATTTCCATCTCAAAAACATTACGCGCATCTGCCCCTACTTAACACCAGATGCGACTATGGTGTTGGTCCATTCCACTGTCTTTTTTTGCCTTGACTACTGTAAAACGCTTCTCAGTGGTCTTACGTGCTCCCAACGTGCGCCGTTACCGTCCATAATGAATGCGGCGGCAAGGCTCATGGCCCTTACGATCTGCTGAAGACTTACGTCTATCGTCTGTCCGTACTCCCACCTCTGATGCTCGCCTTCAAGATTTCTCAAGGGCTGCACCGTTCCTGTGGAACTCGCTTCCCTCCTCCGTTAGATGCTCACACAGTCTCCACTCCTTAAAAAAATCATTAAAAACCCACTTCTTCATAAAAGCGTATCAGTTAAACTGTTAATAGCTCCTGACTGATTCCTCTTCTGCTGCTGTCACTAGTCTAATGCTATCCTTACCTTTTTGTGTCATTTTACCCCACGCCCTCTAGCATGTAAGCTCATTGTGCAGGGCCCTCAACCCCTCTGTTCCTGTGTGTCCAACTTGTCTGGTTACAACTACATGTCTGTTCGTCCACCCATTGTAAAGCGCTGCAGAATTTGACGGCGCTCTATAAATATAATAATAATAATAATAATAATAATAAAACGAACTGAGTTTAATGGCACACAGGCATCGCTATTTATGCAAAACATACAGCCCCCTCTGGACCTGATGGGATACAGGGACAATACAAACAGTTGACCAATGGCATTACAGTGTATCGTTTGAAATGGTTACTGCCCAGCTTGGGGATAATGACTCTAACTCATAATAGATGGCTTGGATAGTCCATTAACCCAAACGCAGACATAATAGATGGCTTGGATAGTCTGCTAACCCAAACACAGACATAAGAGATGGCTTGGATAATCCGCTAACCCAAACACAAACAAAGGGTTTCAGGATAGTCTGCTAACCCAAACACAGACATAATAGATGGCTTGGATAGTCCGCTAACCCAAACATAGGCATAATGGATGGCTTGGATAGTCCGCTAACCCAAACACAGACATAATGGATGGCTTGGATAGTCCCATAACCCAAACACAGACATAATAGATGGCTTGGATAGTCCGCTAACCCAAACACAGACATAATGGATGGCTTGGATAGTCTGCTAACCCAAACGCAGACATAATAGATGGCTTGGATAGTCTGCTAACCCAAACACAGACATAAGAGATGGCTTGGATAATCCGCTAACCCAAACACAGACAAAGGGTTTCAGGATAGTCTGCTAACCCAAACACAGACATAATAGATGGCTTGGATTGTCCATTAACCCAAACACAGACATAATAGATGGCTTGGATAGTCCGCTAACCCAAACACAGACATAATGGATGGCTTGGATAGTCTGCTAACCCAAACACAGACATAATAGATGGCTTGGATAGTCTGCTAACCCAAACACAGACATAAGAGATGGCTTGGATAATCCGCTAACCCAAACACAGACAAAGGGTTTCAGGATAGTCTGCTAACCCAAACACAGACATAATAGATGGCTTGGATAGTCCACTAACCCAAACACAGACATAATAGATGGCTTGGATAGTCCGCTAACCAAAACACAGACATAATGGATGGCTTGGATAGTCCCCTAACCCAAACACAGACATAATAGATGGCTTGGATAGTCCGCTAACCCAAACACAGACATAATGGATGGCTTGGATAGTCTGCTAACCCAAACGCAGACATAATAGATGGCTTGGATAGTCTGCTAACCCAAACACAGACATAAGAGATGGCTTGGATAATCCGCTAACCCAAACAAAGACAAAGGGTTTCAGGATAGTCTGCTAACCCAAACACAGACATAATAGATGGCTTGGATAGTCCATTAACCCAAACACAGACATAGTAGATGGCTTGGATAGTCCACTAACCCAAACACAGACATAATAGATGGCTTGGATAGTCCGCTAACCCAAACACAGACATAATGGATGGTTTGTATAGTCCGCTGACACAAGCACAGACATAATAGATGGCTTGTATAGTCCGCTAATCCAAACACAGACAGAACAGATGGCTTGGATAGTCCACTAACCCAAACCCAGACATAATAAATGGTTTGGATAATCCGCTAACCCAAACACAGACAAATGGCTTGGATAGTCCCCTAACCCAAACACAGACATAATAGATGGCTTGGATAGTCCGCTAAACCAAACACAGACATAATGGATGGCTTGGATAGTCCCCTAACCCAAACACAGACATAATAGATGGCTTGGATAGTCCTCTAACCCAAATACAGACATAATGGATGGCTTGGATAGTCTGCTAACCCAAACACAGACATAATAGATGGCTTGGATAGTCCGCTAACCCAAACACAGACATAATGGATGGCTTGGATAGTCTGCTAACCCAAACGCAGACATAATAGATGGCTTGGATAGTCTGCTAACCCAAACACAGACATAAGAGATGGCTTGGATAATCCGCTAACCCAAACAAAGACAAAGGGTTTCAGGATAGTCTGCTAACCCAAACACAGACATAATAGATGGCTTGGATAGTCCATTAACCCAAACACAGACATAGTAGATGGCTTGGATAGTCCACTAACCCAAACACAGACATAATAGATGGCTTGGATAGTCCGCTAACCCAAACACAGACAAAGGGTTTCAGGATAGTCTGCTAACCCAAACACAGACATAATAGATGGCTTGGATAGTCCATTAACCCAAACACAGACATAGTAGATGGCTTGGATAGTCCACTAACCCAAACACAGACATAATAGATGGCTTGGATAGTCCACTAACCCAAACACAGACATAATGGATGGTTTGTATAGTCCGCTGACAGAAGCACAGACATAATAGATGGCTTGTATAGTCCGCTAATCCAAACACAGACATAATGGATGGCTTGGATAGTCTGCTAACCCAAACACAGACATAATAGTTGGCTTGGATAGTCTGCTAACCCAAACACAGACATAATAGATGGCTTGGATAGTCCGCTAAACCAAACACAGACATAATGGATGGCTTGGATAGTCCCCTAACCCAAACACAGACATAATAGATGGCTTGGATAGTCCTCTAACCCAAATACAGACATAATGGATGGCTTGGATAGTCTGCTAACCCAAACACAGACATAATAGATGGCTTGGATAGTCTGCTAACCCAAACACAGACATAAGAGATGGCTTGGATAATCCGCTAACCCAAACACAGACAAAGGGTTTCAGGATAGTCTGCTAACCCAAACACAGACATAATAGATGGCTTGGATAGTCCATTAACCCAAACACAGACATAGTAGATGGCTTGGATAGTCCACTAACCCAAACACAGACATAATAGATGGCTTGGATAGTCCGCTAAACCAAACACAGACATAATGGATGGCTTGGATAGTCCCCTAACCCAAACACAGACATAATAGATGGCTTGGATAGTCCTCTAACCCAAATACAGACATAATGGATGGCTTGGATAGTCTGCTAACCCAAACACAGACATAAGAGATGGCTTGGATAGTCTGCTAACCCAAACACAGACATAAGAGATGGCTTGGATAATCCGCTAACCCAAACACAGAGAAAGGGTTTTAGGATAGTCTGCTAACCCAAACACAGACATAATGGATGATTTGTATAGTCCGCTGACACAAGCACAGACATAATAGATGGCTTGTATAGTCCGCTAATCCAAACACAGACATAATGGATGGTTTGTATAGTCCGCTGACACAAGCACAGACATAATAGATGGCTTGTATAGTCCGCTAATCCAAACACAGACATAACAGATGGCTTGGATAGTCCACTAACCCAAACACAGACATAATAAATGGTTTGGATAATCCGCTAACCCAAACACAGACAAATGGCTTGGATAGTCCCCTAATCCAAACACAGACATAATAGATGTCTTGGATAGTCCGCTAACCCAAACACAAACATAATAGATGACTTGGATAGTCCGCTAACCCAAACACAGACATAATGGAGGGCTTGGATAGTCTGCTAACCCTAACACAGACATAACAGATGGCTTAGATAGTCCGCTAACCCAAACACAGACATAACAGATGGCTTGTATAGTCCGCTAACCAAAACACAGACATAATAAATGGTTTGGATAATCTGCTAACCCAAACACAGACAAATGGCTTGGATAGTCCCCTAACCAAAACACAGACATAATACATGTCTTGGATAGTCCGCTAACCCAAACACAGACATAATAGATGGCTTGGATAGTCCGCTAATCCAAACACAGACATAATGGATGTCTTGGATAGTCCGCTTACCCAAACACAGACATAACGGATGGCTTAGAGAGTCCGCTAGTCCTAACACAGACATAATAGATGGCTTGGATAGTCCGCTAACCCAAACACAGACATAATAGATAGCTTGGATAGTCTGATAACCCAAACACAGACATAACAGAAGGCTTGGATAGTCTGCTAACCCAAACACAGACATAATAGATCGCTTGGATAGTCTGCTAACCCAAACACAGACATAATCGATGGCTTGGATAGTTTGCTAACCCAAAAACACAGACATAATAGATGGCTTTGATAGTCTGCTTACCCAAACACAGACATAATAGATGGCTTGGATTGTCCACTAATACTAAGGATGCAGTGGGTAGACTGCTAACCCAGACATGGACATCTATCCTATCCATACTGTAGACTCTGGAGATATTGTGGTCTGTTACAAATTCCCATCAGTGACCATCCATAACACCAACTGAATGCACCTTTACAAAGCCAACATTTTGATATAAGATCAAAACACAACCAGTAATTTAACAAAGCATTGAATAGTTGCATTAAGCCTCTATTTATCGATCTGGAGATCCCCATTTCAAAAAGTTAGATGAACCTATAGTTAATATTTTTGGATATGCTTTTCAAATGATCACAATCTGTTAGAATAGCATTTAAAATAATTAATCTACAGAACTCACCATTAAAGTCTATAAGAATATGTGTAGATTAAAAACAAAGTTTTTTTCTATCAGTCTGTGATCATTTGACGATCTTATCCAAAATATTAAATCAATGACATGGTTTTTGATACTTGCTCTTGTTTCACTAGCTATGATGCTTGCTTTATGGTAGACGTTGCTGCTTAATCTTGTCTCCATGGTCCATCATTGGTCAAGTCATCTATTAAAAAACCTCAGCAGTTTACCACACTGCAACAAGATGAAGCCTTGGTAGTGTTATCTGTAGATTGCGATAAGAGTTGAGTTTTATACACTGTGGCAAGCATACATGACTCCAAAACTATATTTCAGACAACTACTTCAGTCTACTATTTACTAACATTGGAGAGTGTTCAACAAGACTAAAGGAAGTTTATGATGCTGTACCATCAAAACAAACAGAAAAAGAAAGAAAAAACATAGTTGGACTTTCTCTTTCTAATTGTAGACATTAGGCAATGGCAAAGCCCAATATATAAAACCCAGCAGTGAATCTGTTAAATCAGTAAATATGGAAATATTTTCACATTTTGTTGAAATATAATTCTCTTACAGCCTGCTTACAACTTTTACCTCACAAAGGGGCCCCCATAATTATTTCATCATGCGGCAGGAAATCCTGGTAGGTCATATATAAACAGCCCAAGGCAGGGCCCTCTTCATCAGATAGAAACTGACATCTGACATCTGTCTTGCCTGGTGCTTGCATGCCACAATTAACTAGGCCGCTCAAATACTGACTAATGCAAGCCCAACCGTTCTCGGAGTGCTGCCTGCTCTGCCCCAAAGGTCTTCCCTAATCCCAGACATTTTAAAAAGATAAATAAAAATTGCAACACATCACTGTCCTCCATCAAAAAGGAGTGTTTTGACCTATATGAGGTTAAGAAAATAAATAACCAAAATTGTTATTTTTGCTGCATCAGCTCAGGCCCAGTTGGGTTATTTACTAAACTGGGGATTGCGGAGAAACGGTAAGGGAATAGATCATTAAAAGTAAAAATATTCAAATTGTAAAATTTCTCCACTTTTTTTTTTTAAATCAGCTTAGTGATTTAGCATTTGTCTTATCAAAAAATTCCTTGTTTAGGGAATAACTCTGGTGGGTTTATTCTATAAATTCTGAATAGTAATGAATTGAAATGAGGCTAAACTAGCCAAGAAGTGAATTACTGAATTGGAAGATTTTTCCAAATCACCTATTCTAGCCTAATTTTTGCAATTCAGATTTAAAATTGCTACCTTTCAGAGTTTAGTGAATAACCCCCTGATTGTATGAAAATTCTTGAAAAAAAAAAAAGCCTTTTCTATGAATCTGAAATGTTTGGATTTAAATCCACGTGTCTTTGACATTCAAATTAAGCTCAGCTTTGTCAAAGAGAGTCATTCAATAAAAATATATACCGTACAGAAAGTGGAAAGTCTTGTAACATTTTCTTTTTGAAAGATCGCTGTCAAAGAAGGTTAGTGAAAGTGGTAGTGTGTGCCTTGAATAAAAGAAATTGTCGGTAAATTAGGGTGTGCCGACTGTAACATGACATCACCTGTCTGAATTACTGATCTAGCAATAGCCATTAAGTACGAAAGGTCTGCTATGTGTTGTCCGTAATTCTGACTGTCAAAAGATAACCTTATACTTAACCTAGCATTTTTTGGTGAAAGATCTAGCACAGGAACAAATCAGAAATTAATGTTTTTAACAACCACACCCCAAATTCTGCCTAGGTCCAACAAGTATTCAGACAAACCTATGTGATTCTTTTATAACAATTACTTTACAGGGGCAATCTAAACACCATAATCTGGTGGTTGTGGTTCTAACAAGCTGTGGGCACCGTTCCATGGTCCTAGAACATTTACGAGCAGAGCCATGCTTAACAGATTGGTAATGAAGAAGTTCCACTTCCACATTAGTAATAGCATTTTGGGTCACTATATGACCTGGACCACTCCAGCTCATTGAAGTGGTCTGGGTGCAGTCCAGTGTCCCAGGTCCCTTAACCTTGCAAAGGTAATTATAGCAGTTTTAATAAAAGGCAATAATTACCTTGGTGGGTTAACTCTACCTCTAGTGGCCGTCTACACTATCAATGTGCTATAAGCTGATCAGCCACAACTTTAAAACCACTGACAGATATAGTGAATAGCATTGATTATATTGGTACAATGGCACCTGCCAAGGGGTGGGATATATTAGGTAGTAGGTGAACAGTCAGTTCTTGAATTTCATGTTTTGGAAGCAGGAAAAGTGGACAAGCGAAGAGATCTGAGTTACTTTGACAAGAGCCAAATAGAGCCATGGTTAGACCATTGGGTCTGAGCATCTCCAAAATGGCAATTCTTGTGATGTGTTCCCAGTATGTAGTGGTTAGAACCTACCATAAGTGATGCAAGGAAGGACACCTGGCATCAAGGTATTGGGCCCCCAAGGCTCATTGATGCACACTGGGAGCAAAAGCCCGCCTGGTCCAATCACACAGACACAGAAGAGCTACTGTAGTTTTGTATAGCTTTGTATTCCTGGGTTCTGAATTATCCCTTTAATAAAGGATGCACATTGCTAATTATTATTCCCTTGCTTTTATGTTGGCAGTTAAAAACCCTTGGCAGTGCGAGGGTTAATTATGTGGCGGCTGGCCAGTGCTAGTTAGATGATACATTTAAAAAAGTTAAAAAAAATAAAAATATACAAAATCCTTATGTCCCCACCTTTCATGGGGCGGGAGGGGCATATCTACTAAACTCTTGAAACTAGCAACTTGGCAACAATTGCTTTCCATTTGCTATAAAGATCTTGATCCATGGGTTGACACATGTAAATACTAGGTTACATATTGGGTGGGGGACTTAAAATAATAATAGGGGGTGGACAGATCATTGTCCACACCCTTGGCTCACCTGTGGACTATTTAATAAAAGAAAGGGGTTGGGGGCATCCTAATGTTTCCCTGTCCCCTCCCATAGTTATTGTGTGAGAGTCCTAATTATACTATTTAGGGGGTAGGACCTAATGTCCTCTTCCCGACCCCCATCCATGGTGGGGTGGGGCCTCTAGTTTTACTATCAAAGTGAGGAAGGCCTCTGGTCCTCTCTGGGACTAATTTGTTAAGGCGGGTGGACCTGCCCTCACCCATGGTCAAAGTGTGAGGGGTTCTAAAGATATTAATCAGAGATGTGGATCTGGTGTCTTCTTCCCAGCCTCCATCCGTGGCTAGTAGGTGGAATCTCTAAGTATAATATAAAAGGATCTACTATCCTCCCTGGTTCATACCCAATGGTAGTGAGTAGGGGCCCTAATAATATTATTAATTGGATTAGGGAACCTAATGTTCTTCCCTCTACCTCCACCCATTGGTGGTAGGTAGGGGCCCTAATAAAATATCAACCACCATGATTGGGCAGTGAGTGGAGTCTCTATAAAACCCATAGTTCTATACTTCATCTGGAAATAATTTTTCAGGCTCTCAGTGCTGTACTAACTGCCGCCCCGAGGCTATGGTCTTAGTGGCTTTATGGCAAATCTGGGCCTGGCGATTGGTAGAGATACCTAAATAATGTTATAGTATGTCGAATATATTAACTCCAATAAAAACTTAACTGAGCACTATAAAAATAAGAATACAAACATGTAATATGCATTCCTATTTGAGTGCATGGAAAAAGGTAGCTTAATTTACCCTTTCACCATTGCCACAATGTTCTCTCTGCACCCGCTTCTCTTCCTTGGCTCAGATAATTATTCTTGATATATCAGCAGTTTATAACAGTAGCAAAACCAGTGCCATAGAATTGGGAACCTCAGGTTTGCATCCTGGTCAGACCTTACCAGTAAAGGTCCTTGGATAAGACAGCTAATGATATCTGCCTTCAATAGATTGAAAGCTCAGGACTTTCCTCACCTCTTTGCAGAGACTGGGTGCCTGGAACCACTAGGGATCAGGATTCCCCTCTTCCTGGCCAAAGGTAAGCCTCATGGAGGGGGAAATAAACTAGTGTTTTTGTTTTTTTTCCCAACTCCTACCATTCTCCCCATTTTTGGCCCCTATGCCCTACTACAGCCCCAAACCCCCCTACTACAGCCTTTTACTCCCTACCTCATTCACTAACCCCCCAATTGCAGCTCCTATACCCCACTATAGCCCAAAACTCCCTACTACAGCCCCTAACGTACTACTGCAGCACCTAAAGCAATAGTAGTCCTTACTACAGACCTTCTAACCAAACAGCAGCCCCTATTTAAAACCACTGACAGATATAGTGAATAGCATTGATTATATTGTTACAATGGCACCTGCCAAGGGGTGGGATATATTAGGTAGTAGGTGAACAGTCAGTTCTTTAATTGGTCCACCCAACCACCCTACTTCAGTCTCTTATGCCCACGGCAGCCTTTTACACCCATACCCCCTACTACAATCCCTACCTTCCTCTCTACAGCCACTCTCCCCATATTGCAGCCCATATCCACAACACTACAGCCCCTATCCCCTCACCACATTTCCTAAGCCCCCAATTACAGCTCCTAACCCTCCTACTACAGTCCCTATCTCTCCAAAACAGCACCTATCCCCTCCACTACAGCTCCTAACCCTCTATTACAACCCGTAACTCCTCAATTACAGGCCCTATTACCCTATCACTACTGCCCACTAGCAGTGCCCTCCCCTCCCCCCCACTCCCAAGATTAGGTTCTGGACCTGTCCCAGGCACTGATAAGCTATTTGGGCACAAAGATGGCACTAATAAGCTATTTGGGCACAAAGATGGCACTGAATAGCTATTTTGGGACAAAGATGAAACTGGGAAGCTGTATGGGAATGAAGATGGCACTGGGAAGTTGGGCACAAAGATGGCACTGGGGAGCTTTTTGGTGGCAAGGTGGCACTGTAGGAAGTGGGTGACATGTTATCTGGTGACGTTGGGGGGTCCAAAGAGGTGGAGTGGTTTCCATAGAAAATGGGTGTGGTTAAAAGTGGTATTATTTTTGTAGGGGAAGAGTTAGCAATATAGCCAGACTAACCTGTGGGCTCCAAAAATATTCTTCCACCCTGGCATCAGTGATCCTAGGATGGTCCCTGCCTTTTTTCTAGTGCAGTGCAATATGTTGGTGCTACTTGCAAGTGCCTTTAGTGGCCAGGGCCAGATTAAGAGCCCATTGGGCCTGGTGCTGACAATTATGAAGGGCCTAATTACAGAATCTTATCAACTGAAAAAACTAAAACAGTCATACCTCCCAAGCATCATGTATCTGGCGGAGGTGGTGGTGGAGGGAAACTCACAGGATATAACTATGAGGAAACACATACCCTATTCTAATCTCTTGCTTCCATCTTTCAAGTAAATCCATACCCTCTAACAGCAGTGTCCAGTGAAGCAGGATGTTGGTGGGCGTTGGTGACACGAATCACATAACCAGAACTGCTCAAAAAGCGCGAACATGCCCAAAAAGGGTAAGTGTCTGCCCAAAGAATTAGAAGGTCAGCCTGGCATGAACGCATATCAAGCTGCCTGCGAATCATGCTGGCCAGCTAATGGCATACTATGCAGGCAACACCCTGAGCTTGGCATAAATGCATCTCATGATGCACTTGCTCCGCGCTTTCTAAGTGCTGTCCCCTAGCACTCACTTGTCTGCTCCAATCCTTACCTTCTTACAAGCAGGTAGAATCTCCTGGTATATAGTCTGGGACAGAGAAAAAGTGCATGCAGTGAGTGTAGAAGAAAGGGAACATGCCACAGTATTAGAGAGACCGGAGTAACAAGAGTGCTTGCATTGTGTGCAAAGTCAGCTTTACCTTAACCTTCTCACTGAGAGAGCACTTCCTGTAAGTCCGGCCGGGTACAGGAAGCTCCTGCACTGCGGTCCGCTACGCCAGGCTACACAACACTGAGGGACAGGTAGGAGGGAGCGCTGTGCGTTTCCCTCCTGCTGGGTCACTTGTATCTTGTGCATCCAAGAGCCAGTGCACCCTAAAGGATGTGCCGGCCCTGGCTGAAGGAGGCTGCAGCATGAGGGGCGCCGCGCTGGCAGTGCAGGGCGCCCCATTCAAAGCTGCGCCCAAGGCGACTGCCTAAGTCACTTATAGAAAGCATTGGCCCTGATAAGAAGCTGACAACGTATTAGAAAGTAGGCATGAGAGAATACAGGTTATAAGATAAAGTTTAGTGAAAGAAGGCTAAAAGGAGAATACTCTCCATTATAGGAACC
Organism: Pelobates cultripes; assembly: GCA_933207985.1. Taxonomy (NCBI): domain Eukaryota; kingdom Metazoa; phylum Chordata; class Amphibia; order Anura; family Pelobatidae; genus Pelobates; species Pelobates cultripes. The sequence continues at coordinate 28,755,554 of OW240919.1, read as the reverse complement.
TTTTTATTCTTCTTGGATTACAATTTCTCAAATACATGAGCGTGAGATATTAGTTAATTATTATTATATTTCTGTGTTTGTTCCATAATAGCAAATTGTCAGGTTAGCTAATTTTGGATGGGGCAGCTAATGGCTGATGAAATTGGTTGAATTTTGCTGAATGGGAATACTTTCTCAGAAAGGATCCCATTGGATTAGTTAGGGAATGTGTAAGGAATCCTATACTTACCTTGGTGGTCCGCCGATCAGCTGTTCCTCCGATCAAACGGACCGCTTTCGTCAGCCTTCCCAACTGATCTGATAGTGTCCTGGACGCCAGACACTGTGCGCACGCCCCTTTTTATGACGTGGCGCACGCATGTCGACGTCAGACTAAGGGCAGTACTATGGGCGGGATTTACAAATGCCCTCTTACGTTTTGTGGGCGTGACTACATTAATCACATCCCCAAACATATAAAAGCTCACTTAACCAATGTTTCAGTGCCCTTTTGTGGTTCCTAGCTTGCTAGTGTCCCAAGAGATCGTTTGTATTTGGTTTAGTGTTTATCTGGTTTTGACTCGGCTTCTTTCCTGATTATTCTGATTTCTGGTTCCCCTGACTTGGCTCTGATATTTCGTATTTGTTGTTTTCTGGTTCCCTTTGACTTTGACCTGTTTTGACTTTTCTCTTTATTCTTACCTTCAGTCTGGCTATTCTAAGGTCCAGTTTAGTTAATTGTCCTTTTACCTATCGGATGGTTAATATTCTGTGTGTTGGGTCACACCATATTCATGACATTACAACAGGGCCATTATGGATCCTTCAGGTATTAATCCCCCAGTCTCTCATTATACAATTTTAGATGGTCTTGACCACAGGATGGATCAGTTTGCTCAGGCATTACAAACATTATTTAACCGTTCTCTGAACATGCAGCCCGAAAGTCAAGATCAATCTATAGCTCCTATTGCTGCCAAAAGCAGATTCTTATCCCCGCATCAATAATAACATGCATTTCCCTTTACGCTATGGAGGGGACCCAGTAGGTTGTAGAGGGTTTTTGAATCAGATGAGCATTCATTTCAAGCTTTCACCTAGATCCAACCCTACTGATAGAGCTAAAATTGGATTTATTATTACTCTTCTTACCGAGAAATCTTTGGCCTGGGCTAATCCTCTTTGGGAGAATGACAGTAATTTAGTTTATTAAAATAATAGGGGTCCAGGCACTCCTTGGTTCAAGACAAGCACTTTATTGAGAACCACAACAGCAACGTTTCGACCCCAAAAGGCCTTTGTCAAGCTTGACAAAGACCTTTTGGGGTTGAAACGTTGCTGTTGTGGTTCTCAATAAAGTGCTTGTCTTGAACCAAGGAGTGCCTGGACCCCTATTATTTTACTAATGTTTGGAAATCTGGTGTTTGATTCCGGCTCAGCAAGCACCCTGGCTCAGATTTATGGGAGTGAGTGCAGTTCCACATATACTATTCAAGTAATTTAGTTTATGACTATAAGGAGTTTGTCATTGCATTTAGACATGCTTTTGATCCACCAGGAAGACAAGCAAATGCAGCAAGAACATTGTTAAGATTGAAACAAGGGAATCAGTCCATAGCTGATTATGCCTTAGAATTTGGTACTCTAGCAGCAGAAATAAAATGGAATAATCGTGCCTTTGTAGACATATACCTTAATGGCTTATCTGACTCCATCGTAGATGAAGTAGCTGCTAGAGAATTACCTGAGAATCTGGAGTAACTCATCACTAACCTATCTCTTATAGATGAGAGATTAAGAAATAGGCAAAACACTAGAGAGAGGCCTAGAAGACCTGCTGTAATATTAGCTCCCACTTTCCCATCAGATTCCATGGTTTTAGCTATTCCGGAACCAATGCAGTTAGGAGTGACTAGATTGTCTGAGGCAGAAAGCATACATAGAAGGAGAGAGGGGTTATGTATGTATTGCAGAAAAAGAGGACATCTTTGTTTATCTTGAACTCCAGAGCCTAAGGTCTAATGGGGGACCGTCCTTGGGTGTTTTTATTGAGTCCTCCACGACCATAAAATCAGAAAAAAAGGCTTCTTATACCCATCACCTTGACACATGAGAGAAAAGACTAAGGGTAGTACTAAAGGCTGGATTTACAAACGCTGTCACATTACATTACATTTTGGGGGCGTGACTACATTAATCATGTCCCCAAACATATAAAAGCTCACTTAACCAATGTTTCAGTGCTCTGTTGTGGTTCCTAGTTTACTATTGTCCCAAGAGTGTGTTTATATTTGGTTTAGTGTTTATCTGGTTTTAACTCGGCTTCTTCCCTGACTATTCTGATTTCTGGTTCCCTTGACTTGGCTCTGATATTTAATTTTTGCTGTTTTCTGGTTCCCTTTGACTTTGGCCTGTTTTGACTTTTCTCTTTATTCTTACCTTCAGTCCGGCCATTCTAAGGTCCTGTTTAGGTAATTGGCCTTTTACCTATTGGAGGGTTAATATTCTGTGTGTTGGGTCACGCCATATTTGTGGCAGAATGCATTCATGCAGTCAATCATGCTAGAGCCATGTCTCATTCATGTGGCATCAAGTTTGACGTAGCACTATACATGCAAAGAAACATAACGATTTGGGGTTGCATCAATCTGGCATCATTCTTAATGCAACACCAAGTGTTCTTGAAGAGTTGTGACTCAGAGCATACATTCTAAGTATCGCCCATGTCTTTTTGATGTCACTAATGAAGTGAAGCGTGCATTAAATTATTCACATACCTTTTGGCACACAGGGATGCTGTGAACAAAAAAGTTCTGTTTTGGTTCTTGCTGACCCAATAGTTTCTAGTGTTCTGATTTTTTGTTTGATCTGGACTAGTTTGTCTTACTCTGTACCATTGGCTTGTCTATTCTGTTTATTCTGTTTTCTCCTGAAATTTGCTCATTGACTTGTAATTAAGTCTAGCCACTCTAAGGACCAGACATGCAGACTAGCTTTGTTGTGACAGTGACTACTGTTAGGCAAGAATAGATAATGCATGGCAACAGCAGATAATATCTCATGATAGTGGTGGTCACCTATACGGTTTATGGGCTACTGTCTGGCAAGCATGGTTAAACAGGGATTGAACATATATGTGTGTAAATGAAGGCTGGCTTCCATGTGTTTGTTGTCTATTATTGAGAGATGTAATTGAATTTGGTGGAGAAAGTTCCATTTTCAATGGCAAAATAATTTTGCAACTAAAAATGTGTTAATCTGGGAAATGTACTTCTTCACAACTCCATCGGCATTAAATAACAATATAAAATGTCATTACCCATAAGCGCCAGTAATTACATGTCAATTTTGATGTTTTGTTTTGAGAACGTAACCCGAGCCAACCTCCTTTGCCTGGGATTTCTACGAAGTTGTCAATTTGTAGGAATATGTACAAATATTGACATTAAAATATATTCTATATTTAAAAAAAGGATACAGTGTGAAGGATGTGTGAATCAATTCCAGATTTGATGACTCAATGACTTTGTGTACTTCTAGACTCCTTCCTGGTATAATATAATGATTCTCACCCAGAAATCAGATGAGCGTTGCCAAGTCCTATCGGTACATGCAAGGTTTTAGCTTTCACACATCTATATTTGCCAACCAATCAAAAAGAAATCATTTAACACATATTAGTAGAAATGATGTGTTGATCTTAAATGCTGGAGATATTTAATACGAGAAGGATTAAGCTTTGGTTTCAAAACATTTCTTAAACTCATCACGTTTGAGTCCTTTAACCAAAAGATTAGCTCTTAATAAATATGTTTAACGGCACATGAGACCAATGTTGTGGATCCAGCTGAGGTTTTGGGGAAAGCCAACAAAATGACAAACATATCCTGTTAGCCGACATTTCCCGTTAATATTTATATAAATATTCTTCATGTAACCGTGACATGGAAGACAGACAAAAATATTTCTATTCATTGCAGTCATTGAGCCCGTTGGAAACTTTGAATACAGAAGGAAGAAGAAAGCTGTCAAACTGGGCACATATAATTAATTAGTCTTTGTTTAGGGATGGTTACATATCCCAGGTGCCCCTAAGTACTACGTGCACTGCCCCCACTCCTAAAAGTTAATGTTAAATGTCATAGTTGCTGAAGCATATGCAGAAATTGGCAACCAAATCCAGCCCATCCACTGGTAAAATTAGTCATTAATGGTTCCTAGTATCTGTGAGCACTATTTCAAGTCCAATAATGGTAGATGTAAGAGATGTCTATGAAAGGCAGATGGGATGTATTATGACTTAAATTCAGTATATTTAAAGGGACACTATAGTCACCAGAAAAAACTATAGCTTATTGCATTTGTTCTGGTGAGTATAATAATTCCCTTCAGGTGTTTTGCTGTAAACACTGTCTTTTCAGAGAAAATACATTGTTCCTATTCCAGTCTAGTGATAACTTCACTGACCACTCCTCAGATGGCTGCTAGAGGTGCTTCCTGGGGGCAGTGCTGCACAGTGAGCAGTACTGCCATTCAGTGTCTCCACCCTCTGCATGCAGACACTGAACTTTCAATTCAATTCACCTCTATGAGGAGATGCTGATTGGCCAGGGCTGTGTTTGGCCTTGACAGTCACAGCCAATCCTATGGGGAAGCATTGTGATTGGCTCAGACCACGACTTCTGATGATGTCAGCTGAAAGCAGGCAGGACGGAGGCAGACAGGGGCAGAGCCAGAAGCTACAGACTTAAATACAAGTAAGATTCTACTATATTTAGGGAGGCAAGGGGGACCAGGGGGACTAGATGGTGGTTTTAACACTACAGGGTCAGGAATATGTTTGTGTTCATTTAAGGAATTGCACATTTTATGAAAACTAAGCACAATACCCAAATTCTCCAAATCAGATATATTGACGTACAATTTTCATTTATTTATGTCAAATATTGTATAGTGAATAGCACCATTATTGTTCTGCACTTATGATGTCATTACACAATTCCACTAGTTTATTCCCAGCAGAGCTAGTAATTTCAAGATATTATGATGGTTAATGCATAAAGAGTAATTTTGGGGTGCAATTCTTAAAACTGGACAATCAGAAAGAAAATTCCATTCATTCCAGCCTTATGGGTTATAGATTCTCTTCCCTAGCAACTCATATAAGAAAGGCAATATCTAGATTTGCGCTTAGTTATTAACCCATTGCTCTACATGACGCTGTTATAAAACTACTGACTATGGTACTTGTGTAATAAATCCAACAGATTTTACCTCATCTTTTTCACCTGGATCAATGTTCTTCATTCCTGGACACAACAAACAATAATCAATAGGTAATTTAACATTATCCATTTGTCAAACACAGGACAGACAAATGTTGCTTTTATCTACTGAGATGGAAGAAGAACACATGACATGTGGCAAGAACATCTATAAGTTATAGCTCAACCTAGAAGCTCCCGAGTGCTTAAGTGAGCGTCAATAGTGTCCTCTTTCATGTGGTGCAAATTACGAATAGGATAAAGCAAAGTTATTTATTTATTTATTGCCCATCTTGTTGATGCTTTACCTTTTCCTTAGCATAATTTTAATTAGCAATAATTATGTTTCAGTAGCAGGATATGCAAAAGATATGCTAAAGAGCTTTGATCTCTCTTGGGTTGAATTGCATCTATGTGGCTGTCTCTGCAAATTGAAATAGAACACTAACAAATCCCAAAGTTTTTATAACATTTCCAAGTACTTTGTTGCATTACTTACATAAGTCCTAATCGCATCGTACCATAACCAACTGAGGAATCCCTGGGTGTGGGTTCTTTGTAGCAGTGGAATTTCTCACCTTTGCATCAGATACCTCAAACTGGTCCCTTACAAATCATGGCTGGGTTAATTTAAATTCCTTAAAATAAATCTAATGCCAAAAGTGTTCAGGCTGTCTCAGTTAGGATCACTGTAGAATTTTTGCTTCTTTCAACCTGCCAATTTTTAACAACATATGGACTGGAAAAAAAAACTAAATTACATCAGCACATCTATGCTTGCCATTGGTGCAAAGAGGTCTAGCACTTTATATTCTTACCAAAATATAATCTGTACCAAATTATATATTGGCATGGACTCACACTAAGATACAATGGAGTTTATTAGAGAGAGAAGCTGCACAGAAGAACATCGGCCTTTTACCAGTTACTACTCAACAACAATCTTCGATATTCCCAAATATACACACTAGAGCCAAAGGAATTTGGGGTACATGATCACGGTAATGTAGTGGCCAAAGAACTTTAACTTGATTTATCAAAGAACCACGCTCCAAAATCCAGGAATCTTTTTTCGGAAATTGTCAGGTTGTGATTGTATACCTCAAACACGTGACGTGGAAATAGCACATTCATGTAATGGGATTTTACTAGAGTTGTCCTATTATAGAAATAAATTCATAAGACCTTTATATGGGTCATCACTAACAATTGACCATCTAGGTCAGTCAAAATTCTTTTGCACCATATGAAAAACTCAGTATTCCATTATAAGAAATTCCTTACCAAAAAATTATCAAATGTTGCCAACACTTCAATCTCAGTCTTCGGTAGAAGCTCTAAAATGTTCATATACTCTCTAACACTTCTGACATTTTATCAGACATTAGGACCATGGAACAAGTTACAATTTGTTTGTAAGGTTGTAAATAGAGTTGAGCGAACACGAACTAAACAGTTCGGGTTCGTACCAAACATTACGTTTTTTGGACCCCAGACCCGAACACGGACATATCACTGTATGTTCGGGTTGGAGTTTAGTGTTCGACGATTTAATGACGAGTTTTGAAAGGCTGCAGGGCAGCCAATCAACAAGCGCTTGACTCGTGTGCCCTTAGAAGCCATCACAGCCATGCCTACTAATGGCATGGTTATGATTGGCCAGTGCAGCATGTGACCTATCTAGTAGGGGCATGTCTATTAAACAGTGATCAGCCAGTGAATGGGGGCTTTTAAACTAAAGGGGAACCTATTGGCCCCCACCCCTGAGCGGTGGGTGAGGGCCCTAAAAACCAATAAGGGGGGGACCTACTGTCCTCCCCCCGGCTCCCACCCTGTGCGGCGGGTGGGGGCCCTAAATAACAATGGGGGGACCTAATGTCCTCCTCCCCAGTCCCCAACCCCTGAGCGGTGGGTAGGGGACATAAATAAAAAATGGGGGGGACCTAATGTCCTCCCCCCAGCCCCCACCCCTGCGCGGCGGGTGGGGGCCCTAAATAACAATAAGGGGGGATCTACTGTCCTCCTCCCCCGGCCCCCACCCATGAGCGGTGGGTGGGGGCCATAAATAAAAATTCCCCCCAGGTGACTAGGGGTCCCCAAACCCCTAGTCACCCCCTGCCCCCCTGAAAAATCACTCCTACCTACCCCCATCACCTTAAAAATAGGGGTGGGACCATTAGCTAAGTACCTGTAAAAAAATTTAAACTTACCATTTGATGTTTTCTTTCTTCTAAAATCTTCAGCCTCAAAAAAGGCCAAATAAAAATCCAGAATAAACGACGCAGACTGAGCTCTGCAGGGCGGGGGAAGGCTTATTAGGCCCCACCGTGCAATTAGGCTCAGAGCACCCTGATTAGTGGGTTTAAGCAATCCAATCAGAGTGCTCTGACAGGTAAATAAAGAGACTGACAGGTAAGTCTCTACATTTACCGGTCACAGCACTCTGATTGGTTGGCTTGAAATCCACCAATCAGAGTGCTCTGTGTCATTTTACACAGCGTGGGAAAGTTCTTTTGAATTTTCCCACGCTGTGTAAAATGACACAGAGCACTCTGATTGGTTAGCTTGAAATCCAGTCGGTTATTCTGGATTTTTATTTGGCCTTTTTTGGGGCTGAAAAAAGATTTTAGAAGAAAGATATCAAATGGTAAGTCTATTTATTTTAATAGGTATTTAGGCAAGAGTCTCCCTTCATTATTTTTAGGATGAGGGGGGTAGGTAGGGGTAATTGTTTTTTGGGGGAGGGGGGTGATTAGGGATTTGGGGACCCCAAGTCACCTGGGGGGGAATTTTTATTTATGCCCTCCACCCACCGCTCAGGGGTGGGGGCTGGGGGGGAGGATAGTAGGTCCCCCCCTTATTTAGGGCCCCCACCCACCGCGCAGGGGTGGGGGCCGGGAGGAGGACACTAGGTCCCCCCTTATTGTTATTTAGGGCCCCCACCCACCGCGCAGGGGTGGGGGCCAGGGTGGAGGACATTAGATCCTCCCCAATTTTTATTTATGGCCCCCACCCAACGCGCAGGGGTGGGGGCAAGGGGGGAGGACAGTAGGTCCCTACCCCTTATTGTTATTTAGGGCCTCCACCCGCCGCACCGGGGTGGGGGCCGGGGGGAGGACATTAGGTCCCCCCCCAATTTTTATTTATGGCCCCCACCCACCACTCAGGGGTGGGGGCCAGGGGAGGACAGTAGGTCCCCCCTTATTGTTATTTAAGGCCCCCACCTGCCGCGCAGGACATTAGGTTGACACTGGCTGCTCACTGTTTACTAGAAAAGGCAGAATTTACTAATACTAAGTAATCTTTACTTAGTATTAGTAAATGAAGCTGAAAGACCAATTTAGATGAGCAATTTAGGTCTTTCAGCCTTTTGGTAGATAGCTCCCTAATACCGTGGGAATTAGTGAGTTATCTACTAAGCGGCTGCTTATTTTATGTTATTTTTAAATGATTTCCCTATCCACATTTGTTTGCAGGGCACTTGTCCTACTCTTACTCACATTTTACTTCCTTTTGCAGCCCTCTAGCCCTTTCCATGAGTGTTTTAGAGCCATTTTTGTGCCCAAAAGTTCTGGTCCCCATTGACTTCAATGGGGTTCGGGGTCAAGTTCGGGGTCAAGTTCGAGCCCGAACCCGGACTTTTTTTCAAAGTTCGGCCGAAACCGCCAGACCTGAACATCCAGGTGTCCTCTCAACTCTAGCTGGAACGATACACATACGATACGATACACACTAATGCAAAGAAAAATGTACAGCTGATTTAGCCATGGATTCGGTATTACTTAAATGGGTTATAGAGCAGTGACGGCAGGCATCTCCCATCACTGTCTCTCACATACCCATCACCTACCATTTTATATTACCTATTTCTTTTAAATTTCTCAATTCTTCTCTCTTTCTGTTTAGCTAAGATGAACATAGGCAATGTTACTTTGGATATTGCTTATTGTTGGTTAGAGTTTCCATGTGCAAAGTCTATTGGAATGTTTCCATTTGTTCTTTATAATTCTCCTTTTACATTTGTTATGGATCTACCTCTGTCAATAAAGTAGTATAGAAGGTAAAATAGTACCCAGTCTTACCCTGATAATCACCCTGCGTTTTGTGCTACCGTTCATTGCCTTACTAATTTATTTATTTTATTTAATTTAAAAAATTTGATGACCATATAATGTTGCATTTTCTATTTGGTAGATTTTACAATTAAATCAAAGAACATATTCTAGATTGTAAGCTCATGGGCCTTCTGTCATAGTACTTTGAAGAAGCTTGAAGCCATCTTTTCCTATGGTATTCAGTGCTTGTATAATTCCGATTGTTCTTTTGGTACAATATATAAAGTGCTCTGTATACGTGTAAAAAAAGTCCTTTAAAAAAAAATCTAACCTTCAATGTTATTAGCATGCAAGACCTTGTAAGACAGGAGAGCAGGGAATCCACAAAGAGCTACATTTATAAAGGCATTGAAAGTAGGGAAAGAATACTTATGAATTCAAGTGTGAAGGACCAATGGCATTGTATTCCATTAATGTAATTTGCTCCCTAAATTCTCTATGCATGTATGGAATGTCCTGCTTATATTGTGTTCTCAGTTCTATACAGCTATGCCACAGTTGCATGAGTGGGACATTCCAATGTGATATAGGATCTTTGAAATGCTTGCTTATTATTACAGAATTATTTCATTATTGGTTCTTTGGGGGTTACATTTTATTTCTCTATAAAACACATTTAAATTTTTTTTTTTTACAAAACCTGAATTAATTTCATACATTTTTTTTTTTTCAAAATTTTTAAGTTTTTGAACAGATGTGCATATTATTTTGGTTTTGATAAGCGTGAAGGTTTACCTAGATGTGAACACCTTGCTTACTCTACCTAGAGGTAAAACATTATCGAGTGCTTAAAAGACTGACACAATCTTCTGGGTCTGCTGTTTCTGCCACAACGTGGGTTATTATTATTATTTTATTATTTATTTAGCCCCATCAGTTTCCGTAGCGCTGTTCTGCTAGAATGGATAAGTCTGATGTAAATAGATCAAGTTAGAATAAACCATTGTCTATTTTTGCTTCTGCAATGGAAATTCTAGGAAATCGTTTATTTAAATGTATTTAATAGCAGTACAGGTAAGGCAGCCTAAGTTTTCGAAGCATGAGAAATAAAATATTAATGTAGATATGACCACCCAGTTAGGTCCTATTAGCATATACATGAAGCGCGTAATAAAAACACAAGAACCAACTGGATACTTTTCCTAATTACTGCTGAAGGTTGCTTGTGGAATAGATGTTATATTGTAACCTAAGAAATGCAAAATGTATGTCCTGCGTCGGGAGAAGTACAAACTTAGAGAATGCCTTTTTTGGAAGAATTTGTGAGTAACCGTTTTGAGAAGAAAAGTTGATATACCAAATATGTACATGTTGCAAACAAGTCAAGAACTGCAAATCATGTCATTAGTGGAATTCTTCAGACACAAGCTTGTGGCTGTTGTAACTCAGATAATCGAACACTCTATAAACACAAGGCGTACGCTTTTTTTGCAGAAAATAGTTGTTATGAAATGGTGGATTTACTTCAATTTGTCAGTTAAAAGAAAGTATTAAAAATGATTATAGAAACAAGGAACGGGGTGAAAAAAACATATAGTGTAGTTAAAATCGACATGGGATGTAGATGTAAAAATAACACAGAGAAATACTTTCAAATATTCCACCAAGGGTGGTCAGATCAGAGACTCACCAGCCATTGAAGAACTAGAACTCCCATGATTCTTTGCTAGCAGATTTCACGGTGATTTCTCCTTATAGAGCTGTTTGCCACATTATAGCATTTATTTTTACCTTGATATTTCTCCCCCATGTGAATGGAACATTTACAATAGCTAGGGATACATTTTCTTTACTCTTGCTTCTTGCACTGACTGAGCAACTGTTTTTGGGCAGTAAAAAAGATGAGGAATGTAGAGAGATTTGGCAGGTTGAATATATGAATTCTGCTATTTTTCTTGTCTGCTCGGAAGCAATAACTTGATTTACAAAAAAAATAACCTATAGTGCAATTTAATATACCCTTAGTAGGCCTGAATAATGTTACTTCTGCTCACATGCTTCAGCCATCAATTACAAGCCTAATAACGCCATCTGGTACTTGAACCAAGTCCTCTTCTACCATGTGATGAATTATTGAACAATCTAGAAAGCTTTCAACCCTTCTTCAAGTGAATAATTTCTGCACAGTACAATTGTGTGAAGGGTTTTTAACAACAGTCACTGGGACCAGTAGTGGACCTGTGAATACCACTTCTGGATCTATATGCCGGGATTAAAGACCGTTCAAAACACACACGCACTCTTTTGTGGTTGTTACACGATCAAAGAAGTTACAAAATATTCTGTGTTAAATGAAAAACTATCAAATAAACAGGCACGGTGTTCTATAGACATTATATGGACAGAAGACATTTACGGAAGAGTAATTGCCCTAATCAGACATTTTAAAGGCAGACTGAAGGTACTTGGCATCTTAATTTGCTTGTGATTTCTTTAGTTCTGATACCAGCTTGGAAATTGAAGACACAATGAAATGTAGGTTACATTTAGTTCAATCTATATCATAAAGGTACCATCTTTGCTTCATTGATACCATGTACAACAATATGAAATGTATGTCTTGGGTAAGATTCTTTTGTTGCTATGGCATGTACACATAAGGGACTTGGTCTCTTATTTTGCTAGTGACCATTTTAGTTTTGATAACAGCTTGAGAGTTGTAGACACAATGAAACGTAGGTGAAATTTGATTCAATCTATATTCGTCAAAAGGTTACCAGCTTTGCATGATTGATACCATGTACAACAATATAAAATGTATGTCTTGGGTAAAGATTATTTTGTTGCTATGGCGTTTACCTAGGATAATAAGTAGACCTGTGCACGACAAAAAGATTTGTTTCAGCTGAACCACTTTGCTCAGTATTTTTTTGGGGACGGCAGAATTTTGGCCACATTTTGTTAACAAAAAAAAAAAAAAAGATTCAGGAAAATTAATCAGCCAATTCAAAAGGGCACTAAAATGGGCCAATCAGGGTACAATTGTATACACAATATAAATATTAAAGAGAATGTGGCTGAAAGTACAGATCCCTGAGGTACCCCACTGGTGACAAGCCCATGATTCAAATATACTCCATTGACTACAACCCTCTGTTGCCTGTCACTCAGCCACTGCCTTACCCATTCAACAATATCAGAATCCAAACTTAAAGATTGCAGTTTATTTAGGTAAACTAGAAAAATGTTCAGAGTTGTGGCAACTGACATTTAATCTGGATAAGTGCAAGATAATGCATCTTGGACGTAAAAACCCAAGGGCAGAGTACAGAATACCGGTGAGACCTCACTTGGGGTATTGTACGTAGTACTGGAGACCGTATCTCCAGAAGGATATTAATACTTTAGAGAGAATTCAGAGAAGGGCTGCTAAACTGGTTCATGGATTGCGGGATAAAACTTACCAGGAAAGGTTAAAGGATCTTAACATGTATAGCTTGGAGGAAAGACGAAACAGGGGGATATGATAGAAACATTTAAATACATAAAGAGAATCAACACAGTAAAGGAGGAGACTATATTTAAAAATAATATCAGGAAGTACTACTTTACTGACAGGGTAGTGGATGCATGGAATAGCCTTCCAGCTGAAGTGGTAGAGGTTAACACACTAAAGGAGTTTAAGCATGCGTGGGATAGCCATAAGGCTAATGAAAGTATTTAAAAAATTGGGCAGACTGGATGGGCCAAATGGTTCTTATCTGCCGTCACATTCTATGTTTCTAAGTACTGTTGCCATTAAAATACAGTGGTGTACTTTTTAATGTTTGTGTTTGAATGCAGGGGTGTTTCTGTGTATGTAGTTTTAGCTTTTAAATGCAGGAGAGCATTTAGGTGTAGTATTGGTGTTTGAATGAGGGGATTCTGTGTTTGTATTTGTATATTTTGGAATTTTTATACAGGGATGTGTTTGTAATGTTTGTGTTTAAATGTAGAGACGTGTTTGTATGTAGTGTTGACTTTAAATTGCGGGTGTTCATTTGTGTGTAGTATTGGTGTTTGAATGAAGGGTTGTGCCTGTATATAATTTTGGCATTTGACTGCAGAGTTGTGTTTGTACGTAATGCTTGCGTTTGATTACAAGGGTGTGTTTACATGTAGCGTTGGAGTTTGATCGCTGGGATGTATGCACATTAATTGTATTCAGCTCATTTATTGCTGAATATGAAATATTGTGACACAGGGAAAGTTTAGATGCTCAGTTTAGATGATAATGTATCTATTCTTGTTTTTTGCATATGTTAAACCAAATTAAAGAATGAAATAATATGTACATTATCTATCTCTATATCCACAGAGATCAGTTGTGATAATAGTATATACTCACGAAATCAGCGAAGTTTGGTGGAAATATTACAGCATATTTTAATGTTTTCTTTTGCATACAGATTAACGTCTACTTGCTATTGAAAAATTACATGTAATTCTTTATAAGATGGAAATTGATGCACGATATGTTAATGACTGCTAATTTACTGACCTTTAGTTTTCTGTCCATTCTCAGATTTCATGAAGTACCCTCTCAGCATCACAGTGTGCTGAAATAAAAAGTCTTCCTGGAAAGAGTGAACTGCGGGAGGGAAAACAGTTAAAATTTAATATAAATAATTACAAAAATTATCAAGTCAGTATGGGCTACTTCTCAGTCCTTTACACAATAAGCCAGAAAATTAGAGGGAGATCCTTCTCAATGGTCCCAATAAACGTCCCTGGTACCCCATCACTGCTGCAATAAAGTTTTAATTGTGGGCAGTTGCATACCACCCAAGTCCGGTTGCATACCACCCAAGTCCAGTGTCCCGAGAATCGCGATGCCGGTGGGAGAGGAGTAAAAGGCACAATTTAGCAGAATGTTAGGGCAGACCCTGCAGGGAGCACTATTTCAGTGTTCTCTATTTGGTCCTAGAGCCCTGAAAATAGTGAGAGCACTCTTATGATGTACTCACGCTATGCTTGTTGGGGACAGTTTCCTGGTGTCCCCAAAAGTAGGAACCAAGTCATAATGTGAAAATTGGGACTGTCTGGCAAAATCAGGACGTTGGGAGGCCTGTAGTTCCTGAGCTTAATCAATGTGATGTGCCTATTCCAACAACTGGGATTCCAAAAAGTGGCTTGGAGAACTCAAATTTGGGTCCCATTGAGGAGTTAAGAATCACTGGTACACACGCACATGAGATGTAAAGCTTGTTTGGTTCTGGTAAAAACACTAATTTAGTTCTAATGCTCACTTACCTGCTGACAGTTTCCGTTTTGTTACATTTTCAGGAACCTAATGCAAGATATGCTATAGACTGTAAGCTCGTTCGAACAGGGTCCTCTTCAACCTCTTGTTCCTGTAAGCTTTCTTGTAATTGTCATATTTATAGTTAAATCCCCCCTCTTATAATATTGTAAAGCGCTACAGTATCTGTTGGCGCTATATAAATGGTAATAATAATAATAACAATAATAATAATAACAATATAATAAAACAACAACAAAAAAGGTCAGCGCTAATTAATAGAAATTAAACAGGGTGGGATAGGCAGCAACCCTGTGCAAGGGTTTCCCACAAAAGACAGGAACACAAAGGTAGGGTAGGAATGTACCAGAATACAACAGTGCAATATAGATATATCTCTATATAATTCACAAAGTCTTGTGTCAAATGCTTGAAACCAAAAAGGTTTAAGAGTCAGACAAGGATATTCTTTTTGCTTCTCCAGTGTCCGTATATGCAGAGAAGGGGCGATAAGAAAATAAAAAGGCCAATAGTGCATTAAATCTCACTGAGCATAGGTAAAATAGGAAATAAATGGGGTTGCACTCACATTTGGTAGAGCTTAAGCCAGCTCTGGTGTGTATAGCGTACAGCGGTATGATCCCCACTTAAAGGATATAAAGTGAGTTTTCTTGGTGGTTGAAGAATCAGGAACCCCAAATGACAGGAATAGAAGCCAACAATAGCGCTCTCAATAAGATATAAAATAACGAATAAAATATAATAAGAATAATACTCACAAACAAAGAGCAGGCTAACTGTTATATGGCGACAGCATAGGTGGTATGATCCCCACCTAGGATTCTTTGGAGTAGAACAAGATAAAAGTAGTAGATGCCAGGTTGATAAAAAATAAATAATATAATAAAATAATAAAAGATAGTGGCACAAATAGTAAAGTGACCAAAATCTATTTATTAATTTAAAAAAAGCAAATACAAAATTCATCTAAACACATTTCACCATAAAGGGCTTTATCAATGGAGTAGTCTGAAAAATAACTGAATTGAAGAATTTTTCCATTTGAAATTTTAAATTTATAATTGTATGCTCTTGAAATTCAATTTATTAACACTTTATGACCCTTGAATTATTCTAATCACTAATATTTTTAAACATTGATCCCTGCGTTGAAATTTATTTTGCTTTAATTCCAATTGGTGTATTCAATTTCGAGACTTATACACACGTAAGTAACAAATATTTGCAAAAGGGATTGTATCCATTTGATGAATTTAAATAACTACAGATTAAGTGGTCAGGATGTCCTTAATCAATGCATTATTGTCCAGCCGGCGTCATTTGTGAGACAAGAAAAATGGAGGAAACTTAAAAATATATATCATTAACGTATAATATATTATTAAAATAACTTGCAGGATTTTAAATATGTACCTGTCATTTTAAGGTGACGTAAGATAGTCCAATATTAAAAAACTGTGTAATAAAAATAATTATGAATTTATAAATTACACTAGTTCGATTTTTATTTTAACTTTAAATTATAAACGCTTTAAGTTCTCTTGTTATCGCTAAGTTTTTCCTAATTTTATTAAGCTAATTTCTAGGCAGAAGTATTTTAAAAAGTAACTCTGACATTTAAGTTGAGCAATGAAATCACTCTCTAGATTGTTCTGTTTACAAAATAATGTATAGAAATGTGCGGTTAAATTTGGTGATGGGGGTTGGGGATATAAGGATTGCAAATGCAAACACATGGAAGCTTTTATTCCGAAAAAAATAAGTATCACAAACAGAATGATATTGAAATAGACGCAACCACGAAACCTAAAACTATACATTGCCTACCAAGCTACAAAGGCTCAAAGGGGAAATACTATTAGGTTATACTGCATATTAATTATAAATTCCTAGCGGTTTGTTGTAATGGCAAAAATGTACTCACCAGTCTGGTTATTCATGTGTTAAACTTTGATGTTAGTCCCTGTGATTTATTAATCATAATGCAGAGGAGAGTCAGTTAATGATTGCTGCCTATGAAAATGCCATTAAATCTAGGTGAATGTATATGCTTTTATATATCTCTACGAATAAATGGTATGTAGTCACATATACTACTCTCAAAAACACATACCTGCCAACATTAGTTTTTATAAACACTGATAATATTATTTTTATTAATGGGGTGCACACGTATTCTAATTACTTAGATAATAATAGATAAAAAAAAAATATTTATTCCCAGGAAAACCTTGAATAGACTTTAAAAAAATGTAATCTTAAAATTGTAATATAATCAAATATTGCACAAAATATCACAGTGACAGGGCTAATAAATATAGACCAGTAAATAACTGGAATTAGTATATGGCAAGTAACAAGCTTGAGCAAAACACACTGACACTATAGGAGTTTTACATAGAGTAATTCTGGGGTGAAGTTCTAAGTGCAGCACATTAGCAAGAACATTCCATTGGTTTCTATGGTTACTACTATACTTTTAGAACATTGTCCTGAATAACTCTTTATACATAACTACACATGTTAGATAAACATAAGTGAATAAGTAACGGCAGAGGTAGTAGACATTAAATGGTTCACCATAAGAAAATTCCATTTAATCAATAAAATAAATCTTATTTGTAAATGTTTGTTTAACCAAGAATCCTAGATTCCTAGTAGTGATATGTCCCCTATGAAAGTGTTCCTCATGAAGAGTTATCACCCACAAATTTGGCCAACTATCTTGAGATGTGATGTAATTATCTCCACTACTTCTGACCAGTGATGTCCCGAACGGTTCGCCAAACGGTTCGCCACGAACGGTTCGCCACGGACTCATCATTGAGTAAACTTTGACCCTGTACCTCACAGTCAGCAGACACATTCCAGCCAATCAGCAGCAGACCCTCCCTCCCAGACCCTTCCACCTCCTGGACAGCTCACTAAGAATGCAGCTTCACAATGAATGCAAAATGGATGCTGTCCAGGAGGTGGGAGGGTCTGGGAGGGAGGGTCTGCTGCTGATTGGCTGGAATGTGTCTGCTGACTGTGAGGTACAGGGTCATAGTTTACTCAATGATGAGTCCGTGGCGAACCGTTCGTGGCGAACCGTTCGCGGACCGTTTGGCGAACCGTTCTGGACATCACTACTTCTGACTTGTTTTTTTTTTTTTTAAGACTGCCCCTATTTGTTTGGAGAGACAGCCCCTATTTTGGGCCCATATTCTTCTGTCTCACTTTTTATCTTTTCTTTGTGTTTCACATTATGGTGTGTCCAAGTGTGTAACTGAGCCTTGCAGCAATAAAACTTAAAGTACACATGTTTGGAATTGGTCTATATAAACAAGATAATTTGATTGTGCTCTAAGGTGAATTTTCAGTTACTTAAACTAGTAGAGTGAGAAGTAAAATAAAATGTACCAGAGTACCCCACCCCATGGCCACACACCTCATCTCTGACTGCTTCCATCCAATTTACTCAGTCCAACTCACCTTCCTAGGCCTCCACTCACACTCCCTTTAACTCACTCTATCTCTCTAACACCAAATCATGTCCCTCATTATCTTTCTCAGCTCTTCACTTACACTCTCGAAATCCCTCCTATCCCATTTATTCACTCAACTTATCATTCACATTCCTAGGCCTTTACTCATACTCCCCAGATTATCCTTCACTCATTCCCTCCCTACCGCCAGGTGTGATTGGAACTCCCTGCTCTCGGGATCACATTCATATCCCATAAACCCCTTCTGGGCACTAAGTGAGATGATTTGGTTAGAGCTGACTTAGAGCTTTGAGGTATTTTATTTTTATTTTAAATTCTTTATTTTTGTCATTCAGCATGAGAGGTGTACAAAAACATATCAGCATATATGAGTACCTTTCTTTTCCCACAGCGGTAGAAAGTAGCAGGGTTTTTACATGGGCTGCGGCCAAAAGTAAAGCCTTGTCCTGAAGAGACTTGAATCGGAATATAATGTCCGCAGTCGTCAGCAGCAGTGGTGCGGACGCCGGCTTTGGTAGGCAAAACATGCAATCAAGTTTCACAATCTTCTCCTTTTTGGGCAGTAGTAAGACTGCCAGGAGAGGTCTTACGAAATGTGGTAGATAAGTCAGGCCTACGGAATCTGGCACTCCTCGGACATTCAGATAATATTTCCTCTGTTGATCCTTAAGTATGTCCACCCTTTCAACAGTGGTAAGGTGTTGTCGCCTTATGTCATCCAGCTTCTGTTCAATCAGTGTGAGGTTGGTCTCGTGGAAGCTTGTGGTGGCTTTTTGGAGGATTATCTTGGCTGTTGCACACTCAATAGCGTCCTTAAAGTAGGCCATATCTGTGGCTATATTTTTGCGTAGGTCTGACAACATAGTTTTGAGTAGACCCATTGTTTCGCTATTTTATGGTTTGGGCAGTGCTCTTTAACTTTTCATTTTTTTCTTGGTCAATGGAGCATGAGATTCAAAGATGATTAGTTTTATTTTTTCATTTTATTGTTTGCATGTTTTTTAATGTGTGTGCAGCGCTGGTATGTGTGTGAATGCAGAGATGTATATGTATGTGGGGGATCAGTGTAAATTCATTAAATCAGGTAGTAAATTATGAGTCAGCACTGACCAACATACAGTACGAGGGTTTAGTAAATCTGTTCTTGCACAGAAGCCATAACTTCAGATAAAATTGCTTTTGCCATTGCCACCTCACATAACGTTTCAGCTCTGCTTGAGCTCTTGTTAAAGACTTGAGGGTAAGAGACAAAATGTTGTCATGTGATTTTACATTGATAAAAGAATTGCAATTCACTGGAAAGAGGAAAGCTAGATGTGTGTATGAATACAGTGCTCTACACTGATCAGCCACAACATTAAAACTACTGACAGGTGAAGTGAAATACATTGATTATATCATTAAAAGGGCACATGTGAAGGGGTTGGATATATAAGGTAGCAAGTTAACAGTCAGTTCTTGAATTTCATGTGTTGGAAGCAGGAAAAAGGGTCAAGAGTGACTTTGACAAAGGCCACATAGTATTGGATAGACAACTGGATCAGAACATCTCCAAAACAGCAAGTCTTGTGGAGTGTTCCCTTATGCAGTGGTTGGTACCTACAAAAAGTGGTGCAAGGAACTCAATGATGCACGTGGGGAGCAAATGCTAACCCGCCTGGCCCAATCACACAGAAGAGCTACTGTAGCTTAAATTATGGAAAAACTTGCCATTGGGCTGCATAGCCGATGACCAGTCAGAGTGACCATGATGACCTCTGTCCTCCTGTGAAAGCACCTTCAATGATGACGTGCCTGGTCTGATGAATCATGTTTTATTTTAGATTGGGTGGATGGCTGGGCTTGTGTGAACCCCATATGTGCATATATGTTGACGGACATTAATAGGGCTATTAAAGCGGTCCTTTCCCAAGGAGAGATTTGTAGTATTAGTGCTTGAAAACCTAGGGGGCCAAACCACAATGTGAAACAAGTCAGCTGTGCTTCAAATTTGGCTACTGTGGACTTAAATTTGAATTTCACTTTAATTAAATTGAAATTCCTGATAGTTCTCCCTTTAGTTAATACAACTGGGAGTCTCCAGCAAGGGAAAGTAAATATACCACAAGCATCAATTAATGTGCAGCATGTAAAAGAGTTCTGAAGAGATACACAGTAACGTGAAGCATGTCCCTCACTCCCCTATAACAAAATCCATATGTGCCCTTCTTAAAATGTAGCTCAGTACAATATACTGGTTATTGTCACATCATCCTTCCTCGGTTTTCAAAGAAAATTAACCTGTCACCACAACTCACCACCACGACTCACAGTTTTGGACATAAATGGGGGTAAAGTAGTAGAAAATAAGAGATTAAACTTTAAAATAAATAAATAAAACATGGATCCCAGTTACAGGAGATAGTGTGTTTTATTTCTGTAACCTCCTTTATGTATAAATTGAAGGAACACTATAGTGTCAGTGTTAAGAATACAAAACTGTATTCCCAACAGTATAGGAGCTCCCCACTCGCTGTTCCACCCTTCACCCCCCAACCCCATTAATGAAAAGAGTTAAAAAAAACTTTAAACACTTAACTGATTCCAGTGCTGACGTCCCTCTGAACTGGGCCCGGTTCCTCCTCTGATAGCATCAACCGATGGAAGGGACATAATGCGCATGCGAGTCCGGTTGACTAGAGGCAGTCTTAACCCTGCAATATAAACATTGCCATTTCTCTTAAACTGCAATGGTTGCAGCTGCAGGGTTGAAGTTATTTGGGTGCCTGTAGTGTCCCTTTACGTTCCGTAGAGAACTGTGTGGAAATGTTGGAGAAATAGCTGCACAGCTTGCTTAGTGCTGCATTGCGATTGGCTGGCTGTACATCACGAGTGCTGCCTGCAGCTGCAGGATTATCGAAATACACCCCAGCCTTATGGTAAAGTCTCGTTTTTAACTACGGAGGGTCTGTATTATTTTGACCTGTTG
The DNA here is from genome assembly GCA_933207985.1 of Pelobates cultripes. NCBI lineage: Eukaryota > Metazoa > Chordata > Amphibia > Anura > Pelobatidae > Pelobates > Pelobates cultripes. The sequence goes on along the minus strand of OW240919.1, from coordinate 28,734,498 downwards.
TAATGGAATAAAGTTTTTACCATCTAGTATTTTGAAATTATTTGGTCAGTTTGGTGTTTTAAGAACCTATTTCTAAGTATAGAAGATATGGACAATGAGAGTTTAGACAACACTGGATAATTTAAATATGAAAATAAACTATTTTATAAGATTTTTTTTTAGTACAGGTTATGGAAAGTCAGCCTGTTTTTAATAATGATTAAATATATATATTATAATTAGGGACACTTATTGTTATGATTTATTTTCTGAGTCCAGTTGAGGAATGGCTTATTTTAACAATTAGGTAACCAGAGGAGGGTTAGGTAATAGCACTAGAGGAATGGATAATGCAGCGGTCCTTTCCCAAGGAGAGATTTGTAGTATTAGTGCTTGAAAACCTAGGGGGCCAAACCACAATGTAAAGAGAATGAGGAACATTAATATGTGGTCATATGTAGTCCTTTAGTATGTGGGCCAACGGGGACTATGGCTCACTGTAATTATTCCCTCATATTATTGCACAGGGAAATTAAGAAAATATTGATAAAATATCACAACCAATATATGCAATATAATAGGAGAAGGAGATTTAATAAAAAAAATGAGACAATTACAAAAACTTACAGGAACAATAGGTTGAAGAGGACCATTCTCAAACGAGCTTACAGACTAGAGGATTTACTGTTTAATTAAAAACTAGAAAATAAAATAAAACAGAAATGAGAGATCTCCTTGCTCATTTAGCCCATTTTTACACCTTGTAGGTTTATTGGATAGTGTGAATTTTTCTGGCGAAAGCCACTATGTCAGGCTATTCACATTTTTGTAGCAATATCTAATTTAACCTCTAGATTGTAAGTTCACTGGGTCTTCTAAATCATTTTGTTGGACTTACTACATGCATTGATCCAGGGTTTTCTACTCATTTATGTATCTGTATGTCTTATTACATTTCCCTTTCCGTGTAAAGATAGCTATGTGTTTTTTTATACCTAACTTGCAAAACATTTTGGATAAGAAGGCTATCTAAGAACAGTTAAATAAATAAATAATGTGAATTCAACCTAATCAAATCTACCTGTGTTTTCATGAGGTTAACACTAATGCATCAAGACATAAACTGAAAAATAACCTAAATAAGTAAAAAATAAACATATGCATAAACCCCATTTTCTTATAATAAAATGAGGTAATGCATGTTCTTTATTGTAAGGGACACATTCCATACGCTGATGACATAATATAAGTTTCAAACTAACAGTCGAGTCAACATTTGTTTCAGATTTTCAGGATAAAACAGTTCTAATGCTGCCATTGAATATTTTCTTCTTTTTAATGTTATATCATCATTATTCAGTCATCCTGGAGGAAAAAAAACACATCCACATGTTGAGGAAACCGTAGATGCCCAGTCTGCTCGCATGTGGTGTTGTGTACATCCAGCACTGAAAGATGAATCCAGAGTACTTTGCTCTAAAGGCAAAACATTACAAAGACTGATATGTCTCTAATACAAACAACCAGTGCTGTAAAGACTTAATCTAGTATTGTCAATTTTTTTTTTCTCAAGGGACAGCTGTTGAAGGCAATTTCCTCTATTTTGTTAGGCAGTTGCCTTTTAACCTCTTGGGTGATACAATGTCTTCAGTTCTTCTGGAAGGACGTGGAACTAAAAGCAACAAATAAAGACAGCTCTTAACTTGTAAAGTTTAAAAGTTGTTTTTGTAGCAGAAGAACATCACAAAATTTTATCCATGCTTTTTTTTCAAAAATTTCTTCTTTTTTTTTGCTCTATAAATAAATCTTGGCGAGCAGAAACAACCTTGATTGCACGAGATGAAGTGGGGAAAAGCAGCAGGATCTACAGGCGAATAAATGGCAGAATGCCAAGGGCTTCATCGAATGAGTAATGACTTCCACTTGACAATCAGTAAAGAACCTCTTCTCCAGTGGATTTAGTTCTTAATGATGATTAGAGAGGATGGGCCCCTAAAATTTCCCTGGTACAAATGACCTCCTATTAATTTCTCTTACTAGAAATCGATGGATTTTAAAGCTGTTTTATAGCTGTTAAAGCCCAAGAAACTGACATGAAAAACTATTATCTTTTACAATTGTAGCAACACGGACTAAATTTGTCATTGATTAAAAAAGACTTTTTACCTCATTATTTTTTTATTTATTTTTTATGCTCCAGAGGAACAAAGTATTTCTAAGCTTTCCAGATATACAAACCCTTTGGAAGTCAGACCATTAAAATTGGGTCATTTTAGCATTTTATCTGATCATTAATGGGACACTCTAAAAGCTTATGCAAAAATAATAAAATCATTTGAAAATCTTACCCAAGGATATTAAACTAAGGCCTATATATTTGCAGCGGTTTATAGCACTTTTTTAAAGTGTTAGTGTGGTTATATTTACTATTGGATATAATATTAAACATTAAAACATTTACATTTATGAATTATTAAACTGGTAATTATAAGTATAAAATAGATGTATGTACAATATGGGATACAGCTGTAAGATCTAAAAAAAAAATTAACAAAAGCATAGTGTAATACAGTCACTAAAACACAGTGTTGACATGTGTTGTAATTGTTAGCTGTCAGGGTGCCTCGTCTGGTGATGGTGGTGGTAATGACATCCTCCTCCTGAAAATCACCACAGTGAACCTGGAAAGCCAGGTGTTAGATGAATGTCCTGGGGTCACCACCCCTATTGGCAGTTAAAGGACACCACTGATGTCCTTCAACTACCAATAGGGGTGGTGACCCCAGGGATTTCATTTACCCCTTCAACTGCCAATTGGGGTGGTGATCCCGGGGAATTCTGCAAGACCTTCAACTGCCAATATTGGTGGTGACCCCAGGGAATTCTTCTAGTCCTTCAACAGCCAATAGGGGTGGTGACCCAAGGGCATTTATCTAGCCATTCAACTGCCAATATTGGTGGTGATCCAAGGTGATTTATCTAGCCCTTCAACTGCCAATATTGGTGGTGACCCAGAGAAATTCATATAACACCTGGCTTTCCAGGTTATATCTGTGTTTTAGTGACTGTATTACACTATGTTTTTGTTAATATCGTTTTAGAACTTACATCTGTATTCCATATTGTGCATACATCTATATTTTGGCTAAATGGTTACCTACTGGGAAATAACCTTGGGAAGCTGCATTTTATTGATAAGCTAAGTCATTAGTGAAGGATTTGTGATTGTTTTGTAAATTATATCTATAATCCAGAACTCCTAATTTGCTGGGGGGATGCATGCAGAGCTTTCTTTAAAAATATAAATGTATTTTTGTGTAGCATATTTACTAAGTGTTGGAGTGCTATTTCAAACTGCATTAGACTTTTTGGTTTATTGCACATGCTGGCCATACTTTTTCATTTGTTTAAAGTTTTCTGTATATTGTTGTTTACAGCGTGTCTGCTGAAGCTGGGTTTTCACCTGAACTCTCAAAGACCTGAGATACAGTTACCTGCTTCATTTGGGGACTTACCATTCAAATTCATTCTAATTCAAGGTTGCAATATTTTGCTTTCTTCCAGGAGGTCTTTAAACAGAGGGCAAAGCACGTTAATGAAATCTATTTTAATGCTATCAACCTCATATAAAATGAGTGTTCAGCTCTCTTAGGTGCCAAAGACCGCTCCTTCTTAATGTGTCTTTCTGCATAACCAACAGTAGAATTAAACAGGAAGAGCAAATTATCTTATTAATGGTTTAAATTGACAAGAAATATACTGTCATGCTTCACCTGCCTCTCTCAAGTTGGACTTTGAGGATTCCATCTTGGGCAGAGGAACTTAAGATATCATGTTTCAACTACTATCCCAGAGTTCCTAGCTTGACATTCACAAATGAGCACAGGCGGGCATCGTGTTTCTCCATGGCTCCAGATACCCTTGGCAATGGGTACTGTTAATGGAAAGGATCAGTGACCAGAAACCAACCATGGACTGCAGTTTTGACTTGTGGGTTTCATCAGCATGGCACTGGTTCTGGTCTGGAAGTTGAAGTCACTCTGAGAACATACAGTTATGTACCAATATGATTGTGGTGAGGCCAAACACTACACAACTGCCCAAAGTGCAAATATAAGAAATATTGTTATGCATCACCTGCCTTTCTCAAGTTGGACTTTGAGGGGTCCTTCTTGGGCATATAAACTCAAGCAATCATGGTTCCACAACTATCCCAGAGTTCCCAGCTTGACATGCAAAGGAACAGAGACAGGCATCGGGATTCAGACTTCATGCTGTACTTAGGCAAATACACTTAGCAATGGGTACTATTTAAAAAAAATCTTTTTAAAACCAAAGCATGGGTAATGATCCATATGGATCAGTAACCAGAAAACAACCATTGTTTATTTTGTATTTGCACTGAGGGGAGTTATACAATGTGTAGCCTCAATCTTTTTGAATGACAAACAGGATCTCATTCTAAAAAAAGGGTAGTGGATTAATATTGAAAGGTTTTCATTTTTACTTAAATTAAAAAAAACAAATGTTCATGTCTTCAACTTGTTACTGTACCTGCCAAAACATTAGGAAATGTGTGTGTGCTGCAAATCTGGTTTCCATCGATATTTCTTACTCATATTGGGATATACTTCTAAAATAACACACTCTTTTTGTATCAAATCCATAGCTCCAATACTATGTATGAGAACAATATATGCACATGGCATACTAATACCAATGTGTCTTAGAGGTCTACTCGGGAGCATGTACTGTGGCCCTTACTCCATCCCTGAAAAAATATGGATGGGGTATAGAGTAAGCTGATATTGTTGGTATTTGCTATTTACTTGCACTACAGTTTAATTCATGTTTTTTTTCTTGAATGAAACTGGTGAGTCGAGCTACATTAATCCACAAACCCAAGCTGGGATATCATTAACTCTCCAAATGAAAATATATAACAAAATACTAGGTTTGGCTATATTAGATATTAGTTCCTAACCTAGATAGGGCTCACAATAGGTAGCTGCAAATTTAGGGGGTGCACAATGAACACAGGACCTGCAAAGGTGTGCATTATTGAGTTTACATTGTTTTAATTTTTTTTTTTGCAATCTTGGTAAGCCTGTAGTGTCCCTTTGAAGAGATGGGTGTAAAAATACAGAGAAGATGATGTAAGCTATGTCTGTGATTGAGGGGAGTGTTCAATGAACCAAGAGAGGGATTTAATGATGGGATGGCTGGAAGACAGAGAGCACAGGCAAAGATGAAGTGGTTTGCAGCATTAATACAACTTGAGGGCTGGATGCTTTGCACTTTAAACCTTATTCTACTCATTGGTACTCTGGACCTCTGCAGAAGGCAGGTCCAATGTAAAGTGGCTCTTGTTTTGGAGATAAGTGGGAACAAAATGGAGTAGCATTCTTAGGGTAAAAAGCTGGAATTTGTGATAAACCCCTTCACTACCGATCCTTTTTAAAAACAGTGATGCTTAGGAAATGGTTCAATAACCAATTTATATGGCAAATAAGCCATATCTACTGACCAAAACCATAGTAACACTGTAATCACAATACCTCCCCATATATCCCTGAGTTGAGCTGGGTAGGAGATGCTTGTATTTTATAGAATTGTGCAAAAATAAAATATGTCAGACTTTGTTTTTCTGTGTATCTGAACTGAAAGCATATCTGCTTTGGAGAATCTTACAGTTTGGCTATTTTGGTGTTAAATTTGAAACTAACTTTGAATTGCTGACATCTCTTATATAGTGAATGACAGTCTCAGCCAATCCTATGGGAATTAGGTCAAGTAGTAGAAGAGGCCATTTGGGAGCACATGCTGCAGATTTGAGTTTTGGCTGAGTGTTTATGCGCATATACGCTGTGGTCTAAATGTCATTGTGATGGAAAATAAGTGGCAATGTTTTTTTGCGACATGTTTTTACATGGCTCCAAAATGGAAATCATGGATATTCTGGTTTCCTCCCCAGCTGACCCCAAAAAAAAAAAAGGGCAAAATGTTTGGCCCCAAAGGATTCTGGGAAGTACCAACAGCTGTTCCCATACAGTTATGCAAGTTACTGTTTCTGTGCTAAACAATGTTACTATATAAATATACAATACAGCAACAGTTATATTTATGAAGGATAGAGTGTTTTATCCCACTTACACTGTGGAATTTTAAATAACTTAAAGGCAATCTGTCATCAACACATTGTATAGAATTTACCTGTAGGCATACATTTTTTTTCACTGAAAACGATAAGTATTTAACAACGAACAAATCTGCAGAACCTAAACTAAAGTAATTTTTAGTCAGCTACTCACCTGTGAACAGAAAATAAATGCTGCATTTACTCACATTATATAAGAATCAGTAGGATCCAATATGTCAGTAAGGGAAAACAGGCAGCTGCCTACAGGTTCTTCTCTATCAGAAGTGCCAACTCTGATGCTACAAATACACCCCGTATTCAGAGATGGGCGAACGTGGCTCGACAGTCTGGCAGTTTGACACTTTGATGGACCTGCTACTAAATGTAAGCCTCTTTTTTGTTATTTTACTGTGATAGGAGCTGATTAGACCACATCCAGGCCTAGCTTACATTGGCACCCCAGCTATGTGTCCCTAAAAAAAGCAGCCCCCACTGTGATCCAATAGGCTGCTTTGAAATCATTGTAAGCACTTGGGACCCAAACCATAGTCGTACTGTAATTATAATACCTCTTCAAACAGAGCTCCGTTAATTATTTATCCCAAAGCTGAACTGGGTAGGAAAAAATTGTATTTTACTCAATTGTACAAAAACATATCAGACTATGTCTGTGTGTGTATTTCAACTGGAAGCATATCTGTGTTGAGAAATGTTTCCTCTTTGATTATTTTGGCCATAAATTTGAAATGAACTTTAAATTCCTGACACTTCTGACATCTCCTGACTCTCAAGTGTTAGATATTCTCACACTGTTTTACGCTTGTGCAAAAATAATAATCAAAATCATATATAGAGATGAATCCTTCCCTGGAGATCTTTCCTATACACACTATGATTGGTTGGTTTCCAACCCCTGAGAGGGCCAAATATGTTAAAACTGTTAGTCACATAAAGGTGGTAACACTTTGAGGAGACAGGAAATGTAATCTCCTGGTCCCCTCTGCACTAAAAAGGGTAACTCCTTAGGGGCCAATTGTGTTACTAAGGGCTAACCTCATGGGTGCTATTAGACTTGGCATCAATTGGCACACCTCTGTATTTAGGGTGTTTTATAGAGGGGCAAGTATGTTACTAAGGGATAACCCCTCTGGGGCCAGGAGACTGGTCATATCCTGGACCAGATATATTACACATTGGGTGGAGAAAGAGGAGAGGCTACTCACAAGGTCTCTTGTTGTATCATTAGGAAACGGGTATCCCATCAGCTATAATTTACAGGCATGTGTCTGTTTTTTCGCTACTGTCATGCTTTGTTAGCACTTGGGATAAAATACTTTAGTTACGCTCAAAAGCAGCCTGCACTGTGTGATTATCACAGATATTTAAACTGAGTGTAACTGATATTAGCAGTCATATGGATGTTTATGCCGACAATTAAAATGGCATCTCAGTTACAAAATAATTGCACATTTTGATGTCTGCATTTTATTGGGGTTACAGCAATCTTAAACAGTTATAACAATCATAATTAATAATAAAAAAATAGCTAAATTGTTACACATGAGAAAGGGGAGGAAGTATATGTATTCTTGATGAATTCGTAAAGTCCCCTGATGGTGACATTGCCGCTGATGGTCCGGTGGCCCCAGGGGGCAGGTAAGGGTGAGATTACTTACCTGAACCTATCCCTCGCGGGCGCCACCATCTTGGTAGTGCTTCTCCTCTTCAGCTCCTTGCGCTGCCGATGTCACTGCTGTACAGCAAAAAAAAAGAGGACTACCGCACACTTATTACAATCCTGGTGCATCCAGACCTTGGGTTGGCTACCACTCCAGGGATCAATTCAGCAGGTTTATTAGGAACCAAGTGCAAAGTTTCAAGCTTTAGAAAGATCCCTTGTGGGATCAGCACGTTGCACTTTACTCCAATAAACCTGCTGAATTGAACCTTGAGTGCCTGGACTACAATTTTTGTTCAACTGTTGTACAACATTGAGGCCTATGATGAATCCCACGAGACAGCGGAATCCTCCACAGACCCAGTCAATACCCTGCAGCTGTCACTGATGACGGCTGCAGGTCTTGACACATGGTCCAACCGCAGGATGAGTTTACACAAGTCAGGATGCACATATCAATTCACCTAAATGGGCATGATAAGTTTCAGAATCACTGCAGACTATTGTGGTGATTATGGTGGTGATTATGGTGCAAGTAGCCTTTGATTGCCATATATCGTTTATTTAAATATATATATATATATTTTATGTTTTGAAAAATAAAAATAAGGTTACCCAGATCCCAAAGCCACTAAAATATGGCTATCATGCATAGAGTGTAAATTTTTCCACTTCACTGCCAGAATTAAGTACAGGACCCGGTCGTAGAACAAATTGGTCGGTAAGTGAGGAGTTAAGGGATTCCCTGCTCTGGTGCACTTGTCTATATTCTGGGAAATTTCCCAGAGCATAGAGTAGAGGGATTCCCCCCTTCCCCCCCCGCAAGAGAGCTGGGTATAAGTGTGAGCCGTTGTGAAACAGGTAGGTCGCAATATGAGGTCCACCTGAATAAATGTTTTCACTTTTATGTACTTTTCAGAATGAAATTTAGTCCATGAAACCTCACTTGCCCTCTTTCATACCCCAGCCTGTAAAGAAAAAAACGTTTCCACCAGAAGTTACTGGTTTAATTGCTGCAAGTTTGCTGACAATGTATGCTCATCCCCTGCTTCCAAACTGTAAAGAAAGTTTCAATGAGTCATATTGTTTCTACAGGCAGGGAGGGGAGGAGTGAACTATTTTACTATTAGAATTATATTAGCATTCCAGAGATTGATAAACATTGCTATAGCAGTTTAAAATACTGTTAATTTTAAACTATACCAGAGGAGAGAGAAGGGAGCTGACAGGAGCTGCAGGAAAGTTGCCATAATACAGACACTCACTCGAGTATAAGACGAGTGGGGGTTTTGCGGCACAAAAAATGTGCTGAAAAACTTGTCTTATACTCGAGTATATACGGTACTTTTTGCATTCTGTATTCAGAATAAGCTGTACTGCTAGTAAAGCTATAATGCTAGTAATTTGACCATTTTAATTGATCTATTTTTGCCACACCTGCTGTGTGTGAGAAATATATCAAATATTGCATTTTTGCTTTTATACCATTTCAGACTTTTATACTAACATTTCATCGTTTTATTTTCCAAACATTTTTATAAAGGCTGAAAGAATAAATGAAAAATAAATTTTTTGTAAATTTACATTTAAGTTTTAAAGGGACACTATAGTCACCAGAACAACGACAGCTTATTGTATTTGTTCTGGTGAGTATAATCATTTCCTTCAGGCTTTTTGCAGCAAACACTGTCTTTTCAGAGAAAATACAGTGTTTACATTACAGCCTAGGGATACCTCCAATTGCCACTTCTCAGATGGCTACTAGAGGGGCTTCCTGGGACAGTGAGGCATTCAGTGTCTCCACCCTTCATGGAGACACTGAACTTTCTTCATAGAGATGCATCCAGACCACCCACAGAGGGATTTGGATCACCCTAAAATGATCCTAAGGTCATCCACATCAGAGCCAGGTTATATGGCTCTACCCTTGTGAGTGCATCCTATATATGTAGTATCTCTATATATGATTGTGAGTTATCTGCACAATTGTATACCTCTCTGTCTTTGCAGCATTGCTAGACTGATTGAAAAGAGAGGAAAGTATACAATTTGCTCCACCTATTGTGTTTGCATTACACATACATACACACATACAGACACACACACTTACAAACACACACACATTCACTCAGACAAACACATACACACACTCAAACACACACATACACTTACAGACACATACACATCAGACATACACATACACACACAAATTATTAATAATTAATGTCCACACAGCCTCCCTACCTGGATAGCTGGCGTGGACCTGTCCCTGGGGTCCGGTGGGGCTTCAGTGCGGCGGGCGGCAGAGTTCCTTTCTCATGGGGCGAGGGAGCTGTGTTCTCTCTGCTCTGCTCCCTCACGGGCTGTCTACTGATGCCGGGAGCCAGAATATGACGTCATATCCTGGCTCCTGGCATTAGCAAACGGCGCGAGGGAGCAGAGCGGAGAGAACACAGCTCCCTCGCCATGTGTCAAAAGAACTCTACCACCCGCCTAGGGGGTCCATTTGGTGGCCAGTGGGCCACCTCATAGGCCCCCCTTTGACAGGGGAAACACGGAAGGGGCGGCATCTAGGTGGCCCACGATAGCAGGGGTCGTGGGTGTGGCTGGGCCCCCTGCAGTGAGGGGTCCTGTCGCAGCCGTGACCCCTGTGACCATGGTAGGTATGCCACTGCATGGGAGCTAGTTGGTGGTTTTAACACTGGTGTTAAAGGTGTTCCTTTAAGTTTGTCTGCAAAGTAATCTATACACAAAATCCCTGTGTTCTGTTTATATATATGTTAGCTCTGCATCCCTTGCTTCAAATAATATTATGCTAATACTTGTTTTCAATCAAAAAGTGCTCATTAGTGAAGGGGTTAACAGGTTGTGGCATACAATATAAATATGGTTCAGGCACTCCAAGGTTCAGGAAAGGCAAATTTATTAGAACCCACAGCAACGTTTCGATCTTACAGTCTTTGTCAAGCTTGAAAAAGACCGCAATGTCGAAACGTTGCAAGCTTGACAAAGAGTTTTAATAAATTTGCCTTTTCTGAACCTTGGAGTGCCTGAACCATCTTTATATTGTATACTATTGCCATTGGAACCTGGTGCTTGGTCCTAGTTTAGTTGCACCCTTGCTCAGATTGATGGGATTGAGTGCAGTGCTTACATTCAAAACAGTAGGACATTCTGCTACTTTGAGCTAATTTTTTCTAATTGGTTCTCAAGTCACCACAAATTTCTGTTTATTAACGAATGAACCCATACATCTACTATAACACATGTTGTGAAAGATGAAACAGAGAACACAATTAATAATGAATTAACAATTGCTTTTCCTTTTTTTTTCTTTTTGTAGCCTAAATTTCCCAAACAGAGTAAAAAAAAAACGAAACATGTCACTATAAAATGGAAAGCCAAAAATGACAAAATAAAGGTATTCAAAAGAAAATTTATTGCAGCAAAAACTACGCAACCAGTTGTGGACAGTATTTATTTCAGGCGTGGTGCAATCTTTGGCCTACAATAACATGTGCTGCGATTTTGGTCTGCCACGCAAGTTGTTTTAACAGCAATAAATTGGTGTCTTTTTGTTTTTTTTCATGTAGGACCCATGGCTCTCATGCAGAACACTCTCCGACTGTATTTATAGAGTCCCTGCACAGCACTTCATCAGTGTCAGAACTGCATGGTGGGATAGAGTCCCTGGAAAACTATGCCCCAAAACACATTAACACGGAGCTTGATGACAGCTCGTCTTTAAATCCACTTACTCAGAGTTTACATTCAGAGAGAAGGCAGCGGCAACGTGAACCTAATCTCTCAGATTGAAGAAGCAAATCTGCCAGATTTACAGCAATCACTATGTGTTCGTTGTGGTTTGCATCCAGCATATATCTGCCATACATTCTCCACCGCAAAATTCTTAGAGGGTGGTGAAGCATGCATTACAGAAAGTAATAGGAATCGTTCTTATGAGGTTTGAATGGATACGTTGTATTCCTTCTCAGGTGCACAACCATTTATATCCGTGGTTTCCCCCTGCTTGTTAAGCAGGGTTCACTGTATTAGTTACATTTCTTTTTTTTTCCATTTTAACATCGCAAAAAGTACTGTTTTCATAGTAATTTAAAATAGAAAAAAATATTCTCCAGCAATCTTTGAATTTATCAAGATAATGTTGGCTGAAGAATGTTACAAAACATATTTTATGGCTTCTGTATAAAAATCATGAATTCTAACATATATTTTTATTTGGGTTAAAGGAACACTATAGAGTCAGAAATGCAAACTTATTCTTGACCCTATAGTGGTAAATTCACTATTTAGGTGGCCGCCCCCTTCAAACGTACCTTTACTCCAGCGTGCTTGGGTATGCCGGCGCTGACTCAGACTTTTTGACTGAGATCATCAATATTGATGATCTCGACCAATCAAATGTTTTCCTGTAGGAAAACATTGGGAGACTATTGCGCATGCGCGGCAAAAACGCTTAATTGCACCAATATACAACTCATCATAGTGAATCAATGCATCTCTATGAGGAAAGTTTAGTGTCTCCATGCAACTGCACATTTTAGAGTGGCCTTTTATTGTGGCCAGCCTAAGGCACACCTGTGCAATAATCATGAGGTCTAATCAGCATCTTGATATGCCACACCTGTGAGGTGGACGGATTATCTTGGCAAACGAGAAGTGTTCACTAACACAGATTTAGACAGATTTGTGAACAATATTTGAGAGAAATAGACCTTTTGTGTACGTAGAAAAACTCTTAGATCTTTGAGTTCAGCTCATGAAAAATGGGGGGAGGGTGGGGAAACAAAAGTGTTGCGTTTAAAATTTTGTTCAGTGTGTGTATATATATATATATATATATATATATATACGTGTTTTTTGTTTTTGTTTGTGTTTTATTGTAATCTCATTTTGGCAGGGCCCTCTTCACCTGCGTTTCTCATGTATCATGTGTTTTCAGTATTAAGGGTTTGTCTTGTTTCCTCTTGTACACTGCTGCAGAATATATTAGCATTATATAAATAAATGTAATTGTATTTAAAACTAAATTGTACAGCACAGCATCACCAGCAGAATAAATAGGATTTTTTGTCCTTATGATATTAGCCTGGTAATAAAAATAGCAGGGGCAGGAAAACAAAAATCAGATCGTTGTCAACACAACTGACAACTTACGCAAATAGTACCAAACGGAACCACTAGCTACAGTTAAAGAGATGGGACAAAAAACTAAAAAGGCCAAGCTCGATAAACCTCAACAGAGCGTAAATATCGGAGACATATGGCAGCAACACCATGGGCACAAACATGGCCGACTACACCGAAGACTGCTCTGACATCCCGGATGACGGAGACAGAACAGCGGTCCTTCAAGCGACAACAAACCAGACACCATATGTGTTCAAGAACATGCAGCTCTGATTCTATGCAGATTTATCAGGGCCGACACTGGCCTGGCGCCGCACAATGAAACCCTTCATGGTCCTCCTTCGCTTGCACAAATTTATATACCAATGGAGGTGACCTCAAGTACATTTAATCCATCATGATGACACATCATTCAAGATCCAAGATATGCAAGGTGCCACAGATCTCCTGCCAACACTGGGGCTGCAACAGGACTCCATGTCTCATGCGGGCCCAAGCCACCCAGCCGCACTACCAACAGCACGGGACCCTACAAAGGTGACATGGCTGGAGCAGAAGTCTCAACATCGGCCACTACCTGAAGACTCCAGAAACTGATATTTACTTTTTACAAGCCCTCTTGTTCCACGTGCTTGCCACTTACGACGAGTGGGACTCTCTCTACAATGTTTTAAAGAGAAGGATACATGCTCCACCAAGATCCCCGCCTACGCTAGCCATTCACTACCTTCATGCACGTTAGCAAGTGTTTAGGTTAACTGTACTGTTGAAATGTTCCCCTTCACCCCCCTCCCTCAGGTTATGGGGTATATTTACAAAGCAGGAGTGCAATGTCTAAATGCCCACACTGTAGGGAACACGCTGCCCATATGACCCAGTTTGGCAAACTGAATCACAACACTACTCTTGCACTATAAGTACCTTCAACCTAAATGCCCATAGCAACAACAAACCCATCGGCTATAAGGCCATATCTTCCGTTTGCTTTTTCCATCCATTTGCTTTTGCCATTTGCAGCGTCTGCAGTGAGGTATTCCCAAACTGAAGTGACTTCCCTTTCTATATAAATGCTAATCTCACCCCATAGATGCTGAGAGTTGTACTATTACAAGCTAACAGCTGAACTCGAAAATCCCAGAAACCTTTGCTGTTCATTATGTTCACGTGCATTATTGGAGCAAAAAGAAACACTGCTGGTAAAAGTCAGGGGCAGAAATAGATGCATTTAGAGCATAACTATTTAATATTTTAAAAAAAATATATATATTGAGAAATAACCCCTAGAATAATTCACTTAAGGGAGAATTGTTGAGAGTGGTTGTGATCTGCTTGGATTTTGCTAAGGCAAAAAAGGTTACTATTAAAACTGAAATCAGTTGGTTTAGATAACAAATCGTGTTCTTGGATAGAACACTGGCTTAAAGATAGAGTGCAGAGAATAGTTGTAAATGGAAAATTTTCAAACTGGACAAAAGTGGTAAGTAGCGTGCCTCAGGGTTCTGTCCTAGGTCCAATTCCCTTTAACCTGTTTATACATGATCTTGAAATGGGCATTAAAAGTCATGTATTAGTGTTTGCAGATGACATAAAACTCGGTAAGAAAACACAGTCTGAACAGACAGATTTGAATTGGCAGATGAGATTCAATACAGATGGATGCAAAATCATGCGTTTTGAAACAAGAAACCACAAACAACTTATACATTAAATGGAGTTGAGTTAGGGATAACGTTAAATGAAAGGACTTGGTAACAATTATCGATAACAAACTGGGCAACAGTGCACAATACCAGTCTTTACTTTCAAAGTAAGATGCTATTGTGTATAAAAGAGGGTATTGACTCACGTGAACAAAATATAATTTTGCCTCTATATAAATCAATGCTAAGATGCCATCTTGAATATGTGGTGCAATTCTGGGCACCAGTTTTAAAGAAAGACATTTTAGAACTAGAAAAAGTACACACGTGAGCTACAAAATTAGTATGTGGAATGGAAAACATTATGTTGTGAAGAAAGGCTTGAAAAACTGCATTTGTATTCTTTTTTATTTTTTTTAAAGTGTCTCAGAGGAGATATGATTGTACTAAACAAATATATCCAGGGTCAGAGCAAATCACTGTGTGCTAACCTGTTCATGTATAGGAATATACAACAGACAAAAGGTCACCCTTTGAGACTGGAAGAAAGGAGTTTACAGCAGAGGAAAGGGTATTTTTTAAAGTAAGAATAAAAATGTGGACTTATCTACCCCAAAAGATTGTCTTGTCAAATTCTATATATGTTGTTGTTTTTAAAAAAAAATGTTTTATCCTGTATGATTATTTGGGAAAAACAGAATATTTAAGGATATCATTATTATGTAAGTGGGTTGTTCCAAAGTTGTTGTTACAAGTAAAAATCGGATTACTATTATGAAGTCAAGAAGGTATTTCTCCTTCAAATTGTATTTTTTTTTTGTGTGTGATGTGTTTTAAAGATTGAACTCAATGGACTTGAGTATTTTCTTCAATGCGTCCATCAAGCTCAGCTTTTCTCATATCTATTTTTGCTGTTGATCCAAAAGAAGACAAAAACAAACAAACAGTTTAAAGCGATTTCCAATTCAGCAACAAACTAGGAAAAAATTCCTTCTTGACCACAGAATGAAAAATACAGCAATGAATATTGATGTGTTATTATCTATCCTTAAAACAACCCGTTCTGAAGAAACAAGTGTCAATTATCTGAATTGTGATAGTGCATGTTACCTGATTATCATAACACAAATGTGCTATATTTATGTCTGTCTTTGCCCGACGCATGCATACCCATAAACAAATCATCCCTTTTTCTTTCAACAACAAATGTTTGCTTATCAATACGTTGTTTTGTTTAATTACCAGTTTAGTTGTTTTCCTTTCACCCTTTGTCTGCTCTACCGTTCAACTATCATTCCATTTTTCTCAAATTAAGGAAAATTTGTAATTGAAAATAATAAAGTAATAGTAATAGTAAAATAGTAATAGTCCTTGTGAGCTTTAAGGAATACGCTTTAAGTTACCATTTCGATAACAATAAGGCTGGTATCATACTGCATGAGAATTGGGCTACCATAGGTGGTAATTGGGGAGGTAGCTATCTTTGGAAAATGAAGGTGGGGTCTAACTTCATATCAGTAAGAATAGTATTTGTGCTCTTGTGAGAGTTGGGTTGTCATGATTGGTGTAGTCAGATGATTGAGCGCAGGTAGGCAAGTGTTGGGAAAATAAGGGTTATTAATAATAATAATAATAATAATAATAATAACAGGATTGCACAATCCTATCTATTGTGGTGTATAACCCTGTCCTTGATCTTTTGCATGGTATATATGTACCATATTTTACAAAAGTATAAGATGATACCGAACCTTTCCATTGTCTCACAGCACAATGCTGAGTTGTCCTGTAGTACCTTCTATGGGCAAGTTTTATCGAATATCTATTAAATTTGAACTGTTGGATCATCACTGCATTCATTTTCTTTGAACATTGTAGAGAATACGTTATTATTAACCGCTTGAGTGCCAATATCGTATATGTATGAGTATCAAGAATATGCCTTCATACTCCATCAGCGTAAACCAAAGGTGCTATTTCATCATATTACGGATGGAAGGTTCTTTGTGATAAAGAAGATTACTGGTGTTATTAAAGCAATTAGAGAGACATGGGAAGAATCTCTTCTATTTTATAGGATGGTGCAACCTTATATTCTATACATTCACTCTTCCATGGTATCTTAGCAGCTGGTAAGTATATTCAAACTGCAGTGTATTTAACTCTCTGTGTGCTGCTCTCTTGAACTCAAGGGGTTAATATTTAGACTCATCAGGGAATCGTTTGCAAATCTTCGGAACATGCAGGAAGTTAACGTTGCCAGACATTCTCACCAAAGATCTGCCAAGAAGTGTTAAAGTTTGATTTTTTAATGCATATGGATTAAGCCCAATTTAAAGCAACGTTCTT
The DNA here is from genome assembly GCA_933207985.1 of Pelobates cultripes. Taxonomy (NCBI): domain Eukaryota; kingdom Metazoa; phylum Chordata; class Amphibia; order Anura; family Pelobatidae; genus Pelobates; species Pelobates cultripes. The sequence goes on along the minus strand of OW240919.1, from coordinate 28,717,562 downwards.
AAATTAGATTATACTGCACGGCCTTTAACCACACCAACAATTCCCCAGCAAAGTGTTTGTTGTTCATGTTGAGCTTTAAATAAAAAGATTTCAACACTATAAGTTATAAGCGTGTGAAATGGTTCATCCCAATGGTATGGTTTAGATCATTTGTACTAAACCAGGAATTCAATTGTGGTTTGGAAAATAAGCGTTTCCAGATATCAGAATTGACCCCAAAGATCTGCTTGGGATATTTGTTAGCATTTATTTCTTTTTGCGTCTTTTAGAATTCTGATTGAGTGCCAAAGGGGTGAGGAACTCACAGAATGTCGGTGCTTATTGTACCTATAAATGCTGTTTGTTTTCTTACATATAACAGAGCCTATGACTTCATAAAATGTAGAGACCTCCACTATCATCGTGACATTGGTAGACTGCGTACTGAAAGAGCAACTGGTGGATTTCACTTTATCGTTTGACAATGATATTACCTGCAGGGTTTTTATTCAGTGATATCTGTTAGAATGCTCTGATTTACAGTAAAAACATCCACTGTCTACTACTTACTCCCATAGAAATGTGTAAGAGAGAAACAATAATTGGGTAAAAAGTGCTATTAAGTTCTAGGTTGTAAGGCCTCACTACGTGTGACTTCTCTAGTGAAATTTACCAGAACATTTTCAGTGCTGCAGCTAAGCTTAGGCAATACCCTTCTTCCTTTTCTGGGATGAAAGGGGTGAACATGTGTAGCATAACTTTTGACTGTTATGATATTCCACCTGCAGTGGGCAGAGTAAAAGGGGATAGGTCTGTGACATGAAGCATGCCAATAAGGCACACTTGGAAAGGGGCAGGTCCATCTGAAGGATAGACAAGTCAGCTTGGTGTAAATGCATGCATGGCTGACAATATACTGGCCAACTCCATGACGGACAGACCATGCAGAGAGAGCTATTTGAGTGCTCTCTGCATTGTCCTAGAGTTCTAATGACCCGCTCGTTTGATGCTTTCTGTGGCAGTTCAGAGGCCTGATGTGATGAGAGGCCAGAGCTGAGAAGAAGGTAGAGAAGTCCTGAGGCTTGGTCAACCTGTGAAGGAACCATGCTTTGTGACCAGTAGAGAGCATGTGCCATTTATAGATTAATATTTTTGTGATTGGTCTCTTGTATCATTGCAACTGCTTGGTAGATTAAATTAAATAGTAATAAACGGATTGCTGATTCAAACGTACACAGTATCTTATCTTTAAAAGAACAAACCTGTATTGCTAACGCTATAGTCTCCCATTCCCTAACCTATTTGCCTCTCCCCGACGATTCATTGTGCAAAGTGTTAGACAACCTTTTTTACTTACTTGGGTCTGGCTAGATTTCCTTCTCCCGTGCCTTTATGACAATTGAGGGATGCCACACACGCATTAAAGCATCCCCATTGGAAAGCATTGAATTAGTGCTTTCCTATAGAGAATTTGAAGATGCTGGACCCCCTCATGCAAAGCGTTTCATGGAGTAAAACTCAGTGAGGGAAACAGCTCTAATGACCACTAGAGGTGGATTTAACTCTGCAATGATTTACATTGCAGGGTGAGACTGAGAGGGGCATTGCACCCAGTCCACTTCAATGAGATGAAGTGGTCTGGGTCTCTAGTGTTCCTTAAAGTATAGCCATAATGCAGTTTTCATCAATGAAGGTTTGACATTGTGCAATTATATCACAGGGACGTATTTGTTTTATAGTGTGGTGCAGGAGCAAGTTATTTGCTTTTTTGGGAAACAGTATGGCAGCCTTTAGATGGTAGATGAAATGTGAGCTTCTCAGTATCCAGAACACCATCTGTGAAGGATTTTCATGTACTTACCTGTGTGCCTTCAGTTAAACCTTCTCCCTGCTGTTTAAATGCCTGTATCAGTTCGTTTCAATATGTATGGAATGAATGTATTCGTTTACCGAACGGAGACCACACACCCTGGGTAGCAATCAGCATTAGAACACAGAGAAAACCGCGACTTAATTGCTATTGGGTGGCCACCATTCGACATATGAACACGTGGCGAGAACAAAAGATGGCGGCCATCTTAAAATTCACAAATGCGGTCAGCGGGGCTTACGCATGAATTGCCTGGAACTAATTTCGGCACGGCAAACATGCGAACGCCCGGTCCCCATGGAAGTCCTGGATGAATACATTCCCCTCCACGAATCAAACTGGCGTTCGGTAGATAGAATCTACCGAACGAGGGGAACATTCACATATAACCAGCTGCACCATACGAACGGTGGTTTTCGTGTAGTTAGATGCGAATGGAGACCGGCTCTTGCTACTGATTCTATGGAACTCTAGATCGGATACCTTCCACACGATGCGACACAGAAACTACCGAACGGAAATTCGTGAGATTTGGATATATGACTACCAGTATCCTCAGCTACCCAGGGATGTTGAAATTATGTTTGTATGTTGCATAGAAAGTACTTTTCTGAAATTGTTAAAAACTGTAATATTTCTGGCCAGCAGATAATTGAGCTTTGTGTATTGTAGAAACTCAATTATCTAGCCTGGCCCAGAGGAGGAGTTTTGTGTTGCATAAATTGTGAGTTCTGTGTGCCAGTAAATTAGTCTTGTTCCAGCATTAAGCTTTGGCTCATGTGTGGATTATTTGGCGATTCCAGGGATATTTCTACTTGTGGAATATTGGGTGATTTTCTTTTATGGGAAGAAGGGAATGCTTGACGGTGATACCCTATACTACCGTCACACCATCTATCCCACATCTTTCTATGTTCTTTCTCTATATGGTCATTAAAAGTTCTACCATGATGCTAGATCTCCCTGAATTGTTTGAAGGTGCTGAATGATCTGGTTGCCAAGTTTATACATTAGTGAGGGATAATTCCTCAGCAAAATAGTTTCTTTATGCAATTCAGGACATTTTTAAAGTCTTTCTTTGTAAAGGGGATTTTTTCTTGCTCATCACTTGCTCAGTGGGCTGCCCTGGTCTGGCATATGTTCCCTGGGTCTGCTACACTCACTCTGGAGGCTGAAGAAGAATGTCTCTGGCATCACCCAAGGGTAGATTCACAATTTATAAAATATTCCTTCCATGGTTTCTCCGCTTGGTCAATAACATAATAAGTGCACCTGCCTGATGTACGTGTAAGGATGAGTCCCCTTTCCATAGTAATGATTATTTCATGCTTGAGCTCCTGCTGAAGTGTGGCAGGACAAGTCGTGGCTTCTCCTAAGGAAGCTATAACACAGGTCGCAAATCTCTGAAGCCGACAGATATGTCCATTCAACATAAAAAATATATCACTGGATACTGTCTGACATATGTGTGCTGCTGTTACTTGTTGAATGTTTGGATTGTCAGTAAAAATTTGAACATTGGCCAGATTGCCATAAAGTAATTCACAGACCCTGCTGCTCCTTATAAGCTATGCTGCCAAACCCCCTTCCATCTTCAGAGAAGACCATGACCATGGAATAAAACATGACTAGAAAGGTGCTCTCAGTATCACACTGCTCATTATTCATGCCCTAGACACTTATAGCATTTGCACTAAGGGGGAAATGTTGATAACAGACCAGTAGTACTGAGGACAACTAAGAAATTGGGAATGGTAGTTGGAAAAACAAGATCACAGTATAAACATAAGACACTCTACACACCCAATCAGGTCAGCGTTTTGAAGTGGATTTGTGCAAAGATTCTTGCAAGCACGGTTCCCCATGTGCAAACTCTTGGAAGTCCAAGAACTCTACCTGTTTACCTGTGCACATACAGCAATAATAATTTATCACAGCAATTCCATGTGCATATACCAGTGAACCCAACCGCTGATCCCCAACCACTTTGCTTGCCTGAAATAATCAACCATGGACTTATTTGGTGAAAATAGGCCATAGCTTTATTAAATATTATAAATATTTTAAAATATGTATAAATCTTTAAACTTCATTTTTATAACATAAACATCATATATACATAACTTACTCAGTAAATATATGCATCACTGAGTACCACCTTGCCACACAAAAACAATCACTTGGACAGCTGCCCTCCCCCCTCGTCCCAACCAGCACAAAGCCTTTTCTGGGTCTTCCATACTCGTAATACTAACCACTAGCAGATCATTGGCTCAGTGGGCACGTCTGTTATCCATACTTGTACTTAAGGTTAGGGGAGGGTCAGCCCTACCCATTCACTTTCCACGGACTGCTGGTCTAACCCCCGGTTGACAAGGGCCATTTACCGTCACGCTGTGACAATAAACAACAAATACAAAATTTAAAACAAATAAAAAAGAAAGGGGAGGGAGAGCGGGAAGCTGTTACCAACTGATAATTAAGATGGCTGCTTAGCCTGCACCTATTTATACTGTCACAGCCCTTTTCCCTGAGGCCTCCTCCCACCATTCTAATGACCTCCTTAACATTCTATCTATACACTCCCCCTCACTCTCACATGTCCCTGTTCTGTCTAGGCCTCGCCTGACTCCTCAGGGTCTGTACTGCTCTAATACACAACAAACCTGAAACAAGAGAGTAAACCCCACCAAGGTGGAACTCCAATGCTGATATATATATAAAAAAAGAACCAAATAAAATCAATACTTAACCCCATGTCCTCATTGCTTCTCTATGAAAATAATTTTGCTAGATTATGATTATGAAGCTAGATGGAGACATTGGGATGGACCATGCTTCTATGGTGTAATAAAGGAAAGTTTTAAAGCTTTTATTAATGTAGTTAAATTTAGTAATGGCATTGATGGGTGCCAAGGTTTTGGAGAAGTGAAAAGGACACAATGTCAGAATAGGAAGCCAGGTCAAGAGAACCACAGATATATGGATGGCTACGAACAAAGCCTAGTCTCTTCTGCAAAATATCAACAAAACCGAATATCAAGTCTCCAAGAAAAGTCAATCCAAGGCAGAACTGGAAACATCCCATGTGACAATACACAGGATGAAAGCTTGGAAATGTAAACGTAATGCAATGACAGGTGTCCTGGTCTGTGATGGGGGAGTTAAACGATATCTATACATTGAGGTAGCAGACTTGGTAGCAAATAGTTTAATGTTGATATCTAGGTGAGGCCAGGTAAGTAGACCTCTAAACTACACCTAGAAAGGCAACAGCCACATTACAAAAAATCTTGCGGACCAGAGGCTAAAGAGGCACTTGGGTACTGAGTATTACAGGTTTGAAGCCACCCAGACCATTACTGTTTTCAAATAAAAAAAAACTAGAGGATCCAACAGTTGAGAGCTTCCAGATTGGACAAAACATCCATATGCCTCCTCCACTCTGGTATGCAGGCTTCACGCTGTTTAATGAATTCTACAAGGGGTTCCCAAAGGTGGTCTAAGGCAGCTGCTCAGAGCTCAGATATATGCCCAGCCAATCAGTTAGCAGTAGCTGTTTGCAAATAATTTTTGTTCTAATTGTTTTAACTTGCCTTTTCTTTGATCTTGGTTCTGCCACGTGCATTTGGAGTTCCTGAGCTTTAATTGTAGCCATGGGTTGGTGAGTTTTATGGATAATGGCACTTGTATCCTGAAGGTTGCCTTACCCTGTCTCATAAAATTAACAAACATTATTTACAGATCGTGAGTATAGAAATGGTTTTCAAATATCAGTTAAAAAAAAAAAAAACATTATAAAAACAGAATCGCACTAAAATTGCCACAGTTCCAAGTATATGTCGTCCAAAAAACATTAAAAATGCAACCCCAACAAGAAAATTGTTTTACTTTCCTTCTACGATGTGGTTTTTGTGCTTGTATTGGAATTCTTCCGACTCTAAAATATCCTGTTTAGATAAATGATTATTTTTGAAATCATGTTTTTGGCCAGCATTCCCAATCACGCAAGTTATTATGTTTTCATAAAAGAGACAGTGACATACTTATTGGTCTCGGAGCAGCATTATTTATAACACTGCTATAATAAAATCACCCCAGCTAATTGATGCAATAAAATTCATATTAAAGCTGGGTGATGGAAGTTATTTGCTGCTGGTATAGCATTGCTATTAATGTTTTGCTTTATGTTGTCCAGTGAAGGGTCAATACACTTAAAGGGACTCTCCAGTGCCAGGAAAACATATTAGTTTTCCTGACATTGCAGGACCCTACAGTGCCCCTTTCCCTCCCATCTCACATTCCAAGTTGCTGAAGGGGTTAAAACCCCTTCAGTGACTTACCGGAGTCCAGCGCCGATGTCCCTTGGCGCTTGGTTAGGCTCCACCTACTCTCCTCCCGGGGAAGGCCTAATGCGCATGAGTGGCAGTGGCCGCGCATGGGCATAGGAAAGCCTCCTCACATAGCGTGAGGAAGTCAAACGCTGCTTAAAACACTTTTCGTGTTCTAAGAACACGGAAGTCCCTCTAGTGGCTGTTAGACAGCCACTAGAGGAGCACTTAACCTTGCAAGGTAATTATTGCAGTTTATAAAAACTGCAATAATTACACTTGCAGGGTTAAGGGCAGTGGGAGTTGACACCCAGACCACTCCAATGGGCAGAAGTAGTTTGGGCCCCTTTAAGAGGAGGGATGCTGGTATGAACTAAATATGAATGAACGCTTATGCTTCAGTAAGAGAATCCTCTTGATTATTATGCCGGGTCAATGTACTAAAGTGTGAGAGATATAGACCTATGTCCAAGGCATACCTAGAAACCTCCCCTTGTGTGTCAGGTTGGTCGAGTAACGTGTGATTGTTGGCCATGTGTGACTTTGTGTGGGGTTGCAGAGTGTGATTGGCTGCGTGTGGTTGTGATTGGGGGTTGACTGAGTGTGAAGATTGTGTGTGGGGTTTGCTGAGTGTGATTGTGTGTGGGGTTGAATGTGATTGTGATTGTTTAAATATGATTGTGTGTGGGGTTTGCTGAGTCTGGTTTCGTGTGGAGTGTCAGTGTGCAAGGAGTTCGCAGGGTGTGATTGGCGACTATCTGGGTGTAATTGTGTCTGGGGTTGGTTGAATATGATTATATGTGTGGTTGGTTAAATGTGATTGTGTGTGGGAGTGTGGCTGTATTTATGATTGAAGCTCCCCCCACTTACCTTTATGCAGGTAAGGTAATTTAACCAATGCTGCTCCCGGCAAGCACCAATTCAATGAGTCAGAGCATTTCCAGGCGGTAGTGCTTTAATTTAATGAATGAGCCTTGGGACCACAAGATAGAGTTTACCAATCTTTCTGCCACCAACATTAAAGTTATTTAACATATTGTCAGAATAAATTTATTAAATAACCAGACTCGGACCCACTTAAAAGGCAGAACTCTGGGGCCTGAACACCATATCGACTGTTGTGACCCTGGTAGTTCTGGCACTGTCTATATCTAGATATATCGCTACACATGAAACACTGCCAATTTACACCTTTTGGGTGGGTCTGCCATCAGCGACTCTTCATCAAATGGACTTAAGAGCACATTTAATGTGACCTCACTAAATTGTCTGGCTCTCAACCAAATAATGTGCATCCTTAAAGGACCACTCTAGGCACCCAGACCACTTCAGCTTAATGAAGTGGTCTGGGTGCCAGGTCCAGCTAGGGTTAACCCATTTTTTTTATAAACATAGCAGTTTCAGAGAAACTGCTATGTTTATAAATGGGTTAATCCTTCCTCCAAAGCCTCTGAAAATCACAGTGAGAACATGCAAGCGTCCATAGGAAAGCATTGTAAATGCTTTCCTATGCGACCGGCTGAATGCGCGCGCAGCTCTTGCCGCGCGTGCGCATTCAGCCAAATGGGAGGAAAGAAGGAGGATCGGAGGAGGAGAGCTCCCCGCCCAGCGCTTGAGAAAGGTATGTTTTTACCCCTTTCCTCTCTCCAGAGCCGGGCAGGAGGGGGACCCTGAGGGTGGGGGCACCCTCAGGGCACTATAGTGCCAGGAAAACGAGTATGTTTTCCTGGCACTATAGTGGTCCTGTAAACTCCTCACCATGGTCTACACTGCAGTTCATGACATTGGATCACATTATCTCGAGCTATGTATCTATTTAATATGTCTTCTGTTCTCCTTAGCTTCCCTGCAGCCTGTATCACAGTCAAGTGTTTCAAGAAGGCAAAGAGAGGAGGTTGAACCCCATTGGTACAGGACGCACAGTTCTGGAAGGTCCTTCCCATGATCAGAATAACTAAGGAACATCCCACATTTCAAAACCATTGAGGACATAGCTCTTTGATGTGGCTTTCTCACATCAGCACTAGGACATAGAAGCATGTTTTTTTTTTTTTTTCTGTTTAAGAAAGTGTAGCTGAATCTCAAACCAAACAAATTCCGCAATGGGCAAGCATGTTTTGCTTTATGTTTTGGAAAGCCACCAGTGGTGTAAAAAAAAAAAAGATTATTGATGGGAAAAAAGATGATTGATGGCTAGGAGTCAACCACTAAATATTGAGGATTTTATTTAAAGATCAAATGAGAAGTGACCAGTTTAAGGGGAAAAAAATATATAATTATATTAATTTATAATATATAAATGTAGATTATTTTACTATTCCTCCTTTTCCCCCTCTATTGGTTACTTTTTATCACTTAATTTGTGAACCAATAGCTGAAATATGTACCAATCAGTGTACTGCAAAATATTGATATAGTATTTATATTGTTTTTATATTTAGCAGTATACTGATTGGCCTATTTTCAAACCTTTTTTGGTTCATCTGATTCGTTTTACTGAAACGTTTTTCATTCATGAAATATGGAAGAGCAGAACTGACGTTTGTCGGAAAGTAGGCTGTCCTGAATGTTTTTTTTTTAGATGAATTGGCTGATTGGCATTTTTTCGTAGTGCACAGGTCTAATAAACTTCACCAGAATGCCCAAATTAGAAATGTAGTTTGCGTCCTACACTGGAATCACCTACACGTGTTATAAAACGGTAGAACAGAGAACCAGAGTTTGTTAAAATGTATCCCCTGTCCTACAGACTTTAAATTGTGTTATATCACTATAATGCTGGATATAGGACTTGCAACTCAGAAGATTGAACTGGTATGAGAGAAACCACAGTTTATTCACTAACCCCTGAACTATCTCTTTGAAACTTGTAAATTGTGACAAAGTAAAAAATTGAATGGCAAAATATAAGCCATTACAATTTGTGACGGTCAATACCTCGGGGTATTGACTGCCTAGATGTCCTTTTCCCCAATCTGGAAAGGCGCTGTGGAGTACCAACACGACATCCTAGTAGATTGCCATGTGGAGCAAGCTCCTTAGAGCTCTGAAAAGAGCTAGTGATTAAAGCAGGTATAGCATTTCCCTACAACATGAGACAAGGCTGCAAGTTGAGGGTAAGAAGGTCTGAAGGTTTATTGAACAGCTTGAGTTTTTATACAGTTTTCCCCCACAAGGTTGATGCCCAGGTGGACCTTGTGGGGCACAGGACACAGAATTAACAAACCAATAAAAACAGAGTCTTACATGTAGACACCCCCATACAGTGTACACAATCCCTCCCCTCTGCCTGTGATACAATTAACAAAGACAATGGGCTAACTCAATTAACTCTGAGCAGAAAAAACATACATTTTTACAAAGTCTGGAAAACACCCCCAAAAAACGCATATCCCCATTAATCTTACATTCCCTGACAGCCCTGATCTGGGTGAACAACATATCCAAATATCACTCAGATCAGAGCAGGGTTTCAGACATTTTATGGAAGTCTCTTTTGACCGACCGCACGCATGTTTTCATGCCCAAAATAGTTCCAGAGAATTATGCTTTGCAGTCGGTCTATTTCCAATGATTACAATGTACTTTGAATGAAACCACGGAGCAACGCAGGGAGGAGTGGGCCTTGACAGAGCCAGGAGTAGGCAGGGTGAAGTTCAGGTCAAGAGGCTGTCCTGTGATGGTGCTGGGGGGCGTGGGTTAGAAGGGAAGTTTAAATAGCGGCCATTTTAGGGTAAGTTCATTCTAACTTGAGCCTTTCTTACCTGTAAATTGTTGCAGGTCGGTTGGGCTCCTCTTTTCTTCTTTTCCAGGTGCAGCATGGCGTCATTAGAAGAACTTCTGTCGGGTCTGCGGTCCGTGGTGCAGGAGAAGGGAATGGCGTGGCTACAGGAGCAGCTGGGGGTTCCGAGCACGTCTGCTCCCCCCCATGCGGTGCCGGATCGGAGGCCGGAGAGGAGAGCTAGGCCGCCCCAGCGGCTTAGTCCTGGAGCGGGTCCTGCAGCCAGACGGAGGAGGAGCTCGGCGGGAAGCAGTGCGGCGGCCGGAAAGCAGGGACGTGGAGCGGGTCGTCGGCCGGGACCGCCAGCTAGGCGCAATGCCGGGGCGGTGAGGTTGCAGGCCAGGAGGAGGCCTCCCTTGAAGGGCGCCCCCTGCCGGATGGCGGCGGGCGGGCAGGCGGAGCTGACAGCTGGTGCCGGAATGGAGCAGGACGGAGGGGAGTCGGCTGCAAGACCCAGGAGCAGCCCTGGACGTCCCGGTGAGTCGCCCCCTGGGGGCAGCACTGTGGGGCAGGAGGGATTGAGAGGGGCTGGCAGTGGCAGGACAGCGGTCTCACAGGTTGGGGAGAGGGACCAGGAGGCGGCTGGAGTTGGAGGCAGGAAGGATAGCGCTGCGGATCCAAGGGATCAGAGGAGCATGGCCAGGAGCTTGGGAAGAAGGGGAGACGGGCACAGCATCGGCAAGTCTGGGGACCCAGGAGACAGGAGGAGTGGCAGTATGGAGCGGAGTGGCAGCAGGCGGGTGACTGGCCAGGAGGACGGCGGCACCCAGGACAGCAGTGGGCGGGAGGCCTTTAGGGGTCGATCCCAGGAGCGGCTCGATAGGAGGAGCGCCAGCAGAGGGAATGGCGGAGGATGGCAGCGCGGAAGGGCAGAATGGCGGGACAGCAGGTCAGGGTCTGCAGGCAGTAGGAGACATGGGAACGGGAGCCCAGCAGGGAACCGGAGCAATAGGAGGAGGTCAGCTTCTCGGGACAGGTGGCTACGGCGCCGGCGCAGTGAGTCAAGGTCGTCTGAGAGGAACCACACGGCACGGAGGAGGAGAAGTAGCGAGCGGGAGGGACGATGCAGGCAGGGAAGTGGTGAGGACGGGTCTGATCACGGGAATGAAGGGCGGGTGAGGCTGCAGTCGGACAGATCACCCAGGCTGTATTCTCCTTGCAGGTCGTTGAGTAGGACGCCCACGAGAGCAACACACGAACAGGCGGGCAGGAGTCGGCGTCCCCTGGTTCCTTCTGGGTCGGCTGTCATGGTGGAAAAAGTGGCGCCCCCGCGGCCAGCAGCAGCCGGGGGCTTGAGCGGTGAGTCTCCAACTGCATTACACCCAGGAAGCTTACTGGGATGTTTAAGATCTCTGTTAGATTCATGGTCTGGGGACGGGGGGTCTCCGACACAGTTTGAGAAAGTGTGGGTTGCGGACGGCGGTCGGGCAGCAGGGGTGAAGGCCGCAGCGTCAGCGGAGCCGAAAGGGGGTGAGGGCGCCGCGGGGACGGGTCAAGGAGCGACGGGTGACGTGGGTGAGCATGTCGTTCTCTGCGGGGAAGTAACAGATGCGGCACGGCAAAATGTGCATGTGTCTTTTGCGGGACCGCTAGGGTGCCACTTAAAGGTGGAGGTTAAGGAGAAAATTTGGAAAGGGGAGTTCGTGGAAATATTTTCCCTGCTTCCCCTGGAGGAATTTTTAGACTTGAAAGAAGAGGATAAAAAGGATGCGAAAAAGGAAGAGGAGGAAAAGAGGCGGAGGTATCGGAAAATACCCAAGTCTTTTGGGAACTGGTTGAGGGCCTTTTGTATTTTGGCGAGCGTGATCGGGGAAAAATACCCGGATCGATGTTCGCAGCTTTTTTGTTATTTAGACGGGATAGGGGACGCATATCGGACCTATGGGGGTTTAGCATGGTGGAAATATGACGAACAATTTCGTCAGCGATTGGCGGCAAATCCGTCCATGCGGTGGGACCAGATGGACTTGCCTTTGTGGATGAGGCTGATGATGGCACAGAAAAGTGCCCCCTTTCTCGGAGCGGCCGGCACGGGCTCAGGTACCGTGTCGGCAGGTCAGAAGAAAGGTTTCTGCTGGCTCTACAATGAGGGCCAATGCAAGTGGGGTGCATCTTGCAGATTTAAGCACGAGTGCTCCGGTTGCGGGGGTAATCACGGAGTTTCCAGGTGCTTCCGAAAAGGTAAGCCGAACTTGGGAGGAGGGGTTGTCGGCACATCAACAGCTGCGGCTGCAGCTGGGAGCGTCGCCGGTGAAGGTAAGCGCGATGCTGCCTTGGTTAAAACTATACGATAATCAGGAGGTGGCAAAGTTTTTACGGCTGGGTTTTACAGAGGGTTTCAGGATTCCGTTTCAAGAAAGGGCTGCGGGTGGGTTATGTAAAAACCTTCGGTCAGTGGGGGAACATCCGAGCATAGCTCGGGAAAAGTTATGTAAGGAAGTGCAATTAGGGAGGATGGCGGGACCATTCGCTTCCCCGCCGTTGGTTGGTTTGCGGGTGTCTCCACTTGGGGTAGTCCCCAAGAAGGAGGCGGGTAAATTTCGTATGATCCATCATTTATCGCACCCACAAGGTACATCGGTTAATGATGATATCGACGAGGCCCTGTGTTCTGTTTCCTACACATCATTTGACAAGGCTGTCGAGTTGGTTAGGAGAGCGGGACAAGGGGCTCTAATGGCGAAATTGGATGTGGAGGCAGCTTTCCGGCTGCTTCCCATACACCCGGATTGTCATCACTTATTGGGGTGCTATTTCGATGGGGGGTATTTTGTGGACTTATGCTTGCCTATGGGTTGTGCCATCTCGTGTGCTTACTTCGAGAGGTTTAGCACCTTTTTGGAGTGGGTCGTACGACGGGAATCGGCTGGGGGTGCTGTGGTGCACTACCTTGACGATTTCTTATGCGTTGGCCCACCACGCACGGAGCGCTGTAGCCAGGTGTTGAGGACCTTCCAGTGGGTGGCGCACACATTTGGGGTGCCGTTAGCAGAGGACAAAACGGTGGGGCCCACTACGTGCCTCAGCTTCCTGGGTTTGGAGATCGACTCGGTACGGAGGGAGTGCAGGTTGCCCGGGGACAAATTACATGCCCTTCAGCGGCTAGTGGACACGGTTGGTAGGGCGAGGAAGGTCACCTTGCGTGAACTTCAATCGTTGATAGGGAGCCTGAATTTTGCGTGCCGAGTGATCCCTATGGGGAGGGTCTTTTGCAGACGGTTGGCGCGGGCGACAAGCGGGGTGAGAAAACCGTCGCATTATATTAGGGTGTCAGTGGACATGAGAGAGGACTTGGAGGTATGGGCTAGGTTTTTGAGGGAGTTTAACGGGAAGGTGTTTTTTCGGGAGCCGTTGGGAACCTCCACGGCCGTGGGTTTGTTTACGGATGCATCAGGCAGCATCGGTTTTGGGGCGTACCTAGCGGGTAAATGGTGCGCGGAGGGGTGGCCGGAGGCATGGAAAGCGAGCCCCTTGATTAGGAACTTGGCCTTTTTGGAGTTTTTCCCGGTTGTTGTGGCAGTGGCGTTATGGGGTCCGGAGTTAGCCAATAAGAGGGTGGTGTTCAATTCGGATAACATGGCAGTGGTGCAGGCTATCAACGGATTATCGGCTTCTTCATGGCCAGTGGTACGGTTGTTGAGGCAATTGGTTCTCTTGTGCATGTCTTTTAATATTGTGTTTCGCGCTCGGCATATACCGGGGCTTACCAATGTTGTCGCTGACGCGCTGTCTCGCCTACAGTGGGAGCGTTTTCGGGAGGCGGCGCCGGAGGCGGAAGAAGAGGGTCAAGCCTGTCCGGCGGAGATGTGGGAGCTCGGGACGTCTTGCTTGGGGAGTACATAAAGAAGTCTCTGGCGCCGGGAACTTGGTTCTCCTATGTTAAGGTCTGGCAAGTGTGGGAAGACACGATGCAGCAGGTAGGGGTGACGGGCCCTGGGAGCAATCGGCTGGACATACTGTTATGGATCCTATGCCGGTTGTTCGCAAAGCAAGCGTCGCCATCAATGGTTGATAGGTACATGTCAGCGTTGGCGTTTTTGTTTAAGTTTAATGGATGGGAGGATGTGACGAAGCATTTTATAGTGAGGCAAGCGGTTCGGGGATACAGGAAAGGTAAGAAGACGAAGGATACGAGAAGACCAGTCTCCTTCACAGTGTTACAGGGGTTAGTGAACAAACTACCTGAGATATGTTTTTCTGTGTTTGAAGTGGCGTTATTTACAGTGGCTTTTTCGTGGGCCTTTTTTGGGGCGTTTCGGATTGGTGAGTTGCTTAGTGCCAACAAGAAAGGGGTTGGTGGGCTTAGGTTGGAAGATGTGACGGTTAGTGGGGACAGGGTGTTGATCCACCTGATTCAATCAAAGACGGATGTATTTGGTAAAGGTGCCATGGTCACGTTGTTTGGTTTACCAGGGTCGGGGTTGTGTCCGGTGGCAAGTGGGGCCGGGTTTTTGGAACTACGTCCGATGGGGAGCGGTTGTTTCTTCATACATGCCGACGGCACGGCACTGTCGCGCTTCCAATTTGTGCAGGTTTTCCGTTTGGGATTACAGAAGTTGGGTCTGGAGCCCATGCAGTTTGGAACACATTCATTCCGAATAGGCGCGGCGACCGAAGCGGCTCGCTTGGGTTTAGGGGATGAGCGGATTAGACGAATTGGGAGATGGGAATCTCTCAGGTTTCGCTCTTATGTACGGCCAGATAGGCTGGTGTGAAGGGGTGGTTGATTGTGGGTGTTTGGGATGTGCTGGTGATGTTTCTTCAATGTTATGTTTTATTTTAGGTTGGACGGTGTGGATAATTGGCCATTCGTATATCCATTGGGCAAGGAGGAGGGCCGCAGTTAGAAGACATGGAACACAGCTGGGCTTTCCTGAGGATCGGGTGGCGTTATTCTGGTTCGGTTATCGGGGGTTTGACTGGCAGCACATTATTACGGTATTGTTTCGGAAGGTAGCGGAGGAGCCCTTGCCGAACGTGGTGGTAATTCACGGGGGGGGAAACGACTTGGGTCTGGTCCCCCAACGTGAACTGGTTAAGTGTATGAAGCAGGACGTTGACAGACTAAGGGGGCTTGTCCCTGGCGTGAAAGTGGTATGGTCGGAGATGGTACCTCGTTTATGCTGGAGATACGCCAGGGATGAGAAGGCAGTTTCTCGATGTCGGGGTAAAGTGAACAGGACCATGGCGGTGTTCATTCGAAGGTTAGGAGGCGTGGTGGTGAGGCATCGGGAGTTGGAGGAGAGATTACCGGGTTACTTTCGTGATGACGGGGTGCACTTATCGGATGTTGGTTATGACCTTTTTAATTTAGGTTTGCAAGACGGGATAGCGCAAGCCCTGTTTTTGTGTGGTGGGGGTCGCACATGTCCTTAAGGGGTCAAGGCAAGTGCTGTGGCGGAAAAGGTCTTGGTTAAACTGGAATTTTGGTGGGTTAAGAAATTGGTAGGCCAAGGTCTAGGCTGGAGTAGGCCGGAAGTCAAAAGTATGGAGGTAGGTTCGAGCCCGTCGGTGGCTACGAACCAAGGGGTGTAGGGGTGTCTGGGTACACCCCTGCAGTTAGACAAATGGAGGTGGGGCCTCTTGGTAGGCCGTTGAGTTATGTGTATGTATTATTGGTTATGCTAATGTTTGTTTTGGTAGGGTCATTGTCGGGGGTATGATATAGGAAGAGAGCCTAACGAAGGAGTACTGTTGACAATGACCCTAAATTGTTAATTTATATATTGATATTAATTAATAAAGCTGTGGACTTTATACTCCAACAGAATTTTCGGTGTCTGCGTGTTATTAAAGTATGGTTGGCACATGCCGAATAACGACTGTGCAATAATGTCATGAAACCACGGAGCAACGCAGGGAGGAGTGGGCCTTGACAGAGCCAGGAGTAGGCAGGGTGAAGTTCAGGTCAAGAGGCTGTCCTGTGATTGTGCTGGGGGGCGTGGGTTAGAAGGGAAGTTTAAATAGCGGCCATTTTAGGGTAAGTTCATTCTAACTTGAGCCTTTCTTACCTGTAAATTGTCCCTCCCACCCACCCTATGAGTTAGTAGTAGTTCCCGTTTGGTCACAGCGGCGGGAAAAGGTCTTGGTTAAACTGGAATTTTGGTGGGTTAAGAAATTGGTAGGCCAAGGTCTAGGCTGGAGTAGGCCGGAAGTCAAAAGTATGGAGGTAGGTTCGAGCCCGTCGGTGGCTACGAACCAAGGGGTGTAGGGGTGTCTGGGTACACCCCTGCAGTTAGACAAATGGAGGTGGGGCCTCTTGGTAGGCCGTTGAGTTATGTGTATGTATTATTGGTTATGCTAATGTTTGTTTTGGTAGGGTCATTGTCGGGGGTATGATATAGGAAAAGAGCCTAACGAAGGAGTACTGTTGACAATGACCCTAAATTGTTAATTTATATATATTGATATTAATTAATAAAGCTGTGGACTTTATACTCCAACAGAATTTTCTGTGTCTGCGTGTTATTAAAGTATGGTTGGCACATGCCGAATAACGACTGTGCAATAATGTCATGTTCGAACGGGACTGTTTGTGTACTAAGTCAATGTCAAATTGTGTTCAGTAGATTACTTTTACCGAATGGCGTTCTGTTCGTATGGATTTAGTCGAAGTTAGCTGGAGGTGGAAGTTCCGTCTGTGTCCGATTTTAGTTCCATGCACTCGACGACAAAACACCGCTGGCCGCATTCGACTAAACAAGAAGGCTACCGCCACATGTTCGGCTATACGAACTGCGACCATCCAGCCATTCATCAATTAAGCTGCGGTTAACCACAGCTTCTGGGCGGTTAACAAGCAGCACACTTCCAATTATGGGTGGTCCGGTATTTCGGCTGTTCGACGGCTCGAAGTACCACTTCGAATCATTATAACAGTTCGAAGTGGTTTTGATAAAAATCCCAGCAGGCAGAAATAATGTCCTTGGACCAAATAAGTCACAGGGGTTATAGTTCCAAGGTAAAAGATGGTCAATTAGTTCTTTCCATAATCCAGGGGCAAAGTGTCCTTTATTATAACAAAAAGGGGGAAACACTATAACCACTGCAGCAAGGGAAACACCATAACCACTGGGAATATAGAGGGCTTCTGTTACGCTATTTATTTGCATTCAACTCATCTATATACATTTTTTTTTTACTATTTTATCACAAATTTTGCAACATGGCTTTCAGCTCATCAGAAATCACCATTTAGTAAATAAACCTCTGGATTGTAAAATTCAGCCTAAAATTAGAAAACAGGGAAAATACCTTTTTTCTTTTTTTTTTTTTTGGCCTAAATGTCCCAGGATGTTTTTTCTTCAATTCACCATGATTCATTGTATCATAAATAAATCTCCCTACTTCATGAGAAATACATATATTGTACAAACTCTCAGAGAGAAAGAGAGTTTAAAATAAACCCTCCTGGAAGGAATTAAGCAGTGGCAATATGTTAATATCCGTAATAATCGCTACTTCCTTTTTACTGGCTACAAATTGGTCTTTCTCAGAATTAGTGAGTTAATGCATAAACCCCCTTTCACTGCCACTAATTGGACCATCCCTATGTTCATATTAAATTCAATTTGTAATTATCTCCTTTGGTGTTCTAAGGCAGTTAAAAGTAATATGTTAATCTTGCACAGTAATCAGACTACACAATGTTAGGAACAGCTGACATAATACAGATTGCTTGGCATTGGTTACACAGGGTCCTGAGGTCAGGGAAGATAAACGCTCAGTATACAGTTAGTGGCGTATTTGGTGTAGTGAAAGATACGCCATTAATCCCTTATTCTGCTGGCTTCCATCAGCAACCACTTGAACTTAATAATTTAACCATCTAATTATCTGTGCAATGTTCTGCGTGGGGTAGAGGGTGGTTCCTATTCACATCTTTTTTTTTAAGCAGGTGGACACATAAAAGAAATTTGAATGAGATTTAACCCATACCTATTTGGCTGTCCAAAAAAGAGATTGAGGACTTACAAATGATCTCTTTGCTTTCAGACCCAGCAGTGGATTTTTGGTAGCTGACTGGTGGAGGGGGGGAGGAGAACAGGGGCTTAGATGCTTCCAAAATGTATTGCCCAGCTCACCGCTTGTTCACTTGTCTGGTAAATAATATATAGAGAGCGATTGTCTGATAGTAGTTGATGCTTTATTATTATATATCGTTATTATTAGTATTTGCACTTCTTATGTAAATGGTTTCTTATCCAGCAGTCTGCGGGTGCACTAGCACTTTGAAGATGACAAATTGGAAGAGTAATTCAAACTCAAAGGAATGACCCCACTGGGGGCTCAAAGGTTAGCCTGTAAGTCTTCAGCAGGAATCTCATCTGTAAAAACTTTGTAGCCCTAATTTTGTTACTTTACCCTATGCAGTTTTCTGCCTCCTATAGAATCTGATGTCCCCATAGGGAATTTTTTATATGTAATCTAGGCCTGTATAGTTTCTCTCTCCTGTATTTATTATAACTGTGTATGGGACCATGTATTTCCTGAACCCCAATATTACATCTTGGGTATAGTATTTGCTGTATTTTTCATTCATCATATCTGCTCAGTTTACAGTATCCCATTAAAGAATCAAAACTTTCTAGTATATATTTATAGGTGCTTTAATACTAATGTGATTTTGTTTACAGTGACGCTGAGTTTGCCCTGTTTAAGTACTATATATATATATATATATATATATATATATATATATATATATATACAAACAGATTAGACCGATGCTGAATTATTTATTTACTATACATTTACAGAGATTGTCCTCATCATTTTCAAGGCCCTAATTACTCACAAACAATTGAATTTTATGATTTTTTTTTTTCATTGTGTGTTTACTTTATCACGGACAAAGCCACTCCATTAAAGGACGACTCCTCAGCTAATAATATAGAGTGAGGGATCGCTATTTCGTGCATGTATTCATTGATTGGGTGATATATCTTTAGAAGACTTTGCAAAAGCTGCTGTTTTTATGAACTGCAGCCTTTATAAGCCCTCCACTTTTTCCCTGTAAGAGACTTTCAGTATCTCCATGGGGAAATAATCTATCAGAGGCTTCTCATTGGGAAGACTCCAAAACTATCCTCCGGTGACGCACATTAGCCTATTAGAGCGCACACGCTGTGCACAGTGTTCAGAAATAATGCTGCTCTGATCTATGTAGGGGGAGGCAGGTGCACTCAACTTAAAAAAAAAAATCTTCCTGGCTGTTTGACAGCTAGAGGAATGTTTCATTGTTTAATAATAAAAATGGCAATTTCTCATAGAAATCTGCAAGTTTATGAAGTGCATTTTTTTTAGGTGGCTTGCCCCCTCTTAGCCACCTTATAAAAGTTTAAAACTCACCTTATTTACAGCGCCACGCTGGCCTGCCGGTGCTGGCTCTGCCCGCTTTGTGACATCATCAAAATTGCCGATTTTTAGACAATCAGAATGGATTGGCTAACATCGGCATGGGGGCTGGGCCAAATGCTGTTTTGGCCAATCAGGACCTCCTCATAGAGATGCGATTAATCAAATTCAGCATCTCCAAGCAGAGCGTGGGGACGCTGAACGACATGGCTTCTTACTGTGCAGCCCTGAGCCAGGAAGCATCTCCAGTGGCCACTTGGAGGTGTCCCTAGGGGCAATGTAAACACTGATTTTTCTCTGAAAAGGCAGTGTTTACATGAAAATGCTTGAAGGGAGATATACTCACCAGAACAACTACATTAAGCTGTAGTTGTTCTAGTGACAATAGTGTCCCTTTAATGGTATACTCCTCACCCATAAAGCATTTCACCAAGTTGAAATGCTTTCTAGGTGTGAAGTGGCCCTCTGACATCTACAGGTTTATTTTCCAAAGTGAGAATTTCAAGTGAATTCCAAGTTTAAGGTCAAAATAGGCAAACTGGAAAAAATTCTCTAAATCCGCTATGCTTTCCGCTCGGCAACTCTGGCCGAGCGGAAATTCACTTTGAATTCTCAGTTTAGTAACTAGCCTTGTTTGGTGTTAACGCTAGGGTTAAGGGGTGCAACGGGACTTCCTAACCATTGGTCTTGACAACACAAATACATATTAAGAACGGGCATACCCCAACAACATGCAGAACGGTATAATGATATTTAATACCCACTAATAATGGAGATAAAAGTACTCAGATGTTTTTGTAAGGGTTGGAAGCCATTTAAACTTTCCACACAAGGTTAGCCTAGGGCTGGCCCTGACCTCGGTACTTTGCAGTAATTGGAAATTGTGTATAGGGCACGTTTGCCTTTTAGTTTCTCCTGAAAGTAAATCACGTTTCAATAAAACAAACTCTGACTTCATTTCCAGTGCTTAGGTGAATGTTCCCCATTATGTCTTGCCTTGTTGCAATTCTGCAATGTTTTTGCCATGTTGCACTCTCTCTGTATCTGAGCTGATTGTTCATAAAAGCTTCCTTTTGTTTTATCGCAATTATTAGTGGGTATTAAATATCATTATACAGTTCTGCATGTTGTTGGGGCATACCCATTCTTATCATATATTCGTGCTGAGGAGACCCATGGTAAGGAAGTCCCGTTGCAGCCCTTAACCCTGGCGTTAACACCAACAGGGTTAGTTACTAACTTGGGAATTCAAAGTGAATTTCAAATTTAAGGCCACAGTAACCAAACAGAAAGCATAATGGACACAGAGAAAATAATCAGTCCCCAAATTAGTTTTCATTTATTAAATCGATGAAAGCAAAAATATTAAATAAATAATAATATTAAAAATGCCAGGGAAACACATCAGGGGTTGTTCGCTAAATAGTGAATGGTGGTGAACTGAAAACTGATTTCACAAGTCTGACTTACACGGACAAATTCACTTAACTAAAAATTGTAGCAAGTTAGAATCTGAATGACACCATTTTAGCTCATATTTTCAAGCTATGACTATAGAGTTGGAGTGTTACTTTGCAACTTTTTAGTTTACAATAATTCAAAGTGTATTGAATAACCCTTAAGATACATCTATAGCTACATTAAACACTTTTATACAAATCAGCTATTTTTATCTGAATTCTGCAATTCAGTTTTCAATCACTGGCCTTTCTGACTGACGGTTTAATTAACCCGTTTTCTTCATGCTGGGGTATATCATATTATTTATTGGCTCATGACACAGATAAAGTTGGCAGATCCACAATTATTTTCTCAACAAATGTCACGTTTTCATGTTTCCGGGAAGTACATCCAAAATGCTGCCTTGCAGTATGTAGCATTCATCTGCTGTAGGAAGAAAATTGGTGCCATGATTATTAAACTGAATTTAATCGACAGAACGTATATATTTTTTTTCTCTCCACATGCTACCCTTTATCACCATGACAGGATATGAATCTAAGAAAACATGTTGGACCTGACAACCCCCGGCATAAGTGATGTGACAATTTTTATTAAGTATTTATTACTATTATTATTTGGAATCTGTCATTTTCTGGACCGTTTACAAACTATTTATATAGAAATCAACACTTTTATAATCCGTAGCAGAAACTTCTCCTTAGCTGTCAATCAGAGCTAATGGAAGTGGCATGTGCACTGGGCTAGTGCGTGCCTGTCCTCCTTCTCAATGAGCTACATATTAACATGAAGAAACAAAATGCATGCTTATTGTTTTTGAAGGCATATCTACAAAATTGTTTAGAAAAATTGACAGTAGAGTGTTCCTTTAAGTGTTTTTCCCCATGCGAAATTTCAATTTTATATTGGCTCATCTTATCCATCACGTACAGAGAGAAGGGGCCCGTTGGAAACGTTTATAGAGCGAAAATGCTTCCCTCTGGAATGAGACAGTCATGTTCCACTCTTTGTCCTCACAAGGCACACAGAGTGGTAGCAGACTAGTGCTGGGGACGATTTGATGTAATTAAAAATATACTCTGTAGAAGAACATTATTCAAAACTGCAGCCTGATCAAACAGGGGTGGAATGTTCAAAATTAGTCAAAATTAAGCAAAATGATGACTGTATGGAAAACTAAATAATTACAATAGAAACACAACTGCGGTAAGTAGACACCAAATCAACATTTGTCTGAATGGAAAGTCTGTATTTTGTCAGAAGAATCTGCAAGCTTCGAATAACTTACTCAAGGGAGCAGCTGTCACATTAGGGAGAGGGAAGCTGGATTAGCTATGACTCGTACACCCCTCAGCCTTGCTCAGCATGATCTGGGCATTTAAGGTGTAATTGTGCAGAACCTGGACAACACAATTAGCTTTTACCCTTCCCCTGGGCACTATTTACACAGCAGAACAAGACACTTGTCACTGAAACTTAAAGAATGTTTAGTGATTTATTTATTTTTTACTACAAGTGCCACACTCTAATGCTTAGAGCAGTTCTTAGTTTCAGAGTGTGAAGTTCTTGAAGAAAATATGAAGGTGGTGCCCACCAATTTTTTTTATTTTTATTTTTTTTATTCAAAATTTGCCTAAAGTTAAATATACATTTTTCTTTGAGATCAGCATTCTCTACAAGGCATCTACTGTATACTTATTGGGCAGAGACTGCTAATAATATTCTTCATGGACTATGAAACCAACCTCTTCTGTGCCAGCTTCACAGAGACATCCCAACAATCCCGCTTTTAGTGGGACAGTCCCAATTTTGAGGTCTTGTCTCGCCGTGCAACTTTTTTCCCCTAGTGTCCTAAATCTGGGCGTGCCTGTTTATTATGGGCATCACTAGTGACATAGATCACGGGTGATGCCCCCTCAGAGCCCTGGCCACCCCAGCCTGATTCTGCCATCCCAATTTTTGGTATGCACACAGACCCACAATAGTATGCCATTGTAGGCCTGTCAAGTCTATAACAGTAGATTACATAGTTTTTGTACTAAAATGATTTTAATTTAACATTATTACTATTATTGAGTCTTCCCCCACTATAGTGCTTGGGGACTTTTCAAATGGTGTGTGATGTCAGCAATAATTACTGAATGTTCTGACAATTATTTTCTCAATATATTGCAGTGTAATGAATGAAGAGTCAAGTTAGCACTGAACATAAGAGTGAAATTGTGATGGTTTGCTCTATATGGTGCTTGGAGAAAGCTTTTTTTACTAGCTATGTATACTATTTATTTAAATTAGTTACACAGTACATACCACACCACAAAAAATAAAATAATAATTAAACTATAAAAAATATTTCTGCCAAAATTGTGACAGTGAAGGGGTTAATAGAATTCCCTTTAATTTATGGATTGTACTGTTTTAGAAAATTTTCTTGGATCACAGTGTGCTAGTTTATCTCTGGAGTGGCTTGCAGTGGACTCTTGGTCTGGTCATAATTCCAAAGAACATCTGAGGCACTTTTACTAGAATTAAAAACATATTTGGAATGTGGAATATCTTGATTTGGATTCATCAATGACTTTCAATTACATTGTTTGCATTTTGTTGTATTTTTCCATTGAGTCAAGAAATAGCTAAAAGAAATACCAATTTGCTAAATAAAAAGTAGTTTTTTTGTCCCAGGGGGCGCAGTAGGGCTTTTGGGTCTTTAGTTAGGAGACTTTTTTGTGCCAAACTTGTAAAAGATTCTAGAAGTGTTGATAGGTATTTCTGTGTTCAAGAAACATGAAAATGCTTTTGGTTGATGCAAAATATTCAAATATTCTATTGGTAAAAACAGGAGATTCCAAAATAAAAACTGAATTATGTCCAAACTCCAGAATATGTTCATATGCAGCATTGAGAAGATTAAAAGATGATGGTAGCAAATCATTTAGCCATACCAATACTCTGCTATTCTTTGCAACAGGCATTGAATATTTTCAAGACCAGCAGGATATTTAAATAATTCACGTCTGTAGTCTGGGCTACCAGTGGTAGATAGTGTAGTTATGAATATTCCGTGCTTTATGACTTTGGAAGTGAGGATTGCAGAAATGAAAAATGTATCTAATTAAAATTGTCCCCCCCACATAGAAGTCATAGATACATTCCTATATTGAGTTTAACCATAACGTTATTCCATTCCTATCTTGCAATCCAAGTGATTAAGTATAATAACCGAATGCTATAAACCAGGCTTCCCCAAACTCCGGCGCTTCAGATGTTACTGAACTACAACTCCCATGATTCTATGAATGAAATCGATAGACTGAGAATCGTGGGAGTTGTAGTTCAGCAACATCTGGAGGGCCTGAGTTTGGGGAAGCCTTCTATAAACAATACAATTCAGGAGAAAGGCAAGTCAAGTTAAAAATACTAAGCCATAAGTATAGAAAAAGGCACAGAAAATGTTTGTTGACTAAACATACCCAATAAAGTGAAAAGCACATAAGGTATTAGAAAGTCTGAAGCAAAAAGAAAACACCAAAGACAATGCAGAGAATTAGACAATAGACTTGGGCACTCGTTTTAAGTCAAATACGTATTCCTCTAAGTACTGAGCAACTTGGCCATTCTTTAGAACGAAACGACAACCAAATTCACTGTTGGACAAAATGTTGCTCATGCCATTTCATCATTCATTAGTTGGTTTTGTGTGTGTGTGTGTGTGTTTTTTTTATATTCTTTCTTTAAGTACAGGCATGTAAATACACAAATGCTGGTAAGAGCAGTAAGCGTAATCCGCCTGCACATTTTACAAGCTCAATATTCTGCTTTAGGTAGTGAGTACAGGGACGCATGCATTAAGCATTGTGTTGAGATATGCAATTTAGAAAATTATACAATATGTTCGAATTTTAGGATCCTTTATTGGATGTAATCCGTGATATGGAACTTGCCACAACCAAAATTGCAAAACAAAACACCAGCTATAAACAATATAGACTATTAAAAACAAAACAAAGCAATTGTGCCGAGCATGGGTGACTCTTAACCTCGGTTCTAGTGCTTGCTATACAGCTACCTGGGAGTCCATACTTTATGAAACTTAGATAATGTGTTCCTAATCTGTGTTGTCAATGTGTCCATGAAGTATGTGCCTTTTATCTTCATAATAACCAGTCCAAGTGGTGGGGCCTCTATTTTGAGCCACACCTGGGCTAATAGGGGTCATGTACTAAAGGAATAAGGTTTTGTAAGGCAGTTCCTAGAGTGTTACACATATTGAAGATTTAGCATGTACATCCAATAGGCTCTCCCATTCTTCATCCTCACACACCTACACTAGGTCAGCTTCCCATTGGGTTATATATGTCTTCTTTCCTCAGTCACCAGCTATAGAACTCATATATGTTATATGTTGGTAGAGTATTGTAATTAAGCCTGTCTATGCAGCCTCTTCAAGACAAAGATTTGCAAAGAAGGTGAGGGGGGTACATGCGGTTTGTTTCACCTCTTCCTGTCTGGCTAGGTCTCGGATTTGTAAGTACCACAAGTAGTCTCCAGGAAAGAGGCATGTTATCTTCTTTAGGTCTGTAGAAATAACCATCGTCTGTGTTTGTGAGAGGTGCAGTGTGTGAAAAGGGTGTAGTGTATGTGTGAGAAGGGTGCTGTGTGCATGTGAGATGTGCTGTGTGTGTGAAGATTGCTGTGTGTATGTGTGTGAAGGGTGCTGTGTGTGTGTGTGAGGGGTGGTTTGTGTATTTAAGCAGGCAGTCTGTGTGTGTGTAAGGGGGCAGTCTGTGTGTGTGTGAAGGAGCAGTCTGTGTGTGTGATGGTGGTGTGTGTGTGTATGTGTGGGGGGGCAGTGTGTGCGTGTGAGGGGTGTAGTGTGTGAAAGGTGTACAGGGTCTTTGCTGTGTGTAGGCGGGTGAGATGTGAAAATCTATATTAACTTCTTACCCTGCCGTCTTCTTTTCTTTGCTGTGTGTAGGCGGGTGAGATGTGAAACTTCTTACCCTGCCGCCTTCTTACCATTTACCAGGGAGGTGTACACAATGCTGCAAGTCCTGGTGGTCCAGTGGTGGCATGTTCACTTTAGCCTGCAGCTCCTTATTTTCCTATCCTCCTGCGAGCACAGCACTGTACCGGGGCATTGCCATGGTAACGTGCGTCAATGCTCCAATCAGCCTGCTCGTGGGAGGAACTTAGAGTTTCCCAGGCACTTCCCTCCCTCTGCTGGAACTAAGTGCCAGCAGTCCAGTGAGGGAGATCTTTGATCTCCTCACCAGCCCGAGAGGGCTTACAGCAAGACTGGCTCTGCATGAGCCGGCAGGGGAGGTGAAAGGATCTCCTCTGCCGGCCTTGGTCCATGGCCATCGAGGCCCACTTGACATTTTCTGCATAACCCACCACCGCCCACCTGAAATCCCAAACCGTCAACTAGTGGGCACTAGGGACCAGATTGACTACCCCTGGTTTAAACAATGCCTCTCAATATGGATGGGAGAAAGATCTATCTAAAGAATTAGATTGTACCCATATATATTCTTTAACTTATTTAACATTTATACAAAACATACAATGCTTATCACACAGATACATCTAGGCCTAAAACAACAGTTTTGTGTACAGATTGCTGTCCAGGTATACTTAAAAAAAAAAAAAAAAAAAATGTTTCGATCTTTTTTAATGAATGTGTTCATCCTTAATATAAATATTAATTAACATGAGTATTGCAGAATATTTTGTCTGTTACTTTGGATTATATAGAATCCTGTGCAATTCAAAGGACATGAGCTCTGGTGGAGAAATTAGGTAAACAAAATCAGCTGTGGGAAATGTAAGTGAGGATTTACGTAACAGATTTTGTCCTGATTTTTTTTTACAGTGCATAACAAAATCAAGTACGAGGGAAGTGGTAGTATTAGTATTAATCCGTATCAGTATTAAAAGATCCCTATAGTGTAAGGAA
This sequence comes from Pelobates cultripes, assembly GCA_933207985.1. Lineage (NCBI taxonomy): Eukaryota > Metazoa > Chordata > Amphibia > Anura > Pelobatidae > Pelobates > Pelobates cultripes. The sequence continues at coordinate 28,690,827 of OW240919.1, read as the reverse complement.
AACAAACTCTCAGGGTCCCCCTCCCTTGGCGCTGAAGAGGTTAAAACCCCTTCAGCCATTTACCTGTATCCAGCGCCGGACTCCCTCGGCGCTGGTGAGCTCTCCTCCCCCGCTGACGTCCGCTCCTGAGTGGAGCGGAATGCACATGCACGGCAAGAGCCACACACGCATTCAAACAGTCCATAGGAGAGCATTTCTCAATGCTTTCCTATGGACGTTCTGCACGCTGGATGCAAATTTTGCATCCAGCTGTGCAGAAGCGCCTCTAGCAGCTGTCAGGAAGACAGCCACTAGAGGTTGGATTAACCCTGCAATGTAAACATAGCAGTTTCTCTGAAACTGCTATGTTTACATCTGAAGGGTTAAAACCTGGGGGACCTGGCACCCAGACCACTTCATTGAGCTGAAGTTGTCTGGCTGACTGTAGTGTTCCTTTAACCCCTTAAGTACACATGACATGTGTGACATGTCATGATTCCCTTTTATTCCTGAAGTTTGGTCCATAAGGGGTTAAGGCACTATTCATCTGATTATCTCATAGATTATAAAATGGTTTGTAAGCTCATTTGAGCATGGTCTTCTTCACCCCTTGCCTCTGTTCATTTTTGTATGTCATTTACTTCTTTTCAATTATTCCCATTTCTATAATTATAAAGCATTATGGAATATGTATGTGTATCTGTAATAAATTCTAGTAACATATAATATCGCAAATGTTCCATATACCAGTTCATGATCCAGAGATCCCCACCATAAATATTAAATAAAGTAAGAAACAGCAGTTTGACTGGAAGAGGATGACTAGACGAAAATAAATGTATTTTTCTTTAATGATAGATGGGATGGTTATGAACTGCAATACTAATTACATTCATTGTAGAAGAGAATGGAGTAGACTTCCACAAGTTAGTTACATGGACTAATGTTGTGTGGCAATTCAAGAATGCCTGTAGCAAATAAAATCAACAACAAGAAAAAAAATGGTACCATTATTTAGGAAATAGGCAGACCAGGTGGGCCAATTGGTTTTTAACTGTCGCCATAATTTGACTCATAATTTTTCAACCTGTGCCATTTCATTTACGTAGAAGAAGTTTTTAATTAATCTTAGTTAGTATTCCTTCTGCAATTTTCACAACTAATCATTCTTCAAGCTCATATTTCTTAAATAATAATAAACACGGGAAAATTAAATATGCAAAAATGTAATCTTATATATTTTGTCTTCTCTTGCTTGTTGCATGTAAATGACCATACCATCTGTATAAATAAGGCTCTGCAATTACATATTTAAAAAGGAAACAGTAACACAATAAAAAAACTATAAAAAACAAAGTAAATCAAACAAATGAAATATACTTAAAATATAAGGTATTTCTACTTCTCGTAATGAAATATAATCCCTGTACATTTTTAATATTTTCTTTTAATTATTATTATTATTTACATTTAATATATGTTTAAACTAGGTATGTAACTGGTTTATTGTAGAGGTGTGTTTGAGAAAAAAAAGAGTAAATTGGGGTATTTAAATTCTAATTTTAATAAAGAACTAAAAAGGCATAAAAATGGATACAGAAAAGGTGCCAAGGTCCACCAAAAATAGCTTAATAACAAATAGTTTTGTTCACACACAATAAAACGTCATGAGGCCTTTAAAATAATGTGAGATAAATTATCCCTTATAATCTACCAGTTTCAAGGTAACAATAAGATACATTTAAGCTATCTACTTTGAAATTACCCCACTAATGATACGTTGCAACTGACAAAAGCCTTCCAAGCTTTGTCCATACCAAGGCAATTTTAATAATTGCTGTTCAATTTCCATGTTGTGATTATGATAATAGGAAGAAATTTCAGACCATTAGTTATTTGGACATGCAGGAATAATGTCTCACAAACCAACAAAAAAATAATAATTAATGTCAAAATGTTAAAATACAAAACAATAATTCATTATGAAAAATAAAGACTACACAATGAGCAAGTTGTTATAGTGAGACATTAAGGAGAGTTTGGCAATATAATAATTCTCTCCTAGCACACTGTAGCACCCAAACAGATTAACAATTATACACTAATTATATACCTTTTAGTTTCATTTTATATTTGTATAGATTTTAAAGTAGTTTAATTTATATAAATATATTTACCGGTTTAATTTAAAAATGTAATTAACTGGTGTGCTTTTAGTTTTGCATGAATCAATACAACATAAAAAAAAAAGACCTATCATTTTATTCTAAATACAGAATTGTGGTTTATTGATAAGCAAATTGCAATCAGGGTAATTCACTATACTGAAAAATTGTGGAGAATTTGCAGAGAAATTTAACATTTAGGCCAAAAAAGTAATCTCATTCTAATAGTAATAGTAATTTAAAAAAAAAAAAAACATTAAATCTCAATCTAAATACACCTAATTACTAAAATGCTGTATGTAGTTTTTAATAAAAACCTTTGAAATTTAACAAGCTATACTATGGAAAGACTAAGAGCAAACTACTCAGATGACCACAGGTAAAGAACGGAGTGACCCTTTAATGCTAAAGTTGCTTTGAAAACTTTTGGAAAAATGTACTTTTTCCATGCTGTAGATATACGTAGTTTGAAAAATAGTAAATGCAAAGTGGTAGTCGGTATTAGAGATGTCGCGAACATGGATGCTATCCAGGAGGTGGGAGGGTCTGGGAGGGAGGGTCTGCTGGAGATTGGCCGGGATGTGTCGGCTGACCGAAGTTCGCCACGAACCGCGGCGAACCGTTCGCGAGAAGTTCGCGGACGGTTCGCTACATCTCTAGTCGGTATCTGTGGAGGTAGACATGAGGAACGTACTGATAATAAATGGGTGGAAGGGAGGGGTCCATGAATCCTGGTATTTTTTAGCTGCAAATATCTAGCAGCTGTTGGTATTAACAATGCTTAATAGTTGGTTTTTGTTGACAACCATGGAAACAAGTCCACTGTTGGTAATTATCTTCAGCAAACTGGCAATTAAACCCAAAGTAGGAGAGACACTATGTATGTCAGATTCTACGGTCTCATAATTTGATTACCCATAACACCTGATGGCTAAAATGACAAATGGCTACCTAATCCTGTACAACATACATTATGGCTGTTCACAGTCACTGTGACCGTGGTTCCCATCACTGGAGGCGGAAGACTGACCCTTTTTGTAGGTCCCCAGGTTATTCTTATTTCTTAGTCACCCTCTGCCCAGTATAGGTGTGTAATTTATTGTTCATTATTACATGTTTGTGTGCTCTCCTGTCCTCTTAAAACTTGCAATGGAGCCTGTACAGCGCCATCTGGTAGTTGCAATGATCGTGAAACAGCTATATGTACTATCTAAATAGCAAGACATGTTAATTTGCATATTCTGGTAGATTTGCATATTATCATTCCTGCAGGCAGGGGAGATAGTTTGAGTTAGTTATGATCTTCCCCACCCCCCTTTAAATATGTTATAGTGTTATTGTGACTTTCTGTGTGTTTAACCATACAGTTTGATTATTTGTATTTTATTAAAGTTGTCACCATAAGTTAAATGTAATGTGCATATGTGCTAATCACTCCCAATGTGCAACTCACATAGAAGACTAGAGACAAAATGCACCAGGTTTTCAGATGGTACTGAATATTAGAAGTATATATGTAGAATAAGAGAAAAAACTCACATGGATAAGAACCTATAAATACTGGCTCAAGTATAAATGACAATGTGCTATATATGGATAGCACCATTCCCATTGGAAACCAGTAACATAGCAGCTGTGACAACCTACTGGTTGATTTGTTTGGAGAGGAACTCAGTTGCAGGATAATGGCAACCCTTTGCAAACATGACCTTCCCAGGTGCCTGAGAGGGATATGGGAACCTGGGAGATCAATAAGGGCATGGCGAAGGGAAGAAACCATAAAAAAGCAGGCAGGAAGTGATGTCAGGTGGTCCGATGGTCAGGGCAGGAAAGAAGCGGGGTCAAGAGTCAAGCCAAAGGTCTAAAGCCAGAAAATCCACAAATAGGACAAAGGTTGGAGACAAGAAGCGTGATCAGGATTTGAGTCAAGGGTCAGAAACCGAGAAGTTTTACCGAGAAGCCGGAACCAGGAAACCGAAACCAGAAACAAGAATCGTGAAACAGGATCAGGAACACAACTCAAGGATCAGGAAACAGAATCAGGAATTGGGGTCAGGAAGATGGATCAAGAGTCAGAAAACAGGTCAAGGAATCTGGATCAAGAGTCAGACACAAGGCTCAGGAATCAGGACCAGGAGACTGATGCAAGAACCAGAAAAAATAAGTACTGACCAAGTTAAGTGATTGGCTATATATACAGAGAGCTGATCTCTTTCCACCTTCTTGTCGGCAGAGCCCCCAGTGGCCATAAAGATGAGCTAGGACCTGGCGTCTTCTCGATAGCTTCTCCAGCCGCCCAGCTGCCTCAATCGGTTTCTGGTTTCGGTTTCCTGACCATGAGGTTACAGAGTGGCAGCACTCGAGATCCTGCTCCCAGGACGCCATTTGCATGCTGGAGCAAGTAAGTGGAGGCGGGCACCGTGATCGCAGCAGACTACAGATAACCGGATGAAAAGAAAAGTAAGGAAACTTTATAACTTACAATAAAATGCCACTTTGCTATACATAAAAACAAATGAATAAAATAAGTCTTCAGGGACCCTGATATGGGTTTTGCTGTGATAAATCAGCTTCCTCAGTCAATGTCTTGCTGCTGTGGGGACTCCAGTTTTAAACCCACCAAGTCAAGTTCATGATGTCACGTTTTTGCAAAGGTGCATCTAATCGACAGGTTCTACATTCAATCCAGGAACATGAATATTTTGTAAACGCCTACCGAGGGTGTGTGTAGATCTGTAATTGGAAAGTCCTGATTCTGGCATCTCCTTCGTTGGCCTGATGAGCAATACAAAATAAAGGGGAAAAAGAGTATATTATGATCATGGTGGTAATCAAACGCAAATAGCAATATATATATAAATCTCGTGTTGAAAAGTAACAACAATATATTGCAAGATATTTGTCTACGAAAAAATAAAATAGCTATTGTACTAAATGGACAACCAGTTGTTTAATAAATGATATTATTATAATAATTTTAATAGCGTTTTTTTAATGTTAATAAAGATGATACTGAGTAATTATTATAAGAAGGCTACTATATAGTAGGTGCTAAAAACTGGTGTAGCATAATCAAAATCCATAAAAAATATAAACTTATTATAAAATAAAAGAGAATCCAAGTATTTATTAGAAATATGTAGATCAAGTGTGAATGTAAATACCATCTGGTATATTAAGAAATCAAATACAAAATCAGCATTTAGACCAAACGATCACAATGTATTGGGAAATCTAAAAATGTTTAAAATATAAAAATAACATTAATACAAAAATGTATAGATCAAGAGGGAACAGCATGGGGAAGAGGAGAGGAAGCTCAGCTCTGCACAGAATGTAGTGAGAGTAAGACATCAGGGCAGCTACTGGCAGTCATCTGAACCACCACAGATCTAATTGTACCACCCCAACCCCCCATGCAAGCATTTATAGGTAAAGAAGGCACTGCTCAATCAAGCTTCTAATCTATAAGGATTTGAGGAAATATCTAGACCTGAACAGATGCACGGCACTCGAGCTCTGGCAAAACACCGCCAGAAAAGCACTAATAGAGCACCTTGAAGGGAATTACAAAGGCACTGAAAGCAAGCAATAGCCTCCAGAAGCTATTGGGAAGCACTCACGCAAGACCCGAGGGCTGAGTGAGGATCACACCCGTGACATCAGCCAGCTTCTCTCCCAAGCCAGGAGGCCCAAAATGGCTGCCTTACTACCTGACTTGGTGCAAGAATCCCTGTCACCCTCAGATGATGAGGAACTGGGTTTCCCAGTGACACCAAATCCCTTTAGCAGGGGCAGAGATGAGTCTTCTTAATGCAACCCCCCCAGCTACCAGATCGGATCTCTCCAATATGGTCTCAGACCTCAAGGCCTTCTTCGCTTCAGAGTTGGCTGTACTGAAAGAAGAATTGAACTCACTGACAGGCTGCATATGGCCACAGATAAAGATGTGCATGATCTGAGGATCAAACAAGACAGATGCTGGAACTCTCTACAACCTGTGCACAATTATTATTATTATTATTATTATTATTTACATTTATATAGTGCCAACAGATTCCGTAGCGCTTTACAATAATATGAGAGGGGTATTTAACTATAAATAGGACAGTTACAAGAAAACTTACAGGAACAATAGGTTGAAGAGGACCCTGCTCAAACGAGCTTACAGTCTATAGATTAAGTGCCAGGGTCGGACAACTAGAGGATACAGTCAGGCTACGCAATTAGAAAGTGAGGGGAGTCTGTGACACCATCGGCGCAGTTGAACTGCCACAATTCATCAGGAGGTTGCTCACCACAGCCTTAACACCTAAATAAGCTAATGGAATGGTCCTAAAGGGACTTTTCCACATACCTGGGCAATCCTGCAACGTAAACCCAACACCAAGAGATGTTAAATAATGTGTTTTAAATTGAGGAGCAACAAGGAAAGTTTCCTGCGAGCGATTAGGGGACAAACCCTTTATGCCTTTGAGGAACACCAGCTAAGTTTCTTCAATGACCTCAGCCGCCAAACTTTGCAATGGAGCGCTTCCATCAGAGAAATAGCCTCTCATCTTTGAGCTGCTGATATCCAATACAAATGGGGCTGCCCTAGGGCACTTGTTGCCAAAAAGGATGGCCACCGACACAGGCTGATATCATCTGTAGACGCTGCAAAGTTTCTACAGTACCTGGGACTTAATACAACCCAGTCTACTCACCAATGGGACATAGCCAACGTGGCAGTCTTCACCCCATCGAGATCCACGGCTTCCTGTTGACCTGGCTTTCCAGACTGCATTGTATCACTTTGAAGCATGCAGAGTGGCTCTCACCTTTGTTTAAATTTTCCCTTTTCTTTTGATATTTGCCATGCCTAACTCACTTCATTATTTTATTGGTCTTTTATGTTTTTAAAATGTGTGAGAAATCCTGCATATTTACTAGGAGCATAACAGAGCTCCTGCTGGTAACTAGAAAAAGCCTTATAGGTGACTATCATCTCTCCCCCCTCACCCACCCCAGAGTGCGAGGGTTATAGTACGCATTATTTTTGAGGCTAATCCTATTGTGATATCTACCTGTGCAGATAAACGGGGATGCCCATAGAATACATGGCAACTCACATGCACTCCTTACCGTAATATAGACTTCTCACCACTATTAGCAGAGCCGTCCACGGCTTCTTGCACTGACAAACACTTACCCTGACAAACACCCCAAGTTCTATCGGACCACAGGTGACACAGACACCTTACTAACCTCATTTACACCACTACTTTTATTTATGGTAAACAAAAAGGGGATAATGACTACTGCTAGCTAACTAGCCTCTTGTGTCCTAAAGTTTCTCCAGGACATGTTAACAGGGTTTTTAATTAATTATTGTTTATGACAGTCTTCATTTAACTGTGCCAGATGTGATGTATTGCGCCTTACCGCTTGCACAATGTCACGACCTGCTTTATAACTGCTCTAATAACCTATCTAAAAAGCAATAAGGAACTGCACTCAATCTCATTACTCTGAGCCAGGGTGCAACTAAACTAGGACCGAGCACCAGGTCCCAATAACAATAAGCATGAAATACAAAGGTTTGACAAAGACTGTGTAGGTCGAAACATTGTATTACATTGGGCTTCAATAAGTTTGCCATTTCTGAAACCTTGGAGTGCCTAAACCATTTTGCTTATTGCTCTAATAACCTAGACACCCACATTCCCGCACCAAAAAACCCTCTTCACAACAGGCTCAAGCTGACTCTCCCAATATTATGTAGAGAAGACATAGGTTTCAAGCATGAGGGATTTTACAGGCTGACGTTTCAACCACTAACAGGTTAACGTATCACTTGTGTTCTATTTATTGTTTTCATTGCAGTACTGGAACCTTTAAATATTTATTTTCTTTTTGTTGCTTTTTGGTACCCGTCATGCCCGGCACGTTCAATGGTGTCCCACGTGATGTAGTGGTAAATGTAACACTCACCTGGAAATACCAACATGGTACTTGTATAGGTTCCTCTACTGATAGCAATGTCTCTTACTAAGCGTGTACCTTCCTCTTCACATAATACTCTTGTGAACTAAGCTCACTTAAATACATGATGTTCTACTTTACCTTATTATTATAAAAAGGGCTATGTAATCGTTTGACGTTTTACACTTCATCTATGACAACTCTGATGGTATATAGCTGTGATAAAATGTCTGCTCAAGCCTTTATATTTTACTGTGCACGCAAAAACAAAGAATATAAAAATTTTAAAAAATTATAGCTCAAGTATAAACACCAGCTTTTATTTTATAGAAACATATAAGTTCAAAATCCACTTTTAGACCAACTGGTCATAAAGTATTGAGTTTAAAAATCCATTGCATCTCATTTTTACCTATCTTTGTAATAAAATTTCCTTCTCTCCCGTACTTGCTAATTTTAGCAATGGGGAAAAATTGAAGGTGTCTGGTTTAGAATTATGTTTTAGTTTGAAATGTTTCTACAATGTTCCTCAACTCTAATGTGGAAGGGTCAAATGCTTCTGCCTATATAATGTTAACACAGCACAGGGGGGCAAATAAGAGCATAGATATTAGTTTTAGAAAAATAGGTGGTTAAATATTTTATAGGATATTTTATTGTGATAATCTGTAAAATTCATCATTTGTATATTTTTTTTTGCAGGAGTTTGCATGCTCGACATTGATTTTTTTAATTTTGACTTTTTAAAATGATTTTTTATTTTACCCAAAACTTTTTAAATTTCTACCTACTCTAAATATGATATCAGGTTTTCTAGGGATCTGTGCTTTCAACTCACGATCTTTTAAAAATTGGCCAACATTTCTTTATGATACTCTTTCATATATTTGCTCTTGTAGTTGTAATCGGAGATAAATGGAATTTTTTAATTAAAATTTTTATTTTCTTTTTGTATTTTAATAATTGATTCCTTGGTAATTTTTTGTTTGTCAACTTTAATTAATAAATCAATTTGATGTACTTTTTCATCAAAATCATTTTTTATTTTATTCATCGGATCTTTATATTTTTGCATCTGTACAATTCCTTTTAATGTGTAAGAACTGTAGCCCAATTTGGGTTATGGCAGCTCTTGGTAGAGATAAAGCTATTTATATCAACAGATTTAAAAAAAAAAAGAAAGAAAAAGGTTTTACATAGAAACATAGAATGTGACAGCAGATAATAACCATTCGGCCCATCTAATCTAAATACTTTCATTTGTGCCTGGCCTTATCTTATAGCTAGGTTAGCCTTATGCCTATCCCACGCATGCTTAAACTCCTTTACTGTGTTAACCTCTACCACTTCAGCTGGAAGGCTATTCCATGCATCCACTACCCTCTCAGTAAAGTAATACTTCCTGATATTATTTTTAAACCTTTGTCCCTCTAATTTAAGACTATGTCCTCTTGTTGTGGTAGTTTTTCTTCTTTTAAATATAGTCTCCTCCTTTACTGTGTTGATTCCCTTTATAATAGAAACATAGAATGTATCTATAGTATCTAACAGACAGATAATTCCACGCCTTTATTGTTCTTACTGTAACAAACCCGATCCTCTCGTGTATGTGAAACCGCCTTTCTTCTAGTCTCAATGGGTGACCTACTGTCTGCTGTATATTCCTGCTAATGAACAGGTTAGTACAGCGGGTCCCAAACTGTGTGCCCTGGGGTGCCACGATGGGCACACTAGGGAACCGCAAGATATTTCCCCGGTGCTATGATGATAGCACTGGGACACTGTGCCTCCCTCTCCCCGGCCGGCTTTGCAGGACCAGAGGGGAGATCAGAGATCTCGCTCACTGCTGGCAACCAGCCGGGGAGGCAGGGAGACAGTACCCAGGGAGCTCCAACCTGCAGCTCCACCAGGTTCTCCTCTCGTGAGCTCAGAGCGTTTCCACGGTTACAACGGCAACGCTCTGAATCTCGCGAGAGTGAACTCTAGCAGCTCCTGAGGCTCCTGAGGCTGAGTTCACTCTCACCACTGGGACCACCAGGGCTTCCCCCACCAGACCACCAGGGATTGCAGTAAATGTTCCTCCTCCCACACAAAGGTAAGCAGGGAGGGAGATATGAAAAGTATTATTTTTAATAAAAACATTATAATTATATATTTTTGTGAATTTGCCCTCCCACCTCCACAGACCTCACACCACACAATAACTCCCCCATATACACACACTGCTCCCTCCTCCCCCCATACACACAATTACCACCATACACACAATTGCCCCATACACACAATTACCCCATACACACAATTGTCCCCAACACACACACACACACACTGCCCCCCATTCACACACATTACCCCCATAAACACAATTACTCCATGCACACAATTGCTACCCCATACACACACACACACACACACACACACTGCCCCCACATACACACACACACTCACTGCCCTTCCATGCACATAATTATCCCCCTATACACACAATTACCCCACCACACACACAATTGCCCCCCATACACACACATTGCCCCACCATACACACACACTGCTCCCCCCATACACAAACATGACCCCGCCATACACACAAACTATACCCCTCAAACACACTGTACCCCCCATACACTGCCCCACACACATTGTACCACTCACACAACTTGCCCCCACACACACTGTACCTCTCACAAACACACTGTACTCCTCATACAACCTGCCCTTGCACACACACGGCCCCCCCACACACACACCATACCCCTCATGCACAAGCTGCCCCATATGCACACACACTGCACCCCTCACACATGCACACTGCATTCGTTACACACATATTGCACCCCTCACACACACTGTTGCCCCTATACCCTTCTACAGCCTCTATCCCAGCAGATTTTAGTTATACTATTTACTCTGGGAGGGCACTATGGCACTACTGGCACCATAACCACTACAAAGTACTGTAGTGTTTATTGTGCCTTGATTGTTTCTTTAAATAAGCTACCAATGCCCCTCCCAAGATTAGGTTCTGGATCAGCGCTTGGACGGCAAGCATTTCTGCTGAACAGGGGCCCAGTATATGCCACTACGCTGTACATATATACAACCTAGAAATGTTTTGGACTTGGGGAGCCTTGGAAAAATATTAAGGGTGCGTTGAATCTAAGATGTTTGTGAACCACTGGGTTAGCACATAGCAGTTTTTACTGACCCTGTATATATTTGCATAGCGCTATCATATCCCCTCTGAGGCACCTTGTTTCTAAAGAAAACATTTCCAGTTTTCTAACCTTTCTTCATAACCAATGTTTTCTGTCTGACCTATTAGTTTTGAAGCTCACCTCTTCACTTTTCCTAGTTATGCAATATACTGGTACATAAACTGGTGCCCAAATTGTACCGCATATTCAAGGTGGGGTCTAACAGTTGATTTACATTGTTAGATTGTTTTTAAAAATAACAGCTGGTATTTTCATTCTACACTTGATCTACATATGTCTCATAAATATTTGGGTTGTCTTTTATGTTATAATAAGTTTATATTTTATTTTATCATTCTTTATTTACATTGTGCAAGTGATAACAAAAAGCTTGGTAGGCCACGACTGCACTCTCAAGCAAAGTAATAACATGTTAATAACACAGCAAAGTTTTGTATTATAGTATGCGAGAACAACATGTCTAATCTGAAAGTAGTGCGCTCTGTCAGACATTTTAAGTAATACACAAGATTTTAGAGGAGGGAGGATAAGTAGAGAAAACGGGTAGGCTAACCCGACTGACTATTCACGTGAACTTGTACATTTGTTCATGCTAGGCACGGCTGTAGATATAATCTACTGAGCTGTGGTTTGAGGTTTTACCTCTGGGGGCTCAAGGTCCAGGAAGGCAGTCATGGGGACCATGCTGATCTGTGGGTAAGTAGGCAGGGACTTCCGAGAAGAGCCATTGCTCGTTTGCAGACTTGTGAGTCATAGGTAGGAGTTATACTCAGGAGGCAGTTGTGCTTGGCATAGCTATGATTGGCCGATGTGAGGCGGTGTTTCCCTCCAGTGGGGACCAGGATAACCCCCGGTCCATGGGGTGGGAAGGGAAGCGGGACCAGTGAGGTGCGTCGCAAGGCTGTTGCATGGCAGCCAGGCTCACAAACAGGACGGCGGCCATCTGCCCTGCTCTACACCCTTATAGGCCGCAGACCCCTAAGTCTCATATGACCCTCAGGGGCTCTGAAACTCCCGATCTCGGGGACTGCGGTGGCTCCGACAACTGACTGGATACTTGAAGTAACTCTTGGACTCCAATATTCCTGTGAAACTTGGGTGTTTTGACACAGGAGACCACATTTTACAGGAGCCTCTCCAGCCTGTGACCGCTCAGCATGGCGGTCGGGCCCCATCCCATAAGTTTAGATTTTTTATGGATTTGTGTATGCTACACCAGTTTTTTTTAGCAGCAACTACATACAAGCCTTTTTATAATAATTACCCAGTATGGTTTTTATTAACATTAAAATTAATATATGTGTATTACATTTTTTTATATAATTTATTAAACTGGTTGTCTATTTTGTAGATTTGCTATGTTATTCTTTCATAGACAAGCATTTTGCAAAATATTATTGTTAACGTTCAACATTAGATTTGTACATATTACTATTTGCGTTTGATTGCCATAGTGATCGTAATATACTCTTTCCCTCCTCTGTTTGCATATATATTGATTACCGGGGCAATGAGGGAGTCTCTAGAATTTGAATTTTCCAATTACAGATATACAGACACCCTCTGTAAGCGTTTACAAAATATTCATGTTCCTGGATTGAATAAGGAACCCGTGCATCGCAAAAATGGGAATTATGATGTCCTGGACCCAGAACGTTGCAGGTTTAAAACTGGAGGCACCACAGCAGCAAGACATCGACTGAGGAAGCTAATTTATCGCAGTGAAACGCGCATCGGAGGGTAGCAGGGAATCTGAGGACTTTTATTCTATTCATTTGTTTTTATGTACAGCCAAGTGGTATTTTATTGTAAGTAATAAAGTTATTTTACTTAGATTTTGATCCCGTTGCCTGCAGTCTGCTACTGTGTTCCCGGTTTCCACTGGGGGTGGTTCAATCCATATAGCACATTTTCATTTATACTTGAGCCAGTATTTATAGGCTTTTATCCATGTGAGTTTTTTCCCTTGTTCTACATATATACTACTGATATTCAGTACAATCTAGCAGCTTCCTGTGTTTGCTTTTGAGGTTACAATACAGCTACATCTTTAATCCTGAAGATATGGTGGGACAATCTAGAGTCAGATGCATTTCGACTTTAGTCTATGTGAGTTGCTCATTGGGAGTGAAGCACTTTACAAAATATTTTTTCACAGATTTACACATTTTTTTTGTTCTATATGTGAACACGTCTGTTTCCATGTGCTATTTCCTATTTTAGGTCAGTTATTTTTTGCACGCTCCAACATATTTTTAACAGGGTAATATACTGTGTGTTATTACAAACACCCCATCACACTGCATGTTTTACTGAATTTAGAACAAACCTGCTTCAATAGAACAATGTCCACTCAATAGACTACCTTCTGTCCTCCTGGCCCCTAAGTCATTCCCGTGTGAGTGGGTAAATGCTTTATGAAAACACCGTCATCAGTTACAGAGGATTATTTAATGAGGCGCACACAAATCCCCCCAAACAGTGGAAAAATAGAATAAGCTGAGGCATCCCAACAGAGCGAGTTCACAGCTGCTTTAAATAAAACTTGCTTTATTTGGTAAAACATGTTATTTTAGAAGAATAAATCATGTTTTTCTTAATCTATAAATATAGGAAAAATGTGGTTTGTTTTTCACATAGAATGATCTTACATAGCCTATACCTTAGAAATCCGAAATCTGAAGTCTAAATCAATTTAGCAGAGATTTTTTAAGGTATATATGTATATATACAATAGGACTGCACTCACCTGAACATGCATACATTATAAGGGTGCCAATTAGTACAACATAAAAACATGGGTTACTTTGGCATTGTGACAGGCTTATGCAATGTATGTTTATGTACTGTAACTAAATCTAGATTATTTTTCCATATGTCAGGTGTTCTTTAAAACAAGCCATTACATTTTGTGATCTGTGAAGTTGATGTTTAGTGAGTGAGTGCGCTGGATATTTGTATGGTATTTATCATTTACAGAGAGATTATGGCTATTCTATTACATGATATATATATATATATATATTATACTATGCCATATAGTCTATGATCTATATGTTATAAATGCACAGGGCAGGGCAGGGGTCAATATCCATTTGCCCACTAAACTTTGGAAACTAAAAAAAAAGCCCTGGCAAAAAAATAAAATTGTGGCTAATAGCGAAAGAGCGTAGGACTTTAAATTTTGATCCCTGGCACAGTTTAATACGGGTATGTATGCAAACATAAAAATCTACATTTTATACATGTACAGTCTGTTAGCATTCTACCGTATATTACTTGATCTGTAGATTTTATATATATAGTCTGTGTGTGTGTGTATATATTTATATATATATATATACAGACTATTTTACTTTTCTGTGCATTATGTTGTACGTATAATAAATGTTTAGGAGATGTATAGCAATGCATTTCTGTGCTCCGTATGTTAAATATTCATATGCTCTTACTGCTGTATTACCGATAATCAATTTTATAAAAATACTGGCCATTATTTTACTGTGTAAAAGCAACAATTTTATAACATAACAGGAGGCTTCGCATTTGCTTAAGTCTCTCTTTACTAGAACTCCACAGCAGCACAGAAAAACAACCAATCAGAAAAAGTTAGGTACTATAAAACTCCCCTCCCCATGCATCATTTCCTCTTTCTTTTCTGCTTCGCTTCAGTACAGGTCAGAGTACCATTGCCTCCTGCTTCTAGTTGGTGGCTTTGGGATTTAGTATGACTTATTTAGGATCTATATTCATTATTATTTATATATGATATATTATATTTATTATATATATTTTATGTTTCTGGTATTTAGTTATATATATTATATTTCGCTTCATATCATTTATTTATTAGTTATAAGTGATGTCCCGAACGGTTCACGAACGGTTCGTCACGAATGGTTCACCGCGGACTCATCATTGAGTAAACTTTGACCCTGTACCTCACAGTCAGCAGACATATTCCAGCCAATCAGCAGCAGACCTTCCCTCCCAGACCCTCCCACCTCCTGGGAGGGAGGGTCTGCTGCTGATTGGCTGGAATGTGTCTGCTGACTGTGAGGTACAGGGTCAAAGTTTACTCAATGATGAGTCCGCGGCGAACCGTTCGTGGCGAACCGTTCGGGACATCACTATTAGTTATATATTATATATATGTTGTATTTGGTTATATTTATATTATTTGCTATCATATTATATTTATTATATGTATTTTATGTTTCTGGTATTTAGTTATATCTATTATATTTCGCTTCATATTATTTATTAGTTATATTTTATTTATTTTATTTCGTTATATTTATTATTTATTTCGGGATTACTGCCCGTTTTTTACACCTTACTTCCCCTTTTCTTGGGGATGTTTTCTTTCATGTGGCGGTTTTAAGGGGGTTCCTAGGGATTCCTGTCATTTTGTTCCCTACATCACAGAGTACCCTGAAGATTGACAAATATTTAAGGGACTCTGCCCATACACAGGGTTCCCTTTTTACTCATTTAAACGCAACCCAGGATTGGCCTGCTCTGTCTCTGCCCCACTGATTGGCCTGCTATGTCTGTGCCCCATTGATTGGCCTGCTATGTCTGTGGCCCATTGATTGGCCTGCTATGTCTGTGTCTATTTGATTGGCCTGATCTATCTGTGCCCGAACCCTATTTGGCCGCAGGCCTGGGGGAATATCACTGAGGAGAGCTCTGTACCCACTATTGACAGGAAGGTAGGTGGGTGTCCAGACAAGCACTGCTATCATACTATCAAGAGGACACCAGTATACGTGCACCTAAATATGATTGGATCTCATGCAATGAAGGGCAACGCTTTAATGAAGTTTCCCGGACACACAACCACGGTTGCACCAACTTGGCGACGGCACATCTCCAAGGGTATTTTCACACAAGCAGGGACCAGTGCTCGGACGCCAACAGGGGAGCACATTTTCCTTACCTTTAGCAACTAACCCTTTAGCTGCCTTTCCGGTGTCCATCTTGTGCATTGGTGGTTTTTCCCGAGTCAGGTTTAGCACCTGGCCCTTTCAGTTGGGTTTCCTTGATTGGCTTTTCCGACAAGCTATTTACCTTCTCTCTGAGGTACGTATTTACCCTTATCTAAATTATTTGGTTTTCTTTGTTATTGTGCCTTCCTTTCCCTTCCTTTCGAGAGGCCTGACTTGACCTCCTCCGACCTCCCGAGCTCTCGTGGATCGCGGAGAACGTCTCCAGCTTTCCTCAGACTACCGATGGTCATCCTGGACCCTGCGCGCGTGCACGGGATCTGGGCGGTCCGTTGGTAATTTTCCATCATTGCTTCCTGAGGTGGCATTCCCTCATCAGCCCTTTCTGTTATTAAGATGGACACGACTCGAAGTTGTATATTAGTCCATCTACCATCGGTCTGGTTTATTACCAGTTGATCCCACCTCTCAGGTGAGTGATTCAGAGAGAGGTTTCGTGGACCCTCCTCAGAATCTCAATACTATGCGGATGATGTTAAATGGTATCTCCACAGTTGGTCACCCTGAGCCTACAATAGACTCTAGTTTGGATTACAAGAGGGTATGGCCCTCCATCGCTTCGACCTGAGATTTTTATTTACACGAGTAGAGAGCGAACCCCTCTCTTATACTGAACCGGACGCTGATTCATTCTAGAGGACGCAACCCTCCCTCTACCTCAGCCCGATATGGAGATGGATACAGAGGACACGTTTGAGTGTGACACACTCTCATAAACGAAGCCGGACATGGAGGTAGACTCAACATTTTGGTGATTACCGGGCGACCCGCTCGTGCTATCAGCCAGACGCTGACACGGAGTTCAGTTACGTTATTAGAGAGTGCGGCTCTCTCATAAACTCAACACACTATGGTACCGTCCATTTGTTCATCACACAGGATTGTACCTGTACAAGGACAATGATGACTGCCTAGAGGGGCGTCCCTCCTGCACTCAATGCAATAGGGAAGTGCATAACTCATGCCGAGTTTACCGCTGATGCTTCAACTCAGGCACAGGGGTATAGTACCTCACCGGTATGCGAGGGAGATGATGCGTCATAACACTGGGCTAGAGGAGAGAACCCCTCCATTAAATCTAACGACCTTGCCAATGATTTCGTTATAGAGGGCTGCCTGATTGTACAGGGTGTCATTGTTTAGACTGGATTCCTCTATTTCATCTCCTATATGGATCTACTGGATCCGGGCCACTGTATCCCACGCGAGGAAATTCTCAGAGGTATTATTGGGGGGATTCCCCGCTTATTTGCACACACCACAGGAGACCTTGTGGACAGTATAGGGGCTGTTTTGATCTGATCATCTTGGGTTCAGTTTCCAGGATTGACCAATTTTGATTGGTGACCCTATACCATTTCTTGGGATGTGCTCCTGGAGATGATAAGGCTAACGGATGAACTTCAGTTATTACAGGAGTGCAGGTTTCGATATAATCTGCACTATATCAAACAATCGCATTCTGTTTAGGTCTACAAGTACACCGTACCCATGGATCGCATCTCTCGCTAACCCACCTATTCAACTAACATCAACGAGACTGGCCTGGACTTTATGGAGGTACCCGGGGTGTCCCCGACCCCTACACGGATGTCGCAAGTCGGGACACAACCTACCGCTGGAGTACTGTTCAGGAGGTGTAGCAGGTTCGGAGTCGGCTGCCGACATTCTCACACTATTGAGCAGAGTAAGTGATGAGAACCGCACCCAGTCCCAACGGCCAAGGGTGCTCCAGAGCAGGACCAGCAATCCCAGTACAATAATCCAAGAGAAAAAAACTCACAGGCACTCCAACTTCAAGCCGCAGGCAGATTTATTATGACAGAATGCAACGCAACGTTTCGACCGGAAAGGTCTTTTTCAAGCTGACACCACATGGTGCAAAATGTGCTTATATAACAAACACTAACAACTAAGAAATCAATCAATCAATTACTGCTAATTAGTAGAAATTCTTAATTGATAAAAAGGTAATTTAAAAAGGCATTGTAAAAGAAACAAATATCAAATGTGAAATATTACAATATATACATAAATCAGATAAATAGTGCACACTATATCATTAACTTCATACACACAAGACGGTCGAAACGTTGCGTTGCATTCTGTCATAATAAATCTGCCTGCGGCTTGAAGTTGGAGTGCCTGTGAGTTTTTTTCTCTTGGACATTCTCACACTAGACAACACCTGCTTCGGATGGCTGATGATAGACCCTTTTTTCATTAGACTTGCTCTCTGGAATCTCCTGTCGTGAGTGAAGGGACTTTATGTCTTGCCTGCGTATTAGAGAATGCTAGGTGTTCGCGGGACTCCAGGCTAAGAAATAAGGTATTCCTCTTCAAGGATGCCTCGACTTTGGTTCTCAAATTCATCTAGGGGTCTCACTATACTATGCCCTATCTTGTAGGTGACGTGCAGACCAGGAACTCCTACATGGATTTTGACAGGTCAGGCATGGAACAAGATTGTACGCGAGTAATTGGATTTTTACACTCTCTCACTACAGCACGTGAGGACTCTTCTTGTACTACAGGTCCCAATTACCATTGGATCCGGACATCTGGTCACTCTTAGACGAGGATATATTTGGATGGTAATCTCAACTCCAGTTACGTTCCCCTACTTTTGGAAATTTCTGGGATTCACAATCTCCAAAGCAGGGCCGGACTGGGAAGAAAATTCGGCCCAGGCATTTTTTAATTACAGCGGCCCACTAAAAAGGGGGCAGGGCCAGATAGGGTGTGTTTTGTCATCACCAATGACAAGCACACCCCATCACAAAGTGAGCATGTTGGTTCAAAGCTCTTCCAGGGTAGATCATGCGCAGAGCTCTGCTGAAGAGCTTTAGCATGAGAAAAAGACCCTGTATTTGTTCTGCACAGTGCAAGCAAATTTAATAACATACTTGCACTGTGTTTGCTTGAAATTTGTCTCTGGTGTCTCCATAGATGGGATACCAGGAGTCAAAAATGCTAGGAAAGCATATTGTGCAGTGTGTGTGTAAGGGGTGTAGTGTGTGTGTGCGTGATGGGTGCTGTGTTTGCGTGAGGGTGCTATGTGGGTAAGGGTGCAGTGTGTGTGTGCGATAGGTGCTGTGTTTGCATGAGGGTGCTATGTGCGTGTGAGGAAGCTGTGTGTGAGGGTGCTGTGAGTGTCAGGGGTACAGTGTGTGTGAGTGATGGTGCTGTGAGTGTCAGGGGTGCAGTGTGTGTGTGTGGGAGCTGTCAGTGTCAGGGATGCTGTGTGTGTGTGTGTGTATGCTGTCAGTGTCAGGGGTGCACTGTGTGCACCCCTGACACTTACAGCACCCTCACACATACACACACTGACAGCACCCTCATACGTTCAGTGTCTGTGAGTGATGGTGCTGTGAGTGTCAGGGGTGCAGTGTGCGTGAGTGAGGGTGCTGTGTCAGGGGTGCAGTGTGTGTGAGTGAGGGTGCTGTGAGTGTCAGGGGTGCAGTGTGTGTGGGTGCTGTCAGTGTCAGGGGTGCAGTGTGTGTGTGTGTGTGGGTGCTGTCAGTTTCAGGGGTGCAGTGTGTGTGTGAGTGAGGGTGCTGTGAGTGTCAGGGGTGCAGTGTGTGTGGGTGCTGTCAGTGTCAGGGGTGCAGTGTGTGTGTGTGTGTGGGTGCTGTCAGTGTCAGGGGTGCAGTGTGTGTGTGAGTGAGGGTGCTGTGAGTGTCAAGGGTGCAGTGTGTGCGAGTGAGGGTGCTTTGAGTGTCAGGGTTGCAGTGTGTGTGAGTGAGGGTGCTGTGAGTGATAGGGGTGCAGTGTGAGTGAGGGTGCTGTGAGTGTCAGGGGTGCAGTGTGAGTGAGGGTGCTGTGAGTGTCAGGGGTGCAGTGTGAGTGTGAGTGAGGGTGCTGTGAATGTCAGGGGTGCAGTGTGAGTGAGGGTGCTCAGAGTGTCAGGGGTGCAATGTGAGTGAGGATGCTGTGAGTGTCAGGGGTGCAGTGTGAGTGAGGGTGCTGAGAGTGTCAGTGGTGCAGTGTGAGTGAGGGTGCTGTGCGTGTCAGGGGTGCAGTGTGAGTGAGGGTGCTGTGAGTGTCAGGGGTGCAGTGTGAGTGAGGGTGCTGAGAGTGTCAGAGGTGTAGTGTGAGTGAGGGTGCTGTGAGTGCCAGGGGTGTCTGTGAGGCTGATGTGACTTGGGTGATTTTATCCCCGCTCCCTGCTTACCTTTAGTCTGGGAGGGGGGATCCTGCTGCTGCCATCCATCCCTGGTGGTCCTAGTGGTGAGTGAACTCTAGCCTTTGGGGCTAGAGTTCACTCCCGCGAGACCCGGAGCAATGCTCCGAATCTCGCAAGAGGTACCCGGCGGAGCTGTAAGTTAGAGATCCTCCGGGTTCCTCTGCTGGCAGGCTGGCTCCCTCCTTCTCTCCCCCGGCGGCCGCAATATACTCTATGTGGGCCGGTAAGGGAGATCTTTGATCTCCCCACCGGTCCGCCATGGACTACTGCAGGGCCGGCGCTCGGATAGCGTTGGCCCTGCAGGGGCTGGCAGGAGAGATCCTGTGATCTCCCTGCCGGCCTCGGCCCATGGCCACCACGGCCAGGCCTGCTCCCAGCGCTTCACTACACAAGTTCAGTTTGGGACCCTGATTGGATGTCCTTTGAGAGTTTCTCCTCTACCGCAGTCGTGGGTTACACAGTCCATTTGGAATTCTGGAATCACTTAGAATACAGCTAGTGTGACCGCACTCGTGCCTGCATAATAAATTTTTTTTCTCGGATGAGACAAATCACCGGGTAAGCCATAAGGGAACAAACAGACCTTACTCGGTTCCATGACGGAATTGGTTGTAGACTTAGACATATTACTTGAGATTGGAGATTCGCTGGCAAGGCCACATCGCCTGGTGACCCTGGCACGACCGGAGGAGTCAACTTCCACATCAAGACCTGGTGTCAGTTTCTTCTCGTGTCTCTAAGTCTGCAAATTACCTTTGGCATTTTAGACCTACAGGGGAATGGCTAAAAGGTCAGCTTGGCAGATCATGGACCGGCTGCTAGGAAACAGGTCGCAACCCCATGTACAAGGGATCTACCATCAGATGGTGTTTTTTCTGTATTTTGGGGTGCCTCGACAGTTGGCATTTTCATTGATCCGTCTACTGACACTTCTCGCAGTTGTAAGCTCCATTTAGGATTGCTCTTATATCTCACAGAATAGGTACCAGCAAAACAAACAGCGTTGGAATGTTGGCTGAGCGTTAAAACAGCAAATACGAAGCCTCCTGTCATGTTATAAAATTGTAGATTATACTAGCTTTAGTGTACCTATAATCTTAATTTTATTAATGACAGGAGGCGAGTATTTCCCACCTGTTCTTATCCCGTCCTTGTTTAATTTTATAGTTTGGGTTCATCAGGTACGTATGCAACACTGCTTGTTGTCTCTGCTACCTGTCGCTTGTTCTTATGACTGCTTTTCATAAGTAGGGTTGGGATCTATGCAGGTTACGGTAGTTTTGATTACTACATTGAGTACCTTCATGTTCTTCAAAGTACATTTCATTGGATAATCAACCTGTTCGATTCTGTTTTTCTCTCGTTTCAGTTTACAGTCAACGCTATCTGGTGTGGCAGTTCTTCTCGAATGCTGGACATTGCTGTATTCATTGTATCTAGGACTTAGTTTCTTCCCCATTATTTTTTCTGCCTTTTGTTCTGTTTTGTTGCAGCTTGAAAGAGGAAATGATGCACGGGGAGGGGAGTTTTATAGTACCTAACTTTTTTCTGATTGGTTGTTTTCTGTGCTGCTGTGGAGTTCTAGTAAAGAGAGACTAATAAAATTAAGATTATAGGTACACTAAAGCTAGCATAATCTACAATTATTGCACACAATCTATATTATATCATTTGATGTTTAACTGTATGCAGTTTTTATTATATGATCCTAAGACGCCTTGCGATATCTATGCAATATTACCATATGACCTCATATTACATGTTTTATGGAATTAGTGAAAAGCTGTATCTGATTGTATACTAGTGAACTGAATTCGCCCATTGTGGGTAATCACAAATTAGAAATATATACTTTCATTGGGATCAAAGTAAATATAAATGATACATAAACTCATCTGAATGGGAAACGATTATTAGTGGTTTATGTTAATTTTCAAATTTTTATAATGTCTTGATTGATCTATTAACTAAACAATGACATGACCTCACTTTTGCAACTATTACCAGTTTATAGCTGCCACCACAGTAGTTTAATTTCAGTAGTAGAGAGCATAGACATCCGCGGAGTGTGGGGTGGAGATTGAAAACGCACTGCAATACCAGCACTTTGTATGGAGAGAGACAGGGATAGAAAGCTAAATCTTATCCCTGCTTCTCTCTCCTGACTGAATCCACAGGGGAGCAGCACATGCAGCCAGCAACCCAGACTGCAGAGACAGAATACAGATTGGGTAAGTAAGGGTTGGGGGGGGGCAGCATATAGATCAGGTAAGTGAGGGATGGGGGGCAGCCTACAGATCAGGTAAGTGAGACATGGGGGGAAAGACTATAGATCAGGGAAGTGAGGCATGGGGGCAACCTATAGATTAGGGAAGTGAAGCATGGGGGGCAGCCAATAGATCAGGGAAGCGAGGCATTGGGGGGGGGGCAGCCTAGATCAGGAAGTGAGACATTGGGGGCAGCACCTATAGATCAGAGAAAGAGGCATGGGGACAGCCCACAGTTTAGGAAGGAGGCATGGGTGGCAGCTATAGATCAGGAAGTGAGACATGGGGGGCAGCCATAGATCAGGGAAGAGAAGAAGGCTTGAGGATCAGGGAAGGAGGCATGGGGGAGATACCTAGAGACAGGTGATGAGGGATGGGGAGCCTAATCAGGTAATGAGGATCAGGATCAGGTAAGTGAGGGATGGGGGAGCCCATAGATCAGGTGTGTGATGGGGAGCCTATAGATAGAAGTGAGGGATGGGGAGCCTATAGATCAGGTAAGGAGGGATGATGGGGAGCCGATCAGGTGAGGGATGGGGAGGGCAGATCAGGAGGATGGGGACCCATAGATGGTGGGTAAAGGAGGGATGGGGAGCCTACAGATCAGGTAAGTGAGGGATGGGGGGGAGCCTACAGATCAGGTAAGTGAGGGATGGGGGGAGCCTACAGATCAGGTAAGTGAGGGATGGGGGGAGCCTACAGATCAGGTAAGTGAGACATGGGGGGAAAGACTATAGATCAGGGATGTGAGACATGGGGGGTAGCCTATAGATCAGGGAAGTGAGACATGGGGGGCAGCCTATAGATCAGGGAAGTGAGGCATGGGGGCAGCCTACAGATCAGGGAAGTGAGGCATGGGGGGCAGCCTACAGATCAGGGAAGGGGGATAGGGGAGCAGCCAACAGATCAGGGAAGAGAGGCATGGGGAGCAGCCTATAGATCAGGGAAGTGAGGCATGGGGGGGAGACAGCCTATAGATCAGGTAAGTGAGGGATGGGGGGGAGGCAGCTTATAGATCAGGTAAGTGAGGGATGGATGAGACAGCCTACAGGAAGAGTCAGCAAGGAGCAGGAAGATAAAGTAAGAGAAGGAGCAGAAAGGAGAAGGAATCGAAATGAGCATGAAGGGACATCAAGAAGCAGAAAGGGGCAGCAAGGAGCTGGAAGGGACAGCAAGGAGCACAAAATGTATAGTAGGAGAAGGAGCACAAAGGAACAGAAAGGAGCAGGAAGGGTCTGCAAGTAGCATGAAGGGGCAGCAAGAAGCTAGAAGGTAAAGCAACACAAAGGTAAAGTAGAAGGAGCAGAAAGGAGCAGGAAAGGGCAGCAAGGAACATGAAGGGGCAGAAGGAGCACAACGGTAAAGTAGGAGAAGGGACATCAGGAAGCAGAAAGGGTCAGCAATGAGCTGGAAGGGGCAGAAGGAGCAGAAACGTAAAGTAAGAGAAGGAGCAGAAATTAGTAGGAAGGGGCAGCAAGGAGCAGGAATGGTCTGCAAGGAGCAGGAAGGGTCTGCAAGAAGCAGGAAGGGGCAGCAAGGAGCAGGAATGGTCTGCAAGGAGCAGGAAGGGTCTGAAGAGCAGAAATGGACAGAAGGAGCACAAAGGTAAAGGAGCAGAAAGAATCAGAAGGAGCACAAAGGTAAAGTAGGAGAAGGAGCAGAAAAGGGTAGAAAGGAGAAGAAAGGGACAGCAAGGAGGACAAAAGTAAAGTAGGAGAAGGAGCAGAAAGGGTCTGCAAGGAGAAGGAAGGGTCTGCAAAGAGCAGAAAGGGACAGAAGGAGCACAAAGGTAAAGGAGCAGAAAGAATCAGAAGGAGCACAAAGGTAAAGTAGGAGAAGGAGCAGAAAAGGGTAGCAAGGAGAAAGGGACAGAAAGGAGCACAAAGGTAAAGTAGGAGAAGGAGCAGAAAGGGTCTGCAAGGAGCAGAAATGGATCAAAAAGAAAAAGGAGCAGCAGGGCGCAAAATAAGCAGAAAGTAGCAGAAAGGTAAAGGAGCAGAAGGAGCCAAGGAGGAGAGTAGACAGCGTCAGAAGAAAAAGAACACTGAGTCAAATGAAGGAGACGAAAAGGAGATTGGAGCAGGAAGGACAAGTGAAGTGAACCCTCCACTTTATTCTGGACACCACATTATAAAGCTTTGGTACCTGGGCCTGGCAGGGAAACTTTGGACCTTCTCATCTCCCCAGGTAAAAAACAATATCAGTGTTAATGTGTTCACTTTTATTTACTGAGTGTCAGGAAGCACAGAGGGCCGCTGGGGAGGGGTGTCGCTGATTGGCTAGGGCGGTCAGCTGGCACTCTAAGCCAATCAGTAGCTCCCCATTCATAAAAAAGTTAAAAAAAATTATGACCTGGGAACTAGCTATTGGCTTAGAGCATCAACTGACCACTCTAGCCAATCAGCGGCACCCATGCCTGATGTCAATATGCACTTCCTGACACTCCGTTTCAGAAGCCGAATACCACTGAGCGACCTGGAGATCTGGAACTGGAGAAAGCTTTTGGGGTTGAACCATTTGATGGCGGTTTAACCCCTTAAAGGAAATAGAGCACCCAGGGGCTTCATGTCATCATAGCATTTTCAGTTAGATGAAGTTGTTATGGTGACCAGAATGTTCCTTTAGTTTGCTTAAAGGAACACTATAGTGTCAGGAATACAAACATCTATTCCTGACACCATACTTGTGAAAACGCTATTTACCCTGGCTTTATGTGATAATGACTATGCCCTTTCCCTTTCATGACACTCTTAAAAAGGGACCAAGCATCGATGTCATTACAATTATTCCCCCCCACCCCCCGGAAAAATTCCTGCGGACGCCCATGGTAGAGACGGTATAATGTTACACTTCATTGTTTACGGATGATGCTGTGTTCTATGTGAGTCAACCAGGATCAAAGTGAATTTTAAATTTAAGGCCAGAGAAGCTAAATTGGAAGCATGGCTGACTTATAGAATGTTTTTACAGTTTGCCCATTTTGACCTTAAATTTTAAATTCAATTTGCATTCACTTTGAATTTTCAATATAGTTAATAACTCTGAAAGTGTTAACAATTCTGGATATTTGGAAGATTACAGCAGTTGTATAGAACATGTGTGTTTAACAAACATGTCTGTCTGCTCACAGTTCTGTTCCGATATGCCAGGGCAGACTGCCAATCATATGCTGGGAACATTCGTTCACATTCCTTCATCATTGCTGTGATGTCATTCCTGCCAAAAGATATTTTACATGGATAGGTGTACATGGTGGGTCTTCTTCTATGACATCAAACCGCAAAAGATGAAAACAATTGCCGTTTTGTTCAACTAGAAATAGCTATCCCTTCTGTATGTATAAAAACAAAATGAACACCCTACCACCTATTACGTCTGATTGTTTGTTTTAGTTGTGAGTACCACAAGGGTGCTTGGCCATGCATTAGTTGCCCCACTGATTCGGAGTGGATAGCTTTTGCTAATATAATAATATCTATACTTTCACTATCCAATAACATACGATAATGTGCTATATGCACAGTTCCATGGGTCTCAGGGCTCAGTCACATTTTCATTCTCACTCAAGTTTCGTCCTGTCATTCCCTCTATTACTACTCACATGTATATCATAAGCAAAAATCATGTCACGCTAATTATATCTGAATATTCCAGCAGGGTTAAGGTATTCAGTATTTTCTATATATGTTGCAGCATGCTCGGGCTCAATCACAAGGAGTTAACAATCAGCTATAATTAAGGTCTCTCCCTTGGTTTAGTAATTAGGTGGGTTTTCTGATCTCATAGGTTTGTTGCAAGAAGTCACAATTTGTGGTTGCTAGGTATGCTACATACTTACGTTTGTATCTTCCATTTGTCAAGCCCTCGTTTAGGGTCAAAGAACTGGCTGTTTCAGGTTCAGGTGCTGGCCTTAGTTATAATCTTAATACTGGTCCCACCAGGCCAACTCCCCATCTCCCAATCTCAACACAGACATTTTCGCCCCTCGGCCCAAATCATAGGTATAGCCTCCCATTCACCCACCTATGGGGTTTATAGTTAGGGCCTCACCTGTCACTGCCCCACGTTTTCCATTCTTTTTGCTGTCACCGAGAGGCCAACACCCCACCACAACATCAGTGGCTCAAGCCCCACGGCCCAAATCATAGATAGAGCATCTCTCCTGCCGCTTGGCAATTAGTAGGGCCTCACCTGTCACAGGATAGTTTTTTCGCTTTGGCACTAGTTAGAAAACCAGTTCTACATAAGATTACCGGGGATATGTTAATCAGACATTATTATTTTGTATCTTGCAGTTTGTCTCAGGAAGACAACAACTATGGTAACTTTTTACAACCTTCACCTCAAACTTTCTTACAACTCAATCAAACTCTATTTAACAGGAGTACAACATCACACTATGACCACATCGCCAAACCATGCTCCTTTTCTATCTTCTTACCCTATCAAGAACATATTGAAAGGCATCAATGAAACAGACTACACTACCCAGAAACATCTTCCAATAGATGGTAAGAAATTCCAGGCCTTATCAGATATGCTGGATACACAACCTTTCGACCCACACGCTAATATGGTCCTGAAAACCGCTATTTATATTGCATGCCATGGGTTTTTGATAACTAGGGAGTTCACAATAGTAATGCAATCAGACAGACATTTGTGTCTCACTAAAAAAGACTTAAAAAAGGTGCATGATCACAATATCTTATCACTAAGTTGGTCTAAAACTAAGCAGACCGGCCATCCACTGGAAGTGCCCTTCTACCTTACTGAGAATCACTGTTGCCCGGTTAAAGTTCTGGATACTTATTTACACCACGTTAGTGACACATCGTTAAACTCACCACTATTCACACTGCTAGGCAGTCCTCTCACTACCTCTAAGTTCATGTTCTTTATAAGAACTCTGTGCATTAGAAGAGGTTGGGACCCACCCTCTTACTCTGGATATTCATTTAGAATTGGGGCAGCTTCAGCTGCATCCAGTATCAATACAGCCGTTCACATCATTAAAAAAATGAGGACGTTGGAAATCCGCTGTATACAATAGATACATACCAGAACCAGAGAAAGAATTAAGGAAAGGACTTAAGAATCTTGCTTTATAATTGTAAAGCAATAAAGTTTGTTTTCTGCATTCCTTTTTGCCCTCTTTATTACAGGCCTGCCCTTACGTCAGTTTTGGTACTTCCACACCGACTTGCTTGAACCTCAAGGTATTTCACGCCATTTATTTTACCGACCACAAGTTTAAAGGCCAAAAGCCTGTATTTGTGGGAGGAGTAACTTTCCTATACTCCCCCCTGCTTACCTTTGCCGTGGCGATCAGTTCACCCCACCCCCTTTTTTACTTAATCAATCCTACCACGGGACCCTCTTTTTTACAGGCCTACCCTTACGTTGGTTTCGGCACTTCCACACCGACTTGCTCCAACCTCAAGGTATTTCACAGCCTTTATTTTACCGACCACAAATATAGATATATAGATAGATATATATATGTAAATGCTGGAGTTGTGGGAGGGGCTTATGCCTGGAGTTGTGGGAGGGGCTTATGAACCTATGTAAGGGACTCCCCCCTTTCCTACCCTACCGTTATTGGTCTGGCGATCTGTATGCTGCTACTTCCGGTACACACAGAACACCAATTTCGCTACTTACCGCTCCTGTGTCCTGCCCTTGCTTCTGCCTCCTCACCAGGTTCTGCCCTGCTGGATTCTGTGCAGCACAGGCCCAGTTGCCGCAGTCCACTCCTCTGATGACCGCCCGGCTGACCAGGAAGCTCCGGCTGACCTTCGAGCCTGTGGACGCCGGCGCCCTCACTTGGGGTCATCACGGTTTGATACTAATTTAGTTTATGCTCATTTTGTATAAATTTCACTGTTTGGTTGTTTTCATGGGTTAGTCCATGCGAACGCTAAGCCTCCATTCGTGGAAAACTTTCAGGCTGACGCCTGCACCGATAAAAACCCGTTCTGTTCTTTCCATACGAACTGTTTGTTTATGCAAGAACACGCTCGCATGTTTCATTTGGTTAAGTGGGCATGAAGGCTCTATAGCTGTACAGAGCTTTTGTGTCCTTAATAATTTCATTCGTAGAGTCTGGGGGGTTCGTTCTTTTACAAACGAAGGGTCACAAGCTGAAACTGTACGCATACAATATGTTCGCACTTTTTCTCACGAACGCTGGTCATAGGAACTCTCTATACATTGAAATCCTTCTGGTTTTGCATGTACCACCTAGTTAGATTTTGGCTTGCAGCCCTCTAGGGTTCATTATAGGGTATTACATCTATGATAACTATCGATTGTTTGTAAGGTTAAAATGCTTTAAAACAGGTACTTTTAATATTATTTGCAGGTATCAATTAACAGATTACTTTGGTTCAATACGGTGGGGATCAACCTTTTTGGTTTGGTCCTTAATAAGGTTCTAATGATGCTTCAAACTGGTTTTCCTTCTGGTGCCATTGGGATAAGTTGTATCATTACAGGTTTAGGTACGCTGTCCTTATTTTCATTTGCTTTTAATGCATGGTCTATTCAAGATTGTGAGGTGTAGCAATTGAGAGCAGCATTTGCTCTTCAGACCTAGACTCCTATTCCAAAGAATAAATAGTAATATACATATATATAGGAGCATTACTTCCTTCCATTCCCGTAGCCTTCCTTCAACTTGTTTTATTAATTTTCATTAGGTTAAGGACCTTATAAGCATGAGCATTAACTCCAGGTATGTGATGTTCGTATTAACTCCAACAACTTACCCCTAGTTAGAAGGTTTTACTGGCTTATAGGGAACTAGGTGGCCATTAGGATTTATGATTCTGGCTTTCTCAGCCATAGGGTCAGTGGTCACGCGGGGCCAACACCCATCCTCCACGCATGAGGTAATACGCCCCATGGGCCAACGCATACCTAGCTGCCTCGCAAGGTTGCATAGAGAGGGCTTCACTTGTCACTCCCAACCTATCTAATGCTTTAATAGTCACCGAGAGGCCACCACCCCGCCACAACATTCAGTGGCCCTCATAAGCCCTCATGCCAACTCATAGGTAGAGCCTCTCAAGCCGCTTGGCAACTAGCAGGGCCTCACCAGTCACCAACATAGTGAATTGTTTCGTCACTAGTCTGCCAGTAAAACAAATCCATTCTAAGCATGTCATTGCTATATATTTCAGCTGGTCTTAGATCCCCAAGGATGGTGATGATATGTCAATCTCCAGCACTCCTGTCAGGTCTGCTACACCCACACGTAAAGGTGATACCAGTAGCCCTGCATCTATCAGGTCATGGACCATTCCTCGCATCATAGCTGAACTACATAGACGCAAAATCACTTTCCCAGCAGCAGCCAGGAAAGCAGAGCTGTTCAGGCTCATGTGGACCAATACTGATAATACAGACGCTGGAGAGGGCACAAGTACCTCAAGCAACACCGATCTCCATGCGATGACATCGTCACTCGTGTCCTCCATGGGGAAAATAAATGATAGGCTGGACAGGCTAGAAGCTTGTAGTCTTCCTATACCAACAGGGTCCCTCGCTGCGGAAATTCCAGGCCCGTCCCAGACACAACCAGGTAATAGTGTATCCTCTGGTTCAGGCTCACATGTTGTTAACATGGTGCCTGCGAATCTCAAAAAAGACATCCTGGAAGGAAAAGACATTAATCTTGTTTCCCCCCTGATCGCCTCCCAGGATGTCGTAGAGAATCTCACGTATGCATACAGGGATATATATCGGTTGTACTGAAATCTAGGGATCCGAGACTCAGCAAAAAATTGTCTATTCCTGATTTCGTTATTGCTTTTGGGATCTAAAGAGGTGTTTTATGTTCTGTCTACCCACACAGGAGGAAGGAGTTGGATCTCTATATGCAGAAGCTGGTGTACTTGGTTAATAAATACGGTGGTACGTCATTTTATGACTACCACCAATCTTTTTCAGCGAAGGCGTCTGCAGCTCTGGCCCAGTTCAATGTCAGAACAGATTGGAGCCAACTGGACAGTAGACACAGAGCTCTTTTGCAGACACTAAGCTGGACGGAGCATGCCAGCTCGTGCAATTTGCACATCCACCTCACATTCTGCAAATTTCTGTCCTATTTCACCTGATATCTCTCCTAACATGGGCACTAGAGAAAAGAGTGACAAACCGGTCAAGGTCAAGCTTGGTCACCCCATTGTGTACCCAGGTAAAGCTCAAATTTGTAATAATTTCAACAAAGGTACATGTGGTTACAGCGCTTGTCGGTTGTTGCATGTTTGTTCTCACTGTTACAGAACACATGCGAAATCCAAATGCATTCCAAACCTTATTTGACCTCGGTAAATGTTGGTGCACTTGCTAGTTTTCTGTCCACACATCCTTCCACACACCTGGTTGAATTTTTAATAACAGGCTTTACACATGGTTTCCATATGGGCATTATTCACATGCCAGCAGGTATAGTAGAGTGCTACAATCTTCAATCAGCCATGACAGATATCGAAGTGGTAGATATACTGTTACAGCAAGAATTGGGCCAGGGGGTTCTTATTAGGGCCTTTAAAGGAACCTCCATTCTCCAACTGGAGGACAAACCATATTGGTCTGGTCACCAGGAAGAACTCAGCAAAACAGAGATTGATCATAGATCTCGATGCACCACACTCCTCTGCTCACACTCTCACTGACAGACACGCATACAATAGCTAACAGACATACACACTCACTAACAGACACATACAGTCACTAGCAGACACAGACATTCACTAACAAACATGCATACACTCTCACTAACAGACACACATATAGTAACACACTCCCTAACAGACACACTCCCTGACATACACACACTCACTAACACACACACACTCACACTAACACACACACACACTCACTAACAGACAGACACACACTAACACACACACACTCACTTTTTTTTAAAATTCAACCCCCCCAGCCTCCTTACCTTTGGGAATGCTGGGGGGTTCTCCCTTTCCCTGGGGTCCAGTGGCTGCTGGCCGGGCGGGTGGCGCTGGCGAAGGAGCACTGATAAGTGAGCTCTCTGCTCAGCTCCCTTGCGCGCTGCAGAGTGATGCCGTGAGCGGAATATGACGTCATATTCAGGCTCCCGGCATCACTCTGCGGCGCGCGAGGGAGCTGAGCAGAGAGCTCAGGGGAAAGTGCTCCCTCTCCAGCTCCACCTGCCCAGCAGCCCGCCCGACCGACCGACTGACTGGATTGTCAGTAGCTTCAAGGCTAACAAGACGTTTGCCCAGAGCATTTGGGGGTGGCTGTTTTTGCTGTCCCCTGGAAAATGCCGCCCAAGGCAAATTCCTTGTTTGCCTCGCGGCTAATACGTCCCTGCTCCTCTGTAGTCCCTAGTCTCAACTCCTTGATTCCCTCGGAAGAGTTTTCACTCCAGTATACTACAATTGACAATGCCATAGATGCGATCATTACAGCAGGCATAGGGGTCTGGCTAAGCAAAACCGACATTGTTAATGCTTTTAAGTTGTTACACATTTATCTGTCTTTATGGTATCTGCATGGTATCAAATGGAATGGCCTGTACTATTTTTACACAAGGCTTACCATCAAAAAGCAGTCCTAAAATATTTGACACCTTCGCAGAGACCTTGTGTTGGCTCCTCTTGAATAAATGCCATTGCCATACAGTAATCCACTATCTGGACAATTTTCTATTTATTGAAAGCAATTCTCCAATCTATGTAAAGCAATTAAACTATTCCAGACATTAGGGGTTCCAGTCTCTCCCAAAAAAACAGAAGGTCCTGAAACCATCATTAATTTCCTGGTCATTCAAGTGATTCTGTGGCTATAGTAGCCAGTATCCCGCAAGATAAAATCTATACCATCTTTCAAAGATGGTAAAAAGTTTAACATAGCCTGGTTGCGTGTTTTAGTTTAAAAAACAGTATATTCCACCTTACATGAAAAATTGACCTACAGAGACGTAACTAGAAACCACCAGGCCCCAGTGCGAAGATTGACCTGAGGCCCCCCATGAGTCGCATTTCCTCCCCCAAGACCCTCCATGTGACTCATTCTTCCCCCTTAGTTCTTCCACGTGTCTCATTCCCCCCCAGTCCCTCCGCATTTCTCCCTTTCAGTCCCTCCATGATTCTCAATCTTCTCCTACAGCCCCTCCATGTGTCTCATCCTCCCCTACCAGTCCATCCATGTGTCGCATTCACCCCCCCAAACTCTCCATGTGTCTGTCCCACCCTCCCTAACCCCTCCCTGTGTCTTTCCCACCACCTTCCAGACCCTTCATGTGTCTCTCTCATCCCTCCATGGTGTCTCTACACACCTCCAGCCTCTCTAGATATCTCCCCCCCCCACAAGTCCCTCAATGTGTTTTCTCCATCCCCTTGTACCTGCTGGCTCCATTGCCAGGGAGTCCACTTTAACCCATCTGACAGGAAGCGCTCTTCCTGTCAGACCGCTTGGTCAGGCTACATACAGTGGTAGGAGGGGAGTAGCACAGCGCTCAACTCCTGCTGGTCACAAAGGATTCATGGGCCTCGGGCTGGTGTGTCTGTGCACCGGCCCTCAAGTTATGCTGGTGTGTCCATGGTCACAAGGGTCATAGCTGGGGCGTGGTCTCCTGGAGTGATGGAGCAGGTTGCAGTTGCAACCCCTGTGACCATGGTAGGTACGCCACTGTGGACCTGCTCTAGGGATAAACTACTAACACCATTTATTTATCACTGCTGCTACCCATTAAAGTCACAAAACAGTGCACCAAGGGAAACATTAAATCTGCATATTTATTTATTTGTTTATATTTTGATCCATTATCTTTATAATACATTAAATTAATTGTAATAGAAATTAATTTCTCAATCAATTGTTATCATTTAACCTTAGTGAGGCAGGAGACATTTGGGGAAATTTGGGGAGTAACTTGATGTCCAAATCTGAATAAAACTAATATGGATCACTGGCAAGGTTATTTACTAAAGGGAGAATTCAAAGAGAAATTAAATTGAATTTCAAACTTAAGGCCAGAGCAGCTAGATTTTTTTTCCCAGTTCGGCTATTCCGATCTTAAATTTGAAATTCACTTTGAAGTCACTTTGCATTCTCACTTTAGTGAATAACTCTCTGAATGGTTTAAATGTTCTAAAAGTCCCAAGTGGAACAATTTGCAGGGCCATTGATATCCGTGCTGGTTGCTTTGATTTTAGAATTTTGTCCCCGAACTGATGTTTTTACAAAACCTTCAATGTGTTTTTCTTCTTTACAAAGTATCTTTGCCAAGTACATATACATTAAGGTCTTTCTGCTAAGGCGATGGATTGCATTCCGATAGAACGACTGGGCTTGAAAAATGAAGAAAATAAATGAGTTTACAGAGAAAAAATAAATAAACTGGCCAATGACTAAATATATATAGCTAAACATATGGATCTCACTATTATGCAATTACCAAAATGCTCTCCAAAAAGAGTGCTTTATATCATTAAAAATAACTTTAGAGAAAGGATAGATTGTTAACCCCTTTACCACCAAGGTATTTATATGTAGAAGAATAAACACAACATTTATTTGATTCATTGGGATGTATAGTTAGCAAATAATCAAATAAAGAACAAAATCAAAACAAATACTTTATATTGAAAATATTGGCTAAAGTTATTTAATTCCATTTATTGGTCGCATATTGTCTGATAAATGGCCTTATTGGATTCAACAACTAAAATATGTTTTTATTTTTTTACTATTTAGCAAAAAAAAAAAAGTGGGCAAATGATAAAAAACTAAAGGCAAATGAGAGCCTGTGGGAGTCACCATTACCCCCTATTATTATTATGGAAGTTTAACACTTCACTTATTCCCAGACACCCTGTGCTGGAGGTAGGGGTATGTCCATTAAATTAAAGAAGCCTATGGGGGTCAATATAAACCATGGATGATGGGCAGAGGCTGGGAGGGACTCTAGCTTTCCCTGACATATTTTTTTTTTCATAAAGCACAATCGCTAGTTATTAAGTACACTGACAAACTGCCCCAAGTGGTCAGCTGAAGCTGTAAGCCAATCATTAGCTCCCCATTTATTGCAGGACTTAACTCAGGAGATACAACAAAATAGATCAAAAAACCTTTTGGTTTGAAAAAGTCCAAAAACCAGGCGAAACGTGTCTCGGTGACTCTGAGGACATTCTGTGATTTAACTTTTATTGTTTTATCTCTTATTGAGAGATTTCTTATTTTTAGATTTGTTAAATACTACTTTTTATTACAAAGTCCTCTTGGTTGAGCATTCTTCAGAAAAGGGGGTTTTGCAACTCCATAATTGGCATAACATGCAGAAACTTGGAGCCAGTATTTTATAGGCTCTTGAATAAGGTGAGCAATTCACTTAAAGTATTTATTGCATATTGGATTCTTTTTTTGGGTCATCTGCACAATTTTTCTGTATTTTATGTCACATATATATTCCATCGGAGGTCTTAAAGAGACATAGAGAAGAAGGTTGCTGTTGCCACCAGCAAGGCACTGGAAGCCCGTATGTTCGGAGACAAAACGTTTAAAAGGCTCTATAATTGTGAGCATTTCTGATTTTTACTTAAGTTTTTTTTCATTCATCTAAACAATACTTCACTATTGTACATTTCTCTATTGTTTTTTCTCTATTTATATGGAATTATTCATGCTGTGTAACCATATTAGTAAGCATTGATTCGTTTGCACGAAACACCTTTTTATCTGAACGCTGCACTGTACACGTTAGTGTTTTATAAAAAGAAGGGTAACATCACCTTAACTACATAAAGTTGTTCACTCTTCACTCAGGAGAGCTAATGGAAATTCTTGCTTAGGACCTTCTGGTTCTCCAGTGAAAGTAGCATAGGAGGGTAGCAACGCTCGTTGGAGTCCAAGTAAAATGTCAGACCATTGAAAAATCATTTGACTCTTTACGCTGGGCAGTGGAGCTGAAGTGTTTATGGTTCTTAGAGTGTTCCTTTAGTGGTATTCATTTTATCACTGCTGGAAAGCTGAAAGGCTGAGTTTACTTTACCAGGAACAGTGAGATACTAAGCTGGAGTACGCTCAGTGGCTGCTACCCAACCAGAACACACATCAAAGAGAACAGTTTAACAAAAGTAATAAATGTTTTTTAAAATTATATATATATATTGTCAATGGATGATTAATCCAGACTTTATCAATGGAAATAGAAGGATAACTGACATGCATTATAGATATCATTCCACCCAAAATGACTACTTGTATCAAAATTAAATCTTTTGTTTCAGCCCCCCAGCTAACCCGGCACAAAGCCTCCCCGGCTGTAGGGTCCACTTTCCATGGTGTTTGTTACACAGGCATATTTCTTATGAATACTTAATAGTAGAGATTGGCTCTGCAGGCATCTCACAGCATATTTTAAGCTATAATTATTCGCACACAATATTTAATCACCTTGTTTAAGAACAAAGCATTCAATTTACTGGTAAAGTACCTTGGATCAAAGACAATCACGAACACTGGCAAAAAAAGAAGGAAGGAATGAATAAAATGACAGCCAGTCACATTTTTTACATAAATATCAATATGGCAGTAATATATAAAATGAGAATAGAGAAGGGGAAAACTGAAAATATTGTGTTATTATTACTTTTGTACCCTACCCTTACCTTTTGTGTCACTATATCCCACTCCCTCTAGCATGTAAGCTCATTGAGCAGGGCCCTCAACCCCCTCTGTTCCTGTGCGCCCAACTCGTCTGGTTAAAAAATGCATGTCTGTTAGTCCACCCATTGTACAGTTCGGCAGAACTTGTTTACGCTTTATAAATAATAATTATTACATATTAGTGTATAAAAACAGTGCTAACCTGTCTCTATGCACTTGACACATTATATTACCAAAAAGGACAGATACAGTAAGTACACTAGTGCAAAACTCTATACTATCATTAGAGAGACTGATAGTAGAATGGGATAACCAACTCTTTTAACATATGTTTTGTTTTTCTTATCTGAAACAGTGAAACATATGATCTTAGAAGCACCATCAGATTTTCTGGGGGTTTCTTGCTCCCCTGCCCCATACCCTTGGTTCCTACACACGTGGTGGAGTAATGCAATAAAGCAACATTGTTCTTTGTAGTGGTTATGGTGTCAGGTGTGTCCTGGCACCCCCTATCACAAGGAGTCAAACCACTTTTGGGATCCACTGAGTCCCACTCCCCACCTCCACTACCATCTTCTGAGAGAGAGAAGTTTCATCCATTACATCCATTTGCTCTCCAGCGATAAACCCTGCAATGCAATATTTTCAATAACAGTTTGACTTCTTATGATGGGGAATGCACCAGTTTTCTCCTGGCACCATAAACACTACAATGAGATCTAGTGGTTATGGTACTTGGAGTTTTCCTTTAGAAACGCTTCAAATTCTGAAGCACTTCAACTTGCTGGATCACGTTAGGGTTTAACAGAGTTTGCCATCGATCTTACTTTCTAAAAGTGCTTATTCCAAAAGAAATGAGTACTTCTAGAAAGTTATTGTCCTGCACCCTCGATGCTGTCAATCAGGCAGCCTGGAGGGAGTTCTTACTCACATGCTTTGAGTGCTTGCTCAAAGGAGATGTGGGGCCTCAGATTTAAATTATATTAAACATTTACTTCACAAATGCAAGTTCAAGAAAAGCTAACTTGTATTAAATCCAAAACATGAACATTGAAACGCAGGTGTTTTTTTTACCTTAAGAAGTTCAAAATACTTGATCCTGTCACTTAAACTACATGTTACAGCCATTCTGTATCTATAATTGGTGCTTTCCATAAAATGCAGCCCTCTGGAGGTTTATTCCTGGATAATTTCATGCTGTGCAGCTGGGACGCACTCCAGCATTGTCTCTCAGAGAAACTGTACAGAACATTTAGGGATATAAAGAGACACCACAAAGCACTGAAAGACGTAGAACGAGCAATGTAACAGAATCACCTTAACAATAAGTGATAGGGAATAGCACATTATTGAAAATTACCATTCAGGAGGAAATAACAAACATATTTGAAGCAGGGGAAAAACGTACACTTGCTGAGTCTCTGTAAAACATATAGAAAATAAAAAGGAAATATGTATGTTTGGGATTTGCAGATATAAATATAGAAACCAGTATGTACAATTAAACATGTAAAAATTGGTCACATTTGTCTCATTTTTTTAAACCAATAACTATTACTTGACAATGTATTTTTAAATGTCAATGTTTATTTTTATATGTGGTTCCAATTTTAATATATTTAGATTACTATACTTTCACTTGGACATCAAATTTGCTTACAGAGAAGGGAAACCTATGCGTTTAATGCAAATCATCTTGCATTTCACATAAATTCTGCCTGAGCCAGGCAATCTCCTACAATAAATGTCTCAGGAAGATTCTACAGATGTGTGTTCATGTTGGGATTCATAGGATTCAACTCCTCAACTTGAAACAGTTTTCATAAAGCAACGCGATTGTGAAAAATGAACGTTGAATAGCATAAAAAGTGGCAAAACGTAATACTTAAATGGTTAAAATGGACACGTACAATGATATACTTTTAAATAAAAACACAGAAGTATCAATAGTGAACTAATAAAACGGGGCGAACTTGTTGCCTTTCCTTCAGTATTCTGGTATTGGTTGTGGCACATAATGACTAAGGTTAATATACTCAAATTCTATTTTATGGAAAAGTGTTTATTAAAATTGGGATTTTTCATGCATAATCCACATTTTTTTCGTCTCCATTAGATGGAAGAACAGGGGAGAACACAGGACAAATTGAAGTTAACCAAAATCGAGCAAAGCATCATTGTTCTGATACTCTCTAAACTAACCACATAAAGTCATAAAATGGCAATTTGCATAATTACAGAAAGAGAAAATCTGATTTTGTAAGCTAGTAAGTAACAAATTACCCACTGAAAACAAGCAGAGCTCCCAGCCTTACTTTGAACCATGGGGTAGGTGAACACGATGAGATCATTTGGACTCCTGTCCAGGAACAAAAATAAACATCTTGAACGTCTCCATCTATTGGGGTCTGTTTTATACAACAAACTTAACATAACCTTATCATTGGAATCCAGGTTGGGAATATCCCATGAATTTCTGCATATATGAAGCCATTGCATTGCAGACTAGTGATGTCGCGAACCCGAAATTTTCGGTTCGCGAACGGCGAACGCGAACTTCCGCAAATGTTCGCGAACCGGCGAACCGCCCGAAACGCCATTGACTTCAATGGGGAGGCGAATTTTAAAACACACAGGGACTCTTTCTGGCCACAATAGGGATGGAAAAGTTGTTTCAAGGGGACTAACACCTGGACTGTGGCATGCCGGAGGGGGATCCATGGCAAAACTCCCATGGAAAATTACACAGTTGATACAGAGTCTGGTTTTAATCCATAAAGGGCAGAAATCACCTAACATTCCTAAATCACAATCAATATGGATTGACACCTGACATATGACATATTGACACCTTGACATATGGATTGACACCTGTCCTCAGAGCCCCTGATGCACACGGACACAGAGCCAGAATAGGGGACTGTTCCCCTACCTTGAGTCACTTGGCAGATGGATTATTTTTACTTGTTACAAACTGCTATTTGTACTTGGGCCCTTTAAATGTAAAATTGCCCTGTTTTCCCTGGGTTGTGGGAGAAGCCTCTTTGTAGCCTCCTCCCGCATGACTATGGCCCCTGGGAGATTGTGAAAATGTATGCACTTTTATTTGGTGTGTATGGCCCTTTAAGACTGTTGGTGGGCATATTGGGGCTTATGGACTCTTTATGTGACTGGTGCTGGCCCTTTAAACACCTTTTCTGGGACATCAGGAAGATTGGGACACTGCCCTTTAAGGCCGTGTCCCCAGACTTGTTGGGGACACGGCCCCTTTAAGACGGTGTCCCCTGTGTCCCCAGACCTGGTGCAAACCCTTTGTGCCTGCCTTGCTATTCCCACTTGGTTCAGTAAATGGGAAATTATTTCAGCTGCAGAGACTAAGTCCCATTCGGCGATGGGACTTAGTCTTTTTTTCAGCCGTTTTTTTCAGCCTTATTTCCGCTGCAGAGACTAAGTCCCATTCGGCGATGGGACTTAGTCTTTT